>JBBGZY010001812.1:830000-1430000 GCA_037952925.1 Lithobates clamitans | reverse complement strand
GTTCTATAGTTATATAACTTTGTCAATGTGACTATTCCCTTCCAGAACTCGCAGCCCATGAATCTCTTTAACTGCTCCAAGTTTGGGTTATTCCAGATTGGAATCTCCAAAGGAGTATCAGTATATCCCACCACTTTTTTTGATCCTCTCCATACTGATCTTGTCAGAGTTAATATGGGGATTTTACCCCTGGTAATCTTGCTGCCTGTGTCTCTAGTCCCACTAACAGTTCATCTGCCTCTAAGATCTTTAGCAAGTACCTCTCCACTCGCTCTCATGCTCCCGAGCTATCCACTTCTGCAGGTGCTTCAATTGGCCCGCTAGATAATATAGGTGTATATCCGGCAGAGCAGCTCCTGCCATGGCTTTAGGTTTTTGCAATGTTGTTAGTTTTAATTTACATTTACCATTAGCCCATATGAATTTTTTTAAACTGGGAGTCCAGTTTGTTAAATATTACTTTAGGTATTATTACTGGCAAATGTGAGAACACATATAAGCATTTAGGGGCTATTATACTTTTAATAAAACTTATTCTTTCTACTACTGATAACAGCATTTTAGACCATATCCCCCATTTATATTTAATGTGCTCCATTAAAGGATATACATTAGCTTTCAATGCCTCCTTCGCTTGTGAATTAATATAAATTCCCAAATACTTAAAGGACTGCTATTTTTAATGGGGGCTCTAGCCCCCCATCACCCATCTCTATTTCCTGTCTTAATGACATCAATGCAGATTTCTGCCAATTTATCTTCAGGTCAGAGAACTCTCCAAATGTCTCTATTATCTTCATGGCTTCATTTAATGTACTCTGAGCATCCAACATATATAATATGATGTCGTCTGCATACAATCCAATACACTCATTTTTTTTCCCCTAGAGTAATTCCCTTGTATTTCTTTGACTGCCTAAATCTTAACGCTAAAGCTTCTATCGCTATTGTAAGCAGTTGTGGAGATAGGGGACATCCTTGTCTAGTCCCTCTAAACAGCTTTACATAGGGTGATGGCATACCATTCACCAGCAAAATGGCATACCATTCACCAGATGCCAATGCAGATGTTTTTGGAATATGCTCTTTTAACTGTACTACAATTTGCTTTCCTCTTATATTAATTGATGTTGATTTCCCTGGAATAAATCCTGTTTGATCATTATGGATAAAAGAGGTAATAACCATATTTAACCTTTTTGCAAGAATTTTGGTTAGGATCTTATAATCTATATTTAATAGCGAGGACCAGACTATTTCCCGGTTGCTATCTGTGAGAGCCTCTCTCACTTCCTCCTCAGCAATCTCTTCTTCCAACATTAAGATCTGCTCTTCCATCAGTTCAGGAAACTCCAAATCATTGAGATATTTCTCTATATCTTCCTCTTCACACATCAATGTTGATGTATACATTGTAATGTGGTATTCATAAAATCTTTCTATTATTTCCTCTACCATATAAACCTCTTCTACACTACTACTTTTTATTTTTGAGGTTACTGAGGAGGGAGTCTGCTGTTTCATTAGAAGTGCTAATAACTTACTTGGCTGTTCTCCCTGTTCAAAATTCTGCTGTTTTTGAAAAAAAAGTTTACGTTTGGCATTAGCCATCAGGTGGTATTTATACTGACGAGTAAGGTTTTCCCATTTTTTCTGATTAGAATTTGAATTGTTAATTATAAATTCTCCTTCTGCTCGGGCACATGCCCGCACTAGCTCTTCCTCCTGTTGCCTATTATTCTGTTTTATATATGAGATCATGGATTTCAGGGCTCCCCTTAAAGCGGTGTTCCAGCCAAAATCTTTATTTTTTTAAAAGTCAGCAGCTGCAAATACTGTCGCTGCTGACTTTTAATAAGGACACTTACCTGTCCAGGGAGCTTGCGATGTCGGCCCTCCGAGGCCAATCCGTCCATCGGATCGGGTGCAGGCGCCGCCATTCCAACTAAGTGAAACCGGCAGTGTAGCCTTGAGGCTTCACTTCCGAAGCAAATATATATCTCCCCTCTGGATCTCTTTTTACCCGCATACATTCCCGGGATACCTTCTGGTGTACCATTAAGGTAACTCCCTTCGAATAAGTTGTATGGTACGCATGGTCTAACCACTGAACCCATGTTTTTTTTTTAACTGATGGGAATGCTCTTTTATCATATGTGTTTCCTGTAAGCATATTTTTTTGGCCTGGGCCTTACGTATAACATCAAATACTTGAGTCTGTTTCACTGCTGTCCCTAGGCCTCTTACATTCCATGTCAATACTGCACACTGCTCAGCCATATCCGGCCTTTCCTATGTTTAATCTATTCTTTAATCCTCTCGCCAATAAGTGCCCCTTCCTCCTACCTCTAGAGTTTTCCTTGGTGATACTCAGCAGTTATATTTGGTATATTATCATCTTTTAGTTGTATACACTTCATTCTTACCATCCATCCTACCTCACTCATACACCAACAATTTAAAATTATTATCCCGGCATTGCCACCATACAGCATCTTGTATGGAAGCAATACATAGTGTTCTCAGCATATCTGGCTCTGAGAGACCCAAAAAATAATTATCTGCTAACTTTACATATCTTTCAATATACTTCTCTTCTATTTCTCAAGTGTAGGGATAGGCACTCACCAAAAAAAAAAAAAAATCTCCTTTCTCTTTTTTTCTCTTTTCTTCTCCCTTACTTTCCCCTTACTTTTCCTTTCTTTTTTCCCCCTTTCCTCCCCCCCCTTTCCCCTTTTTTCCCCCTTTCCTTCCTTCCTCCTTCCCTCCCCCCTCTTCTACTTCCTTCCTCTTCTTCTCCCCCTCCCCCTACCTCCCCGCCCCCCTCCCTTCCCTTATCCTTCCCTTCCCCTCTCCTTCCCTCTCCTCTCCCCTAAACAAACAAAAATAAAGAATAATAATAACAATAATAATAACTTTAATAATACCGTAATTTATAATTTCCTATACCATGTTATATAATGTAGAGGGTTTGGGCAAGTCTATATCCATATACTCCCAATATGTTTATCTACTTCCCATGTGATACCCTTTATGAATGCATATTCCTTACTCGCTGTGTATACATCATATATTATCAAATCTTATGCATATCCTAAGTGAAAAAGAGAAAAAAAAAACACTTCCGTGTAGTCACTTTAAGATGCACCTTAAGATGCATGTGCATGTGTAGTCACCTTAAAAAAAAAAAAAAGAGGGGATGTTTCAACCCTACTCCTCAATGTGCATTTCTTCAAAATACCAGAATTTTTTATTAATTGCACCATTTATACCCCCCCAAAAAAAGAAAAAGAACAACCAATACTACAATCGCCCATCCACCAAATTACATCGACCAAATTGCATTAATCACTATTCAAAGTTCAACTCTATGATGTGTCATAATTATCATGATATATCATGATATATCATAATTATTCTTTGTGTTCCAACCCTCATGTGTATGTGCTATAAACCCACCCCCCACAAAAAAAAGAAAAACATCTCCCCCCCACCGTCTTTCATTAATCCATTATATTAACACTATCAGTCCAGCACATAGCATTTCTCGTTAACTTCTCTATTTTCCAACAATCAAAATTTTAGTCACTTCTCATCTCTACAGTTCATACTTATCGATCCATTTATTTGGTACTCATCCTCATCCACTCTTGGGCTTGTTCTGGGGTTTTGAAAAAAAAAGTCTTTCCACCATCCACCACTCTTAATCAAGCCAGATACATCATTGAGTATTCAATTTCTTTTTCCCGGAGTTTTTGCTTAATATCATTAAATGTTGCACGTCGCTTCTGTAGCTCCAACGAAAAGTCTGGGAATATAGATATTTTGTTACTCTCAAACTGTATGTTTCCCTTTTGTCTTGCCTTCCGCAATACCAGATCTCGATCCTTACACTTTAGCAGTATTGCTAATAATGGGCTTGCTGGTGCACCTGGTTGTGGTGATCTTGCTGGAACTCTATGAGCTTTCTCCACTCCAAATGCCATAGAAAACTCTGTATCCGGAAAGATCGCTTTTATCCATCTCTCCACAAATTGTCCCACAACCTTCTACTTTTTCTGGCATACCCACAATTCTTATATTATTTCTTCGCATGCCATTTTCCAAATCGTCCATTTTTTGTTGCCACAGTACCATCTGTTTTTCCGTTTCTGCTGCTTTTTTTACTACTGGTGGGAGTTCATCCTCTAAAGATACTCTATTCTCCACTTCAGTCACACTCCCCCGCAAATTCTGCAGATCTTGCCTGAGAAGTCCTATATTCTCCTTTAGTTCCCCGTTAACATGTCACTGCTCAACTGTATAGCAGCTAGTAATTGAGCGTTCATCTGATCCAGTGTGAGCTCTTTTCCATTTTGTCAGCCGGGGAGTTGCTTTTAATGTTTCGGCTGCCAGCAGCCCGCCACTCCGTGTCTGTGGAGGGCTGCGTTCACTCTGCTGATTCTCAGTCCTTGCGTACTCCCGCAGCCGATCCGCCGCTGTTTGTCTGTTCATAACAGCCACCTCATGCCACCTCATGCCTTCAGCCTTAGGATTATGTTGTTTTAGGTCTCTTTCAGAGCTGCAATCCCATCACAGGATAATGTTGGATGCTAAAGGCTGGACACAGAGCTCACGCTAACCTCCTACACCTCCATCCATGTCAGCGGAGGCCAGGGGAAACCACGCCCCACTCCCAGCATGCAACCTCATCCAGCAATCGGCAATCTGCAATTTTTAGAGGGACTGCGACATTGCAGAGGACAATGGCGGCAAACTACGATATTTTAAAAATCCCCATAGGCGACGCTTTAAATTTTTTACAAGTTACCAATTAAGAGTTAAAGAGGAGGTCTAGTGCTAGAATAATTCTCTCACTATAAGGTTTGCGGTGATACCTCATTTGTGCGTGCGGGACCAAAGCGTGCTTTTGATCTTCTGCGCAAGCACGGGAGGATGAGGCGCTTTAAAAAATGTTTTGGTTATTTATTTAATTTAATTTGTTTTATTTTTACACTCTCTCTTTAAATTTATTTTTTTATCACTTTTATTGCTTTCACAAGGGATGTAAACATCCCTTGTGACAACAATCATCAATAACAGGTTCTCTTTCCCAAGACATTTGGGGTCACAGGCTAAACATTCGGATCTCCCGGTGGATGGGACAGCCTGAGAGAGTCAAAGAAGGGTCGGGTTGACCCCTCACCCCCTCCCCCCACCGCCTTCTGCTGCTCTCTGTAGATGCTACTTGTGATCGGGAGCTTTCCCATCATGTGACGGCTGTGACAGCCAATCATGGTGGTCACATAACATAAACTCTGCCTCCCGGCATCAGAAACCCTTAAAGGGCCGGGAGGCACCGGCATTAAGGAGTTAATTAGAAGTTCATCTGTCCTTATAGTTTTCTTGTAGTCCCTCTGAAAGTCCCACAAATACCTGTTGACCCGGCCAGTGAAGTCCATCTCTTGCAGCTTCCTGTGATGATATGGCAAAGATGCTACACTGCTCCTGAATTCAGAGCAGAATTGTCACTCTCACGTAGACTGTGCTTGCTTGCACTGCTAATGTGTGTGGGGGGGGGGCAATACGGTACAGCGGCATATCCTTGCTAACAACTCCCTATTGTATGCCCTCAGGGGTTCTTGGGCTATGACAGCCGATGAACAGGGTCACTAGCCCTTGCACATGCGGTAACATCTTGCCCGAAGGCATGCTCACCAATGCCTGGGAACCAGGTGGAGGCTACATGTGAAGAATCAAACATTAAGGCAGTCCCCCAGCTTAGAGATGAGCCACTTGTGTGCAGCAATAATGTGTAGAGTTCTTCCATAGATGTCCTGTTCTAAGTAACTAGTCATTTGCAACTAAAGTTACATTTGGAGGGACATGCAGAGCTTTTGCCCATTCCACTAGTCCAGCAAACCTCCGTTACCTCACTCCCAGTAACGGAATGAAACCCGCGCTGGACACAGGGTTTCATACGTGGCCTAAGTTAACTCCTTCCTTCCCGTACCTAGTGATCAGGCCTTAGATCTCATAATGCTAGTCTGTTCCCCGTGACCAGAGGAAATGGACAGCTAGGGAGGGAGTCAAAACACCAACCCCCTCGCTACAAGAGGATCTGACACCTAATCGGGTACCATGCCAAGCGACTGGTTACTGTAGCTGTTCTTCCTTTTGGTTACCCATGGCAACTACCTCCTCTCCTTAGTCTTATGCGTGAACCTTTTGTAGTGGTATTACACATATCTCATGGTGCTTTAACAGACCCAAGTTCTTATAAATATGTCTAGATCAAACATGCATCCCTTGAATGACTTCAGATCAGGCTCAAAGCAATTGAAACAACTTTACAGATAATTCAGCTGAACATGTATAACATGAATGAATGTCCTTCTTCTAACTACTCCTATCTGAGGCTGCCCCAGCATACCTGGTAAAGTGAAGTCCTTTTTGGTGTAGTGCATGGTTGGAGAATCCAAAAAAGACAGTATCCATAATAACAGTGTCGTCTTCTTTAACAGTAGCTGGAGATTACATGCGGTGTCTTGCCTATGTCTCTTCCCATGCAGACTGCTCACTGGGCAGTGCCCTCCTCTCTTTTTATTTGCAGCACATAGAGAGAGGCAAAGCCTAGAAAAAGATGAAAACTGCAGAAACAGGTTTAACCCCTTACCAGCCTGGGCCAGCCAACTACACCCTGCCTGTACAGAGGGATGAGAAAACATTTCAGGGGTTGTGGTTTTCAGCATTGTCACTGTTAATAAGCCTGTAGCTTGTCAATCAGCACCTGTCCACGCCTAGTCCTGCTGCATAGCTGTAGTATCTGAGAGGGAAGCGTGTGGGACAAAAAGGACCTAGATTGTGGCTCAGTTAGGGAACAAAAGGAAGTTTTTGTTTACTATGAGGCTTTTTTTCATTCCATAGTAACTGGATTTGGTACTTGCTAAATTATCATACCAGAGCAATTAGTTGTACTTAAAGTATAACTAAAGGCATACATTTTTTTTTTAGTTTTGGATAGAGTGGAGATGGATTAGAACACCTGTGATTTTTCATTGCTGTCTGTGCTCCAATTAAGGAAATCCCCTTTCTATTTGTCCTGTTTACCATTAACATTGAAAGTGAAAGTAAAAGAAAATCACAAATTTTGGGTTGTCCCCAGAAAAGTAATAGAGGGGAAATCTTCCAATGCAGACACTAGTTCTGGTGACCTGGGGGGGCTGCAAGGGATTCCCTTAATTTGTAAGGATTTCCTCTCACTTCCTGTTTGGTTATGGGACAGGAAGTGAAGGAAAATCTCCGCAAGGGGACACAGATGATGAAAAAAAATATCTGAAAGGGGTTATAACCCTCCCTTGCTCTATACAAAATGAAAAAAAAAAGTTTTGACTATAGCTATGCAAATCAGATGGTAAACCAATTAAATCAAGTTTGTTGCAATACAAAATCTGGAAACATCTAATGTGATAAATACTTATGTAAAGCATAACTCAGTGAAGGGAAGAAGAGGTTTGCATTATTAAACACACCACAGTAAAACATATGTACACAAAAGTTTCTATTTTACAATAGTTATATTTTAAAGACCCTCCATCACAAGTTGTAAACCCATTCCCTGAATAAGAACATACTGATTAAACTTCCTGTCTTATATGCATAAAACATTGCCTGAGGGACACACACTACCTTTTGGGGCACCAAGAGTGTTGGTGCTTTGAAAGAGATACCCTTTCTGTATTCTCCTTAAACACCTGTGATTATTGGACAGTCTAGGGCAGTGATGGCGAACCTTGGCACCCCAGATGTTTTGGAACTACATTTCCCATGATGCTCCACTACACTGCAGAGTGCATGAGCATCATGGGAAATGTAGTTCCAAAACATCTGGGGTGCCAAGGTTCGCCATCACTGGTCTAGGGCAACCTTTCTCAACCCAGAAATTGAAATAACTTTCCAGTCTCAGGGAACCCCTGCTAAAAGTTACTATATCTACAACTTATGATACATTAGTGTGATGGTCAGTGGGAAGAATGATCCTTGCATTTGTGGTAATTGGGAAGAATTACCCCCTTACAGATAACTAAAAAGAAACAATGGTGTCAGTTGAAACCTATCTGAAATTCAGAAATTGCTCATTGATCCAGGAACCCCTAGCAATCCCTGGAGGAATCCTAGGGTTCCATGGAACCCTGGTTGAAAAACCGTGGTCTATTGTCTCACAACTGGGGACCATAGGGCAAGTCTATTTGGCATCAGGGAATGCATTAAGGTAAAAAACATTTTACCCACTGGCGGAGCTTCGGGGATCGCAATGGCTTCCCTTCTCTCCTTTCCACAGGGGGATCTTCAGGATGGAGAGCGAAGAAGTGGCTGGTTAATATGTCATTTACTGGGGAATGTGTTTCCTCAGTCCCTTTCTCTGTCGCAAACGTGACCAAAAAGTAGGAAGATTATCAGAACTACAAAAGAGAGTCCCAGCAGTAAAGTTCCAAGAGCATCTTGGTACTTCTCCCTCCTGTCTTTTCCTTTTTTATACTTTCTTGTTTTTTTGGTATGGATAGCTTACCTGTGGCACACATGTGTTATTTATCTAGATGCTCTTGGTACTTTTCTGCTGGGATTCTCATTGCTTTTCCTGATCATCTTCCCCCTATGGATGCCCTTTTGATGTAGTCTTCAAAGATATCAACTTTTGCACTCAGGTAACTATAACTGTGATATTACCAAGCATCTCCTACTTACACCCACCCATCTCCTCCCTCCCTCTTTTGGGATAGGTGGGACATTTCTGTTTTGTATATACTGCCTTCTGACATGGGAGTTTTGTTGTTTCCCATTATGAACATTGTTGTCCGATCTGGAAGCTTTGATGTTGCTTTTGCTCAAGTAAGTCACAGCTTTAGTATGCCTCTAGAGCAGAATACCCTTAGTGGCCTAGCAGTGGAGGCATCTCTGATTGGCTTTATTCTAATCACTAACATTGTAATATAGTGTATTACCTTATACATCATTTCTGTATTTTTTGGTAATTAAATTGTTCTTTTGTAGAAATTACCCATTTCAGCAGACCCTGAAGAAGTCCACTGGAGTTGAAATGCATTGGAGTTATATTCATCTATTAGTGACCTTATGGGTCCCTTTTAGTGGATTGATGAGTATTTATATGATTATCATGTGATATTGATTTTTACATGATGTGTTCTGTGTAATAGGACCGTATGGTTCCTATTACCCTTTGTATAATAAAGTGTAAGTATTTTAATTTGTGAAGATTTTTTTTTGTGTTGTGTCTTAAAGTCCCATTGAGGTCCTTATGCTATAGACATACACTTTACTCATCAGGTAGACAATGCTTTAATTTTCATCTTAAAGCTTCATTTTCACCTTTGATGGCAGAGTATCTTTCAGCGTACTAGTTTCAGTTGGTTGTTATGTTTCCTGAACTCATACATCATTGTTGCTCTGTACTACTTTATTGCTTCTATCCATCCTCTCTTCACCGGGAAGCAGTCCAGAAAGGATTGTATCGCTGCGTGCCATTGTGCTAAAAAGGAGGAAGTTGGGGGGGGGGGGGGGTAGATGCCATTTTTTGTTCTTTTCGTAATGAAAGTTTTAGTGTATTTTGTACAGTTCATGTTTACGATTTGTTCTTTACTTGTGTTACTCTATGCTGCTTTCCTGTTACCATGGCAACTCTAGACAGTTTGCTTGTGAAAGAAACAGGTGTGACAAGTTGAACTGTTAATCAGCACCTGAGAATATTGTTGTGGAAATAAATTCTTGTTTGTTTGGTATAAGAGGAGGGGTGCCCCTGTTATGGGAGGTGGGGCTTATTATTATGCTTAAAAAAAAAAAAAAAAAAACAACAGGTGCCAGCACCTACTTTATATATCTGCCCTCTTTTATAACATATTTTTTGTCCATGAAGTCAGATGCTTTACACCAGTTGTGGCTATTGGGCATGCTATATACCCCCCAAAAATGTAATTGAAGTGCATATCACACCCTGTCCTTCTCCTGCTGCATTATTACCTTCCCTCTTAGATTGTAAGCTCTAAGGAGCAGGGCCCTCTGATTCCTACTGTATTAAAGTGTATTGTATTTGTACTGTCTACCCTCAAGTTGTAAAGCGCTACATAAACTGTTGGCGCTATATAAATCCTGTATAATAATTCCGAACTGTCAAACTGACAGCCTGGAGATGCTGAGTTAGACAACAGCGTTTACAGCTGCCTTTACTGTGTTACTGTCAAAGAACAGGAGCGTTTACATGCTCCTGATAGTTATACAGCTGCTGTAAAAAAATCCTATTCAGGAGCATGATAGAAAGATACAAGGATTATTGTTTTATTTTTTTTTTACTCTGTTCCATTCTTCATTTGCAGTTCAAAGGGATGGCCTTTGATCTACATTTGATATCAATTAAAGCAACCCCTTAAGTAAAAAAAAAGGCTCTTTAAATAACGTTTGTTCCTATTTAACCTTTTATTAACCTTTAGTTTAACCTAAGCAGCCCAAATTACCTCCTTTTTCCTCTTCTCCTGTTTTTCCTGTATTTTTTATGCTGATTTTATTCATTTATTTAAATGTAATCATTAATATTTAAACTTTTTAAAAAAAATCTTTATTCATTTTCTTTGTTATTTTTTTAAAGTTGCATTGGAAAAGTGCAAAACTGAAAAAAAAAGCTTTTTTTTTCCAATAGTAAATATCCATGCAATGTTTATGCTACCAGAATCATAAAGTGCCATTATAAATGAGACAAGTTATAGAATAAAATGTGTATTCTTTTTCTACTGTAACACTATCTTTTTTTTTAAACTAACACTGATTACAAAAGAAAAAATAGATTATTTTTGAGATATAATTTATGTAGTGCTTTTTATTTCTGATACTTCTATCTGGTATTTTATCCAGGGATGTGTTTGTACACTGGTTACACCCAGGCTCTTTTCCCTCTCAGGCACTGATATTGCTGCATATCTCTGATACATCTATATATAGGTATGTGACTACCCTAAATTTTTCGGGTGGTATGTCATACCCTTCAACAGCCACTACGATGTATCTAATACATGGAACCCTTCCTTTATATTTGTAGATTTGGACCATCTTGCCTATAATTTATGATATCAACATATACCTATTGGGCTCTAATTAGATCTAATATAACCCTGTTTGTGTATATCAACTCAGCCAGGTATATATTAATCAATTATATAATTATACTCCTTGAGCATATCTACTTACTAACTTTATGGCTGTTTTTGTTTTGTTTCATGATATTAGCCTATTATCATATTACCAAGCGATACAAGTCCCACTTGCAATCCAATTTCCCTATGTCTGCACCCCCCCCCCCCCCCAACCAGGCGTTTACGGCCTATGATTGACTTCGTCCACCATGCTGTAAGTCTTGGGGAAGATGCTATTAGGCATAACTCCAACATGAGGGGAAAATAAATGTAACCATGTTGATGTAGGATTATTGTATATATGGATGTATAAATGATAGCTGATGTATGCAGTATACAAGGTTGTACAAATATAAATATATAAAGACATTTTTATTATATTTGACAGAATGTGATATGCTTTATTATTGGTCCTGAAGAAGCTACGCAATTAAGCAAAACGCATTGACCAGCTGAGGTGGGCCGTTGCACAGACACTTCCTTCTTCCTGTTTATTTGATGTATCTATGGTTTGAAGGGTAGAGGCCATTATGCTATGTCACATATTTTGTTTTTAGTTATTATATTCACCTGTTCTATTTTCATCCTATTTTAGCATGTTTTAACTTTGTACTAATAAACATCAATGTTGTATATATCAAATTATTTTTGGTCTCATGTCAAGTGCCAGTAAAAACCATCATTGGCAGGAGTTGGGTCTTGCAAAAATCTTTCCTCTATATAATTAATTAGGATGTGGCATGGGTAGAGGTCCTGTTTTCTGTTTTTTAGTTTTGTTATTTTTTTGTACAGTTTGCATAGAGAATACAAATTTTTGCACGACAATATCACCAAAAGGAATCCTGGTTTGTCTTGAAAAGTGTTTTGCTGTGAAATAACAACAAAGCTATCACTGAATAAACAGAACAAGTTATGGGATAAAATGTATATTCTTTATCTACATTAATGCTATCTTTTCTTAAAGCTGAACTCCAGGCTCAGCTTGTTTTCATCTAGGGGATTGGAGACCCAAGATATATTCATCTAGTCCTCCAATGACTGGACTAAGGCGGACTGTTCCTGACGTCATCACACCCATAGACCAGCTCTGGATGTGAAGATGTGAGGAACAGTCCTGGAAGTGGACTTGAAGAATCGGGTGAGTATAGGCCCTGTGACCACCCCTAGGAAAAACGAGCAGTTAATTCAGCCTCACTGTATGGGGAAAAAAAATTGCACGAAGTCGGGCTTTAATTGAACAGTTATATAAAATATTTTAATTGTGTTACTTTTTGTACATTGTTTGCATAGAAAATAAATTCATGTTTGCAAGACAACATCACCATAAAGAAGCCTGGTTGGTCCTGAAAAAAATAAATAAATAAATAAATATAATATATATATATATATATATATATATATATATATATATATATATATATATATATATATATATATATAAATATGTTTTTTTTTTAATGTTAGCAATGACTAACAAAAAGCTACCACTGAATGAACAGCACAAATTATAGAATAAAATGTACACTTTTTATCTACAGGAACACTATCTTTTTAAAACACGGATTAAAAAAAAAAAAAAAAAAAAAAAAACATTTGCAGGGCAATCACCAAATGAAGCCTGGTGTGCCCTGAAAAAGTATACATGTTTTATTTTGTTATGTTAGTAATGACACAGCTATCACTAAATAAAGAAAATAAATTAAAGAGTAAATTGTATTTTTATTTTCTTTATCTTATAATATAAGTACCACTATCTTTTTTAAATCTAACACTGATTAAAGAAAATGTTTTTTTTTTTTTTGTACATGGTTTGCATCAAAAATAAATTAATTTTGCAATACAATATCACCAAAATGAAACCTGGTGTGTCATGAAGAATAACAATATATGTATTGTTATATAATGTTAAGTAAAGCTAAGCTAAACAAACCTATCACTGATTAAACAGGCCAATAGCAGAAATAGCTGTAGTCTGTATGGGGTTTTCAGGTGTGAGAGCAGAAGCAGGTTGTATGTGTGTTTGATACAATAAAAATGTAATGGGCTTCATGGATGAAAACTGCTCCACAGAATAGGTGCCTTGCCCAATCAACCACTCAGCTTCAATCTATCATTTTTACAGATGAGTTATGAAAATAGACTAAGGAATTGGATTAGTTGGTATGGGCAATACGAGCATTATTTTCTTTAGAGCACTTCTCATATATAAGGCCCATGGAGTTTATTACACATGAATACACATGAAAACACAGAAAGCTGGTATGTGTGAGCTACTATGGTGTTAAGAGTATGGATCGTTCTGGGGGAGGTAACATTCGACCAAAGCAGGTCCTGTGGATGAAAAAGGATTATTGAGGAGGACTCAAAGGAGATCCATGGGATGTTAAGGTTTGGGGTAAACCATTGGGCTAATTGTGAGAATCTGGCTGTAAGGAAGTATAGCCAAATGTTAGGGAGGCCAAATCCCCCCTGGGGTTGTGGTCTGTACATAAGGGAGTAACTACATCTTGTTTTTTTTCCCTAACCAGATACATTTATTTATCTCTTTTTGTAGGGATGCTAGTCTAGTTTTGGAGATGATGTTCTATTGATATAGAGGACTGGATCTACATAATTGACAACCTGCGTAAATGCAACCGCTCAATCTCGATCAGGGAGGCCCCAACAACACTATTTTCCAGATGGAATATGACCCCTACCAAAATACACTCCTTTTATCCTACATCTCCCCCTAATTGCTTTAGGGGATGCTCAGACCAAGGCTCCTTTCTACATACATTTTGAAGTTGCAAATTTCTTCAACCAATTTGGCTGGCAGCTACCAATAAAATAACACTTGCTACAGGCAAAACAATTACTCTTACACCAAAAATATGCCTTTTGCTCGCCTCTATACATTCCTATCTCCTGCAACAGAATATTACACTCCCTATTCATTTCAATACTATGGATGATTGCACTTAACTGGAAATCACCTAATCTTATCTGGACCTAGGTACTATCCAGAATGGAACCTATCAAACTCTCAGAACGTATCCATCACACTCTCCAAGACACTATGCATATTTTTGAAAAAAAAAAAATGGAAACTTTGGAATACACCTTGAATTAACACCCAGGTTTTTATACCCCTCATTCTGTATAGATACCTCATCTTCAACCATATATCATCTGTTCAACCTATGTTTCCCCTCTATTAAAATGTTTTCTTTTCTTATTGCACAGTATCTGCCATTGAAAGACAGGATTCTATCCCCTGTACTCTTGTTCATGATCTTCCTAATAAAAATGATTGTAAACGGAAATACAGAAAGCACAACATTGTGTGATTAGATAACACATGATCTTCCATTGTCGTGAAAGTCACATGAGTGCATTCAGCAAAAAAATTCCTTACATTCAAACGTTCATACGAAAGTTCCTTCAAGGTCTGTTTATGACTCACGATTAGATGCTAACTGCTGGTGATTTATTTAGTAGGAAGGTCCAGAATTTCTCACAATCTGATCTGTGTTTATAGCAGTACTATTTAGCATGAAACCTGCTTTTAATACTTACACGTTGTTGTATACCATGTTTTTGGGGTAGCCATGGCAATATAAGCCGTGACTAGACAAACTGCATCATGAAACAAATACCTGTCATCATTACAGGAACTTTTAGGCAGAAGCATAAATGAGCCTTTCAATTTAAAGAGCAATTGAAGTTTAAAACCTAATTCCAGCAAAATAAAAATATCACAATAGCCTATTAAAAAAACAAAAAACAAAACAAAACCAGCTGCAATACTCGTCTTCAGTCCATAGATATCCCCATGCAGTACTTTGTTCTGCCACTATATCTTCTATGTTCTCCAGCATTCATTCAACTCACCTTCTCTGAGCCCAGGTCATCCTGGACCCCTCCAATTTAACTGAGTAGCTCCTTGCACTGCTCTGCTTAGGGGCGCTAAAGCCCCTTTCCCCCTCATGACTTCCAAGAAAACGGTAATTAAGGCATGGACTCAAGTGACCCTTCCTGTTGAAAATACCTCTATAAGTTATTTTTTCCAATACACCCTTATGGGTGAACACAATTCTCTTCTCCATCCCCCGGCCCCTTCCTCTGGACTGCTGGTAGCAGGCGTTATTTGGCCCACATCTGTGAGAATGGTGTCCTAAAGACATTTGATACCCGAAAACCGCAGTTTAACCTGCCCAATTCCTACTTCTTCCATTTCCTTCAGCTACGCCATGCCTTCTCCTCACAATTTGGCAGTTCCCCCTTGAATGTACAACATGGACATAAAATGACATGGAATCATTGCTTTGGGATGATTCTCTCAGGAAATCTCGCTCAACTATCTACAAGGCCTTGCAGCCTACTGTGCATCACAATCTATACAATTTGAAGTCTTCCTCTCTGGTGGAGCTGCCGGAGTTGGACGGCAAGGATTGGGAGGACATTTGGGAATTGGGAGTATCCATTTTCCCAACTTGTGTCCTCTAGAGATCGGCTGATCCAGTTCAAAATTATGCACATGTTATAGCTGACACCCCACAGACTCCAGAAGATCTACCTAAATTGCCTTCCACATTGCTGGTGTTGCCAAGCAGAGCCAGCTGATTACTTCCATATGATTTGGTTCTGCCCATAACTCCAAATATTCTGGTAGAAGGTTCTCAAATTTGTCACATGGTTAACTACTATCCCTTTCACACAGAAGGTGGATGTATGCCTCCTTGGGCTGTTGGAGGCCATGGCCCCAACCAGGGCTGTTCATACATTGTTGGGACTACTATTGTTTTATGTTAGAAAATCTATCATTATTTTATGGAAGTCAGGAACTGCTCCCATCCTGGGATTTTGTAAATCGTTAGTGAATTCTGCTATACACCTTTGCAAGGAGACGTATATGTCTCGAGGCTGCCCAAAAAAGTTCCACAAAGTGTGGGACATCTGGCTGGACTCAGATGCTACCACTCTAGATCAACATGACTCTGCTAGTGCTACTGCTACTGCTAGTCTTTTCCAAACTATTGCCTATGTCTGTTTCTGAACCCGAGTGCTTCCTAGGATAGCCCCCTGCCTTCTATAGCTTACTCGTGTACTTTATGGTCCCATGGCACATGGGATTTTGATGACTGTGTTCCTGGTTAGTGGAGAGGAGATACCACATTGTAATTTCCCTTGTGGCCTGGGTGGCACTATATGCGCTCTATGAGTAGCAAGGACGGGTTTAATCAAAGTTTTATATTTTCACTGTTTTTTGTTTTTATGTATTGTTAGTTTATTACCATGACAGGGTTATGTTTTGAACTCTTACCTTTAATAAAAATGTATAAAAATAAGTTTTAAAAAATATTATTTTTGTCAAACAATGTAAAAGTGGTAAAGCTACAATACTGCACTTCATATCCTAATATATCAGTTTGTTTGAAGACAAAAATATTATTTTTTAAAAATTATTTTTATTAATTTTCAATAAAGGTAAGAGTACAAAACAGAGCCTCAGAGGCATAACCCTGGTCATGGTAATACACTAACAATACATAAAAACAAGAAAACAGTGAAAATAAAACAGAAGCGTAATTAGTAAACAAGCCAAAGATTGGTTAACAAGTGGGGGCAGGTTGGATTCAAGGAGAGGGGAAGAGAGGGCAGGATGCTATTGGGAGCTTCTGAAATGTATTGGATTGTATGTTATTAACCCCTGCATCACTGGAAGTTCAGAGCTGTGAAGAGGACCAGGCATCACAGGTTTTCTTTAGGGACCATCAGCCTGCAAGACATGGAACATTCTTCATTACAATTAAGTTATGTGATGGCAGCAGTAAGTAAAAACTTCAGCTACACTTCAGCTTTAAGAACTTTACTGCATTTCTGAAAGATCAATAGATATTCTTTAGTATTTGCTGGGTCTTTAAAGGGACAAAACATCATGAAATCTCCATGTACAGCAGCAGTCTCCCTTGGCTTGCCGTTATCTTGCCCTTGGGGCACTATTCCACCAATTGACACCATCGATGTGGCACTATTCTTCCAACCAGACGTGTGCAGTCAGGGGAGGCAGGTGAGGCAGAGAAAAAAATGGGGGGGGGGGGGGGTAGGTAGCCCAAGTCCTACTCCACCACTGGTCAAAATTTGGGGCTTCTAGGACATATGGTTCCAGAGATACGGGGCTCCTTGTGCAGCCTGTCACAAGCTACATACAGAGCGGCCAGTTTAAATACACTCTTTTTGCAGCAGACTAAGAGGATGAGCTCACAGTGCCTCTCTTCACTTATTGTCAGAGGCACTGAGCTCAATGGACAGCTTCGAGCCTTGGACTAATGGTTAAAGTACCATTGGCTCCAGCTGTCCAATAAAAATGCTGCAGTGGAGGCTCTCCTCTCACTGCAGTGTCATAGAAAGGGCATCTGTCCAAAGGACAAATGCTCCCTTCCAGCCCAGCCCTCTTACCTACAAGGAAAATACATTGGTTTATGGGTATAAGGTTTACCCATAATCCCATATTTTTCTTACACAGTTAAGAAGGAGAATGAGAATCTGCTGCTGCTAAAAGGGTACTGTTTTAATCAAGCTATATCATATATTATTATGCTATATGTTATAACATAATATTTTATTTATCTATTTACTGTAAAAATACTGGTTTGAAGTTATAACTTCAAACTTCAGTAAGTTGTCTGTTAAGCCATCTGCTTGAGTACAGTTTTTGAAAATATAGTAAATTACCTTAAAAATAATATATAATAATTATTTGTTTATTACTTATGGTAATTACCACTTGCCACCCAGGCCAATTCTTCTCTCCTACATGTAAAAATCATAATTTTTTTGCTAGAAAATTACTCAGAACCCCCAAACATTATATGTATTGTTTTATAAGACACCATAGGGAATAAAATTGTAGTCATTGCAACGTTTTATGTTACGTGGTAATGCTCCGTACACACGATCGGACATTCCTACAACAAAATCTATGGATTTTTTTCGACGGATGTTGGCTCAAGCTTGTCTTGCATACATATGGTCACACAAATCTTGTCGGAAATTCCGAACGTCAAGAACGCGGTGACGTGACGCGGCTCTTCTGCTTGATTCCAAGCATGCGTGGAACTTTGTGCGTCGGAATTGTGTACACACGATCGAAATTTACGACGACGGATTTTGCTGTCGGAAAATTTGAGATGTATCTGGCTCTGATATTAGCCAGTGCCTCACCAGCCACTGACCTCACTGCATGTCCCTGCTTCCCACTGACACCAACAATAAGGCACTATTCCTTCCATTCTAACCAATGATGGGACATTGTTGGTGCCCACTGATTCTCTGTCATTTTCTGCTAGCACTGGTCTCAGTCTGCCCCCCCTAAAGTCTGAAGGACAATAAACTAGAATAAACTAGCCCTTTGCTTAGAAAGTTTGGAGACCCCTGTTGCATAATATTGCAGAGATTTTCCCCTTGTTATACATTTTAACTAATCACACGTGTGGTAAAAATACGAGGTTAAAAAGACCCCTTCACAAGTTCACCACAGAAAGTTGCAGTGCATAATATTAAAGTAGAACTAAAGGCAAAAGTTTTATTCAGCTTTAAGAAGTGTAGAGAGGGATTAGAATACTTGTCAGGTTTTTATTGCTGTCTGTGCCCCCTTTAAGGCGATTCCCCCTCTCTATTTATCATGTTTATTGTTATCAGCAAGAGTGAAAGTAAATTTTGTTTCCAAATTTTGGGTTGTCACCAGAACAGTCATAGAGGGGACATTTCCTAGAGAGGACACTAGTTCTGGTGACCCTGGTTACATGCCAGGATTCCCTCACTTTGGAGGGATTTCTTCTCACTTCCTGTTTTGGCTAATGGGACAGGAAGTGAAGGAAATTTACCCAATTTGACAAATTCCCCCCCGGGCGGCCAGCGGCGCGGCACTACACCCCCCCTCTGTCTGCCGGTCGGTGGATTACGGGCAGCGGTGTTCTCAGCATGGCTGACAGCGGCTTTGGTGTCCTTTTCTCCACGGCTTCCGCCACACGTGTCCTCTCACCTCCTCCTTGGCTTCCAATAGGATCGCCTGACATTTTGACCAATCAAGAAGCGGGTCATTTCCACATAGTAGAAGCAAGGCGTGGGATTTAAAGTAAATATAGGGAACCATTTGTATTTCTAATTATGTGAAGGTCTTGCGAGCCAACAATGGATTAATGCCTAGGTGAGGTGAATCAATTATTGACAAGCTGCAAACACTGACCACGTTTCATTTCGTGCATATACCAAAATTATATAAGTAATTGCGTCTGCGCTAAAAATTACATTTATATCCCAATTGCTAAAAGGTGTATATATAATATAGAACTGTGCTCCAAAAATTCAATATATTAAAATCAAAAAAGTGCCAGTAATACATAGAATGAATACAATCCTTTTGTGAAAGTATCCCATAAAGTGCAACATGCAAAAAAAGGAAAACAATATATGCATATGATTATAAATATAAGATCAAAGTGCTAATTGTGTAACAGTCAAGTGTCCACATCCAAAAAAATTTCAGTTCATTGATAACAAGACGTAAAGTGCAGGTATATAGTGTCCACAAAAAACAGTGTTCATCATGCTCCTCCTTAATGGTGTTCACAATACAGCATGCTTCAGTGCTCTCCTGTGACCCCCCACTTGTGCTTGCGCTCACCTCTAAGTGTGTGACACAGTAATTAAACGGTGTCTAAACACGCATTGGAGCCACTCCTGGGCTCATACAGGGTATGCTGGTATAAACTCCACCACTCTCAGATGACATCAAATAGTTTCACATAAAAGAAAGAAAAAGCTCCATAGTGTTATACAGTTCAGGATTTGATAAAAGTATATTAAAAATTTCCCTCCAGAAGGGTACTCACAATATGCAGGTGCGTGAGTGCACCAGTCTTTCCAGAGTGTGTTGTATGAAACAAGCGTTTGTATGGCGTGCGGTGTGTTGTTTCTCATCTGCTCCTATTGCTGACAGCTCCGTCCTACCCCTCCCCGACGCGTATTCGGCACAGGGATCACGTGCCTTCCTCTGGGGGATCTCATTGGATGGATGCTCTGTGTGTTATTTATATGCTATCAGCGGCCATTTTGCCTAGGACCGCCGACAGCTCTAGTGATAGGCTACACCAATACATGTATATTCTGACGGCGGCCATTTTGCCTAGGACCGCCGACAGCTCTAGTGATAGGCTACACCCATTACATGAAACATCAGGGGGCTACATCAGGGGCTACATGCATTAAAATGCCCATGCAATTATATTTATGTGGGCCGCAACACTAGGGCTTTGAAAGATCGTTTAGAGAAGCACGTGAGGAACATATGTAATGGATCGGATAAGCACCATCTATCCATACATTTCAGAAAAGTGCACAATCAAAGCACGGCTGGTATGAAATTTTGGGGAATATAGGCTCCCAGACGCCATTGGAGAGGTTGTAATTTTGTGAGGGAAATCAGCAAACGAGAATCTTGGTGAATACACCAGCTGGGCTCCTTATCTCCTGGTGGGCTCAACAAGGAGTTTGATTTAAAATGTTTTCTTAGTAATTTTTAATATACTTTATTATACCCCATATATATGCCCGCATTACAGATAGTATATGATTAGGCTGGTATGTATCAATTGATTATTCGACTTGGCTATGTAGATTTAGATTACAGTATGCATAGATTTTTATTGTAAGATCACGGTGGTGGCGGAATTATTGATTCCACCAAGATATGTGTATTACCCTTCTTGACACACCACACACCAAAGTTTTCTCTGTTGTATTACTGTGATAAAGACCCCCTCTGGACACCTTTAATGGGGTTCATATAATTTTAATAATTTTTATAGATTAAATATATTTGTTTTTTATATTTTTTAATTGATAGATATATTCTATTATAAATAGCCCCCTCTTAAAGATGAGGATTCGTTTTTAATAAAAGAATATAGGATTTAGATTCCTCTTCTTTTAGGGTGGTTTTAGTACTTAGGATGTGATCTCACATTGAGAATTAATTGAGTACGTATTGATTTGGGATTTATATCTTTTATATAAGCTGGGGATCCCTTTTAGTTTAATATTATTCATGTATACTGTTTTTCTTGGTGGTTGATTGTAATATGTTTTTTATATTTTTTTATATAATTAATTTAGTAGTTTGATACTCATAGTAATGGCTTATGAGGTGTGGTGTGGCGTTATCTGGATTGTGCAGGTCTGTCCTGGATTAGGTGACATATATACATTAATGACAGATAACAACAATAACTATTATCGCTATATTTTGCTATATTTTTCTTACAGCTGTCACCGCTGTTTATTGAAGTAACATGTAGATGTAGCCTATGACTATAGCGGCTGGCGGACCTAGGCCAAATGGCCGCCATGCACGGGTGTAGCCTATCACTAGAGCTGTCGGCGGTCCTAGGCAAAATGGCCGCCGTCAGGATATACATGTATTGGTGTAGCCTATCACTAGAGCTGTCGGCGGTCCTAGGCAAAATGGCCGCCGATAGCATATAAATAACACACAGAGCATCCGTCCAATGAGATCCCCCAGAGGAAGGCACGTGATCCCTGTGCCGAATACGCATCGGGGAGGGGTAGGACGGAGCTGTCAGCAATAGGAGCAAATGAGAAACAACACACCGCACGCCATACAAACGCTTGTTTCATACAACACACTCTGGAAAGACTGGTGCACTCACGCACCTGCATATTGTGAGTACCCTTCTGGAGGGAAGTTTTTAATATACTTTTAATAAATCCTGAACTGTATAATACTATGGAGCTTTTTCTTTCTTTTATGTGAAACTATTTGATGTCATCTGAGAGAGTTGGAGTTTACACCAGCATACCCTGTATGAGCCCAGGAGTGGCTCCAATGCGTGTTTAGACACCGTTTAATTACTGTGTCTCACGCTTAGAGGTGAGCGCAAGCACAAGTGGGGGGTCACAGGAGAGCACTGAAGCATGCTGTATTGTGAACACCATTAAGGAGGAGCATGATGAACACTGTTTTTTGTGGACACTATATACCTGCCCTTTACGTCTTGTTATCAATGAACTGAAATTTTTTTGGATGTGTACACAATTAGCACTTTGATCTTATATTTATAATCATATTTATATATTGTTTTCCTTTTTTTGCATGTTGCACTTTAAGGGATACTTTCACAAAAGGATTGTATTCATTCTATGTATTACTGGCACTTTTTTGATTTTAATATATTGTATTTCTATCACAGTTGCCATTAATATGGTATAGAGGAGATTTAGTGTGAAAATATTGAATATTCATTCGCTATCATCACACAACTGGGTCGGCTCGTAGCGCAGTGCTCTGCACCCTGAGCCCACCCTGATTTGAAGCCTATTAGATCCTCAGGCTCTAATCACGTGCTTCGAAAAAACACTCCCCCCATTGGAATCCATGCATCCGGTGTCCCTGTATGTAGATCAGGGTGCCGGACGCATGGATGGGGGGGGGGGGCGCCTATGCGCCCCTAATGGACAGGCCATCACTGCCTAAACCCTACATTTTCTGAAAGTACACAACCAAAAGAATACAGATGGTGCTACTAATTTTGTAGTTCCCATTATAATTATGTAAATGTTTATCAAAATTAAATTTTGATGAAACTATACTAAAATTTTCATTAGCGTGCATAAACACAAGATAACGGATCCAAAATAAAAAAAATGTATTTAGTTAAAAAAAAAAATTGCAAATATTTGTAAATTTTTAACTGTGCCTTTTTGTAAAATGGTAAAAATTGTAAAACCATAAATAAGCTACTTACACAAAAAATCTGGAGGTTGCCTTCATACCTATGCATCATGGTAATACCAAATACACAGTGCATTGTGTGCACTTTACTGGTGTGAGTTATGATAAAGTGATGCAGGCATACATGAGTGAAACAATGTGCTGTCATGCATAGAGTTGAATGAATGTAGTTAAAAAGTATGTTTAAAGAAAGGAAAAAATCAAACACTGCAATGCGCTGCAACAATGCACTGCACAAACACAGCCCACACTAGCGGTGGGAATCGAACCAACCCGGGCCCGCTTGTGTGAATGGAACTTTAGTATGTTGGTACATAGCAGTGCACCAGCACACAAAATGTACATTACCACAATATGTATAGTGCATATGTACGCTATGGGGTTGATTTACTGAAACTGGAGAGTAAAATCTGGAGCAGCTGTGCATGGTAGCCAATCAGATTTTTTTTTATGCAGAGCTGGACCAAATTTAGCACTCTCCAGTTTTAGTAAATCAACCCCTATGCATTTGTAATTTGTGTGCATGTGTGTGTGTGGGGGGGGGGAGGTGATTTTTTTTATATAATTTTTTTATTATTATTATTAATTTTAACAATACTGTAACCAGAGGGTTTTAGGAAATATCAGGGGTCTAAACAAACCCCTGATGTTTCACTTTTGGGATTGAGAAAGAGACCAAGGACACAGGGTCCTCAATCTTCTTCTCCTCTGCATAACTTTTTACTGTTCACAGAAGTCCTGAGCACTGAGCTCTTCTGTGTTGATTCAGAAATGGAAGAGATAATCAACATGCCATTTATATTTACCAATCTCTCAGTTATGAATAAACACGGGGGGAGCTCAGTACTGAGAACTCCTGTGTTCATTCAGGAAGGTGACGGAGTCGGTAAACATCTTTACTCATACCCCCTCGTCATCCCGAAGGCATCCAATCTTTCTTGGTGTGTCCCAGTAATCTATTCCCTTCTGTAACCCCCCAAAACCCACTACTATCTTTGTATAGACAAGGGGAGAGTAGCGAGGATCTAAGGCCACTTAGGAGACAGTGGGCTGTGGAGGGACCTGGATTGCCATAACAGAGTGGGGAGGATCAGGGAAAAGCAGGGCTGCAGTGGTGGCGAGGGGTCGCCTTTTTAGTGAATGATTGTTCCTGAACGTATATCTGTGTCAATTTTCACATACCCTGTTCTTACATTACCTACATCTCTGCATCATCTCCTGGAGCACTGTTAATATAGGAGGTCTCACTGCCACCAGCCTGGAATTTTTAGGGCATTCCTCTTGAAGGATCCTACCTGGTGTTGCAGGGAATATGGCCTAGAGTCAGCATGCAACACATGCAAAAGTAAAATTCCTACAAATTTTATATATTTTCTGTATAGGACAGATTAGAACCTCTGACATACACTATATTGTCAAAAGTATTGGGACATCTCCTTTTACAAGCACATAAATTTTATTGGCATCCCAGCCTTAGTCCGTAGGGTTCAATATTGAGTCGGCCGGTCAAGTTCCTCCATCCCAAACTTGCTCATCCATGTCTTTATGAACCTTGCTTTGTGCACTAGTGTGCAGAAATGTTGGAACAGGAAGGGGCGATCCCCAAACTGTTCCCACAAAGTTGGGAGCATGAAATTTCCAAAATGTCTTGATATGCTGACACCTTAAGAGTTCCCTTCACTGAAATTAAGGGGCCAAGCCCAACCCCTGAAAAACAACCCCACGCTGTAGTCCACCCTCCACCAAATTATTTGGACCAGTGCACTAACCAAGATCCATAAAGACATGGATGAGCAAGTTTAAGGTGGAAGTGCTTGACTGGACTGCACAAAGTCCTGTCCTCAACCCGATAGAACACCTTTGGGATGAATTAGAGCGGAGACTGCAAGCCAGGACTTCTCGTCCAACATCAGTGCCTGACCTCACAAATGCGTTTCTGGAAGAATGGTCAAACATTCCCATAGACACACTCATTTTTAATTTTCTTTATTAAAGGTTTTGCAAATTATACAAAATGGCATGAACAATCAGTCAGCAAACATATTTTCTGTTAAATGACACAAAAGTGTTGTACAGAACACGAAGGAA
Source organism: Lithobates clamitans (assembly GCA_037952925.1). Taxonomy (NCBI): domain Eukaryota; kingdom Metazoa; phylum Chordata; class Amphibia; order Anura; family Ranidae; genus Lithobates; species Lithobates clamitans. The sequence goes on along the minus strand of JBBGZY010001812.1, from coordinate 1,404,941 downwards.
AAAAAAAAAAGGGGGGGGGGTTAAAGAAGATAAATTTGCCCCGTAAGCAGAGCACTCTTAACTTCTTGGTAATATTAAATCAAGTTGTAGTACCTTTAGTACATCTCAGTATCAGGGCCCTTGACGTCAAAGGAGGTTAGGCCTTTAAAATGAGTTTACCTTGTTCCTCCCTCGGGGCCAAGAGAGGCTTCATAACTCTCCACTTGTATCCATAAGTAGAGTTTTTTTAAACATAAAAAGAGAAGAAAGGGAGGGGAGAAGAGAAGTGATATAAAGTAAGGTTAAGATGAAGGAGGAGAATGGAAAGGAGAGAAAGAGAAAAAAAGATAAAGGTCCAGAATCCAAAGAAGAAGCCGTTTCCCTCGGCCTGGGTCCCCCACCATACAGTTCTAGAGACTATGGGGCTTGGAGGTATTTGATCCAGGGGGACCACACCCTGTCAAATCTGGCCTGTCTGTCTTTAAGGATACTGGCCAATTTTTCGTTGACCATGATCCAAGATATTTTATTCTTTACCAGAGCAAGGTTGACCACTGGAGTTTTCCATGCTCGTGCTATTGTGATTTTAGCTGCTGAAAAAATAAAGAAGATGAGAGTTCGGAGATGTCTAGGGGTCCCATCCGGCAAGTCTGCAAATAGCGCCGTCTTGGGATTTTTAGGTAGATTTTGTCCTGTCACTGAGTAGGCCAAGGTGAATACTCTGATCCATAGACACACTCCTAACCCTTGTGGATAGCCTTCCCAGAAGAGTTGAAAGGGTGGGCCAACTCAATATTGAACACTACGGACTAATGCCCCGTACACACGGTCGGATTTTCCGATGGAAAATGTCCGATCGGAGTGTGTTGTCGGAAATTCCGACCGTGTGTGGGCTCCATCGGACATTTTCCACCGGATTTTCCGACACACAAAGTTGGAGAGCAGGAGATAAAATTTTCCGACAACAAAATCCGTTGTCGGAAATTCAGATCGTGTGTACACAAATCCGACGGACAAAGTGCCACGCATGCTCAGAATAAATAAAGAGATGAAAGCTATTGGCCACTGCCCCGTTTATAGTCCCGACGTACGTGTTTTACGTCACCGCGTTTGGAACGATCAGATTTTCCGACAACTTTGTGTGACCGTGTGTATGCAAGACAAGTTTGAGCCAACATCCGTCGGAAAAAATCCTAGGATTTTGTTGTCGGAATGTCCGAGCAATGTCCGACCGTGTGTACGGGGCATAAGACTGGGATGCCATTAAAGTTCATGTGCACGTAAAGGCAGGCATCCCAATACGTTTGACAATGTAGTGTGTGTGTATATTTCCCTCAGTGAATTTTTTTTTTTGAGACATTTTCTGTCCTGGTGACCATGTGCAAAGTGTGACCTCCTCAACGTCTCTGTCAAAAACTTCTTATGCCCTGTACACACGGTTGGACATTGATCGGACATTCCGACAACAAAATCCATGGATATTTTCAGACGGATGTTGGCTCAAACTTGTCTTGCATACACACGGCCGCACAAAGTTGTCAGAAAATCCGATCGTTCTGAATGCGGTGACGTAAAACACGTACGTGGGGACTATAAACGAGGCAGTAGCCAATAGCTTTCGCCTCTTAATTTATTCTGAACATGCGTGGCACTTTGTGCGTCGGATTTGTGTACACACGATCCGAATTTCCGACAACGGATTTTGTTGTCGGAAAATTTTATAGCAAGCTCTCAAACTTTGTGTGTCAGAAATTCCGATGGAAAATGTGTAATAGAGCCCACACACGGTCGGAATTTCCGACAACAAGGTCCTACCACACATTTTCTGTCGGAAAATCCGACCGTGTGTACAGGGCATTAGGGCTTGTATATCTATATGAGTTTCTGTGCAGATCGATTCACTCACTCATTTCTACACAGTAGAAGCGAGGCGTGGGATTTCAAATAAATATAGGGAACCGTTTGTATTCCTATCACAGTTGCCGTTAATATGGTATAGAGGCCAGAGCTGCTTTTTTTTAAATTATTTTTAGTATCTATTGGGGGATCTATTTGTTAGGTTTTTGTCCAAGATGGAATTGGAAAACTTGTAGATTATTTTGCATTTATTTTTTTAAGCAATCCACAAGCAAGCAAGCCACTCTCTTTTTTTTAATTAACTTTCCTGCGCTGGGTTTTTATCCTGATCACTGTACAAATGTAGTCAGTGAAGTGCCAGGATGCCTTATATTTATATGCATGTGCCAGTTCAATAACTTAGCCTGTAAATCCCCATGTCGATTTGTATTCACTACAACACTGATTAGTTTTAGGGGAGTCAGCAAAAAGTGTAAATAAATTATGAATTGCTTAATTTAGGTAATTATTAATTTAAGTGATAATTAAGTATAATAATAAATAATTAGTAACTTATGCAGCATTAATACTGGACAGACAACAGACACCAAGGTTTTTATATTTAGATGTTAGGTCTACTTTAAATCTTCTCACTTTATTTTTCACAACTTCTTTCCTGTTTGTGATGGTAGCTGTATTGTAGAATTGATCCTTTATCATCATTGTGCCGCCTATGACTACTGCAGAGAGAACTTTAGATTTCCAAGAGTCAAGAGAAAGACAGCAGAACGCTTCAGCAACTCAGAGCCACAAGACAAGTCTGTCACATTTCTGATTCATTCTCAAGTGTAAAGACACGGGTCAATGCAAATATGTTCTATCTAGACTGTGCCAGTTTTCAGGTTTTTTTTTTTTTTTTATATCTCAAAAGAGTTTATTGTAACAAATAAAAAACATACAATCCAACATTGTAGGTTTCAGGTAAAGCATTGCTGTACACAATCCGACATCCACAATCCACCTGTACATACTCAAATTCGTGTACATTTCACTGTGTTTCTTGCCCTGTTCCTCCCTCCTCCTTTACTTACATCCAACGCATTTAGATAGAGTTAGTACAATAGCTCAAAACTCCACAGGTATGCAATGTGAGCAGAATCAACCTGTGTCAGATAAACAGTCTGTCCAAAACCAAGTCCACTGGGCAAAGACCCGGAGTATCTAACCACAGAGATCATAAGGCATTGAACTTTCCCCCGTGCTGGAAGATGTACTTCTCCAGCTGCAGATGTTCCCCATTTGAGTAGTCCATTCTCATAGAGTAGGAGGCTCTGTCCCCTTCCAGTGCCTAAGAATAAGCTTGCATGCCTGAAAAAGTGCTCTGGCTATGGCTTGTTTAGGGATGTCCTCGATTGGAAGGTCATTTAGGATTCCCAATATACAGGGCTTAGGGTCCATCGGGATATTGACCTGAAATATCCTATTAATGGCCATGACAACTCCCGACCAATAGAGGTGAAGCTTGGGGCAATGCCACAATAGGTGGATAAGGTCTCTGTGGTCCCTAGAGCACCTAATGCACTCAGAGTTCTCCCTTAAGCCCATCCTATACAATCTTGCAGGGGTAAGGTGCACCCACAAGACTATATATAACTGGCACAGATGTTGTGCCACATTGAGAGAGAACAACTGAACTGCCTGCAGTGCGTCCTCCCACTGTTCCTCTTCAAATGTGCCCACATCTCTCTCCCATAAGAGTTACCTAGTTTTATATACCTTGAGAAGATGCAGTAGTATGTCATCCCCATACTGCTTAAATAGCTCCACTGGAAGCCCATCATCCCCGGGGGCCTGAGAGTTAGGAAGGGAATTGACTGCAGTGTCAGCTCTTCCTCTGTTATGAGTGAATCTAAAAGCTGCCTCTGGGATGCTGACAGACAGGGTAACTCCATCACTTGCAGGAAATCCTGCAAGTTTGCTGACGAGTAGCCCTGTCTAGAGCAATACAGATCAGAATAAAACTCCACCAGCTCCTGCATGATTAAATTTGGGTCATTCCCCACCCTCCCCTTTCCAGTGCATAGAGCCCCGATAGAAGGGGAAGTCTGGTTTGAGTGCACTATTTTGGCTAGCAGCCTGCCCCTCTGTTCCCCCTCCTCATAAAAGGCCAGTTTGCTGAAAAAGCACTTCTAATCTGCCGAGGATGCCGCCAAGTGGTCCACTGCCGCCTGGGCGGCCACCCAGGCCTCTCTGTTGGCATCAGAGGAGTTGGCGATAAAGTCTGCCTCCAGTCAACCCACCAGCTGTGCTGCCTGTTCCTTCTGTGCTTGAGCATTGTTTTTAATGGTATTGACCTCTTTTCTGAATATGCCTCTCAGGAATGCCTTGAAAGTATCCCAGGCAACAAGGGGATCAGGGTGATCTCTATTGTTCTGCCAATAGGCTGAAATATCATCCGTAATCTTGTCATGGGAGGTAAAAAGGTTAAGCCAAAAAGCGTTAAGCTTCCATTACACCTCCCTGGTAGGGACTAGGCAGGCCAGTCAGGTAGACTATCAGGGGGGAGTGATCGGAAATGCCCCTAACTAAGTATTGTATGTCTTGAACTAAAAATGAAGCAGCCTGAGTACAGAGGCATAGGTCAATCCTAGACATGGATAAGTGCGACTTAGAGAAGCATGAAAATTGTTTCTGCTGTGGGTTTCGGCATCACCATGGATCTATCCATTCCACTTCCTCTATAAATTTCCATGGTGTGGTGTGGGGGTATGCCGACCCCACCGTAGGAGGGGGATGTTTGTCCAGTGCAGGATCTAAATAGCCATTAAGATCTCCCACTAGGATTAAGAGAATAATAGGGTTGCCCAGCTGGTACGTCAAAAGAATCCGTAGTACTAATGAGTTAAAAGGAGGCAATATATACACTGCTGCAAAAATACATTTAACTTGAAATAGTCTACATAGCAGAATTACATATCTCCCCTCTGGGTCAATAATGTTGTCAAATAACTGAAAATCTAAGGATCGGTGTATCAGAACACTCACCCCCCTAGAGTAGGAGGTGTGGATTGAGTGATATGCCAAGCCCACCTCAGAAAACTGTACACACAATAAAGTCTCAGTCAGGTGAGTCTCCTGTAGAGCAGAGATTGCAAGTAGGTGCTTCTGAAGAGAGGTGGATACCATAGTTCACTTAAGGGAGTCCCAGATGCCTCTAACATTCCAGAATACCACAGGGAGAGACGCAATTCCAAACGAATGTAACAGTAACTGTAAGCAAGATATGAATCATGTGTATCAGTGTCATCCCATGCTCAGCCGAACAAGTGAGGGCCAAGGGCCCAAGTAGGCCATGAGGGCAGGGCAAAGCTGGTGGGACAAAGTTCCCCCCTTAGGAAAGACATAGTGGTATGATCTTGAACAAAAAGTACTGGAACCATAGATGCATGTAAGCTGAATATACTGTAAAGCGTTAGTAATAAGAAAAGAACTTTGGTGCTTCCATCTCTTTGGGGAAATAGAGACACCCCCAGGGTTTCGAAGTTCTCCCTTAGGGGCATGCAGGTAAGTAGTGCATCAACCCAGTAAGAAGCAACAGGCTTCGCATGAAACTTGGGGTCAGGTAGAGTATCCCATCTTACCAACCTTAAAAGAAGCAGACCAAGAACCGTCAAACTTGCTCTTAATTTGTAATCCAAAGGAAATCCAATCGCATAAAGAATTCTTGCTCATGATGCAAACAGGATAACTATTTCTACCAGCTGGTTTTTCAGAGTTCCTGATGACTTTGTAGCAGGAAATCTTTCTGCCTTATTGGCATCAACAATTAGGTAGCAGAGCATGGAAATCTGTTTCAGTCTTCCTCCACCGCATCTCTCCTAGCGCGGTGAAGCAGTTGCTTTTTGGCATCCAGCCAGTCAGGGGCCTCAGTAGCAGATTCCAAAAAGTTTGCTTGACCCCTAGTCAGGATGCGGAGCCAGGTGGGAAACAGCATGGCATAGTTAGCCTAAAGTTGATGTAGCCTTTTCGTGACACCCTGCAGCATTGTACTTCTGCCGAGAAGTCAGGGTAGAATGAGATCCAGACGCCATTAAACTGGATATTGCATATCCCTGGCCAACTGGAGTACGATCTCTTTATCCTTGAAGTTAAGAAGTCTGGCCAAAAGGGTACGGGGTGGGTGACCAGGTGGGAGAGGCCTAGGTGGGACCCTGTGAGCCCATTCCACAGAATACAGTGGTGTAAATGCCTCCTTCCCAAATGTAGCCAGTAACCACTGCTGCACGAATTCCGTGGGGTCTCTACCCTCTGCCTTCTCTGAGAGCCCCAAAATCCTAACATTGGTCCGCCGTAGGTGGTTTTCAATATCGTCATTTTTAAGTTAATTGGCTTTAGCAATTCTAGATGTAGACTGCACATCTCGTATCAGCATTGGCAACTTGTCCTACACGTTACTTATGCGGCCCTCCGCCGCTGTAGTGCGCTCTCTTATTTTTTGTAGATAATGGCGGATCAGCCCTATTTCTTCCTTCAATCCCCCAAATTGTTCCTTGAGTGTATCAACAGAAGTTGTGCACTTGTGAACAGCCCTGAGTATTTCAGCTAGGGTGGGTTGATCAGCCTCACCATCCCCCTGACCCTCTTCTGTGTCTGTAACAGGCTGGTCATTGAAAGCAGAGGGGCCCTGTGTGGACTGCACTCCCTCCTGGTCAGTGTGAAAGAGATCAGGGGTGGCTTCTAAGTCCTCCTCCTGGGGCTGCTCAGCTGCTTCAGTCAGCTTCTGAGCATAATACAGCATGTCCCACCGGGGGTCTTTACCTAAGGCTTTCAGGGTTTTGGGAGGCTTACCCGCATCTTTCAACTTGTCTCCACGTGAGCACTGGGAGGGAGCCATGTTGGAGTCAGGCTGCACAATGTCTTTCTTCTGTTTGCAGGTCACCATGCCGCCGGTTCAAGTGCCCGTGGTCTCCAGGGGTATCCACTGTAGCTGAGGTAGGTGTGGAGGCAAAAAACAGGCAGTTTTTCCAGCTGGGAGAAGGATCTATTAAGGATCACACACAGGATCTCTGTGAAGCACATCTGCTCACATGCCGCTCTTGGCCACGCCCCCCCCCCCCCCAGTTTGCAGTTTTTACTGGGATTTTTTTATTTTTATTTTTTTTGCCATTGTAGCAGCATACTTAATAGACACATTTTTCCAAAGTTATAATGTCTTTAAACCCAAGTACAAAGGATTAATATATTTCAGCTAGTCATTGAATATGGTGGCTGCATGGAACTGTATATGGCACCCACACTTATCAAATATAACAAATGATGTCACAACACTACAAATTTTGGCATATAATTACCAACTTTTATTGATTTTAACCACTTTGGCACATATGTAAAAATCATAATTTTTGGTTATAAAATTACTTAAACCCACAGAACACTATATGTTTTCTGAAAGCAAAGACCCTGTAGAATAAAAAGATGACAGTTGGAATTTTTTTTTACATTGCATGATATTTGCTCAACTGTTTATCAAATGCATATTTTCAGGAAAAAAATATAATAAAATTCATTTTAGCACACACAAACACAATATAATATAATTTTTTTTAAGTCAAATACAAAAGGGTGGGCTGTGTCAAGTAATTAGTAGAAACCAATTGTATGCCCCTGAGAAGACTGTAGATCTCAGAGGTAACAGAGGTAGTAGTGTCGTGAACCATTTTCCAGAATTCTTGGATCCTGAGACATGACCGCCAGATATGTAACATGGAGCCTTTCTCTTTTTCGCATCTCCAGCATTTATCAGATATCTGGGGTGTAAATTTGTGTAGTAGAGTAGGTGTTCTGTACCATCTTGGTAGAATTCTACATCACACCATGATCCCTAAGAAACAATATCTCAAATCCTTATCTATGTCCATGATCAACGCAGTGAGAAACTGTACACCTTGCCACTGGCGCTCAAACATTACTCCATCCAAAAAAGAATGGTTTCGCAGAATCAACTACATAGAGAAATTAGAAGAACTCATTAGCATATCACAGGAAGACTCTCCAAATTCACCTCAGCCTGGTACAACTCCACAACAGATCACACATGCCCCAATAATGAAAAATTAAACATAAACCATTCCATCCACACCCCTCCCTTTACCTACCCCAAAACCCACCTTTTTTTTTTTCTCTTCTTCATTTATTTATTTCATTTCACTATTATTTTCTCATACAACCAAACCGGTGTATATTGCAACTTTCTTTAACCATTCTAATATAGATTAAACAATAAAATAACATGAGAATCACACCCTCTACTTATAGTATGACAATACAAATGATGAATATAACTTTTAAAACTTTCAAATGTATAAAATTACTATCTTAATCATACCAAAATCACATTTCCCAGATGTAAAATGCCTGTCATTACTGATTCTAAGCATATTCTATTGTTCTAATTTTACAATTGAATGTTATATGCCAAGATTTTTCATGTTCATTTAATAAAAATGTATGAAACAGAAAAGAATATCTGTTCTCAGAAACAGGAGTGTGTGGGATATGCCTTCAATGATAACACAGAGTAGACAAGCAACTGTCGGGCTACTCAGCCTTTCTCAGCATCAGTTCCTCTAGAGCAGTGGTCTCCAAAAAATAAGCAGGGAGGACATTGGGACTTTAAATGAGGCAGTTGACAGGATGGAGTTGAGATAAAAGGGTCAATTTATTGCATAGGCGTCCAGAAATACATAACACAATATGAGCATAGAAGGTTGCATGCGCATACACGCTAAACAGAACCTACATAAATACATGCTTGTACAACAGATAACATGACATCTGGGCAGCGAATCAAGATTATCAGATTACATAAAGATGGTACAAATACAAAACTGGGAGGTACATGCCAGCATGATATAAAAGGTACGTATAAATATACAATTTCCTAAAAACATTGATCTGGATGAAATCCTATTAAAATAAGAGTAGCTGCATCCATGTTGCCCGACGCGTTTCTGTGAATAACACTTCTTCAGGGGCAGATGCAGTGGGGTATCTGTAAGTGACAAAGTATGAAAACATCAACCAATGAGCTAAGAGCAACCAGAAAGGACAGTAAGTCGATTTCTGGATACTTATACTAAGTACCTGACTAAGGTGTATCGTAGGGTAGGCACCGGGCTAACAAAGGTTTGTTCTCCCCCGGAGCTGAGGCGGCCAAGGACCCAATGCAGGACAGGCATACACAGGCATCATCCCCAGAACACAGACCATCACTTCCAACAAAAAAACAAAAAAACAAAATCAAAATCATCATGGATGTATATCTACAATGGATGAAAAGTCCATTGAGAGAAGCCAATGTTGTTGACAACAAAAGTATAAAAAGTAGAGTACTAACAAAAAAGGAACCACTAAGTGTTACCTTAATGTGCTTGAGACAAGAGCTTCCTGGAGCTATGGCGTCTGCACGTGTGCGGGAGTGAAGGCTGCGTCCGAGGGAGAAAAGGCGCCTAAATATGCATGCCGCCTGCGTCGGCAGTGACCGCCAACGTCACGTAAAAGCCGACAATGCGTGAGGCGGGACTACAGCCTGGGCGGTGGAGACCCGCCCATGACTGACGTCACCACGTCCAGCTGGGTCGGATGGATGGGAAAGGCGCGTACCTCCATCGTAACGCCAACTAGTGACGTTGTATGGAGGAGCGAGGCGTGACGCGGATGCGCTGTGAGCCGCCGCCCGATCCCCAAAGGGGGAGGGGGGGGCCGCACAGAGCGCATCGTAGCTCCGGGTTTGAAACAAAACATAGCCCGGGAATCAGACCCCACATACACTATGCCGGAATGTATCCATAATTCACAGAGTTAGAGCAGCAGTTGTGTTGCAGGACATAAAGTATACCTGTAAACTGCTTCCATCCCAAATGTCTAGCAATGAAAACAAAAAATTAATTTTTGTGTAATGGGACTTTGGATGAGGCACAAGGTAGTGCCTCCATCCCAGGTTAGGGGAGAAAAAAGAGAGAGCAAGGACATAAGGGCTTTGAATGAGGCAGTGCCCAATGACAGACATGGTGGGGCACAATTCATCCCAATGACACTAATGATGGGGCACAGTTCCTTTCACTTGCACCCAAGACAGGGCATTATTTATTTTCTACTGACATCAGCCACAGTCCGGCTCCCCTATGCCTAGAGGACCCTAAACTGACCCTTTGTTTCAAAAGTTTAGAGACCCCTGTACAGAGTGCTGTTCCAAGGGTGCCCTATGCACAGAGTTCAGGGATGTGTTATGTTCAAAGTGCAGGGTTTAGGGGTGTGTTACTTACAGAGTGCAGGGTTCAGGAGTGTGTAGCACCAAAACTTCTTCACATCTCTTTATTCTACCTGGCCCAGTTCTAGTACCTCCCTTTGTAGGTGGCACTACTACCCGTGTGTTTTGATCTAGTACCTCCCTGCATAGGCGGCTCTGCCTTGCCTTGCAGGGAGATTGTTCTCTGTCATATTCTGGAGATCTGTTCCTGCAGTAAATGCATACAGGGATCTGTTAGATCTGGGAGCTGCTGAGAGCAAAGCTGTTCTTTGTAAACACTGCCGATTTCTGAGATTACAAGTGACAGCGGGTAGCGGAGGGTGAGAGCTGAAAGTGGCAGAATGGAGTTCCACTATGTTCCAGGGGCAAAACTGGGTGTGAGGTCCACATGACAAGGCCTAGCGGGCCAGATGTGGCCCGCGGGCCTTTTTTTTTGCACATGTGCTCTAGAGGTTGCTAGGGTTTCCCTATGCAATGAGCAATTCCTGCCTCCCAGAGAAGTTCCTACTGATACCAGTGATCTTTTCATCTCTCGGTAAGGTGGGGAAATTTTCCTTCTGACCGCTAATGTAAAAGGCACTATTCCCACCGATTACCAGTGTAATAGGTCTTTTTTCAATATCCCAATGTAAGGGGGTCCTTCTTCTTTTGACCACGATCTAAGAGAACACTTCTTCACTAACCATATCCTGGAAGTATCAGTATGGAAGAGAGTGCCAGCTCTCAGAGTAGCAAGAAATCAGGTAAGTATGTGTACTTATTCATTATCCCCTTAGACCAGCGGTCTTCAAAGTACAGATTACATACCAAATCCAGCCTACTACAATATTGCATTCAGCCTCCAGCTTGGGTCAGGTGCCCTCACTGTGCTGTTAACATCCCATCAGTTGGTTTCTAAGACAGCTGATGGAGACCCTGATTTAAGGGGGGACTCTAAGGCAGACTCTGATGTAAGGGGGAGCTTGGGTGGAGACCCTGATGTCAGGGGGGCTCTAAGCCAGAGCCTGATGCAAGAGGGGACTCTGATAGGAACCCTGATGTAAGAGGGGACTCTAATGCTGCGTACACACGATCGGAAATTCGGCCAGCAAAAGACAGATGAGAGCTTTTGGTCAGTAAATGCGACCGTGTGTATGCTCCATCGGACTTTTGCTGGCAGAATTCCCGCGAGCAAAAAATTGAGAGCAGGTTCTCAATTTTTCGGTCGGAAAAAGTTCCTATCTGAAAGTGCGATCGTCTGTACAAATTCCAACGCGCAAACGCGTGTGACTGTGTGTATGCAAGGCAAGCTTGAGTGGAATTCCTTCGGAAAAACCATCCAAGTTTTTTCTGATGGAAAATCAGCTCATGTGTACGCAGCATAAGGTGGACTCTAAAATAAGAGGGAGCTCTGATGGGGATCCTGATGTAAAGAGAACTCCTAAGGTGGACTCTGATCTAAGGGGGGGCTTTGATAGGGACCCTTATGTACCGTTGGGCTTTGAAAAGGACCCTGATGTAAGGGGAAGTCCAAGACTCCAAGACAGACTGAGATGTAAGAGGGAGCTCTGATAGGGATCCTGATTTAAGGGGATTACTGATGTGAACTTTGATCTAAGGGGAGCTTTGATGGGTACCCTAATGTAAGTTGGGCTTTTATGAGGACCCCGATGTAAGGGGGTACTCCTATTGTGGACTCTGAATTAATGGGGGCTCATATGGGGACCATCATGTAAGGGAGGCTCTGATGGGGCCCTCATGTTCACACTGCCCTGACTTCAAAGTCGAATCCGACATCCCTGTACGACTTCATCACATCTTGCATACGACTCCTTTAGCAGAAGTCAATGAAAGTCATGCATAAGCAGCACCAAAATTAGTGCAGGAACCTTTTTCTATGCCTGAGCGAGTCGCACTGATTAGAAAGGTTCTATTGCCATTCATGGTCAAACGCAATATTCCTCACAAACTCATTCGTGGAAATGGCTGTAGTAATACTGGGTGCTGTAAGACCACCGGCTGGAAACTATAGAAAATCTGAGTGAAGAAATGTCACACGGCAATGTTTCAGAGCCACACAGGGCCCCTTCGTCAGGCAAGTGACAAAAGGGTCCTGCATGGCTCCAAAACGTTGTCCTATGTGAACCGTGTGACCATGTGAATAAAGCTTTGGACCCTTCTGAGGAATCCTTGGTGTGCTGATGACATGACTATAGGATTCGTCAATTACGGTCTTACACTTATCTTAAAACTATAATAACCACACAAACACTGCGTGACATGGGTTTTAAATGGCCACAACAGCCCTTTTATTAACAAATTATATAACAATCAAACAGAACAATATTAACACCAGGAGGGGGTCTTTGGGGTCCCGTTTTGATCAATAACCACTGTGTCTTCAGCTGTGACCCAGCCGGCTCAAAGACATTGCGACTTTCCAATTTTCTTTCCCATGGGACCTAAGTCCTGGGAGAACCACCAACAAGCAACCACAGTGGGGATCCCCATACCCTGTATGGGTCCCCCAAAATTTCAAGAATCTGTTCTAATTCTTAACCCCCCAAAGACCCCCTGACCCGCCAGCTGTTGTGACAGATGTAAAAGAAATATATGTATTATTATATTATATATATTTTATTTTAATTTTTTATTTTTTTATTTTTTTTTTATTATATATATTTATTTATTTATTTTTTTATCATTCTTTCTTTTAATTTTTTTTTTTTTTTTTGAATACACTTTTCTCTTTTCTTTTTTTTTTAACTAAATGTAGGGCGGGAACTTCTTCACCAAGAAATCTTCCCAAATGATTACCCAACAGCCTGTGCAACCGCCCAAGCCCCTTTTTCCGGCTCCACCCTGACCACCTGACCTGCTGCACCAATAAGGTAAGCCACCCCTTAAACTAAAAACTACCTCAGTGAACACTTTAACCCTTTCAGACCTATTCCTCCCATAGTCATGCCGACCCTCCGTCCAATTTTTCTCCTCCGGGTCACACTTTTCTTCACTTAGATTGCCGTTCATGGGGCGCAACTTGTCATGTGATTTTGAACTTCAGACTTGAAGTCGCATGACAAGTCTCGCCACTGTGAACTAGGGCTTAGGGTTGACTTTGCTTTGCTTTACTGAAGATATTTCTCTTGTGTTCTGCATCTTATCATGCCCATTCCAGAAAGGATCCAAGCAAAACATATTCATACATTTATTACTCATTGGTTTATAAAACTTTTTTTAGCCCGCAAATGTTTATGAATTATACATTGCGGGCCTTGTACTAAAAATTTTGCAGACCTCTGCTCTAGATGAAGTAGCTTTCTCTACATAACGTGCAAGAGAGAACACTGCCTGGTTAAATGTTAAACCAGCTCAGAGTTAAGGTTTAAATAAATATAAAACCAAAGGCCAAAGGGATTTTTTACATTTGACCAGAGATGTACCTTTATAAGCCTTTAATTGCAGTTCTTGTTTAACTAAGTCATTGTTTCCAAAACACTTTGGGCTAAGTCTTCTTGTGCAACAGGCATGGTATTACACAATCAAACAACACGATGAAACAAGCAAGGACAATATACAGTAGGTACACTGTGTATTTTCTGCACAGCAAACCTGGCCATGTTAGTGCAGGTGAAATGTTAATAGGGAAAATAAAGTAAAGTAATCAGATTGCTGAACTCTGCATGGATTATTCATTTCTCTCTAAAGATCTAGAACATGATGATAAAGAAAAATGAAATATTATGATTAATTATATAGTAACGCTGTAATAAAAATGCAATCATTTCTTAACATTGAGCGAAGAAGAAAAATAATGCATGGCGGGAAAACTTTATATAATTTAAGATGTGCCAGGAATTGTGAAAAATAATTTCTTTTAATAATAGACACCTGCTGGAGCTGGTTTATGAATACCAGAGCACAGACAGCAGAACTGGTCCATAGCATAATACCTCCAGGCCATGATGCCTTCACCTCTCCCATGAAGCTCTAATGAAGCCATCATCATGTCACAGCTGGATTCCCACTATTTTGTTTATTGCTCATTATACAGAAATTAATACTTTTAGCGAATCTTGAAAAAGACATGATTAGCAAAGATATTAGTATCTTTCTATGGTTGTGCAATAAAGAATGGGCTCACTTATGCTATCACAGCTGGAAGGTCACAGGTTGAGCACCCATGGTTTACATTATGTATATCTCCAATGATCATCAGCTCCATCTATTGACCATAATGCCCCATCTCAATGCAGCGATGTTGCATGAGAGACTCGTCTGCCTGGGACTCTCCCTCCTCATTGGCTGAGAGAGCAGTGAAGCGACATTGGCTCCCGCTGTTGTCAATCAAAGTCAGTGAGCCAATGAGGAGGGAGAGAAGGCGAGGCCGGGCCGCGGCTCCGTGTCTAAATGGACATAGGGATCTGCGGCTCAGCTTGGGTGCACTCAATAGGAGGGAGGGACCAGGAGCACAGAAGAGGAGCACAGAAGAGGGACACGAGAAGAGGAGGATCTGGGCTGCTCTGTGCAAAACCAACTGCACAAAGCAGGCAAGTATAACATGTTTGTTATTTTTTTTTAATAGAGACTTTAGTATCACTTTAAATATGGTAAAGGATGCTTCTTGTCCCTGTCATTGTCTTGTGGGCAGGGCCTACTGTGTCCATGCACATAGAAGTATCCTTTGCGCAGAGTAGCTCGGGACCAGGCGGAGATTGCAGTCATGTGAAAAGTCAAACATTAAGGCAGTCTGAATGGAAAAATGTCATCAGCACACCAAGGATTCCTCAGAAGGGTCCAAAGCTTTATTTACATGGTCACACGGTACACATATGACACTTGCCTGACGAAGGGGCCCTGCGTGGCTCCGAAACATTGTCGTGTGTGTACCGTGTGACCATGTAAATAAAGCTTTGGACCCTTCTGAGGAATCCTTGGTGTGCAGATGACATTTTTGCTGGTGAAGGGGCCCCATGCAGGGCCCCTTCGTCAGGCAAGGGTCCTGACCCTTGCCTGATGAAGGGGCCCTGCGTGGCTCTGAAATGTTGCCGTATATGTACTGTGTGACCATGTAAATAAAGCTTTGGACCCTTCTGAGGAATTCTTGATGTGCGGATGACATTTTGCCATTCAGATTGTCGGTGATTTCCAGTCTGTCGTCATTACAGCACCCAGCATTATTGCAGCAATTTCCATGAATGTGTGCGTAGGGAATATTGTGATTGAACATTAAGTCAGTTCCCCGACTTAGAGATGAGCTTTGCTGTGTGTAGTGTTGAAATGCAGAGTTCTTCTGACAGGTGGTTCGCCCCATGTTGCTACACACTGTACTTGCATGTTTTGCATTAGGGGGGACGTGCTGAGCCAACGCCCACTCCAGCAGTCCAGCGCCCTCTGTTACCTCACTGCCAGTAACAGAATGGGGTGGCGCCAAGCATATAGCAGGGACCTCATACATGCTCTCATTTAACTCTTTACTTCCCGTACCTCATGATCAGGCCTTGTATCTCTATTGCTAATCTACTCCCGGTTACCATGAGAGATGAACTTCTAGGGAGGGACCCAGAACATCGACTACCCTCGCTACCAGAAGACCTGTCACCTAATCAGGTATGCCAAATGACTGATTGCTTGTAGCGTGTTTCTGCACTCAGTTACCCATAGCAGCTACCTATTCTTTCTCGACTTGCCGAGGTAACCATTTGTAGCAATATTACTCATACCCCATTGTACATTTTCAGACCCAGGTTCTTAGGGATACTCCAGAACCCAACATGCACTCCTTTAAATAACTTCAGACCAGGCTTAAAGCAGCTGAATTAACTTTACTGTTAGAACTTTAACAAAACAGCATGACAGGCCTTCTCCTATCTAACCCTAACTGTGGCTGCCCAAGCATACCTGCACAGGTAGAATCCTTATGGGCAAATTCCATAGATGGAAAGTCCGGAAAGGCAGTGTCCATAATAATGGTGTTCCCAGGAGTGGACAGCAAGTCCCAGCGACCCTCTTCTTCTCTCTCTTTGTCTATGACTATAGCCCTGTAATTTGGTGGAGGGGGATTATGGTGTGGGGTTGTTTTTCAGGGGTTGGGCTTGGCCCCTTAGTTCCAGTGAAGGGAACTCTTGCCGACCATCCGCCGCAGTTGTACTGCGGCAGAATGGTACGGCTGGGCGAAATTACGTTATATAACGTCGCTTCGCCCTGTGGCCACTAGGGGGCGCGCATGCACCACCGGAGGCGCGTGCCCCCCGCTCGCCGATGCGAGTGCCCGGCAGTCATGATTACCGCCGGGCGATTGATCGGGGCACACGGAGAAACAGGATCTGTGTGTGTAAACACACAGTTTCCGGGTTCTCTGAGGGGAGAACAGACAGATCGTCTGTTCATACAGATAATGAACAGCGATCTGTCATCTCCCCTGCACAGTCCCCTCCCCCCTTCAGTTAGAACACAAACTAGGGAACACATTAACCCCTTGATTGCCCCCTAGTGTTAACCCCTTCCCTGCCAGTGACATTTTTACAGTAATCAATGCATTTTCTATAGCACTGATCGATGTATTAATGCCAATGGTCCCAAAAATGTGTCAAAATTGTCCGACGTGTCTGCCACAATGTCGCAGTCCTAATAAAAATTGCAGATCGCCGCCATTACTAGTAAAAAAAAAAATTAATAATAAAAATACCATAAAACTATTCCCTATTTTGTAGACACTATAACTTTTGCTCAAACCAATCAATATACGCTTATTGCGATTTTTTTTACCAAAAATATGTAGAAGAATACATATCGGCCTAAACTGAGGAAAACAATTGTTTTTTTATATATTTTTGAGGGATATTTGTTACAGCAAAAAGTAAAAAATAATGCTTTTTTTTTTGTTTATAGTGCAAAAAATAAAAAACGCAGAGGTGATCAAATACCACCAAAAGAAAGCTCTATTTGTGGGAAAAAAGGACATCAATTTTGTTTGGGTGCAACGTTGCACAACCGCACAATTGTCAGTTAAAACGACGCAGTGCCCAAAAAGTGCTTTGGTCAGGAAAGGGGTAAAATCTTCCGGGGCTTAAGTGGTTAAGGAGTCAGCATACCAAGACATTTTGGACAATTTCAAGCACCCAAAGTTGTGGGAACAGTTTGGGGTTCCTTCCTGTTCCAACATGACTGCGTACCAGTGCACAAAGCAAGGACCCCTGATGATGTCATTTATGACGAAGCGATCGTCGGGACTGATACGTACACAGGCTACTCTGCATGCACGATCGCTATCTGGCCAATTACTAGGGATTTGTTTGGATTTATGTATCTATCTGCCTGTATTCTACTAATCTGATGTAAGTGCATTACTTTTTATTAAATTCGAAGCTGAAACAGTATCACACTATGTGGAGTTTTTTGTTCCATATATACTTTAGTTAGCTGATCTAATGCTGGTTTTTGCCACTACTTTCTGGTCTGTTGAGAGCCTTCTGGTTTACCAATTAAGGACACCTGAGAGAGCACCTGGGCTTTTCTTCAGTGGATCAGAGATCCAGTCAAGCACTGTATGACCTCCCTGAGCAAGGGGGGTCGCAGGTAAGGATGAGCTCTGGCGTGTTCGCACAGCCCACCTGCAGAGCCCGCCAGGAAGTCGGCACTGCGCTAATCACAGGCAGTAAGACATTGTTCCGATGCGCGGCTGTAGAGATCAGGAAATGTCTCACTGCCTGTGATTAGCGCACCGCAGTGCCGACTTCCTGGCGGCTCTGCACGTGGGCTGTGCGAACACGCCTGAGCTCATCCCTAGTCACAGGCTTTCTGGTAAGCCTCCATGTTTACTTTGGTCATGGGAGTCACACAGCTGGGTGTTTGATTATCATTTCAACACGTTTAACAATGGATTTTACACATGGACTTTAGTTCCATATGATCTTTTGCAGAGACCTGCACCCTTTTTGTATATTGCACTTGTGTTTATGCTTGAAATTCATCTCCAGCTGGATTTTAGGTTTTGCACAATTGATGCCACTTATTGCACTTTAATTAGAACATGTTTTATTTTTTGCATATTCCTTTTTATGCAATATTTTGCTATTGATTTTCTATATTGTTCATACACTATTGATTGCGCTGAATGCAATTCAGTAATTTTTGCACCTGTTATATGCATTATGTTATATATTGCAAGTACCATATTTATATGCGTATAACACACACTTTTTCCCCCTGAAAATAGGGGGCAAATCACGGGTGCGTGTTATACGCCGATAGTGTACCTCGGAGGGGAAGGAGGGGGATGAGCATCGCTGGAATTCACCAAGCCGCCATTCCTGTTTACTCTCCCACTTGGCTCTCATGTCACACACATACACAGTCCCACCAAAGGCATTGGACCAGTGTTCTTTCTATCGCAAGAGCTGGTCCAATGCCGATGGCGGAGGTGGGACTGTGTGTGTGAGAGCCGAGTGAGTGCCCAGTAAACAGGAGATGACGGCTCGGTGATTTCCTGCGTGGTTCAGACTGCTTTAATGAGAGATGGTAAGGCTGCAGATGGGCATTGAGGCTAAAAAAACTGCATTAACCAGGCTGCATTGATGGGAGATGGTCATTGGTCAGGCTGCACATGGTCATTGGTCGGGCTGCAGATGGTCATTGGTCGGGCTGCAGATGGACATTGGTCGGGCTGCATTGATGGGAGATGGGGAGGCTGCAGATGGGCACTAATCAGGCTGCATTCATGGGCACCGACCCTTAATTTGCTTCAAAGTTGTTTATTAAGAAATATGTTTTTTTCCTGAAACTTCCCTATTAAAATGAAGGTGCGTGTTATAAGCTGATAAATACGGTATATTTGTAGCGCTGCACTTCTTATTTACATATTGTTTGTGCATGGTATCGGGTTATAGTGCACAGCTGCTGTTTTGTTTTGGTTTCTAAGCACGGATATCATTTTTACACTCCCAAACTATTTATGCTCACCCAGCCACCATCTGGGCACCCTCACCCAGGCCGGGACTACGTAAATGTAGATTTGACTCTCCCAGCCCAGAGCAGACCAGAGTAATCACAAGCAGCTCCACTGATTAGAGGAGAGCTAAAGACCTAAAATTACCTAACCTAGCACCTACCTGGGAGTTTATAGAGACCCTCTACTGCAACTAATTGCTTAAACTGATTGTGGACCACATTCCTGATACATAGAGTCACTACATGAATTCCTCAGATTGGGACTTTAAACCGGGCCACATACAGTTTGATGGTAAAAAAAATATTCAACATTTATTACACATTGTTAATATATAGCAACATGAACATGGGGATATACAGTACGCAACAAACAAATATTGGGAACAGAAATGGAAACCAGCTGCTAGGAAAAGCCCAGAGCTTTGTCAGACAGACAGAACGTCCAACGCGTTTCGAAAAACAAAATGCAGATCTTCTTCAGGGACAGAGGGCTTGCGGGTTCCAGATCTGTAGCTTATATCCTAAATGCTGATGCTCCACCCATAAAGACAAAGAACATAACTCAAAAATGAAAAGAAAGCTATGTCCGTCAGAATGGCACACAAGCAATAGAGAACGTGAATGACATCAGCCAGGGGTCCGTATATTGTGGGATGGCCTTATTGTGTAACTTAGTGGTATAACTTTATATAGACCGTAGCTATAGAGGAGAGGTAGAATAGTACTTTCCCCTTAATGCAGGTCCGGTTGATAGAGAGTGTGTGTTAAAGTTATGAAACCATCCAGAACATCAAGGGTTAGAGATGGTTGTACCATCAGCCAGATATCTGGATGTTCCTTATGGATCTTAAAGTTGGAGTCAAAAATGATGCGGCTGGAGATGAGGTTGGTGGTGTCTGGCAAAGTAAAGCAGAGACTGGGTACCTACCTACCTGGGAGGGTACTACCTACGTGTACATTTAAAAAAACTGCATAGCTATTCATCTAGCAAACTGGTATATATGCTCTGTACAAATTGGGAAAACTGAATGTTTTCCTTTTATTTCTTCCACAGGTTGAATGTTAATCATTCATAGACATGTGCACACTTAAATATTTTGTTTCGGAATTTCGTTTTCGTACAAAAAATACATTTATTTAGTTACTCCTGAAATTCGTTTTTATTCATTTAGTTTTTCGTTAAAAATTGCATTCGTCCGAAAATCCAAATTAATTAAGGTCGAATCAGTCATTGAAGGCTTCTAGTGTCTGTCGAATGTTTCGCTGCTTTGTCGAATCTTCGTCGATCATGTTGAATGTATATAGTTCAAACAGAAAATGGACTGGTGATACTGATCACTGATCAGACAAGTAACACGATAGGGTATATACAATCTATATAGAATCTCAATCTATAATATAGAATCTAAAATAATAAATCCCCCCCCTCCACACAACACGGGCAGCCTCTGAGGCTATCACAACACTAGTATCACTATCAAGTTCACAACACTAACACAATAGCAGCAGATTATTATGAAAAAGTTAAGTTGGACTGTAGCTTGCTTCACTATTGTTCTGCTGCTGTGCTTACGCTTAATTGCTAAATAATTCAGGTTCTCTGACAAACGGACCAGCTAAGATTGACTGTGTTCTGAAATGATTCAGTGTGTGAAAGTAAGTTGGCTGTACGTGTGTACTTAGTTAGTGCTAGATATTTTCCTGCCCTCCTCTTTGGTTTCAATCAGCCAATAACATTCATCATCATCATTATTTTTATTTTACTTCCCCCACCCAATTCCAGCAGCGACCTTTTCTCTCTATGTCGAATCTTTTCTCTCTATGTCGAATCTTTTCTCTCTATGTAGAATAATCTTGGACTAATAGAGCTAAGGTTAGGCACATTAGGCACATTCAACCACAGGTTCGATGGACACAGATTGTTATTGTTAGCATCATGTCGAATCTCCTATGTATATCGAACTGTTGTCACAACGAAAATAAAGCATTTGTTTATTTCGGATCTTTCATTTTTCAGATTCTGCACTTTACGATATCGAAAATACCTGAAATTTGGACGAAAATGCATTCGGACGAAAACAAATGCACATGTCTAATCATTCGTAAAAAATAGCATGGCTTGGAAAAATATTGCATTATGGCCACTAGATGGAGGCGAGGGCCATACAAAATATACATTTCATTCTTACAACTCCTAGCTTGATTTAGTGGCCATAATTTGGTATTTTCCCAAACGACCTTATTTTTTTATGAATGAGTAACATTCAAACTATATTGGAAATTGCCTGGGAACATTCAATTTTGCCGTGTTCATGCAGGGTACCACCCGTTTTTGGTGGATGGACAGGTATGCAAACTTTTTTATACACAGTATACACCCCTTAGTGGCAGATATAAGTTTATCTTGTCTCTGTAGTAGAATACCTGCCCTAAAAGCTTGGCTTTCCCTACTGCCCAGCATTCTTGTGGTCACCACACATCTCTGTGGCATGGTGGGAATTCTGGAAATCTCAGTAGGCTTCTATGGGTCTGACAACTTCAACTAGAACTTTGCAGAGCATGCAGGGTGTCACAGTAGCCAGGGGATGCTGGCTCATTCAAAGAGTTTTGATTCTGATGACAAGAGCTTGTCAGTAATCCACTGTAGAGAAAGGGCAGAAATACCAAACACCAGACAAGGCAATAAGATACATGGTCAGAATAGACAAAAAGAAAATATGTTGACACTGAATGGATAATAGCTGTCATGAGGATGCATGGATTAGGCATCTACCTTTCCTAAGAAATGAATGGACTTGTGTAGCAGCACAACCTCCAGCTTGGCAAAGGTTCCCGTGGCGGAACATGAGCTTAGCGTTGGTCCTGTAGACTCCTGGAAACCAACTGGTTTGGAGAAGGACCTTGCTACCAAGTCTGCTATTTATATTGATTGCACAAAAACCCCTAACTACTAGACTGAAAGGACTGTAAGTGCCGGTTCACACTACCGCGACTTGGGATCCGACTTGTCAGACCTCAAGTCGCCCCAAGTCGCTTGATATCTGAAAGTCCATGTAAGTGAATGAGAGCCGTCTATATGTACGCTACTGAAGTCGCTCCGACTTCAGAAAAGGTCCCTGTACTACTTCAAGGCGACTTGTAGGCGACTTGTACCCATTGATTTCAATGGAAGTCGCCTACAAGTCGGATCATGGTCTATAGTGAAGCGACTTCACAGGAAGAGAAGATGGTTTTTTCAAGCAAACCCCTCCCTCCCCCAGAGCTGATTGTTGTTTGATTGGCCACTGGAAAGTTGCCTGTACTGGAGGCGACTTGAAGTCGCCTTGTAAGTCGCCCCAAGTCGCACTGTCGTGTCGCCCTCAGGTCGTGTCCAGGTCGCCTCGCAAAGTCGCGGCCAGAGTCGTGTTGCCCCTGTGTGAACCGTCGCTAACGGTTCCAATGAAGTAAAAAGTATCAAAATATTTATTATACAAGATAAAAATGTTGAAAATGTGAAAGTATACACATGTACCACAAACATAACATCAAAAAAAGCACAAGATTGCTTCTTCTTAGAGTTGATTCTCACTAACCCCACTGCAGTAGGGGATTAAAGACTTGCTGTAGCTTCGACGCAGGTTGCGTTTCACGGGACATAGCCCACTTCTTTAGCAACATATCTCGCAGTCAACACTAAAATGAATAATATGTATATAAATTACAATCACATTCTATCAATCGATATAATGGCTCAATGGTCTATTGCCACATACCTCAAAGTTTATACAGAAACATATAGTTAGAATCAAAATGTATAGTCTTCATACAGTCAGCCGCTGCTACCTCCCTCCTGTTCGGAAGGGGTAGTCCACACACACAGAGCTTTTTAGGGAGACCAAGCTCCTATATTATCGTTTCATGTTAATATCTGAGACGATATATCATATGGGTAGCCTAAAAAAAATCCAGGTAAGTAGACAGGAAAAAAGGAGATGCAGCTCACAAACACTCTTGCTCTGGAATGACACCGCCCTAGTAAGAACTGGTTCCAGGTACTGGCTTTGCTGGTTTGCAGACAGGTAGAAAGAAATCCTGGATAGCCGCACTCTGGGATAAGGACATCTTTATGCTTATTCGAATAAGCATCCAAATGATGTGAAAGGCGTTAGCAGTCTACCACCCTGTACGTCTCTGCTATTGACTGTATGTTTGGATTTTATTGAAATAAAGATGTCCTTATCCCAGAGTGTGGCTATCCAGGATTTCTTTCTACCTCTCTGCATGGGTAGCCTAATACCAGATGTAACAAAGCCTATCCACAAAGCACCATGTATATGCTATAATAGGGCCAAAGGCTATTACGGTGTGGGGTCCATTATGGTTACAAACTACACCCCTATCAACAAATGTATATATATTATATTGGTGCATCCTTGCACCCTACATGGCCTACGCAGCACCTCATCTGGAACCACAGAGTGCCAGTAAACAGCCACAGGCAGGATAAAGGACAATGCAGGTCAAATAACAATATACAAGACAGAAGGGCCTAGCCCAAATGCAGGAACAGGCTTAGGCTGAAATGTGACAATCAGTACAGACTGACAGAACAGCCCTGACCACAAAAACACACCAGACTTCAAACATGAAAGTGCACCTGTGTCCACAAGATTCACACAGACAAGCACTAGTGTAATAAATAAGTTTAACATTGATGCTATTTATATAGAAATCCATTCCGCAGGTCAATCCTAGAACAGGTGGGGGCTTTAGGATTACCCTGTCATAATAGGTTGTTTATCTCCTAATTTTAGAAGTGTGATTCTGAGATCTATCAGGTCTTCTCCTTGTCGGTTCATGAGAGTGCAGATGACGGGGAGAATAAAGTGCTGACATATACTTGCGACAGCTGAGTAATTCACTTCCAGCCTAGCAGCTGATGGCTTTGTGTACAGTTTGTTGCTACCCGAACGTAGCGCCAATCATTACTACACATTGCAGTAATGGATTTGAATATAAATAGCACCAATGGTAAGATTACTACACTAATAATTGTTAAAGTTTTTGTTGAATTTTTGGATACAGGTGTAATTTAAAGGGGAACACAAAGCAGAATCCAGTGTCCCTGAGGCCAAAAGTGTTTGAAGGAAGTGGGGATTGGCAAATTATTAAAGCCAGTTATTTATTTTTAGGAGGGTGTTGCTGGATGCCTCTGCTTTTTTGCTAAGACCTGCCTGGATCAGCATGGAAAGTGAGGCATTATATGAAGATCGCCAATTCACCTCCTGATTAGTTGTCAGAAGTAAACACTAGATAAACCCTGCAGAGGACTGATTTGTCCTCCGCACTGGGCGCCAGGAGTTGACATAGGGACAGAGACCTGCTGGTGAGGGAAAGCTAGGCTTAGCATTAGGGGTAGATTCCTTTGGTGAAGGATCAGCTTGGGGTTGGTCCTGCAGACCCCTGGAAACTGCCATGTTTAGAAAAGGACCTCACTACCCAGTCTGCTATCCAGATTGGTCCATCCTTTCAGCCTGCGCCGCCAGTGCAGCACCCCTTCTGGAGCCCCATTACCTAGGTCTAAAGGATTATAGGAGCACATCTCGAGCATACTTGAATTGTGGTGGAATTGTACAAGTGCCCTACTGTCCATACTTCTACTTTGTGTAGCACTCACCACCGGAGGAAGTAAATAATATAGGTCTTCCTTACCTGTAGAGGCTGCCAGCCCAAGTACCAGCTCCAGAGCACACCAACAAAAGTCACGCTTAGTCTAGGTGTATCTGTTTAAAGATTTATTGCAATACTTGAACACAGGGAAGTAGAGGAATGAAGGCACAGAATACTCCAAAAACACAAGCAGGTATAACAGCACAGATTCTCAAGAAAAGTCCTTCAGTAGCAATTATAGGTATAGCTGGAAGTATAGGAGACAGCCAGCTAGTCTGAAACTCTGTAAGAGCAGTCACAGTCCTTGTAGAAAACTCTGGTTTCTAAAACTCAAGGCAGACCTGGAGCCCTAGGCAAAAGTTCCTACTTGCAATTCCAGAGACAGCTCCCAATAGGGTTGCCACCTTTTCTTCAAGCCAAACCCGAACACTGTAGCGGCGGCATTTTTTGGGGGGGGTATATGCTACAAAATTGTAAAAGACCTGGGACACTTTTGGTGGCCTGAAAGAGAGTAATAATGTGGCGTATAGCTCGCCACAGCAAAAGTGTGCGTGGCTGAATTGTGAGTGTTCTGCATGGAATGCAGGGGTCAGATATGTCCTGGGGAGAGGGCTAGTGCTAGCAGGGGGGGTGAGGAGAGTTAGATATGTGCTGGGGGGAAAAGGCAGCTGGTGCTCAAATATTATTTTTTTGGGGTGGGGGGGGTGCAAACAAACTGAAAAATTCTGAAAAAAAACATCAATTGCAGCCTTACTATGCCCCATAAAAGGCAGCCACTGTGCCCCATAAAATGCAGCCATTGTGTCCATCAAATGCAGCCACTGTGCCCATCATATGCAGCCACTGTGCCCATCCTATGCAGCCTCTGTGGCAATCATGCAGCCTCTGTGCCAATCATGCAGCCTCTGTGCCCATCATATGCAGCCTCTGTGCTCATCATACAGCCTCTGAGCCAATCGTACAGCCTCTTTGCCCATCACATGCAGCCTCTGTGCCCATTATATGCAGCCCATATGTGCTGGGGGTGCTTGGGGGGGTCAGATATGTGCTGGGGGGCGCTTTGTGAGAGAAGAGGGCGGTGCAAGGGGGAGGGGTAGGGGGGTAGGATATGTGCTGGGGTGTTTTGGGAAGGGAGAGAAATAGTTCTAGGAGGGATTGTCAGATTTCAAATCCAATCGACATTTCTAGCATTGTCTACCCCCTGCCAAAGCTCCCCAGCACATATCCTCCTAACCCCTCGATTACTCCACATATTTTCTACCTTGTCCTCCTTTCCAGCCACTCTCTCCCCCTCCCTCCTCCATCTACAGAGCATAATAAAAACTACAGACCTGATATCAGCACGTCCCTGCTCCCCCCTCCTCCTCGTGTGTGTACAGAACGGAGAAGGAGGAGGAGGGGAGAAGCTTTGATACACTGACACTCTGCTCTGCTGAACCAAGCTGCTGTCAGGGAGAGGGAAGACATGTCACTCTCGGTGAAGTCCATGTGAATGATGTGTCCGGGTCTGGGGCAGAAGTAAACCCAAACACATCATTCAAAAACCAGACTGTCCCAGGAGAAAACCGTACAGGTGGCAACCCTAGCTTCCAACCATCTTCCATGCGACCCTTTTCAGGGAAAGGGGTCTTTCACCTACCCAGCTTCCTAAGGTAGTGTCCTCCAGGACATGTCTTTGTATCCAGGTTCTTTCAGGTCCTCAGGCAAACGCAACTGAGGCCTAACATCAACAGCTCTTCAGTAACATAGACTGTCTCCCAGGGGCAGAGGCCTCAGACAGAAAAAGCTCTAAACCAGGGGTCTCAAACTGGTGGCCCTCCAAGCTGTTGCAAAACTACAATTCCCATGAGGCATTGCAGGGCTGACAGTTACAAGCATGACTCCTATAGGCAGAGACATGATGGGACTTGTAGTTCTGCAGCAGCTGGAGGGCCGCCAGTTTGAGACCCCTGCTCTAAACAGACCCTCCCAAACATCCAGCCACAACTTCTGGTTGCCCCATCCCAGGGATTGGCTGAGGTCAGATATAAATAAAAATTCAAAGCCTAAATACGGATCCCCCTACTCTATTTCTGGAAGCTTCTTCCAGAGGCAGACAGGAGCAATCAACCCCCAGATTTAGGGAAAGAACTGACCAGACCTAAAAAAAAAAAAAAAATTCTCCACTACAGCAGAGCTAACAACTAAATTAATCTAACCTATAGCAGGAGCACTACATTTGACAAAGCAAATGCATGGTTGTACATCGTACTATTTACTATTCATTAAGTAAACAAGAAAATTTCTAGAAGATGTTTTCTCGCCTGGTCCCTTTAAATTATGCCACACAGTTACCTCATCCACATATTGAAGAAAGCCACAGAGGTACGTCTCAAATTTACCTCCAATAATCTACAGTACAAGCACACAGTTTTGTAGAGTGTATTTATGCTTAAAATGTAAAATCCTTTATTAATTTCCACATTGTATTTAATTTATTTTCAGCCTACTCATATTACACTAATTGATCTTGAAGTTTGTAAACTTACCTTGTGGCGATCCCCCCACACCACACATACATTTTCTTTTTTAGGCTTTCCTTCTGTAATTGTTTGCCTGGTGATTTGGTTAGTAAGTCTGTTGTTTTTCAACAGAACAAGATATTCTGAAGATGTAGCAGTTAAAGGATTGAGACAAACTACTTACCACTGACAGAGGGTTACAACGGTCAGCTTTTATTTATTTATGTAGTGTAAAGCCTTTATTCCAAATTAAAAAAATAAGTGTTTGTTGTAACTGCTAATAATGTGTTAGCTGGAGTTCAGCTCTAAATTGTTAGTGTAGGCAATTGCAGTCTGTATTCCCCAATGTAGGTAGAGCTCAACTGAAGCAGCAATGCAGAAGGTGAAGGAAGTTGTGAGGAACTTAGTTTCTCTATGACTTCCTGCAGTCACTAGGGAGAACACTGGCGCCCCACATGACCTTAACGGCCATCTTGGCTCAGGGCAGGGTCTATTTAAGATTCCAGCTCCTGGGTTTGGTGCATTTTATGCGAGTGTCTAGTGCAAGAATAGGTTCTCTGTCTGGCAGGGACAGCACATAGTGGCAGGGAAAGGTTCCAAAGGGTGAGGAAAGTGCAGGAACTACGTCTTCTCCTTGTAGGAAGCCTTCAGTTTTGGTGTGGACCAGCCAGCCCGCATTCCTGCTCCTCACTGCAGAAACTCGGCATCATTTCAAGATCACAATCTTCTGCTACTGTCTATAAGTGGCTCCAGTCAGCTGTGCCTACACACCAGGCCTGATTGTGCATTGTTGGAGCTCCCTTAATATACTGTACTCTCCCACCTCAGCCTCGGAGTGTATTCTTTGCCACCAGAGCACCACGCTACAATCCACACACAAGTGTATCCAAATCTGCTAGTATACCAAACTGTCAAAACCCAGGCCTGAACCTGCGACCTCTGCTGTGTCTGGTAATGTATGTTTTTGCTGAGCCACCTAGCATGCTAGATAGCTCTCTGGACAATACCTTGAATGATTTTGCCCTTGATTGAACCTTGTTGAACCCTTTGCTCTTCCTATGAACTTCCTATTTTAGCCATGCCTTTGCACTTCCTCTTTGCCAGATTATTGTGCACTCTCCTGCCCTATCTTGCTCTTGTCACTCCTGCTGCTGTTCGTATCTCGGCTACCACTCATTGCCAACCTTTACCATCACTTCTGCTTGATGGACCACACCCTGGTATTAACACACATCTCCAGCATTAGGAGCTCTAATGAACGCTGGTTAGTACTTAGACTCCACACCATTGTGGATGAAGAGCCCTGCCTCCAGGACCCTCCACCGCAGTCGGGATGGTGTCACCCCTCTGAGGATGTCACCCGGGTGCGGGGCCCCCCCCTAGCAATGCCACAGCTGTGTGGCCTGGCTGTGTAACTCTCAGGACTAGATGGATAGAAATAAACTCCTATATACAGTGCCTTGAAAAAGTATTCCTACCCTTTAAAATTTTCCACATGTTACAACCAAAAATGTAAATTTTATTGGGACTTTATGTGATAGACCAACACAAAGTGGCACATAATTGTGAAGTGAAAAGAAAATAATAAATGGTTTTCAACATCTTTTACAAATAAATGTAGCGCTAACAACTGTTGTTTCTAGCTCTATGTGTATTATTCAGTACAATAGTTGTGTTAGTGCCATCTTGTGGACAATTGATAAAGCACAATAAGTTTATGTCTCAAGATTAAGTGACATGGAAGCGATTCATTGTTTACTTTGGGACTGTAGCTCTGACCCACCCACAATGCTCCTGGACACAGTCAGAACTGAACTGCATTGTGGGGGGATATAAAAGGGTAAGCAGCGGCCATTTTAGGTCTCTTGTTCCTGGGACGCGTGGCCTGCCAGCAGGACCCTGTGGGTGTGTTCCACAGGGTTGCGGCCTACTTGGCGAAGGCGCGGAGCAGCTGCAGCATCCTGCCATCGCATCGCAGTGAGCTGGACAAGAGACGTGATCGTTCCGGAGGACCCGTGGGGAGTTAACCGAGGACTCCTGGTCGTTTGTGGACGGAACAGTGTGACGGCGTGGTGGTGCCTCTTTACGGAACTGAGAACTGCTGTACTGGAGACATCCACCTGCCTGGATTCCGTGTGGTGAGAGGGTTGATACCCAGAAGTTTAATTGAGTATTACACACACACCTTTAGAACTGTACAGAGAGTTGCTGGGACTGATAGTCCCACGGAATAAGTTAAGTCTGAGATTATTACATACCAATAGACTTCAGCGTTCAAGAGCGGATGTTAGATGTTTTGTTTCTTCATATAAAGACACCTAATCACTCATTTGGATTACAATTGTTTTAGTGTGTTATCCTACACTACATAGCACACAGGAGAAACCCCCTATACGGATTACAATTATGAAAGCTAGCGAAGACTGAAGACGTCTGGACTGCCTTTTTCATTGCAGGGCCCTGCACTCTAGCATAGTGACTTTAAGGTTTAGATTAAGGGGAGATCCCAGGTGTAGATTCATATCAATATATATATATTCCTGTGATTGTCATTGATTGTCATATCATTCCTTATACTATCGCACTACGTTGGTGAGATAGTATATTTATTGAAATAACTCCTTATATAAATATATTACTTATTCAAAGAAAGAAGTTATTTTTGGTCATTATTGAAGTTTGTGTGCAGTGTTGTCATTTCTCCTACAGGTGGAGCTACCAGTACCCAGGGAGAGGTAATCCTAATTGTAAGTGTATATTGTGGGTTAAAGTTAATGCTCATATTATTTCAACACTGCACTACAGTTGTGTCAAGGGGAGTGAACAATTTAAGAAGGGTGTAGAGCAAAGAGGACAGGCCCGCTTAAACCAGCAGCTCCACCGCTGCAATTACAGCTACAAGTCTTTTTGGGGATGTCTCTACCAGCTTTGCACATCTAGAGAGTGACATTTTTGCCATTCCTCTTTGCCAAATAGCTCAAGCTCTGTCAGATTGGATGGAGAGCATCTGTGAACAGCAATTTTCAAGGATTCTCATTTGGGGCCTTGGCTCGTTACCATGGCTACACAGGCATTTGCATCTAGTCCGCCTCTCTGGGAGGCACACATTATGCACACGTCCCATACACTTCCTTGCACGTCGTTTAGACTCATGACGTCACTCCGTCGTCCGCTTTCCTAGCACATGCGCAGTACACACTATGCTCTCTCGGTGCGTGAGCACATTATACACTTCGTGCCTTTTTCACTTCACTGGCATCCACTTGCGTACTCACCTTTGGGTCCAAGGATTAGTTCCTTCTGTATTAACCACACAGGGGTTTGGTATTTTGTTTTATGTCATCCCACTCAGTTTTGTTTCACTTCCGGTGTCCATCACTATGAGGCGTGGAACGCATGCCGGCCGGCGTGGAACGCACGCCGTTCGGCCATCTTCCCCCAATACCGGAAGTGACGCTTTGAACACCCGTGGAGCTGTTTTACATACTTTTAATGGTTTCTCTATATATATTCTGGTGGCTACAGTGGGGGGATCCCCCCAGATGACGTCTATGCAGACGAAACGCGTCGAGTAGGACCCCACTGTCGCCACTTCTTTACAGCGCTGCTTTTTAGACACTTTTCATGTGAGTGTATATTATAATTTTAATAAATTTTCATTTAAACGGATTCACACTATTTGGCCCATCCTTCTCTTCCTCCATTTATTCCCACGCGGATTTGAGGGATACGACCTCTGAGCCGGACTACGTCGGAGGAACACAGCCACGTGGAAGTCATTCCACCATCCCTGCTCTTCTGGACTTGTTCCAGCCCAGCACCACCTAAGCCTGATTGACCCCACCTGGTGTACGCCTTGTCGGGTCCACCAAGTCTGGTAAGCCTCTTTATTTTCATTGGTGGTGTGTGGGCTCCTTCCACAGAGGATTTGCACCGTGGTTGAGACTTGTTCCAGAGGACTTTATATTTCATCTTCTCTCCAAGGATGTTCTTGTCAGCATTTGAACTTTGAACTGCCAGTTCTTAGGCTACATTTTTTTATCCCTTTCTTTAGCGCTACACTTATTTTGTATTCTTGTCATTTGGATTTAGGTCTGGACTTTCACTGGGCCATTCTAACACATGAATATGCTTTAATCTATACCATTCTAT
Source organism: Lithobates clamitans (assembly GCA_037952925.1). NCBI lineage: Eukaryota > Metazoa > Chordata > Amphibia > Anura > Ranidae > Lithobates > Lithobates clamitans. The sequence goes on along the minus strand of JBBGZY010001812.1, from coordinate 1,373,588 downwards.
TGTAGCTCTGGCTGTATGTTTAGGGTCATTGTCCTGCTGGAAGGTAAACCTCCGCCCTCTGTCTCCACATGTTTACTGTGTCCTCTATATGGCTTATTACAAACTTAAAATGGGACTTCTTATGGCTTTCTTTCAACAATGGCTTTCTTCTTGCCACTCTTCCATAGAGGCCAGATTTGTGGAGTGCACGACTAATAGTTGTCCTGTTGGCTGCTTCTCTGATTAATGCTCTCCTTGCCCGGCCTGTCAGTTTAGGTGGACAGCCAGGTCTTGGTAGGCTAACAGTTGTGTCATACTCTTTTCATTTTTGTATGATGGATTGAACAGTGCTCCGTGAAATGTTCAAAGCTTGGGATATTTTTCTATAACCTAACCCTGCTTTGAACGTCTCCACAACTTTATCCCTGACCTGTCTGGTGTGTTCCTTGGCCTTCATGATGCTGTTTGTTCACTAAGGTTCTCTAACAAACCTCTAAGGGCTTCACATAACAGCTGTATTTATACTGAATGGGTAATGATGTTGCGCTGTGAACCTTCAAACGAATTTAAAGTGCTAGTGCAATGAAACACAAAATGTATAACTATGCAGTCTGAAAAAGTGACTGCGTGCTAAGGTGCAAAAATGTGAACAGAACAATAACTGATGGTAACAGCCTGAAATCAATCAATAATATGAAAAATAGTGAAAATAAAATGTCGTGCTGATATGGTTAAAAAATGGCTAATTGCCAAAGTGCACAAGTGAAGCAGATATGGTTTCCACACATAGTGAACATCCATAGCTGATAGTGACAGCTTGAAACCAATTAAATCAAAGTGAAGCAATAAAATACAATAACCTGCTGATATGATTATTGGTATATAATAATCCAAATGATGAAAAAGTCTAATGCGCACTCTAATACAGAGAATCTTGAATATGAAAATACAGTCCAAACAATTGTAATATATATATATATATATATATATATTATCTTGTCAATTATATATATTATATATATATATATATATATATATATTATTATTATATATATTATCTTGTCAAAAGTATTGGTAAGCAAGGTCCACAAAGACATGGATGAACTAGTTTGGGGTGGAGGAACTTGACTTTCCTGACCTTAACCCGATTGAATACCTTTGGGATAAATTAGGGCAGAGATTGTGAGCCAGGCCTTCTCATCAAACATCAGTGCCTGACCTCACAAATGCGTTTCTGGAAGAATGGTCAAACATTCTCATAAACACACTCCTAAACCTTGTGGGCAGCCTTCCCAGAAGAGATGAGGCTGTTATAGCTGCAAGGACTGGGCCAACTCAATATTGAACCCTACGGCCTAAGACTGGGATGCCAAAGTTCATGTAAAGGCAGGTGTCCCAATACTTTTGACAATGTAGTGTATATAGATATAAATAAATATATATCATATGTGTATTTAGCTGTCTTTCTAAGGGCACACACAACAGCAATATAGTGAAACTTGGTTTCGTATAAAACTGTGTGAGCATTAAAATACCAGCATGAAACAACACGCTGAGTCTGTCGATTCACAGTCAGCATATTTCAATAATCCAACATTCTCTGTAAATGTATTCTGCACAAAAATGCAACAGAAGCCCTTTTCTTATTATCAACAATTTAATTTTCTTTTTACAGTCAGCAGAATTTCCCATTAAACGTACTGAAATGATCTTCCACACAGCATGAACCAGGAAGACTGCAACTTCAACATATAGAGACACATGAAGGCTGATCTGGAATGCTCCCTGAATCACACAGCATGTGGATATGTAGGATGTGCAACACCAGAGTATTCTGGGAGGTCACAACTCTTTCCGTACTATATCCTCTTAACTTTTATATTACTTATATTTGGTGTGCAACAAGTCACAAATCTAATTTGAATGCAATGCAGTTATGAGTTATGACAGACACACTGTGATCATGTCAATTTTTAAAATGTATCTCATATTATTCTTAAAGGTATTGTACTTTTTCAAATGTTTTCTGGCAGGGCCGATGCTAGACTATTTGGCGTTCTAGGCAAGACCAGCTACTTGGGCTTTTTTTCCTTGAGGCCACATATATTCTTATTTCCCTTTGTGCTGGAATCATTCCGCACGGCACAACGTACTTTCATCACAGAGCTTGGGGTCTCACAGAGAGCTCAGTACAAGGCTACCTATGGCTTGAAATCAGCTTAGTTCCCTGCGGGCTAAAAGGGTGGTGGGGCAGTTCAGGAAAGGTATCAGTGGGAGGAGTGGTGCCTTATCAAGAGTGTCTGTCATTTAGCCCATTCATTTAAGATTCTATTTATTGAATGAGAAAGCGAAGCAAAAGCCTTTCTACTGTACACAGCTGTCAGTTAAATTATTACAGTGGAGTTATATAGAAAATTCTTTCTTTCCTAGGGATTTGCCTAATCGATTTGAGCTATCTAAACTTAATAGTGTTTCTTCATTTCCTTCTTATGCTCTAATGTCTTAATAAAACAAAAAGATATGGGATACCTAAACCTTCAGTATTAGGCCTCATGCACACAGGACGTTTTGGAAACTCTAAAGCCTTTCCTCCTGGCAGCAATGTGTTAGCAGAAAAAACACCTAAAACACCTAACGCCTGTAAAAGTGTATAATGTGTTAAGGCGCGTTTAGCCGCTATTATGGGTGTGAAGTGCTTGGGTGTTAATTCATTTCATTCGCAAGTGTAATAATTTACTCTGGCCATTGAAATGAATGAACACTTAAGTGCTAAGCACACATAGCGTTAACAAGCGTCAAGCATTTTTTTTCTGCCAAAACCAGTGGCGACCCGTCCATTAGGGGCTACATGATCTACATGCAGGGCACTGAACCATGGATTCCATAGGGGGGGGGGCATTTTTTTTTTTTATTAAATACGTGATTAGAGTCAGAGGCTCTAATAGGCTTAAAAAAAGGGTGGCCTTGGGGCGCACTGCGCTCCGAGCCCACTCAGTTGTGTTACAATAGCGAATGAATATCCTCCTCCTGGCCAATCAGGAAGCTGCAGGCGGAGAGGACACAGGATTCGCCGCCTGCAGCCCATAGCCCGTAGGATCGCTTCCCGCCCGCATCCTAGATGGAGTAAGTGCCGGGCTGGATGATCGACTGACTGGGGAGGGAGGTTGGTGCGGGAGACCCGACCACCCAGCCTACCGGGGGGGGGGTTGTTTACCGCCCCCTCAAAAAAAAAAATACGCCACTGACTAGAATTGGCAGTGGGTTATTTTTTTCCTGCCCCTAAAAGCCCCTGCTAATAAACACTGCTAAATGTCTATGAATGCATGGTTACATAGGGTAACATGCAGGAAAAAAACACCAGACGGTCCTAGGAGCAGCTGTAAAAACATTCCGTGTGTATGAGGTCTTAGGGTATGTGAAAAGAACGCCTTTTTTTTTCTAACGTCACAAAGATGCATTTGTAGCCTTTCGACCTCTCAATGCTTTTGTAATGAATATTCCTAAAAGATTTTTAGGCTATAATTTTAAAGGTACAGTAGTTCTTTAAAAGTTTACTTACCCAGCAATACATGGATCAAAATTTTGCCAGTTTTCAATCCATGTATGGGCAGGCTGGTTGTACAGAAGACCATCTACTGATCAGGAGTTCAGGAGGCAGGAAGGGGCAAGCAGGAGCTTTGCCTTTCAAAACACCCTGGGATTTGGCCATTACAGAAGGGTTTGGGGGACTTTTATTGGTATACGCAGGTAGCTCTAGATACATCCACATTGCTCCTGTGGCAATTTTTATTCTTTTCGTTTTAAGACAGTTTTTTTTAACTCCTTCATGCAGGCGTAACACATATATGCGGCCTCATGGAAGTGGGCTTTTTTTCTGTGGGGCCGCATTTATGCATATATCCCTTTGAGAGACTGGGGTCTCACCAAGATCGGGACCCGGATTGTTGGGGTAGCCTCTGATTGGCTACCACAGTGATCAGTTACTGTGAAGCCCACCCCTGTGTTTTTCTCTTTCTGTGAATGGAGAGATAAGATACACTGGGGGTCATTTACTATAGAGCCATGGCGCTAATTGCCGCAAATTAGCGCTAATCGCGCTAATTAGCACTAAAACGGTATTCACTATAGCACTGGTAAAAAAAATACTCCCAAAATTGAATTTAATACAGTTCCCTGAAACCAAATGGTGCCCAAACCCTCTGCTAAAACCTGGAGTAGTGCACATGGAAATAATGTTTAGAGCATTATATAATTGCCTAAATGCTACTGAAATATGCAGTACATTATTTAAAAATAATCTGCATTTAAACTGTGAAAAAGTGATTTTTACACTGAAATATCTTTAAAAGTCTGAGAAGAGATAAATTCTCACTTTTTCTACAACTAGGTGCCAACCAGGGGCGGACTGAACATTCTGGCAATCGGCACTGCCCAAGGGCCCCATGCCATTAAGGGGCCCCATCAGGGATGCCAGCCTCAATAAAACCAGGGACAGTATGTAAAAATCTGTGTTTTTTAAACAATTATAACTGCCCTGCCTCTCCACTACCTTTTCAGTGTGTGTATGTGTATTCTGTGTGTCTATACTGTGTGTGTATATTGTGTGTCTGTGTGTGTATACTATATGTGTGTGTATACTGTGTGGCCCCATAATCTATTGCCTGGGGGCCCCATAATCTCCTATTGCCTGGGGGCCCCATAATCTCCTATTGCCAGGGGGCCCCATAATCTTTTCCTATTGCCCGGGGGCCCCATAATCTCCTATTGCCCGGGGGCCCCATGAGTTGTCAGTCCGCCCCTGGTGCCAACAAAACTGAGCATGCTCAGACCTGCAAATAGCTCTCATTTTAGCTCCAATATCTTTTTTGCAGGGCGCTATAGTAAATACCAGAATGAGCGCTGTGTTAAAGATAATTTTTTTGGGAGTGAAAATCGGCGCTATTATAGTCCAATGCAAGTTTTAGCCATTGATTCTAATGCCCCGTACACACGGTCGGACTTTGTTCGGACATTCCGACAACAAAATCCTAGGAGTTTTTCCGACGGATGTTGGCTCAAACTTGTCTTGCATACACACGCTTACACAAAGTTGTCGGAAAATCCGATCGTTCTGAACGCGGTGACGTAAAACACGTACGTCGGGACTATAAACGGGGCAGTGGCCAATAGCTTTCATCTCTTTATTTATTCTGAGCATGCGTGGCACTTTTTCCGTCGGCTTTGTGTACACACGATCGGAATTTCCGACAACGGATTTTGTTGTCGGAAAATTTTATCTCCTGCTCTCCAACTTTGTGTATCGGAAAATCCGATGGAAAATGTCCGATGGAGCCCACACACGGTCGGAATTTCCGACAACACGCTCCGATCGGACATTTTCCATCGGAAAATCCGACCGTGTGTACGGGGCATAAAGGTACAATTGTAACTTCCTCAAATAAATCCTTTTAATGTTAAGATGAAATGTATCTTTCTCTGAAATAAATTTTCCTTTGCAACATTGTTGCTTCTACTTAATCTATTTTGTTTTAAAGTGGATGTAAACCCGAATTTTTTTTTTTTATGTTATATTGTAGAGTATAATATTTCCTATAATTTGAGCCCAGTCTTACCACATAGAGTTAATCCATCTCTGAGCAATCCTTTTATTGTTCAGTGAGAAAATTCTTGACAAACTGAGAAAAACTTTGTCAAATACTCCCCCTTGCTGGGAGTGGCAGGTGATTTACATATCTCGTGCACTAGCCTAAGTAAGACACAGGCAGTGTTTTTTTAATCCCTCCCACTCCTTTCTTCAGCAGCTGCTCTGCCAGGATTGGCTGTTCCACATAATCTCAGACACTCCACTGGTCTGATGGCGGGGGGTTGCTGCTGGACACAGCTTTATTACATATATATATATATATATATATATATATATATATACTGTATATAGCTGTGTCCAGCAGCACTCCGACCCCCCCCGTAAATGACATGTATAGCATTTCCGTCCTTTCCTCTGCTCTCCATCCTGACAGAGCCCGCTGGAATGGAGGGGAGTTGGCTGCGGGGAATGAGGGGGGTGGAGGAGGAAGACACAGTGGCATCCTAATACTTCAGACAATATATTGTATATTGCTTGTGACACTGAGCATGGCTATGGACTTAGGGCTGGTTCACACCACAGAGGTGCAGACAACATGTGTGAGGCTGTCCAATGGCTAAATGGGTAGCAATTCCATCTAACAGCAATTTTCTTATGCTTGTGTTGAAGTTTATATGTTCTCCCCGTGTGGGGTTTTCACCACAATCCAAAGACATGCTGGTATTTTATTTGTCTCCTGTCAAAATAGTCTCTAATGTAAGAAAGTTAGTTTTGGACTTTAGATTGGAAGCTCATTTCAGCCAGGGACTGATGTTAATGTTTGTTAGCACTAATCATGCCCAGGGACTTGGACATTTAAAATGGCACACTGAACAGGTACACATGCTTAGAAAACTGTTGCTTTGTTTATGTGCATGCAAATGGACTTCGATCTTTGGCCTGTAGTTGGAGATTTGATGCACATAGCCAAGGGCTAAGACAGTAGCCAATAGTATTATGTTTTCCTGCTCATTAGGTGCAATCACTGTAGACATACATGAAGAGACAGATTGAAAGATACTGGTGGGTGTGTACTTCTATTGGGCGTGTGTTAACAATACAACCTATCTTATATAAAGGGCTGCAGTAGGGGGGTTCATTTGGCATGAGAAGGCCAGGTTTTTTGCTGTGATTTGTGGGGGAGAAGGAATGATATTGCGCATATTGACAAACGCCCAACTGGGGCTGTTTGCTGAAATTCTTGTGCATTTTTCCCATCAAAAGTGGATTTATGTGGCCATGCTGTCAATGTTATGTGTGTATTGTTCCTGTCTGACCATGCAAACATGGTTTGGGAGCATGTGCTGACCTTCTACTCTTTGATCACATTGCTTATTCATGTACACAGAAATGCAGCTTCCAGCAGAACATGGTCAACTATGTATGTTCAACATGTATTGTCAACATGTATTGTGGGCTGGTGGTGGGTGTTATATTTTGAATATATGTCTTTTTTAATACTATGTTGAAATGCTTTGTAAGAATAATGACTGTTAAGTATGCTTCTATAATTTTGCAGATAAAAGTGATGTGGGCTGGTGGGTGAGTTGTAGTATGAAATACCCGTTATACACTGAAAGTAAAGCTGTGTCCACTCTAAGGTTTAAACATATTTTAGATTGTAAGCTCCTATGAGCAGGGCCCTTAAAACCCAATTGTTAACTGTTTTGCTAAATGTAGCACCATGTATCCTGTAGAGTTTTTTTTTTTTTTAAGCTAGTAAATTAATGTACATAATTTTGTTTCTGCTGGCAAAATAAAAGTACATTATTGAGCTTGTTTGTTGTGTTTTTTTCTCTTTTCTTTCTTTTTTTACCTAGTTTTGGGGAAGGGCACTATCTTTCTTTTATACCTTATAATTTCTATATGTATTTGTGCACCAAAAAAACTAATCTCTTCAGCACACCTGCATGTAAATGATAAAGGTGGAATCTTTATCTATAACAGCTGTGGAGAATTGTGTAATGAATTCAGCTGGTGGATAGGCAGTGTTATATGTGTCAGCCCTGGTTCACATTGGTACGATTTGACATGTCAATTTGGCAGCAATTGCACCGTTATAGTCGGTGCGGCGCCGCAATTTCCAAAAGTAGTTTCTGTACTACTGTTTGGGGACTTCAGGGTGCGATTTTTATTGACATCAGTGCAGAAACCTGCACAGAAGTCTCTGAAATTCCCCCCGCAGTCGGGACTGACATGCGGGAATGAAATCGTGTGAGTTCGGCTGAACTCGGCGCCGTCTTTAACGCAGGGCAAACGGAGCAGCTGCCCAGGGCCCAATCTTTTTTGGGGGGCCCAAAGCATTGAGCCCGCGCTACCCGCAAATTGGGGCTCCGATGACGTCTTTGCAGAGCGCACAGAGGACACGGGAGGCTGTATTCCTGAGCTAGCCAGCAGAGAGGGGGCGGGGCCGGGAGCTCCACTGACACTCTAACTCTGCCCCATGCCTGTATGCTCAGGGTGGAGCAGCTGTAGTGAGAGCAGATAGTGGAAGCCCCGCCCCCGGACCTCTGGCCGTGATCTGCTGCAGTAAACTGATTTTGAGTTCACCTGCTATTTTTTGTATGTCACAGAATGGAGGGAGGGGGGCGCAAGAAAATATTTTGCCCAGGGCCCAATCAATATCAAAGACGGCCCTGGCTGAACTCGCACGATTTCCTCCCGCTGTCAGTGTGAACCAGGGCTAAAACCAGGCCTTTGTCTTTGTAATTCACCTGCTGCTATCCCAGGGACACCATTTGTTATCAAACTCCCTTAATTTTACCTTCAAATATCATATGTAGAAATACAGATTCGCATATCTGCAAATTCTAATCGTGGTTGCGATCAAATATTCACAGCTGCGGTCAACGGCGCCAAAATGTAAAAAAAAAAATGACATGGGGTTCCCCCCAAAATCCTTACCAAGCCCTTCAGGTCTTGTATGGATTTTAGGGGGAACCCTGCCCCCCAAAAAAATGCCGTAGGGGTCCCCCCCAAAATCCATACCAGACCCTTATCCGAGCACGCAACCTGGCATGTCAGGAAGGGGGGGAGCGAGCGCCCCCCCCCTCCTGATCCATACCAGGCTACATGCCCTCAACATGGGGAGGGTGCTTTGGGATCCTCCCAAAGCACCTTGTTCCCATGTTGATGGGGACAAGGGCGTCATCCCCACAACCCTTGCCTGGTGGTTGTGGGGGTCTGCGGGCGGGGGGCTTATCGGAATCTGGATGCCCCCTTTAACAAGGGGCCCCCAGATCCTACCCCCCCATATGAATGGGGTACATTGTACCCCATCACTTTTACCAAAAAAGTGGTGAAATATGACAAAAGACAATAGCTGGGCTTTGACAATTCCTTAATTAAAATGTCTTCTTCTTTCCCCCGCTTCTTCCTCCATCTCCCTCCACTGATTTTCACTCTATATTGCCGGGAACTGGCAATTCATTACAGCCACGAGCAATTTTACATTACATTTTTTCCTTTAGAAATGTCATTTTGCTGCGGTACAGTAATAAACATGGGAAAGATGCGCTACTTTACAGGCATACTATAGACACCCTCCAGGCAGGATAGTTAAAGGAATTTTTAATTTTTTTGTTTCACTTTAAGCATTATTAAAATCACTGCTCCTGAAAAAAACTGCCGTTTAAAAAATATTTTTTCGAATTGATACATGTCCTCTGGGGCAGGACCCAGGTCCCCATATACTTTTTATGGCAAAGAACTTTCATATAAGCCTTCAGTGAGAACTTTGGATTTTGCAGGTTCGAGCCCCATCGACTTCCACTATTCCCACATATGTGATCTGACAGCATGTTCGCCGGCAATAGAGCTGCTTTCCATTAGCATTAGCGCCCAGTTTCTGAGAGTTGAAGTCCTAATTGGTCTTAATTGGGCGCTATTTTCTGGGACTGCATCATTTTTTGGCGCTATAGTAAATGACCCCCAATGCATCCTTCTTGCAGAGAGGAGAAAAAAAAAGAGCTTGTGAAAAAATAATACAAAATAAAATTAAAAAATAAAGAATAAAAATACCTAGATCAAGGTTTCATCTAAGTCAATGCCAAGGTTAGTTTTTGGGTCAAAGGTCAAGGGTCAGGGTCAGTATATTTTGGGTAGGATTTATTTTTTTTATTTGGCATCAGTGTCAGTCAGTGCCAGTGTTTTTTAGGTAGGACAAAAAAAAAAAGAAGCAAAATTTGCACTATTGCTTCTGGATTGTACTACGGGTACAAACAACAACCATACACATATGTGGCATCGTTGCAATTGTGAGGAGCAGAAAAATGTATTTTGGGTTGTTCTTTAACAAGAAATACACAGCTACATTTTTTTACTATTATGGGCCAATTTTCCTTTGATAATAATAAAAAAAAATCAGGAGATGTCCATAACCATTTACTACCAAATAAAAGCCCAATTTGTCCTTAAAAAAGTAAGGTATAATCCACCTGGCTGCACAAAGTAATTGTGATGATATGTACGGTTTTACTAACACATGTCAAAGTTGCAAAATTGTGCTTAGGCATTTAGATTTGTTTTACGCTTAGGCGTGAAGGGGTTAACTAAAACAACAATAATTAACCAAACATAAATTATCTATATTTTTCTAGCGGTGGCACAGGCGCTGGTTGTACAGTCTTTGATTCACTTATTACACTTTAATTTACTTATTACACTAGAATTTCAATCCAGCTCTGTATACATTTGTACCGTTTCTAAGCTTCATTCTGTTTGATGACTGTAATGGAGTGATAAATAAAACAGGGTTTATTAAAATGATTTCAGACATCAGAAAGCAGTCTGACATTCTCACGCACAGGATGCACTCTCTGTTCTCATATATCAATACAAATATCTGAAGATATACTTGCTTTTTTTTTTTTTTGGTCTTTTTCTGGTTTCAATGTGTCAGCTGCTGTGCACAGGCTGATATTGGCACTAAAATAAATTTAACCTTGGTAAACTTTTAAAGGATAACATTCGTACATACTGTATAGTTTAAATATTTAAATCATTTTTGTTCACTTTGTGACAAACATTTAGGCAAAAAAAAATAATAATAATAAAAAGAAAATGACTACATTTCATTATGAAAAGGTACTTAGATTTTCTTAAGTCCGACTGCTTCTCGTGTGACTTGATTCACCCCTCACATTCTGTGCAAGGAAAAGTCCCTCCATGTCCCATCCCTTTGAACTGTGCTGGGGGCTGCTTGGTATGGTAGTTGTTGAGTGGTTGCCTGGGCACTTCAGGTGTCTGTCCCACAGGGTCTCCAGGATGGACAGACATTTGTTCCTGCAGCCCCCCCAGCAGCAGGCGGTTCTCAGCCTTGGCAAAGTGGAGCACCCGGGCATCGCTCTCGATCGAGCTCTGCTTGCCGATCAGGGAGTAGCACTTTTTGGAGAGCAGGTTGAAGCCTTCCACCTTCACCTCTGCCACCCTGTTGGGGCCCAGCCAGGGATGTGGGGCAGGAGCCACTGAGCTGCACTGCGGGCCAGATTCCTGTGCACTTGAAAGCGGGGGTGATCTGCACCACATAGTACTTCCGGATCCGCAGGTGGACCTCGCTGCTGTCAGCGATCATCTTCACCATGTCCCGATAGCTGCACTTGTCCATGGCCTGGGCCACCAAAGTGTATAAGCAGGGGCGGATCTTCCTGGCAGAGAGGTAGCCGGAGGCCATGTTGAATTCTACCTACATGCTCCTCTTCTGACCATCGCTCAGCTTGAGCACCGTGCAGCCCGGTAGGAAGCCACCATCCATGACGTTGAAAACACATATCTGGTTGAGGTAGCGCACCACCTCGAACTCGGTGGGGGTGACCATTTCCAGGCCTTGGTAGCAGGTTTCAATCTCAGTCAGGGAGCTGAGGAAGCAGGGGAGTTAGGAAACCGGCAGAGAGTAGGGAGAACAACAGCTACAGCTGCGCCCTAGGCGGCAGTGCGCCCTAGTGTACCTAGCGCTAGCGCTGGCCCTGGCGACTTGTGCAGAGCACTCTGATGGCTCCAGTTTTTAACTGCTGCCTTCTGCCGGAAAAAAACGCAACAGGGACAGTCCTTGGGAAATGGGGGCTAATGGCAGCCTTACTATAGGCATAGCTGGGAACTTGCCAGATTTTACCTGGCAGTACCAGAATTTATCCCCTGATGCTGAATCATTACTGGACTGCTTACAATACATGCATATAAACAAAGTGTAACACGTGTTATGTTATTTGTGGAAATTGCGCACACATTCTACCAGTAAATGTCAAGAGAGAGGGAGGTATGTTACTTACCTGCAAACAAAGCCATCGTTGTCACCGCTGGAGGCTGCATCCATCTTCGCCCGTCTTCCTTCCGGGTCCGTGCTTTGGCTGTGTGACTGGCCAGAGCCGCGTGACGTCACTCCCACGCATGCGTGCGGGAGCTGCCGGTCATGGCACAGGACTCTGAAGTAGCTGTATGTCGGTTCTTTAAGACGCCTCCAGCAGCGGGCATCCGCGATCACTCGTGACAGAGCGAGAACCGGGATCTGTGTGTGTAAACACACAAGTCCCAGTTCTGTCAGGGGAGAGGAGAGAGATTGTTGTTCCTTTTTTTTGAACAACAATCTCTCTCCTCCTCTAGTCAGCTACATTCCCCCTCACAGTTAGAACACACATAGGGAACACATTTAACCCCTTGATCACCCCCTAGTGTTAACCCCTTCCCTGCCAGTGACATTTATACAGTAATCAGTGGCTATTTCTAGCACTGATCGTTGTATAAATGTCAATGGTCCCAAAAAAGTGTCAAAAGTATGCGATTTGTCCGCCGCAATGTCTCAGTCCCACTAAAAAGCGCAGATCACCGCCATTACTATTAAAAAATAATAATAATAATAATAAAAATGCCATAAATTCATCCCCTATTTTGTAGACGCTATAACTTTTGCGCAAACCAATCAATAAACGCTTATTGCAATTTTTTTTACCAAAAATATGTAGAAAAATACATATCGGCCTAAACTGATGAAGAAATTTCTTTTTTTTTTCTTTTTTTTTGGGATATTTATTATAGCAAAAAGTACAAAATATTGTAGTTGGGTTTTTTTTCAAAATTGTCGCTCTTTTTTTGTTTATAGCACAAAAAATAAAAACCGCAGAGGTGATCAAATACTACCAAAAGAAAGCTCTATTTGTGGGAAAAAAAAGGACATACATTTTGTTTTGGTACAACATCGCACGACCGTGCAATTTTCAGTTAAAATGCCATATCGCAAAAAATGGCCTGCTCATTAAGGGGGAAAATCTTTCGGGGCTGAAGCGGTTAAGCAGCAATCTTTGAGCTCCAGTCTAGTGACTTCATCCAGGCTGAGCTGATGTCCTCAATCTGCTGCGGGCAGGGGCAAGCATTTCCTCCTTCTACTGTTGGTGATCAGACTAATGGCTAATCTGTGTCAATCTTTTATTAGCACAGCCAGTCACTGTCCAGGCGCCAGGATTTACATGATTGTGTCATCTCTGAGCATACATCTGAGCCCAGGAAGTAGATGCTGACCCTTAGATGATGCCTGAACTCATACCTTTTGCATTCTTGGGCATACTGCCCCACACTTTAGTACCATTTGGTGCACCATCCACCTTCAATCCCATAAAAACACTAGAATCAAAGACATGGGGCTAAATGCTCAGCACACATGAGGGCAATAACAGGTTCCCTCAGAGCCAGAACTGTTCAGCTAAAAATATGTCGCACAACTATAAGACATTCTGAGAACTAGTTGTGTATGGGTTTATTTCTCATCTAAGGACTTCGTCAGAGAGATGTTGTAATCTCACATTTTGTTGTAGTATGCAATTTTTAGAGGAACACATACTGTAAGGCACACATGATAAGCTTCCCGGTCTAAGCCTCAACGGCCGCTCCTACTTTGGTAGCTCACCAAACAATCTGCAAACTTTCCAGAAGTTTTTTTAATCTTTAATTACTCTCACACAAGGTTGAATCAGAATGTAAAATCTGTAACCTTGGGGGAAAGTCAAACAACATGACTTTTACAATAACCGTAAAATCTATCATTACAACCACCCTGTGTTTTCTAGGTTCAACTAACTCCACCAATTACCATTACTAAAATGACAGGCAGAGGAGAGAGGGCTAGTCATCAGCATTGCCTGTAAGCCCCCTACAGCTAATCATTTCCCCATTACTGACTTACCATGCCTTGTTAGAGACAGAGCTTGGCTTTCTCCAGTCAGGTTTGCCCTTCTGAAGTTCAGTAAACTGATGACTGGTGGGGGAATATTTAAGAAGCAGCAGGAGAGGCAGGGGAAGCACAGATCCACAGAATTAATAAAGCAGAAGCAGTGGGATCTTTGCACTGCAGGTCTTTAGGTACAGCTCTCTCCAGCAAGGAGAACAGTGAGCAGCACAGTAGTGGCATCGCCAAATCTCACTCCAACTCTCCTGAGACTAGCACTGCCTTAGACCCCTCACTGCAGAAATAAACCCATGAGGCTAAAGGCACAGTAGTGCCTAGACTCCTTCACATACCAAGAAGTGCACTGCTGTTTTTAAGAAGGAATTAAAGACAGAATGTAGATTTTTAGGGTACTGTTGAGGCCCAATTAAAAGTGTAGCTAGAGGCAAAAGTTTTTTTATTTAGTTTTGGATAGTATGGAGAGGGATTAGAATCGGCTGTCTGAACCCCTGTTTGGGAGATTCATCCTCTATATTTTTCCTGTTTACTGTTATCAGAGAAAATGAAAGTAAACAAAAATCCCAAATTTTGGGTAGACATCAAAACACTAACAGAGGGAAAATCTTCGAATGGGGACACTAGTTCTGGTGACTTTGGTGACATCCTGGGTTTCCCTTAATTTGAAGGGATTTCCTCTCATTTCCTGCTTTGGCTATAAGAAAGGAAGTGAAGGAAAATCTCCCCAAAGGGATACAGATGGCAAAAAATTGATGGGGGTTATAACTGTATTCAAATGAAAAAAAAAAGTTTAGCCTTTTTTTACACTTTAAAGGGTTTGTTAACCCACATGTCTTGCTTACATTATATAATCCGCTCTGTCTTCTAATGATATGTCCCCATGTGTGTATTGTATTAAAAAAAAAAAGTTGTATACACCTTATCTGTGAGCGCTGATTAGCGGTTTCTCCTCTCCCTCTCCCTCATCTTTCCTCTCCCTGTCTGACAGATGCAGCGGGAGGGGTAGAGATTCCCTCGCTTACATCAGTCTGGAGGGGTGGAGGAGAGAGCCGGAGAGAGCCAGCCTGACACATGACTACTGATCACCGCTCACAGATAAGGTATATACAGCTTTTTTTTTATACAACACACACAGGGGGACATAGCATTATAAGACAGAGTAGATTATATAAAGTAAATCATTCACAGCCGATTCCCTACTGCGCATGCGTAAAGCATGCTGCACTTTCTCATTGGCCTGACGGAAGAGGAAGGAGGAGGGGGGCTGAACTTCTGAGGGATGTCACTGTGGCACCATTTCCCAAAAGTGGGGATAGGTACCTGTCAAAAACAGGTACCTGTCCTCCCCCTCCCCCCTGAAAGGTGGCATCGGAGGGGGGTCAGTTAAGCGGAGGTTCCATGTGGAACTCCGCTTTAAGTAACCGCCTGGTTTCCATGCCTAGGGAAATTATGTCATACATCGCAGGAGGTTTCAGGAGGGAAGGAGGGGATTTCTCAGCTAAGCCTACCCTCCTGCATGTATGTCTGAGCTAAAGGTAGAGGGATTTCTGGAAGTAAATGCTACATGAATCATCTGCCCTTACTCAAAATGGCCACAGTCAGAAATGCTATGGGGTGTTTTCAAAGCGATTTCTCAGTAAAATAAAGCATAGAGACATAGATGGAAGGGTGAGTTTGCTTTGAATATCAAAAATGAATCAAATTTGGTTTGTGGTGCTCAGATGCAGTGTATTTCTGCTTTAAGGTTATTGTAATATGCTGGGTGCAGTCGATCCTCTGCTCCCAATTGCTTTGCTTAAATTAATGGTTAATTTCTCGGAAAGGGACCCCCTCTGCTCACAGAAGCCTTGTCTTGGGTGGAGACACTGCCAAATTGATTATCATGCCCAATCTTTCATTTGGCAAAGGATCTGGTCCTTCTAGTCACCTACAGGTTTAGCGCCACAGCTTATTT
The DNA here is from genome assembly GCA_037952925.1 of Lithobates clamitans. Classification (NCBI taxonomy): domain Eukaryota; kingdom Metazoa; phylum Chordata; class Amphibia; order Anura; family Ranidae; genus Lithobates; species Lithobates clamitans. The sequence continues at coordinate 1,357,862 of JBBGZY010001812.1, read as the reverse complement.
TTAGTATAGCAATCCCCCCATCACAAAATAGGGCTACACAGATAAGCATGAAAAATTGCAAATTTGCATTTGAAATTCTTTTCCAAAAAATATATTTTTTTGTTCACTTGTAATCTGCTTTTGAACCTGCTAGAAAATGTGTCAACTCTAGGAAGAGTCAATTACCTAGCAAAGCCCCCTCTCTCCTTGGATTTCATGACTTTCTCCTCTTCTGGAGTCTGTGCTGGCCCAACTCCTCCTCCTCCACTATCTTCACTTCCTTATATAACCTTTTATGTAGTTGCCAGGGAAGGAGTAGAGGGGAATACTTTAGTGTTATTGATTGAAAACTCTGAGTGTGCTGACATCACATCCAAGATGGCGGCACCCAGCAGCAGTCTCTGGGCTTTAGGTTCTCTCCACAATGGAGGCTTATACAGATAAATAAGATGCACAAAATAGGCTAAATACACATATAATTTTATGGGAACATTTTTGTTGAATTGAATGGTATAGCAACAGAGTCTCTGTGAAAGTGGCTTGCCATGTTTAGTTCTCCAGAAAGAGCATACAATTGATCAGCCTGGGAGTATTTTAAACTAAAACCATTACTCTTTTGATCTAATAATGGCCTATTGAGGCTGTCTGGACATCTTATAGAGCTACCCCTGGGAGATAACCTCCAAATGAAATGAGAGGGGGCCCTGTGGCCTAACCGGAACAAACACAGGTATGATTTCTCCAGGCTCCTCTTGAGATGTTGAGGATGGGATCTCATAAACCGAAGGTCCTGTCAGCCTTAGAGGAGAACCAGTGCACAACAGGAAGACTTTATGTATGTTTGGTTGTTATGCTAAAACCTCACCTACATAACCACAGAAACAGGGAAATCTGTAAATGCTGAACTATACAGGATGAAAACCCTAATGTGTCCCGCTAAAAGCCAAAGTCCAGGTTTCCTTTCACTTTAAGTATAGAACAAAAAGATATGGGCTTTGAGGCCATAGAATGGCCCCAGGGACTTTTGAACGGTGCTGGGGTCAATGAGGTAGAGAATGTAAGATAAGACAATTCCTTTATTTAACAATGTTTTCAAAAAACAGACATTGACTTAAGACAAACATTTAGAAATAGATTTACAAAATAAATACAAAAAATTCCTTTCATGGATACAGAGATTAATACCACTTTCTCAACATGTTTCGCTTTCCTAAGCTTCTTCAGGAGATATATTGTGGTATTATGATCAGCTATAAAAGTAAAAAAAAAAATATATGTAAAAGTGAGAATTACATGTCTGCTGATATATTTCGAATCATGAATTGTTTTTGGTTTAATCATAAGGGGAAAAAACGAATCATAAAAATATTAATACAGATAAATCAAAAAATTTTTTTTATATATACATAGGTGTATGGCAATTAATAATGAGAAAAAAAAAAAAAAGAGGGAAGAAATAATTACAAACACCACATAATACATCTCATCACAAATTTCTTTTGGATCTTACCCGTAAAGAGAAAAATATAGTGAGAAGTAGATTTGTGCTTGACTGATGTTTTGCTCTTCAGTCTGAGCCTCATTAATATAATATAATTATATATCAGCAGACATGTAATTCTCACTTTTACATATATTTTTTTTTTTACTTTTATAGCTGATCATAATACCACAATATATCTCCTGAAGAAGCTTAGGAAAGCGAAACATGTTGAGAAAGTGGTATTAATCTTTGTATCCATGAAAGGAATTTTTTGTATTTACTTTGTAAATCTATTTCTAAATGTTTGTCTTAAGTCAATGTCTGTTTTTTGAAAACATTGTTAAATAAAGGAATTGTCTTATCTTACATTCTCTACCTCATTGACCCCAGCACCGTTCAAAAGTCCCTGGGGCCATTCTATGGCCTCAAAGCCCATATCTTTTTGTTCTAAAATTATATTTTGGGACGAGGTGCTCCTGAATTTTTCCTCCCTTCCAATATCTTTCAAACTTTCACTTTAAGTAGTTCATCTGGGTCAAGCTCATTCAAACAAACTCTTTCCATATCTGCTGCTGTCAGTGCTGTATAATACTGTAGTAGCATAAGCTACATACATTATGCAGTGCTGTATTCTAGTAGCATCACGGGCAACTTCCCATCTGCTGCAAGAAGAAAGTCAAGTTGGACTGAGTATTTTTCAACAATTGCAAGGCTTCATCTGATTGGCCATGTTGGAAATTGTGACATCATCTGCCCTCATCTCCACCTTGGCGAATTAGAGGAAGCCTTATACAATATTAATTGATGCAAATACAAGGCTTCCTCTGAATGGCTGAGAAGCAGTCAATCTGACTCAATTTTGTTCCGGCAGAATCTGGGAAGTCGTTCGTGATGCTGCCGGAACACAGCGCTGCATACTGTATGTAGCTGACACTACTACAATATGGTCAAGCGCTGACAGTGGCAGAATAACTTAGTTATTCAAAGTCGTTTCTTTAGGCCACCTTGGCTCAAATGAACTGTTTAAAGTGAAAGGAAACCTGAACACAACATGTAGGAATATTTTTATTGTTGTCCGTGTTCCTGTTGGTGAGATTTCCCCCAGCTTAGAGTTCTGTCTGACACCTATTAAATGCTGGAATTGGGGAGATTCTCCCCCCACCACCAACACTTCCTCTTCTGTCTGACACCTATCAAATTAAACAGACAGAAGTTGGGGAGATTTACCCCCCACTTCCTCTTCTGTCTGACTCCTATCAAGAAGACAAGAATTAGGGAGATTAGTGGGATTTCTCCTCACTTCCTGTTCTATCCTACATTCATCAAGAAAACGGGAATTAGGGAGATTCACCTCCCTTTCACTTCCTCAGCTGTCTGACATCCATCAAAATGACAGAAGTTGGGGAGACCCCCCCCTTCCTCTTTCCTCTTCTGTCTGACATCTATCAAGAAGACAGGTTATGGGGAGATTTCCCCTCACTTCCTGTTCTGATCTGAAATCCATCAAGAAAACAGTAGTTGGGGAGATTCACTCCCACCCTTTCACTTCCTCATCTGTCTGACACTCATCAAGAAGACAGAAATTGGGGACATCTGCTACCCACTTCTATCTGACACATATCAAGGAGATAGGAACTGGGGAGATTTCCCAGCACTTTCTGTTTTATCTGACTTCCATCAAGAAAAAAGAATCAAGGAGATTCATCCCCCTTTCACTTCCTCATCTCTCTGACACCCATCAGAAAGACGGAAGTTGGGGAGGTTTACCCCTCACTTCCTCATCTGTCTGATACCTATCAAGTAGGCAGGAACTGGAGAGAATTCTCCACACTTCCTATTCTATCTGACATCCATCAAGTAAATAGAAATGGTGGAGATATACTTCCCCCCTTTCACAACCTCATCTGTCTATCTGTCTAAGACCCATCAAAAAGACAAGAATTGGTAAGATTCACCCCACTTCACTTCTTCATCTTTCTGATACCCATCAAAAAATTGGGAGATTTCCCCTCCCTTCCTCTTTTAACACCCTTCACATAGACAGAAAGTGTGGCAAAATTTCCCAAACAATAAAAATGGCAAAGGGTTTAACCCTTCTACCCTTTATTTAATCAGGAATGTTTCTAAAAAAAACATAGGAAGTATGTTTTAATACTACTGTAGCCCCCCTTAGTGTGCTAGAAGTTAAAGTGATTGTAAAGTCTCATTTATAAAAACAAAAAAAAACAAACATGTTATACTAACCTCCTCTGTGCAGTTGGTTTTACACAGAGTAGCCTGGATCCTCCTCTTCTTGGGTCCCTCTTTGATGCTCCTGGCCCCTCCCTCCTATCGAGTGCCCCCTACAGCAGGCAGCTGGGGCACCCAAGCCAAGTCACAGCTCCGTTTATCCATTCAAACACGGATCCCCGACCTGGCCCCCTGTTTTTTTTTATCGAAATGCATAGAATGCATTAAGATAAAAAACATTCTGCCTTTACAACTCCTTTAAGTGCAGGTAAACTTATTGACTTCTGGTAAGTGTGAGTCTGGAATCTGGGTGAGGGTTTATTGCAGATCAGGCTGGATGACTCATACAGGCAGGTCTCCGGTGCTTCCCCCTGATTCTGGGAGTTTGGAGAAATTACTAGAAGTTAGTGGGCAGAGACCAGGAGGGTCTGCATACTTAGGGGAACTTGGCCAATCCCCAGGTGGCGTGCCGGGCAGGGTGGCTGAGCCAACACTTAAATATGGATGAGTCATGCCAGCAGGGGAGACGGATGGAAGATAGAGTGCTGAGGAGGCTGCTGGTGCCCTAGGAGTGGTCTCCTAGGTCTAGGGGAGACCCCAGCTCCAGGCTGGGCTCGGGCTGGCTCAGGGGGATCCATTCAACTGTGCGGTTTGACATGGAATCTTGTCTGAGAGGCAGCGGGATCAAGGAAGACAGTGTGAGTACATCAGCATGCCCAGGGAAGTTCAAGGGGAGAGATTGCCACATGTAGCAAGCTTTTTGAAAGGAGCGCGCTGTGCTTAACCCTTTTATTCTTGTTTTGGGAGATCTTCAGAGCAGCCAGGAGGCTGGTAGTGCCTGCAAGCAGGTTAGCTGGGAGCAGTCCTGCACAAGGAGAGGATACACCCCTGCATACAATTTGCCTCAAGTTTTGTTCTATTTCCAATAGGGGCTGAGAGCTCCCAGTCTGTAGACTCGGACTTTTGCTATTAAATCCACAAAGGACTGTGTGTATATACAGGAAGGAAAGTGGTGCAGGATCTTTTTTACAGAAGAAGGGAGTTGTCCCCTGTTGTTGTTCTTAATTCTAGTTGGGCCTCCCATAAATCTCTTCTGCCATCCAGGTTGTTACAAAGGCTGTCTTTAATATTAATTGGACACTGGGCAACCATTTTCTTGGGCCCTCCTGAATCCACTTATCAACTATTTGTGGGCTCAAGGGGCAGCTACTTTGGGCTCCACAACAATGACTGGGCCTGGGCCTTCCCCTTTTGCCCTGCGTTAAAGACGGCCCTGGTTATTATCCCTAATAAAATATCAAAACAAAGCCAAAGGACTGACTTCTTGTGTTTGGATGCAAGCAGCGAATAAGTGTTCAAAAAGAAAAAGCTACACAACATGAGACTATAAAAAGGAGAAAGTGAATGTCCACATGTATCTATATCAAATGGAAGATGTGATTACTAAAATGCTAACACAAATCTATATGATATCCTTATGCATCATGATATTAAAACAAAAGTGCTATTAAACTAGCTACACAATATATCTCAAGAGTGTCCTAAGTACAATTCTTATTAGCAGAAAGTCCTCATAGAGAGCAATGTTGTCAATCACATAGTAAGCAATGTCCTCAGTTCACTGGTTATTGGAGACTTCAAACAGAAAAAACACTGCATAGGTAGTGATTAGGGATAGAAAGAATCCTCTACCTGGAAAATGACTGCCGCTTACCAGCTACGTTGATCTCTTTTTAAGGAGATCGTATCCGCTTGTGGCATATACCCCTGCCAGGGTCTCTATATTCGTCAGCCAGATATCACCTCTCTTTCTGTTAAAATTGCCTCTGAGTGACTCCCGATCAGCAGTTCCACATGTTAAAAAGAAGGGCTTCCATAGTGTGATACCGTAAACATTTATTAATCGTTATAAAACAAGATTGCACTTACAAGATTGTCTTGGGTTAAAAGCATTACAAAGTAACTCGAGCCGGCCGGCTCTCGATATTCGCCCCCGTTGCTTCCGGGACTTTGCGTTGTTTTGGTGACGTCAGCACGCCGCTCCTCCCTACGCCGTTTAGTCACAGATGACGTCGGCCAGGGGCCGACGTCATCTGTCGACATATCGACATAAGGATATCATATAGATATCATATAGATTTGTGTTAGCATTTTAATTGGAGTAATCACATCTTCCATTTGATATAGATACATGTGGGCATTCACTTTCTCCTTTTTATAGTCTCATGTTGCGCAGCTTTTTCTTTTTGATATTACTACATTGTGTGTATCTCACATAGGCTGCAGCAGGACCTACTTTTTATGCTACTATTTTTTAGCAGATTAGCTCACGAGACAGCGCTGTATTTCCACCCTTGACATTCAGAGAATAAGTGTTGCCTGGCTGTGCAGGAGTAGGAGAGCCAGTTACTGGCAGCTCCTGCGGGGATAGTGCTACTCTACAGTGCACCTTGCCCTCCCAGATCTCCAGAATACTGACACCAGGTGTTTTGTAGTTCACAAAGATAGTTGGGAATACTGTAACTGATAACAGCAGAGACAGAGTGTAAAGGAGGTTATCATCTTGCAAGGTTTGTGGCAGGATCAACAGGTTTTTTTGCACTTATACAGGAGAACAGATTTAACAAATCACTTTCAATGAAATATTTAACAGAACAAAAGAGAATACATATGACAATATCATAGCTAGGATTTCTATACACTTTAATTCAAGGTTAAAGATTTTGACTTGAAATTGGTGAAAATGGCCTAGTCGATGAAAGAAACCTAATTTAGCAAATTATTTTTTTGTATTTCGGTAGACGAAATGTCAATTTACTGAGTAATTTAATCCACTTTCATGCCTGGAAAAATACTGTGCAGTCAATTTAAAGCATAGTCCTTAATCATACCTTTTAGTTAGTGAAGTGGAACTTTACACTGACCTTAGACCGGGGGTTATATAATGATGTGCCTTCAGAACATAACGTACCCATTGTTATCTTGACTTTGTTCTTCACTATCTCACTAATTTCTCCCTCTTATTGTTTCCAACTACTGCTCTCTAGATCACCAAGACTCATATTTTGGTCATTTTATTAAAAATCATACTTCTTCTGAAAGGGCACAAGTCAGGATTACCAGATCACATTATTTTTAATGAATTAGAAACTTTTTAGGTAAGGGTAGAAAAAAACTAAGGCCTAGGCAGTCTAGGTTTCATAGCCTCTGGCTAACAGATTTATTTAACATCTTTCTAAACCTAAAAACAAAAATGTAAACTACTACTACTAACATTTAGGCCACGTTCACATCTTGCGATTTTGTATTACAGGCATAATCAGCGAGATTCTGCCCGAGCTTCCAAATTGGCAAAACGCACTCTTAATGGAACCCCAAACACAGTGCAATTTTTCAGAGAATGTAGCAAGACAAAACGCACAAAAATCGCTGCAAAACTAATGTGAACTACAAAATTCGGCCCTTGAGCTTCTGTGCCGCAACAGAGTCAAGTGAATGGGCTTCAACTGCAGGTGGCATCTGACCGCAGGGCATTGCACAGAGGGTGAGAGAAAGTAAAGAGGTGCCTGGTTCCGATTGGATGATGGCACCCTATCCGATTGGATGATAGCGCCCCATGTGACCCTGGTGGCTATCTTGGGCCAGGCAGAGTCTTTTTAAGACCCTGGCTCCCATGCTTGGCATGCTTTTCGCGAGTGGCTAGAGTAGGGACAGGTCAACCATCGTTCAAGGACAGTGCTTAGGGACAGGGAAAGGTTCCCGAGGAGTAGGGAAAGGGCAGGGACACACCATCTTTCCTGGAAGCCCTCCTTTTTGGATACGGACCAGGGAGGCTGCATTTGGCCCTTCGAGACCGAGGCTGTCAGCACACCTGAGACCTTCTGTTTCTGCTCATCATTGTTTTGCCGAACTTCAATTACAATATATTTCTGTTCTCTTCACCTGGATTCTGAGTGTTTTCTGCCGCCACACCATGCTACGGCTACAATACCTATGTTTAGAGGGCAGGGACAGTTAACCCTTAGCACCACATCCCTATTAGATAGGAGAGAGAAAGAAGGGGGTTGGGGTAAGGTTACCCCTGGGACTTTTAAGGTGCTTATTAATATTAAATTGGATCAATGCAGTAGATCAAAAATAAGAAATAATAATGTATGCAAAATGCCAAACTGTCTAAAATTTAACTTTTAATTCAAAATCTTTAATAGTTACAAGTATCACCAAGACATCTAAAAACACACAAAATTTCTTTCAATCTGAGTCAGTCAATAATGAATAAGATGTTTAAATAAACCACTTTATGGATACCACTCTCAACATGTTTCGCTCAACTCATGAGCTTCATCAGGAGTTTTTGGTACAAGTGTGGCATACAAGCCCAATTAAGTTTGGAGAAAAATAGTAGACAACTAGATTGTAGGTATAAACAGAGTTTAGTGGTTCAAATTCACAAGTAAATTGGATGCGTCTCACCCGCCTAGGACCTCCCAAACCATTTTGGTCCACAGAGGGGCCAAAGTGTAAAATAAGATAGCAGAAAACTTTGGGTTGAATCAAGGAGTAATTGTTCAGGGCTGATATAGGCTTATAAACAAAATCAAAGAAGAGCTATGCTCAAGTATCTCCACTGGGTGGCACTCCAAATTAGCAACCCTTATATGTCAGACAAGGAGATCCATGGTTCAGACAGCCCCAATAAGCTGAATGATAAGGTGGATGTGTATGGAGGGGGAGAAAGGCATACACCTCCCCTTGCAGCCTCAGAGCCACTGTCAGGCTGACAGGCTGGGGTCCCCAGATGACGGCTCCTTAGCTGAAATATGTCGGGTGGACCCCTCACAATCGCCGCTATTTGATATTTGAGCTCTGTTTTCGTTCTTCCAAATGATTTTATCCCATTTAATATCTTCTAGCAATTAAGGCTCATAGTTTAGGGCCTTAATTGCCCTAACGGAAGAAACTTATGGTGCAGTGAAGCCTAAAAGGGACATCCATCAGAGGCAGCTACCCAAAGACACCCACTCTTCTGCCCAATACCCCCTTGGGGGTGACGGATTCTGGTGAGTGGGGGAGCACGGGGGGGAGCACTTGGAGTCACCAGCTTCTAATTGCACGGAAGTCACCTCTCATCACCCCTTGGACATTTTTAAACACATGTCAACCGATCCTGTTGTTCTTAATTATTCCTGTCTCTATAAATTAGACATTTTATCCCTGCCTGGGTCCAATACAGGGACTGGTTTACAGATGTTGTATTCACATTTGCTGTTTTTAATTTGAGTGTTAACTGTTTGGATTCCTATCTTTTTATATATGAATTTTGAGGAAATTAAATATACTGTACTATAGAGGTTTTTTGCACTTTGGTTTCACTTTATACACAGTGCACTTTAGTCACCATATATATTGGGGATATGTGGTAACCTCATAGGGATACCATTAGCCCCCAAACAGTGTGCTTCTTCACGGACCCCAATATTTTTAATAAGGAGGCTATTCAAAAAATGTTTTATTTTGCTTGGTTTATTGCATATGCAAAGTTTCACATTGTAGGTGGAGCAAGTGTAAACCCAACCCACTTACTGTATTATTTATTCACACAACACAAAGGATTTACAAGTTCACCCTTTAGGATCTTATACCATTTAAATTAATCACATATCTTTGGAGCACATATAGGGGTACATTCACTTAAGGGACACGCATCTAGTCCGTTTCTTGCATATACACATTTTTTGTCACTATTTCTATTTATCTATTTATTTATTTATTTATTTATTTTTCTGACCTCCAATTAATACTTACTGTTAATAGGGCAGCACCAATTCCCCAGATCTCTCCATTACATACAGTTTTTGTTTTATTCAGCTGGATTTACTAATGCAGCTTATAACATCCAAGTGAAAGATATAACACCAACATGTCAGAAAACAATAAAAAACAAAACAAAAACAGAATCACTGAGTTGGAAAAAGGAGCACCCCCATAAGGAAGTATTTTGTTGAGCCACCTTTTGCTTTAATTACAGCCTTTAGTCTGTTGGGATATGTCTCTACTAACTTTACACATCTAGACTTTGCAATATTTGCCCACTCTTTTTTGCAGAACTGCTCAAGTTCAGTTAAATTTGATGGTGACCTATGTGGACTGCAGTCTTTAAGCCATTCCACAGATTTTCAATGGGGTTTCAGTCTGGGCTCTGACTAGGCCATGCAATGACATTCAACTTTTTCTCCTTCAACCATGGTATGCTCATTTTTGCTGTGTGCTTTATGTCATTGTCATGTTGGAAGGTAAACCTTCTTCCCATTGACAACTTTCTGGCAGAGGGCAGCAGATTTTCCTCAAGAATTTGATGGTATGTTGCCGCATCCATTTTTCCTTCTATCCTGACAAGTGCTCCAGCCCCTGCTGCAAAGAAAACCCCCCATAACATGATATTACCACTTCCATGGTTTACTGAAGAAATGGTGTTATTTGGATGGTGAGCTGTTTTGGATTTCCGCCAGACATATCGTCAGATGAGACAAAAATTGAATTAATTGGCCTACACCAAACAATATTTCTGGCGGAAATCCAAATCAAGAGGCGTTTTGTGATTACAGGCTGGGAGAGATCGTAGAGTGCTAAAACCCCTCTCATGTGCTAGAAAGTCAGCCTTGCGTTTGTCAGGAGGTTGTCCTGAAGAGCATAGCTGATCCATTCCGATTTAAGGGGGCTGTTGCTTGCACTGTACACCGAAGAAGGTTCAACCTCCTCAATACTGCTTTGCAGAATCTGTCCGCTACCTAGTGTTCTAAGTTCCAAGAGTTTTAACTTTTAGCCCGGGTTCACACTACAATGGGCTGCGGATCACACAGGAGCGCTGTGCGTCCCTGTTCCCCGTTTCAGGGAGGAATCAGGGCCGATTCTATGCCTGAATTCGGCCCTGAAACTGAGCCAAAGACGCACAGCGTTTTTGTGCAGTGCGCTCCGCAGCCTCCCCGGAGATATATGAACCGGCTCCATAGGGAGCGCTGCACCTGCGTTCCACCCACTCGTCTGCAGGGAAGTGACATAGTATGCGTAGTTCCATCGTGCGCGCTTCGTCACTTGACGTCCTTAGCGACGCTAAGTAGGCAATTTGAAGGGGGAGCACAAAAGTCACCTGACAACATTGTATACACGAAAGTCACCCCTGGGAACTTCCTGACCTGTTGCAGTGAAAGACGCATGGGACTATTGCATTTACTGTGATTCAACTGTTGCAATACATACTGGATCCGGATCTTAATATATGAACTGTGAAGCACTTTTTTAATTTGATGCATGCACATATATGGTTGATATAGTTTTTTACCTAGGAATCAGCATACATCACCAGAATATGTTTACTGTAATACAGAATATGTGTTTCCAGCTGGTTTGTACTATATATTTCTTTTTTTGATTACCACTGGTGGGTATGGTTCCTAGTTTAGACACTGTGAGTTTGTCTACTAGTGCTATACAGCATATCTATTCAGCTATCTACCTATATACTATATATACCATTCTATTTACAGGTTACATTAAACCTATCGCTATATGCACAAATATCTATAGTATAAGGAATTTTGAATGTCTCCTACCCACTTGCACTAGCTAGTAATTAATCCCCCCTTATACATCATTAAGGAGATAAATAAGCTTGGTGTATGAGAAAGAAACAAAAAACATTTTTTTGGTGTTTCCTGTATATGCTCAGCAAACAGGTTTTCAGGTAGCGCCGTTTTTTCCCCAAGGTTTTATAACATATACGAGTGGCAGGGTATTCCTTGTGAGTGCTTTGCGTAAGGGAGGCAGCAACCTGTTCTTTTACCATATAGACTTGTCCTAAAGCACGGTTTCTTAGGAATATTACTTACAAAAGTACTCCATGCTCTCTAAGCTGTGAATGGTGCCCTTAAAAATACTTTTTTTTTTTTCAATGCACCCTAACAGACTTCTATGGGGCTTGTCTACCGCTATCTCCCGGCCAAAAGACAGCCCCATAGAAGTCTAATTTTCTCTCATTATCTCTTGAGCCATGTATGACAGTCCTTATGAAGATAGAGGGTTCAGTTTACTGTGTATCAGACATGAGTTATATTTAAATCTCAGAACAAGCGTAACATGCTTTAATCAGCCTCCACTGTAAGTTGTGTACTTTATCACGATTAGTTCCATTATAACACTGTCAGCATAATCCAACATTTGAATTATGATAACATTAATGCAAATGTCAATTCACAAAAAGCACTGCTCTGCTCAGATTAGCACCCATGGACAGGGGCAAATGCACAGATTTACTTTAAAGTAGAACTAAAGGCAAAACTTTGTTTTCATTTTGGTAGAGTAAGGGAGGTTTATATCCCTTGCAAGTTTTTTTTGCCATCTGTGTCCCTTTGGGGAGATTTCCCTTCAAAGAGAAGTGTGGGCTTGTAAAAAAAAAAAAATTATACTTACCTAGATGGATGCAGCATCGATCCAATGCTGCATCTGTCCCCCGCCAGCTCTAAGAGTGAGAACCGAGCGATCAAAGACCGCTGATCAATCAGCTCTCAGCCTTTAGTGAGCAGAAAGTCGGGCACTGACAGCCACGACTCTCTTTTCTGCCCCTCCATCGCTCACTGGAGCGCTGAGATGTGGAGGGAGCGGAAGCTGCTGGATCAGGCTCTTGCTGAGAGGCTGAGCCAGCTCCTGGTCCAGGCATCTGGGTGGATCCAAACCATATGGTCGGGGTATTTTCAGAGCCTGGTATGGCTGTCCCAAACTAGATTTACAGGTCCTCCTATGTAGCAACATGCTGGAGTGCAGACAAGGACAGAGCTCGTCCCAGCTCTAGACATCTGATGGAAAAGGACATGGACCCTCTCAATGGTTTAACGATTGAAAGAGTAGAGGTCTCCTTTGTGTATAGGTAAAACGTGTCAAGAAATTTTAGATGGATGTAAAGGATTCTGATTCAAATAACCAAGCTTTCTTGTCAACAAATGGGTAATACAACCCACATACTCAGGGCAAAACATGTTAACAAGTGATCAAAGAGTCAGGTATTGCAACTTTTATAATTTAAGTTGTTGAAGTTTCTTTCAGTTAAGTTAGATAGATTTTTCCTTTAAAGGCCTGGAGGCAGGTGATTAGGCAGACCTTGCGGTAACATTATGGCACACGTCAATTTATGGTAACGGTATAAAGTGGGACATATTGTGAATTTTCATGTAGAGCATATACCATTCTGTTGTGTTGCAGGAAGATTTACAGTTACAATGGTTGCAACCCTAGTCCTTACACCACTTAAAGGCACTTGACAGAGTTCTGAACAAACTCTGAAACACTTCAGATATTTGGCCTCTTGCACATATTTACATATTATGTCCATAAATGTTTCTTTGTCTTTGAAATCATTCATCAGTCATGGAACTCATCCAGATAGAATGCAGAAACCTGGGGCTATTTTACTCAAAGATCTTTTGAAACAACACATAAACAGCAGAACCCTCAATACAAATATGCCAGTAGATGTTGATAATTAAAGAGGCCCTGTAACCACCCACTACTCTGAAAACTAAAGGCAGATAGAGAATATGTATTAGGAGTACTTACAGAAACCCTGTTACCACCCTAGCCATTGTTGAAAGAAAACCACAAGAAGTCCCGTTTGCAGTTTGCACAAAGCAAGGTCCATAAAGACATGAGCAAGTTTGAGGTGGAGGAACTTCACTGGCCTGCAAAGAGTCCTGACCTCAACCTGATGCAACACCTTTGGTGATGAATAAGAGCGGAGACTGCGAGCCCGGCCTTCTCGTCCACATCAGTGCCTGACCACACAAATGTCCTTCTGGAAGAATGGTCAAACATTCCCATAGACACCCTCCTAAACCTTGTGGACAGTCTTCCCAGATAAGTTGAAGTTGCTATAGCTGCAAAGGGTGTGCCAACTCATTATTGAACCCTTTGGACTAAGACTGGCATGCCATTAAAGTTAATGTGCGTGTAAAGGCAGGTGTCCCAATACTTTTGGTAATATAGTGTAGGTCAAACAGAGTGAAAATCCTGATCTTCTCAGTAATGTGATCCAAAAGATGACAATTAGAACCACACCATTGCACACCACCCTCGTGTGAAAGTAGCCTTACTGGAGGTATTTGACCCTCAAATTATAGAGCAGTCATAGCAGCTTTCTATGAAGGTATCCCCAGCTGTGATTCCATCTAGATATACAAACACCCCACAGAAAGCAGCACCCGAATCCTCCACTTTAAACAACTACCTGATCCTCAATGACTCATGAAAGCTTTATTGAGTAAAAACAGCACTATATACGAACAACCTCAATGATGCCCACATCCAAAATTACCACCATCCGGCGCGCATGCGTGGTGACGTATGCCCTGGCTCCACCCTAGTGTCAAGGTATTGTGTCAGCTGCAGACTTGAATATTGTGCACTAGCGCAAATCTATTTCGTTTAATTTTAGTGTGTGTGCAGTACGTGTAATTCTCTGTGTCTGCTTTCTTATTATCTTATTAAAATGCACTTTTTAAAAATACATTTTTGTCTCTGTGTCTCCTCCAATGCCATTATGCTTTTGCAGCTAATCTCCCTAATTATTTATTATTATTTAGAAGCCAGCATGTAATGCAGCACAGCAACACCCATGCAACACCAATTTTGAGTAGAGTTGGCCTTCCTTGATGAAAAAGGCTGTAGTAAAACAAAACCTTGAACCTCTAAATCCACTCCCTGTCTCCCACAACGCTGCCGAGGTTTAGGCCTCCCAAATATTTCTGCTTTCTATCATGCTGCTCACTTTGCACATCTACCAAAATACCATGCAATCAAAGAAATTCCTTTATGGTTAACAATTGAATCTATTGACTGTGGCCCTATTTCAGTATCTAACATGTTATAGCTAAGACCAACTGATTGTACTCCTATTCGCAATCCTATCACAAAACATTCTTTATCCATCTGGGACAGATTCAAAACTTCTCTTGTCCTTTAATCTCCTCATTTACTGCTGCTTTCTTTTCTTAAAAATCCCACTTTTTACCCTGCCTGGATCGCTCCTAATACCTTCAAAGCATGGAATACAGCTAATTTTCCCCCATTTATATAATTTGGTATCTGCCTCCTCCATACATTCTTTTCCTACTTTGTGTGGTAAATTTGGACTTCCTCAATCGGAACTGTTCCGATATTTGCAAATCAAAACATTTTTCCAACCTTATCTCAATTCCAACTCCCAACTATCCCAGATGTCGCGTTTTGAACGCATATGTATATCTGACCCTCATGCTAGAGGACCTGTTTCTTTCTCTATAAGCAAGTTTTAGCTAGTACTAACAATGGTCCCCTTTTATATGTCTCCAAATGGGAACTAGACCTTAATCGCTCATTTAATGCTACTGAATTGTCAAGCTTATGATCCGCCACGAATGCCCCGTACACACGGTCGGATTTTACGACGGAAAATGTGTGATAGGACCTTGTTGTCGGAAATTCCGACCGTGTGTGGGCTCCATCACACATTTTCCATCGGATTTTCTGACACACAAAGTTTGAGAGCTTGCTATAAAATTTTCCGACAACAAAATCCGTTGTCGGAATTTCCGATCGTGTGTACACAAATCCGACGCACAAAGTGCCAAGCATGTTTAGAATAAATAAAGAGACGAAAGCTATTGGCTACTGCCCTGTTTTTAGTCCCGACGTACGTGTTTTACGTCACCGCGTTCAGAATGATCGGATTTTCTGACAACTGTGTGTGACCGTGTGTATGCAAGACAAGTTTGAGCCAACATCCGTCGGAAAAAATCCTAGGAATTTGTTGTCGGAATCTCCGATCAATGTGAGAGCCTTTGGGAACGGGGCATTAGTCTGCTTCTTCTAACATTGTTGCTGTGGAAACTTTAAGGTGCTAATCCGTTGGTATTTGGTTCCCGCTAGAATATTGAAATATGCTTCTGATTACCCTGGAGCTTGTTTTCATGACTGTTCAGAGTCTGGCACTCAACTTCATATTTGGTGGGATTTCCCAAAAATTCTGGAAGGCAGTCGATCGTACATTCCGACATCAAAATCCTGGATTTATTTCCGATGGATGTTGGCACAAATTTTCTTGCATACACATGGTCGCACAAATGAAACTCCGATCGCCAAGAACGCAGTGACGTACAACACATACGACGAGCCGAGAAAAATGAACTTCAATAGCCAGTACGGCTCTTCTGCTTGATTCTGAGCATGTGTGAAATTTTGTGCATCGGAATTGTGTACACGCGATTTTCTGACAACAGATTTTGTTGTTGGAAAATTTGAAATCCAGCTCTCAAATTTTTGTTGTAGGAAATTCCGACAACAAATGTCTGATGGAGCCTACACACGGTCGGAATTTCCGACAACAAGCTCACATCAAACATTTGTTGTCGGAAATTCCGACCGTGTGTACGCGGCATTAGTCTCCAAAATCTTTGATACATCTATACAGCCTAATCCTAATAAAGCCATATTAAACCTGAATCCTGATGGGATCACACATAATCAATTTTTCTTTCTTTTACAGCTCCTAACAGCCGCAAAACAAACCATTGCTAAGGCATTGAAAACTCAATATTTAATTCTATCTGAAACCATACACAGAACTAATAAAGCTCTTATTCATGCTAAAATGGAAGCAATCTAAAGAGATCGAATCGGCCATTTTGAGAAACTCTGGCTTCCTTTGGCTATGCATTGTTTACCTCCAGACTTTAACGACACACTATTATTGCCTTGGTAATTTTACTCTATTTGCCTTGACTATAATTTTTATTCATTTGGGATCACATCACCACTTGTAAACCCCCCCCCCCATTCCCTTCCCCCCTTTTTTCTACCCTCTTCTCTCTATCTACTCCTATTTTTTGTTTTCTACCTTTCTTTTAATATTGTGTGGTACTTCTATACACATTATCTCTTCTGTTTTTAATATGTACCTATTAGGTTGATCTCCTTATTACTGCTCTTGCAAAATGAACCAACAGTTACTGTTTACTTTTTTCCTTCTGATGGAATGCTTTTGATGTAATACTTTATTGGTTTATTCGTTGCTCTACTCGTTACATTTTTAAATTGTTATGTACTCATCCTGTTCATAAATCGATATGTTTAGCTTTATTGCTTTTTAAATATTGTACCACCAGCCTTGTATGTACTCAATTTGTTAATCTTTGTTACCGTATACTTAAAAAATATTAAACAAATTTGACGAGAAAATGGCTGTAGTAAAAAAAAAGTGAGATCACTCTGCTGTCCATTGATAGACAGAATAATGTATAATCGCTGTATAATGATAGACAGAAATACAAATCCTTTGGTAGGTATAATAGCTGTTATATACTGTGTACTGTACATTCCATTTGTGGATTTAGCTATTTTCCTGGAGTATAATCTCCTATACTTTTATTATCTGGAAGGTAAAATTTACATTTGCATGAGTTTCCCATCATAGCATTAAATCAGACAGCTGGCATGTCACATTTCAGGTTTCTTAATTTTTCTCATGCATACCCTCCAGGCTCCAGCTCAAAATCTTATCTTTCTCATAGCAAAAAACCATCTCACATCTAGCTTGCCTTAAAGCTAAAAACATAATTATGGCCAGTGGAGCAATTTGAAAGATTCTGCCATCCACACTGAGAACAGGGCTGATGTATTCATAAATGAATATAGCTGAACAGATTATGGTGTAAACATAGAAAGAAATACAAATAAAATATTGATATCACATTCATTATCTGTAGTAGACAATTACAGGTACGTTGCTTGAATTCCATTAAAAAGAATAAAATATTTTTTTCAGTTTCGGTATTCTAATTAAAATGTGACATCTCTCTGTGGACTGATTTCCCATGTTGAAAAATCGGAGGATTGTTAGATCTCATCACAGGATGGGCTGTGGAGGTCTCATATATAGGGCAGTGCCAACGTCCTAATTTATAAATCTTAAAAGAGGGGGGGAGGAAGATACCCAAGAGAACGAAACAAATGGACTTTGTAGGCACCAATCATAAAAATCAATGTAAACTTTTATTTATACAAAAAAATAAAAAGAACCATATAGACATAAACATTTTTTAAAAATCGCAATACATTGCGGAAAATGGTAATATATGTCACTACATAAATATGTGAGAACGGATCGGGGAATAGCCCCTACACCAAAAGAAGGGATATACCCCTTCCGTTCCTACTAAATAACCTCAAACTGATATAGCTCAGTATAGAACTACATGTTTCGCAAATTTGAATGCTTCTTCAGGAGCTTGTTTGGGTTACCAGCTAGAGTAGTTGGAACAGTCTTCAGATCAGGTAGAAGCTATGGATAATTGAAAAGCCATACACTCGGAGATAGGGCCTCCAATGGCCAGGGTGCATAACAAAATCCAGAGACTCTAATCTTGTAGGGTGATACAGGTTGAGCAGGTCTTGCAAACAGCATAGATCAGCTAATTACTTGTAAACCTGGTACCAAATAGATTTTCACTGACATGGCTGCAATAGAGCTCTGATCCTATCCCAACAGAGAGCTATCTAATAAGATCCCAGAATCGCCATCAGACAGCGTGTGGTGTTCAGAGGTAACGCCCAGACATCAGAGCGCCATGGAGGGTAGTGATTTCCCATGTTAGCAAATTGTGCCATGCCAACTTCTGTGGATGGATCAACACAATATAACCCAAAAAGCCCAGCAGTCTGTACCCTCAGGATATGGCCGACAATGGAAGTAGCACAAACTACGTCATTTTATGAGGTGGGGCAGTTAGGTGACCCTTTTACTTTCTCCTGCATGAGCAACATAAGGGATTCATTTTAAAGTCCAGTAAGCAAGTTCATTTTTTTAATGGATGTGTTTTTTTTACATTCTTCTCCAAATACATACACTGGCAAAGCTGTCCAACAAAAGTGACAAAGTGAGTTTGGATTTTTCAGATTGGCAGCAAAGATAATCCTATAGAGATAAACTTGTGTTACTAAAGATTTAAAATATGCCTGTCAGGTGGAAGCATTCAGTCGGCTGTGCTGCAGCCCGATTGCTTTCGCACACGGCCGCCCCCCATGCGCCCCACCCCGCCATGTATTCTGGGCTCCGCTTGCCCATCTGCGGGCCTGGGACAGACATGGCGGGTGCCGGTAGGTGGAGGGGAGGGAAAGCAGCTAACACTTATCTACTCTCCTCCACCTTCTTGTTGTGACCTGGAAAGTGACGTCTATTGCCGTGTACACACGACCGGTCTTGCCGTCGGAAAAAACTCAGCCCCTTGCACAGATGGAAAGGGCTGCAAGTGCTGGAATGGTGATAATAATGGGGGATTTTAAGGACCCGGAAATTGACTGGAATAATGGCACTGCTGGGACAGTTAAAGGGCAAAAATGTATAAACCTAGTACAGGACAATTTTATGGTCCAGTTTATTGAGGCCCCAACTAGGAATGATGCTCTGCTGGACCTGGCAATCTCAAACCATGAAGAGCTTATTACTAATGTTCATATAAAGGGACATCTGGGTAGCAGTGACCATAACATGATTTAATTTCATGTTAGCTGTAAGCAAAAAACACATACGGGAAAGATAAAAACACTTAACTTTAAGAGAGCAAATTTTCCAAGGATGAGTGCTGCTCTCCAGGTCTTAGACTGGGAGGGAATATTGGCATCAATGGACACAGAACAGAAAGGGGAATTCTTCAAAAAGACTGTTTGTAAACTCACTGCAAAGTATATTCCCATGGGCAATAAGTTTAAAAGGTTAAAAATAAAATCTATGTGGCTCACGGCCAAAGTTAAAAAAGCTATAAACAATCATAAAAGAGCTTTTAAAAAAATATAAAAATGAAGGAACACTATTGTCATTTAAATGTTACAAAGAATATAACAGAATATGTCAAAAGGAAATCAAGGACACAAAAATTCAAAATGAACGACAGATTGCAAAAGATAGTTGGACAAACCCCCAAAAATTCTTCAAATATATTATTAGTAAAAAGGTCAGGTCTGAGCATGTAGGCCCTTTACAAAATAATCTAGAGTGGGTGACTGGGGACAAAGAGAAGGCAAATTTATTAAATGCATTCTTCAGTTCTTTGTATACAAAATAGCATGGGGGAGCTCAAGTCCATAATGGGGGTGGTAGTGACACAGCCCCAAATGATTCACAATGGCTCAAAAGTGATATGGTCCAGAAATAATTAGACAGAATCAAGGTGGATAAAGCACCTGGGCCAGATGGCATCCACCCACAGTTCCTAAAAGAATTGAGCTCTGTCATTTCAAAGCCATTCTAATTTTTAGGGACACATTAATGACAGGAATAGTACCACTGGATTGGTGTAGGGCCAATGTGGTGCCTATATTTAAAAGGGAACAAAGTCTTTACCAAGTAACTATAGACCTGTTAGTTTACCTTCTATAGTCGGGAAGATACTGGAGCGTTTAATAAAAGACCACATAGACGAGTTCTTGCTGGAGAAAAATATTTTAAGCAACAGACAGCATGGATTCATGAAAGACAGAAGTTGTCAAATCTGATTTATTTTTATGAGGACGTGAGTAAAACCTTGGACAGAGGGGTGGCTGTGGATGTGGTATACTTGGATTTTGCAAAAGCTTTTGACACAGTTCCCCACACATGGCTAATGTATAAGGGAAACTCTACAGGCTTGGAAAATCTGTTTGTAAATGGATAGAAAACTGGCTAAAAGACCAAATTCGGAGAGTAGTGGTTAATGATTCTTACTCTGAATGGTCTGTGGTTATCAGTGGTGTACCCCAAAGTTCCGTGCTGGGACCCTTACTTTTTAATAACCTTATAAATGATATAGGGTCTGGGATCAAAAGTACCATTTCTGTCTTTGCAGATGACACCAAGCTATGCAGTGGAATAACGTCCTTACAGGATGTCTCCAATTTACAAGCCAACCTCAATGCACTGTCTAATTGGGCAACTATGTGGCAAATGAGGTTTAATGTTGATAAATGTAAAGTTATGCACTTGGGGGCTAAGAATATGCATGCATCATACATACAAGGGGGAGTTCAACTTGGGGAATCCATAGTGGAGGAGGTTCTGGGGGTTTGGGTAGATCATAAGCTCAATAATAACATGCAGTGCCAAGTTGCGGTTTCCAAAGCAAACAAACAAACAAAGTCCTTTCTTGTATTACGAGAGGTATGGATCCAGAGAGAGATATTATTTTGCCCCTGTACAAATCATTAGTAAGACCTCATCTGGAATATGCAGTTGCATTTTGGGCACCAGTTCTCAAAAAGGATATCAGGGAACTGGAGAAAGTGCAGAGAAGGGCAACCAAACTGATAAGAAGCATGGAGGAGCTCAGCTATGAGGAAAGATTGGAGGAACTGAATGTATTCTCTTTTGAGAAGAGGAGATTAAGGGGGGATATGATCAACATGTACAAATATATAAAGGGTCCATATAGTGAACTGGATTATTTCCTAAATGTACATAATATAACTGGGTACTAACATTTATAAGTAAACTTGATCCAGGGAAAATATGATTGCCTCTCTGGGATCAGGAAGGAATTTTTTCCCCTGCTGTAGCAAATTGGATCATGCTATGCTGGGTTTTTGCCTTCCTATGGATTAACTGTGGGTATAGGATTGTGTATATGGGATTGTATGATATTATTATTTATTTATTTTTATGGTTGAACTGGATGGACTTGTGTCTTTTTTCAACCTGATTAACTATGTAACAAAGACATTTTAGACAATTTCATGCTCCCAACTTTGTGGGAACAGTTTGGGGGTGGCTCTTCCTGTTTCAACATGACTGCGCACCAGTGCACAAAGCAAGGTCCATAAAGACATGGATGAGCAAGTTTGAGGTGGAGGAACTTGACTGGCCTGCACAGAGTCCTGACCTCAACTCGATAGAGTGGAGACTGCGAGCCAGGCCTTCTCGTCCAACATCAGTGCCTGACCTCACAAATGCACTTCTGGAAGAATAATCAAACATCCCCATAGACACACTCCTAAACCTTGTGGACAGCTTTCCCAGAAGAGTTGAAGCTGTTATAGCTGCAAAAGGTTTTGGTAATAAAATGTAGATCATCCACAACAAACTAAACCTCCATCATTGAAAGAATTAAACACAGCCTCTACCTATCCTCTACTCTTCCTTCCCAGTTTTATGTTTATTATTAAGGCACACATGAATGAGACACAAATGTACAGTCTTTCTATGTAAGAAAAACATTTTCCCAGATGTTATTTCTCCTTTTATTAGTGCAATTAATAAAGAGCCCTAGCATAGAGTACACATCTGATATTGCTATTAATAGGCTGGTGCACAGAGACAGTTCTGTGCAATGCTTTGCAATCACCATAATCCTTAACCTTTTCTTCAATTCAGAAATGCCTGAACAAAAAAAATGAACTGCTGATTGGCTGCTTTGGGGTTTTTTACTTTGCTCATTGCCTTACAAAATATAACGAATGAGCTATTCCTGTGCACACATCTAAGCAAGCTGACAAAGCTCATTTTAACTTGGATTGACGTAAAACAGAATTTCTCTCATTTCTCATGATATGCTTCCCAATACTCCTTTCAGCATATCTCCATTTATCATGTATAATTTCCCAAACTGGTTTTGTTTTATCTTTTATTGTAATTGCATTCATGTGTATACATTAAGCAAAAAACATTTGTAATTTCAATGAGTTATTTATGTCTTCTGAACATATGGTCAACAGAAGAGGTCAACTAAATATCTAGGTTAGGTCTTTTTTTAAATGGCATAATCTGTTTTCAGCTCATGTTATTATAAAGTATAGTCTGCCCATACATGCCTGCAAGGTTTTCCAAATCCCTATATTGCTTATTTTTTCCTGATAGGTGCACTTGGTGGATTCTGGGGAACATCAAAGGAAATCTGTCAACTGCTGACTGTATCTCCCTATACTTTGCTGTGGCTTTACTTTGGGGCTCATTTTAAAAACATGCTAAATTCAAAAATGTTTGGCCAAAGGTGTTCAACATAATATTTACACTGTATATAAATTAGGTGACGGGTCTCTTTACATATCTATGTCACTTAGGTGTTTCCCTGGTTATTATGGACATTTGTTTGAGAACTTGGTTTAAGACAGGGAGGTGGAAAATAGCTCCAAAAATGATAATAATTGCCCCTGGAAGACGCAATTTTCTTACGAAACGCAGCGTAGGGCTGAGCGGCATCATCGCGCCACCTCCCACTGTCGCTGTATACCCAGCAGGACGGGCTATCTGTGGTCATCCGGCCGGTGCCACAGATTGTTCTTCTATTGATGATGATGATTTTCATACCTACATGTGAGTGTTTATGTTTTTTTACTTCAATAAATTACCGTTTGATTTTACACTATGGGAGCCATCCCTTTCTTTCTTCCCATGATGACAACATTATGCTGAGGGCTGAGCTTCTTTGTGGATCCATCCATCCCCATCACAGTCCCTGATGTCCTTCCAGTTTCTACCCTCGCTCCTGGGAGTTCCGGACTAGCAGGATCTCAAAGCCCATTCAGACCCTCTGCAACGGGGGGTCATGGGGTTCTGGTAAGCGGCCAGGCTCTCTTTTTTTGGTGGTGGACCCACACATTTATGATCTTACACATTTGAATTACCTGGGATTGTCAATCACTTTTTTGGGTTTCCTCTCATATGGACTCTAATGATCTATTTCCTGGTTTATATTCATTACATATGGACTCATTTTGAAATTCGTTTGCACTGATTGTGTTATATTATTGCACTGTTGCACATCCACTAGAGGGGCTTGTGCGTCCCCCTACATTTAGTGTGTTACAGTTAGGTACACCATTTTCATTTATATATATATATTGTATTTATTTTTCTTGGTCTGGCACCTCTCAGCCACACCAGTTTGTTAAGCGCGAGTCACCAATTTTTTTCCTATTTATATTGTGTGTTTGTGTCACATTCTAGGACATCGCAGCTTTATGTCACTTTATTTCGTATGTTTTTGAAGCGCAATTATTTTCTTTTTTCCTTAGAAAAGCCTATCACCTGCCACCATGTTATACAGAAGGACCCTTGCTTTCTATGTGGTGGTCTTTTTGCAGAAGTCCAACATGCCCCTACTGAGTCAGAGCCAAAGCTCTCTAATCAGTAGGGTTGATTGCAGAGCTATAGGTTTGACTCAGCCTGAGGCATGTTGGACCTCTGCAAACAGATCACTGTTTACCAACAGAAAGCATTAATCCCACTCTGCAACATGCTGGCAGGGAACAAGATTTTCTATTTAGACTGTGGCTGGTTTAGAAAGAAAACCAACTGTAAGCCAATGCACACCTTTTGTTTTAATGCACATGGAATATAATTAAATGGATGGCTCAATTGGACTTTAAAGCAAACAATTTGATTTCCACTGCACTAACAAAGACCTGGTTTGCTTTAAGGTGACCATAGCAACTTCTTAAAGGATAAAATCATCTTTTTAAAAAAATAATTACTGCACATTTCTTAGGAGCCCATAAAGCATTGCAACAGTGATCAGCAGATTGCTGATGCCATGCAGGTCTCCTGCAGGCTCTCAGTGTAAACTGTCTGCCCATACATCATCCACACAGGCAGTTTCACACTGACAGATAGAATCAATGGACTACCAGAGCGCTCAACAATGCTGTGGTAGTTAATTGAGAACTACAAGCTGACAGCTGCAAAGGCTGTCAGTAGTTGTAGTTCACTGATTCACGGAACACTGTGAATAAATGATGGCCTGCACAGCCCCATTTTTTGTAGATTGTGGCAGCAAGCGGGGGGAGAGAAGGTCCCCTATGGTGAATCGGGGGTGGGCGATACATTTGTAACATGTTAAATGTTACACCCTGAATATGGGTGTAACATGTAATATTTTACAAAAGGTAAACTTATCTGTTAAACCATAAGGAACAATGCATGTGAAACACTATATGAATCATTTAATCAGAAATGTATGTCTTTCGTATCTACAAAATATTTTATCTCTAAGGTTCACAGTTGGGTTTATCGCATTTGAATGTGTTCGCAACTTCAAATATAATAACAACAATAATAGTTTTTTTTTACTATCATCTAGATGCTATCAGGCTCCATCGACTTAATTCACTAAGCTATAATGATCATTATTTGCTATAATGACTATTATTTTCAGCATTGAAAGTCAATGAAAGCTAACAAATAACAGTCAAGTAGCTGAAAATAAGGATCGTTATGGCAAATTTTATGTATTCTGACTTAGTGAAGTAAGCTTTTAGTGTTTTGAACCCTCCTAAAAATCACAACGGGTACTAAAGAAATGTACAGTATTTTTTAATGATATAATAATGTACTTTTGTAATAATACAGTCATCTATTAAAAATTTTAAAGTGTTTACTCATGATCAGCAAGATATCGCATGTTCTAGAAATAAACTTTTAACTAAAATGAATCTTGACCTTTTTATGTTCTCCTTTTTTCCTTTATTAGTATACAGATATAGTTAGTCTACACTAACACCAACATAACTCTCCTCGAAGAATTTATTTGTCTGTATTTTCCCTAATCAGTATAAACCTCTCTGCTGGTAGAGTTCTTTCCTAGGCTGGGCACACATGGGTTATTTTTTTCTAGAGCAACCTCCCTACTGATGGTTGCACATATAAAACAATTGAGTTGACACGTAGTATTGATTATTCATACCTAGTTAGTTGGTGAGGTTGACTAAAGACACCGGTCCTTCCGGTTCAATCTGTGTGGGTGTGTGTGAGTGTATGTCAATATCAATTCTATATCCCTGTTTACTGCATTTGTTAATATGCCCATCTAGGATTTTTTTGAAACTATCGAAACTTCCTGCTGACACCACTGATTGTAGAAAGGAGTTCCACATCCTTACCACTCTGACAGTGAAAAACCTCCTACTCAGCTTAAGGTTAAACCACTTTCATTGAGTGGCCGCATGTCTTCCTAAGCTCCCTGAAGTTTAATAGTTGTTTTTCCTATGCTAAAATCACCATTGAGGTTGGCAAAAACACCCATGGCTGCCCAGCCTGCAGAACTTACCAAAAGAACCAAATAATTATATCATATGTGGTGGTTGCTGTCGGCATAGATGTAAGAAACTGTTTCATCTGACATTAGAACTGACTATGGAGTGCACAGCATAGATATGGGCCTGGCTAGACAAAATCAACAGTACAATCTCATTGCCAAATCTTGCTGGATCACGGACCGGGGAAGTATAGGACTGGTGGGGGAACTACATTTGAAGTGTAACTGCACCAAAGGTTTGCACCACAATTTATCCTTCTTATAAAGTGTAAAGCTGGCCATAGATGGTTAGTTTTTTTCATTCAACCAGCAGGCTAAACAAAACAAAAACGAACAGATTCCTCTAGCCATACAAATGAGGTGAACGGAGGAACCCCCCTGCTGGAAAATTGTATTCTGACAGTGGACTCTCCACTGTCAGAATACATGA
This sequence comes from Lithobates clamitans, assembly GCA_037952925.1. Taxonomy (NCBI): domain Eukaryota; kingdom Metazoa; phylum Chordata; class Amphibia; order Anura; family Ranidae; genus Lithobates; species Lithobates clamitans. Next base: position 1,331,662 of record JBBGZY010001812.1, on the reverse strand, counting down.
TTTAAGAAATACAGTGAATAGTGGCGCAGGTTATAGTCTATAACATGAAATATGAGTCCATACAAGTATCCTTTGAGCTATCGAGCTCTGTGTGAGGAAACAGCCTGTGATGGCAGGGCAGCCTTGCAGGGGGAGTTGAAGCACACGCCAAACATGTAAAGAGAAAACAGTACGCAGGTGCCTCTTAAGTAAGACTGTAGTATTTAATAAGCAAAGCATATTAAAACACTCACATTTTAGTATGGTTAAACAGGCACAGTAGAGTCCGGTTACACCAATCTCCATATCAGCTGTTAGCAGTGGTCACGTCCTGTAGATTCATGTGTGGCCGGCATCGTGACCAGCAGGAGTCTCTCGGAATTCAAGCGAAATCCAGAGCGAGACTTGGAGAGCAGCTGGTGGATCACAGGAGAGGGCTGGAATGCAGCGTATGGCGGGATGGCGTCACGGATGTGATTGCGACGCGTTTCAGAGCATGCGCACTTGGGAGATGTCTGTAGTCCGTGCTATTTTGTCAAGCTAAATAGGCTCTGAACAGCCTTTTTATGTGCCTTGGTGGTGCTGCCACCCAGTCGGGGAAATTGTAATAGCACTCTATACATACAAATAGAGGCTTACAAGATCTTAATTGGAAAAAAAAAACAAGGGAAAGATATATACATACATATCTCTCCGTATAGTTCAAAACACAATGGTATAAAAAAATATACATAGATCTTCAGTGCAAGGATATTAATATCAAGGATAATATATAAATTATGGCTCAATTGTGGATTGATGAAGTTATATATATAAGCTGATGAGTTATATCCGCAAGCATAGAATAAATTGGATGGTATTGAGTGGATGTTTATTAAAGATAAAATATTGCTACAAGTAATACTATATAGGGAGATTATTATATAGCCATACAAGCTGCCAGAGCATAGCTACATGTATGGAGTATATTCATGGTGTTTTATGAAATTTGAAGGGAATAAATTGATCTTATCTTATTATTGATTATTTTATAGAAGTGTTTATTCTTATTTTTAATCTATATATATATATATATATATATATATATATATATATATATATATATATATATATATATATATATATATATATATATATATATATATATATATATATATATTTTTTTTTTAACAAAAAAAAGGAAATTAGCAATTATACTGATAATATACGGGCTAATATCTAATTATATAAAATAAACGATCATGGATACAGTACCTAAATGATGACTAATAGAAAAAAGAAATAATTTTAAATAAGTTTAAATAAACAAATGGGTGCAGTTGAAATGTCATTGAGAGAGACATTAGAAAAAAGGGGGGGGGGGGGAGGAGGAGAGAGGGGGGAGGGGGAATACAAAAGGGGGGGAAGGGGGGGGAAGAAAAACAGACAAATTCAATCAGAAATAGATAGTCAATTTTTTCTTTTAAGGTTACTTACTAATATAACCCCCGTTGTCTTATATATACCGGTATTTTTAGTGTGAAATCAACATAGAGAGCATTACCTAAAGAAAGGGAAAGAAATGGGACGTGTGATTAGACATCATTTTATAATATTGTGGGTAATTCTTCATTAATTCCTCCAGGATTTAAAGTATCTAGTGAATATATCCAATATGTCTCACGCAAACATAGTCTATGGAATCTCTCAGCCTCAGCGAAATTTTTCGGGATTTGTTCTATGATCCAGATTTCCAAGCCCTCTGTGGACTTGTTGTGATGTTCCGTAAAATGGTGAGGGACACTGTGTTTGTCCTTTGGTGTTCACTAAATCTTTGTCTGAGTGGTCGTATGGTACCCCACATACAGTAAGTGGCAAGGCCTAACAAGGCCATAAACTACAAAATCTGAACCACAATTATAAAAATCACCTAGAGTATAGGTCTTTCCTTTTGTGGTAAATAGTTTTTTACCATGTTTAACGAAAGAACATGTCTTACATAAAGGCTTTTTACTTTGGAACATACCTTTTAAAAAAAAGAATCAAACAGGTATGTGCAGAAAAAGTTTTTTGAAGTGGTTTTAATTTACTAGGTGCGATTTTGTTTTTTAGGTTTGGTGCCTTTCAGTAGGTTACCCTAGGGATATCTGGTAAGGGGGTTTGGGGTGAAGATCTTCTAGTAATATTTGCCAATGTTTTTTAAAAATCGTTTCCATTTTTTTGGAGTCAGTATGAAATTTTGTAATAAAGCGAGCGGACTGGTCGAAACTTTCTTTTTTGGTTGTAGGGAGATCGTGTTGCAGATAATGCTTATATGCTTGATCAACTAAAGACTCTGGATAGCCTTTAGCCTTAAGTTTGTTTTTGAGTATGAGGCTTTGTTCCATGTAATCGGATGTTTTCGTACAATTGCGTCTTAATCGGCAGAATTGTTCTTTGGGAATATTGTTGGTCCATTTGTGATAGTGGCAACTTTTGTAATAAAGCAAATAGTTGCCAGCCATAGGTTTGAAATTTATTTTTGCATGCATCTCATCATTTATATGATATAGGTCAAGATCCAAGAATGCAAGTTTTTCCTGATCTGCAACATAAGTGAAGGAAAGGCCATATGGGTTATTATTACATTGAGAGACAAATTAATCGATGACACCCCCAGCACCATCCCAGATGATGATGATGTCATCGATGTACCTCCCATAAAATATGAGGTGTTTTAGATAAGGATCATTTTGCCAGATGTGTTTGTGTTCCCATAGGCCCATGGCCAAGTTTGCATAGGATGGTGCAAAATTAGCACCCATTGCTGTCCCTTGTACTTGTAAATAATATTGGTTATCAAAACAAAAGTAGTTATGAGTCAGGCAAAATCTGGTGCAGTCTAAGATAAACTCAGTTTGCCCATGACTCATATAAGGATCTTCAGAAAGAAAATGGTCAAGGGCTGCTTCCTGTGGCTGTGCATGGAGACGAGTGAGGGGAAGATGGCCCCCGCCCGTCTCCATGACACTGCAGGGCGGAAGCGACGTCAAAACGTCACTTCCGGCCATGGCTCTTAAAGGGCCATTTTTTTTAAATAATTTTTTTTAAATGACAAATTATTTTTTTTTATTGCACTTTAGCGTAAATATGAGATGTGAGGTCTTTTTGACCCCAGATCTCATATTTAAGAGGTCCTGTCATGCTTTTTTTCTATTACAAGGGCTGTTTACAGTTTTAACGTGACGTCAAAGTTTAAACATGCCCCGTACCGCCGAGCCCACGCACAGAAGCGCCCGCATATGAAAGCGGTGTTTAAACCACACATGTGAGGTATCGGTAGAGCAAGAGCAATAATTCTAGCCCTAGACCTCCTCTGTAACTCAAAACATGCAACCTGTAGACTTTTTTCAACGTCGCCTATGGAGATTTTTAGGGGTAAAATTTGTCGCCATTCCATGAGCATTCCGTAACATCATCTTTCACAATATAAAAAAAAATTGGACTAACTTTACTGCTGTCTTATTTTTTAATTCTAAAAAGTGTATTTTTTCAGAAAAAAGTGCGCTTGTAAGACCGCTGCGCAAATACGGTGTGACAGAAAGTATTGCAATGACCTCCATTTTATTCTCTAGGGTGTTAGAAAAAAAAAGTATAATGTTTGGGGATTCTAAGTAATTTTCTAGCAAAAAAATGTTTTAACTTGTAAACAACACATCCAAAAAAGAGGCCCAGTCCTTAAAGTGGAGCTCCACCCACTTTTACAACTCTTCAGTATCCCTCACTAAGCTCTCCACTGTAAACAAATTGGATATTTTTTTTTTTTTTCTCAGCACCTACTGTATATTTGCTGTATTCATTTTTCATTTCCTCCTCCCTGGTCGTGGCCCATCGCATGATTTCCTGTTTGCAATGCCTTCTGGGAAGGGGCGGCAACTTCCTCTGAAACTGTCGTTGCTATGGAAACCTGACCTGAAACCTATTACACTGCTTGTGCTGCACTGAGCATGTGCGAGATCTGCAAGGATGAGATCCAAGAAGAAATACAGTCTGGCTTCAGATGCCGACACTTAAGATGGCCACGGCCTGCTGTAAGTTTATAAAATAACAAACTACTGCTATAAACTAACAAAAGAGACCTTAGTTTACAGACTAACTTTACTAGAATACATTAAGCTTGTGTATTATAGGGGTATTTTTATTTAAAAAGTATAATTTTGGCCGGAACACCACTTTAAGTGGTTAAAAATAAGAATAAACACTTCTATAAAATAATCAATATCATCATGTTCCTAATAAGATCAATTTATTCCCTTCAAATTTCATTAAACACCATGAATATACTCCATACATGTAGCTATGCTCTGGCAGCTTGTATGGCTATATAATAATCTCCCTATATATAGTACTACTTATAGCAATATTTTATCTTTAATAAACATCCACTTAATACCATCCAATTTATTCTATGCTTGCGGATATAGCTTCTATTTATAACTTCATCAATCCACAATTGAGTCATATGGTTTTTTATGTCTGTTTGTTTTTAAAGTGTTTACATATTTTTAAATATTATCCTTGATATTAATATCCTTGCACTGAAGATCCTTGTCTATTGTTTCATACCATTGTGTTTTGAACTATACAGAGAGATATGTATGTATATATCTTTCGCTTGTTTTTTTTCCAATTAAGATCTTGTAAGCCTCTATTTGTATGTATAGAGTGCTATTACAATTTCCCTGACTGGGTGGCAGCATCACCAAGGTACATAAAAAGGCTGTTCACAGCCCATTCACTTTAGCTTGACAAAGGAGCGCACACTACAGACATCTCCCTAGTGGGCATGCTCTGAAACGCGTCGCAATCACGTCCGTGATGCCATTCCGCCATACACTGCATTCCAGCCCTCTCCTGTGATCCACCAGCTGCTCTCCAAGCCTTGCTCTGGATTTCGCTTGAACGCAGAGAGACTCCTGCTTATTAGGACGCCGGCCACACACGGATCTACAGGATGTGACCACTGCTGACAGCTGAGATGGAGATTGGTGTAACCGGACTCTACTGTGCCTGTTTAACCATACTAAAATGTGAGTGTTTTTAATGCACTTTGTTTACTAAATACTACAGTCTTACTTAAGAGGCGCCTACTTCATGTTTTCTCTTCAGAATACATGATTTGGCTGCAGCTACTGATTGACAAAATTTTCCAGGTTATCCTTTCAATTGTTAGATTGACTTCTGTCAATCTAACATGTGGCCACACATGGATCGAAATTCCCTTCTGACCGTCCGATTTTCGATCAGCACCTATGGCCAACTTTAATTAACTTTAACTGAAGTTTTTCAAAAATACCCCTAAGCAATTCCATATCCTCTGAATCATACATACCAGCACACCTCCTGTTGTAAATGGTACATGCCCTCCCATTACAGATGCAGCTGTTGGGGGGCCTCTTCACAAAAATCGCTAGCCTCCCATCCCCTCTGTTCTGCCGTTTGCAGAACAGGCTGAACATAACAGTAATGTACCCCCTAGCAGCTGATTAGTGCAGTGCACAGCCTCCTCCTCTAGCTGAGCTCATTGCAGATCTATAATTCATATTTGGACATATTTATGAGGTTTGGAAAACTGCTATTACCACAAATATTACCTGTGCTAATTAGGTAATAAACAGCAGCCATCCCTTCCTAATTAGATAGACTGAGCGGGTGGCAATTCATTTTGATCGTTAAGGTAGCAAATTGAAGACCTGCCATTAAATCTTGATCACATCTGTGGGAGTCTCATTGATGTGGGGGATTTCACTCCAAACCTAGGTGCAGTAAAGATACCCCTTTTAATCCTTTTTATTTTAATACTGTTTGCTTATATATGTTTCACTTTCCAACTTGTTATTTTCGTAACTTTTTGCAACTCTTTTCTAGTCTAGGGATATTAAAAAAATCAAATAAGCTGGTTTTTAATTGCGCTAAAGAACACACAAATAGGAAGAGACTATTGTGATACTCTTGCATGTGTAGTTGTATTGTATCATCAGTGCTTATGAGCTTCGCTGTAAGCCTCTGCTAGTTGTGTTAGTTTGCATTATGCTGCTGCCCCCTTTTTTCTCTGTACTGCAGTGGTTGGCTGATGAAGAACAAGACCGCCAATTTGATTTCATACATATTTATGCCATGGTGTGGAAGTTTTCATAGGCAGAAACAGATCTCATTGCAAGTTCTGTGTGTGTGTGGTCTGTGAACCTTATGTGCCCGTCTGATGGAAAACAAAGGGTGACAACAGCAAGTTTCCCCAAAAGCCTATGGGTGGTGGCAACTTAAATATCAGTGTGTTTGTGCATGTGTATAGTTTTGGATTTGGCCTAGACTGGGTAATGTTGGGGTTCTTCACAGACTAGCATGCTGGTTCATTTATCAAGAGAAAGCCACAACTGGTGATAGCTCACTTATTGTATGGCCTCCCTTGCCCTCAGAACCTCTTGGTATCACCATGGTCCTTGACAATCTTCTTTATTTTTCTTATGTGTACTTTGCAGCCCAGGCAAGGGTGGTGTCCCTGTAGAGCAGCTTTAAGTGGACCGCATCTGGCTATGCTAGCGGCAGAAGCATATCTTTTGCTGCAAATAGTTATTATGACTGGGCTGAGTTTGCTCAATTATTTTATGGCTACACATACACTAGCCTACCCTGACCACGGCCACTGGAAAACGTGGCATAAAACACGTAAAAAGAGTTTTTGCTGTGTTTTCCCCATGGCCCGGCAGTCAAAACATTCCTATCCTGAACGCGATTCTTCCGTGTTCAGGAGAAGGAGGTTTAACCTCACCTAAACGTTGCCACTCCTAAACTCTGCTAAAAGCCCATGAGGTTGATTTACTAAAACTGGAGAGTGCAAAAATCTGGGGCAGCTCTGCATATAAACCAATCAGCTTCCAGTTTTTTTTTTTTTTTTGTCAAAGCTTAATTGAACAAGCTGAAGTTAGAAGCTGATTGGCTACCATGCATAGCTGCACCAGATTTTGCACTCTCCAGTTTTAGTAAATCAACCCCTATTTGTACATGGACACATAGGGGTTGATTTTCTAAATTCAAATAGACTGTGCACTTTGCAATATGTACTGGCACTCTGCAAGAGCAGTTGCTCCAGAGCTTAGTAAATGAGGTAAAGGTTCGCTTTGCAAAGAGTACCCAATCATGTGCAAGGAAAATAAGAAAACAGCATTTTTGCTTGCACATTATTGGATGATGGAAGTCAGCAGAGCTTCTGCTCATTTACTAGGCTCTAAAGCAACTGCTTATGCAGAGTGCAACTGCACTTTGCAAAGTGCACAGTCTATTTGCCTTTAATAGATCAACCCCATAGGCTTTTATGGAGTTGAGCTTAGGAGCTTTGGCAAAAAACTGCAAAAACTCCTAAACACAAGTTTAGGAGCTGCCAGTGTACATGAAGCTGAAGATTAAAAGCAGTCAGTGATGGCATCAACCAAGATGGTATTAGTTGAAGAGTTTTAGACTTTCCTACCTGGTGAATGACATTTGGCCACCATTACAAAGGAAATAATGCCTTGTGTCAGCTCTAAACTAGCTTTTCAGAGCTCACAAAGGTCTATGGACTCAGTCTTGGCTCTCATATGACATCAATGGGTCAATAAAAAGGTCACAATGGTGGTCTATTGTGTAGACTCTATTAATTCGCAAATGTCAGAAAATTAATATAAGCGGCGCTAATGGTGACACTATAGTGTGGTAAGTGACCGTGTGTTAAACCAGTAAATTAAGTGGTATCAAAGAAACATTACATATATCACACAGAACAATTATTGATATATCACAAATAGCCACCCTGTGTCACAAAAATATAGAAATATGTGGTGGAAATTATGTTATAAGGTCCATCAATAGAAAAGACACCGTGAATGATGTGCAAGTTTCTAAAATGTCCACCAAATCAAACGTGCCAGTGATTCCTCTCCCTTCAGATTCAAAACTTACCGGATGAATATGCCTCACACTCTCGTGTTTTGGCAAATAAACGTGATAAACCTTGCAATTAGGTTTAAATGAAAGATACAAATTCCATCCGTGTATATACCATTTCACAATTGTTGGGTTGACTTGAGGCGTCACATGACCTGACCCGTTCCTTCTGCGCCTTCCACCTGGGGCTCACCTCTACACACCACCCTACACTCTGCACTTCTGCTCCCAGCAAGCCACCACAAAGGCTTGTGATACACACCAGCACCCTCCAACTTCGACCCCCTGAGGAAGGCGCAGAAGGAACGGGTCAGGTCATGTGACGCCTCAAGTCAACCCAACAATTGTGAAATGGTATATACACGGATGGAATTTGGATCTTTCATTTAAACCTAATTGCAAGGTTTATCACGCTTATTTGCCAAAACACGAGAGTGTGAGGCATATTCATCCGGTGAGTTTTGAATCTGAAGGGGGAGGAATCACTGGCACGTTTGATTTGGTGGACATTTTAGAAATTTGCACATCATTCACGGTGTCTTTTCTATTGATGGACTTTATAACATAATTTCCACCACATATTTCTATATTTTTGTGACACAGGGTGGCTATTTGTGATATATCAATAATTGTTCTGTGTGATATATGTAATGTTTCTTTGATACCACTTAATTTACTGGTTTAACACACGGTCACTTACCACACTATAGTGTCACCATTAGCGCCGCTTATATTAATTTTCTGACATTTGCGAATTAATAGAGTCTACATCATTCACACATTTAAAGTGGTAGCTGTGGAAGTCTTTGACTCCTTCATACTTTTGTACACATTTTATATATATTTTGTTTTATACACATTGTTTCAGACACTCATTTTTCCTAAGCGCAGTGGTGGGAACTCAAGGTGGGCGTATTCGAATACTTGATTACCATTTTTTTGCAATGGTGGTCTATTGCTTACTGAAACCAGAGAGAAGTAGATCACTATTACAATTAATTTATTTCTGTATGTAGCACTCTCTAGCATGCTAGATTTGTAATTGTAAATCGGTTTTGTCAGTGTAAGCAAATTTATGCAGGCTTGGCTGATTTTGTTTCCTGGGTTGGCAGAAATCCAGGGAGAGCTGGATGACTAACAGGCAGCATCACTAAGACCATCCACTTATTTCCAGAACGTGCTGGAGCCTTCTGGAAAGAGGAGGAGAGGTGAGGTGGAGCTGCCTGGAGTATTCTGAGGGCCCTGACTAATCCTCAACTTGGATTTGCAGGGGGCAGGCCTCCTCAAAAAAGGGTCGGCCCAGTCTGGGGGGGTGACCTCGGGCCTGGGCTTGGGTGTGGATGGGTCCTTCCTACAACCAACGGAGGTGTCCTGGACAGGAGACACGGGAGCAAGACGAGGACAGCAGGAGAAAACTGCCAGGAAGATCTCCAGGAGGAACAACAAGGTGCAGCCAAGAGGGCTGATGAGTGACACACAGTCAGGAAGACTGGGAGGCACGCCTGAGAAGACTGGGAGCAAGCAGTCTGGAATGGATGCAGAGTCAGTAAGGAGGACTGTAGTGGCACAGGCAGTGGAAAGAGGCAACTGCAGCCAGGAGAGCTAGCAGGGCCTGAAGAGGTGGTACTGGGAACAGTACCCATGTGGGACAGCTAGCACTAGGACTACCATTTTTGCTACACCATAGGGGCACACAATCCCTGCCTGTAAAGGGCATTTTTGCTTTGGGCCTGGATGAGCCAGGGTCAGGCCTGCAAGTCAGTGCTAGCTGGTCCTGGGAGTTGTAGTTCTATAAGCAAGTTTGTGCTGGAGGTAGAAAGTGTGTGTATATACTGGTTGTGTATATATTTTCAGTCCCTAAATTCCTATCTGCAATCAAGGGGGCATCCCATAAGTACCCTATCCCCATCCAAGTTAAAAGCCCCTCAATAAATACAACAAAAAAACAAGTACAAGGACTTTTTCTTGACTGTTGGATGTCTGTGAATTCGGGTGCCTGGCTGTGCAGGGTGAGAGACAGACTACAACTACCATCAGCCCCTACAGGGGGTACTGCTACATGTAGATGTGAGTGGAAGACTGGATCGGGTCCATGGAAAAATACAGTGGAAAAAAATGTAAAAATAAATAAATATAAAGCAAAAAATACCCCCTTCCCATTAAACCACAGGTCCCAACAAATATGTTGGATGTTCTAGATCTGGGTTTCTCAACCCATGGTACACGTACCCCTAGGGGTACGTGCACCAAGGGCAGGGGGTACGCTGCCTTTGCTGGGGGGGGGAGGGTGGCAATCGCAGCTCGGATGTCGGGTAAAATGTCTGCATTAATGTAGGGGCGGCTTGCTGTATACAAATGCGTCAGATTTCCTGTACTTCTTGCTGTGGCATGTACTTTTGTTGTTTTAATCAATAAAGGCGATTATCATTTTGAGTGCGCCTGTCCAGGATTTTTCTCACATTCATCGTTACTAGCATTGCCGGCACCTGAGGCTTACAGTTTGGAGGAGAGGTTCCTGATTAACCTCCTTAGAGCGGTGATTTTTCTTCCTCCCCTACACAGTTTTATAGTTGCAGAGCTGCAGTGCAGCGGAGAAGTACTAATGTGCCCAGAGCGCTCCTGCACCCGGTCGGTGTTACCCACACAGACATTTCGCTGTCAGGCGGAGTGATCTCCGCCCGACAGGAGCTTCCTAAACCCCGCCTAGCATTATGTCATTCAGAGGCTGGGAGCGTGGGATGGAAGAGGAGGAGTGCTGCCTCTGTGACCTGCTCGGAGCATCCACTGTCATGGACAAGTGAATGAGCAGAAGCTGATAATGTTGCTGACTGAACTGCTGTGTCTTATAAGTGTGCTCCTACTGCAGTGTTAATTAATCTACAATGCTATTTGTAATATGCAACATGGAAGGAGTTCATTTATTGCCATTGGTCACTGATGCATTAGTGACCAGTGGCAATTAGTTAACCCCTTTGTGAAAGTGGAAACTCCTGCGCTGTCGGGGAGGGCCTACGCTAAAAGGACACTGCTGCAACACCTAAGTACTGATCCAAAGCAGGACAAATGAGGCAAAAGTGGGGGAAGATGGTAGTTGCGCTGTGATGTGCTGTGGCCACAGACAGACAACAGGAGACAGGCTCGGCGCTCGTGGTTACTATACACTGCAGCATTGTTTTAAATGCAAGTTGATTGGACTTGTTTTATCAAATAAATATACCTTTTATATGGGATCACGCTATGTGCGTCTCTTTCCCCTTACATTGTACTTCACTACTCTATCTGACGAACACTGAGGAGAGAGGCACGTGGACAAATTCCAGTTTCCAGGCACGGGGACACATTCCAGATTGGTGATACCCCTGGAGGCATACGAACTCGGCGCTCGTGGATTGATGCCTACACTCACTTCATGAAAGTGAGTGCAACCTCCCCCCGTGTGTGTCTTGCCCCCCCCTCCACTGTGGTCGTCGCAGAGTCATTTTACATGCTGTGTATTTTCTATTTTTATATTTTGCTTGGCATGTTCATCATTGTCACTACCTGCAAACACGGAATGTCTACACCTGCGGGTCATTTGCAACACAGGCTGTACACCTTACAGCTGTAAGGTAAGCGGCTTGCAAACACGGAGGTGTCCTCACTGAAGATCCCCCCTCCCTTCACAATTGGAACTGTTTTGTGTTTTTCATCACAAGTTTTGTTTTGGACTGGATGATATGTTTTTTATGTTTTTTCCTAGGGATTTGTCACTTGTAGTCCACCAGGAGTTGGCACGTTTTTACTAATGGGGCACTAGCCCACATGTATTTTTGACTTATCTCATACATTTTTGCAGTATATATTTTTGCATTGTGTCATTATTTATCCTATTTTTATTAGCATATGTATTTTGCTTCATTCAAACAGTCACTGTTTCACTATTACCTTTCATATATTAGGCTTTGTCTGCCCTTAACATTATAGTTATAGCTATGTTGATCAGCTACTTTGCACTGCACTGCATCCACACTATGTTTCTTTAGCATGTAGGATCCATTTTTGCATTTTCCCTTTTTCTCTTTCAGTTCACTTTGCCACTTTAATCATCTTTGTAGCCCCCCTCCCCCTTCATCACAGCACAACTACCATCTTCCCCCACTTTAACCCCTTTGTGCTGCATTAGTGGCAGTGTTAATTAACCCTTTTATAATGCATCATGAAGGGGTTAATAAACACTGACACTGGTGCCACTAATGCAGCACAAAGGGGTTAAATAATTGCCACTGGTCACTAATGCATCTGTGACCAATCGCAATACATTAATCCCTTCCATGCTGTATATTACAAATAGCATTGTAGATTAATTAACCCCCCCCTCCAAACAGTTAAAGTGGTTGTAAAGGCTGAACGTTTTTTCACCTTTATGCATTGATGGGCAATGGTGAGGCTGCATTGATGGGCAATGGTGAGGCTGCATTGATGGACACTGGTGAGGCTGCATTGATGGGCACTGGTGAGACTGCATTGATGGGCACTGGCGAGGCTGCACTGATGGGCACTGGTGAGGCTGCATTGATGGGCACTGATGAGGCTGCATTGATGGGTACTTGTGTGGCTACATTGATGGGCACTGGTGAGGCTGCATTGATGGGCACTGCTGAGGCTGCATTTGATGATGATTTTGAAAACAAACAAAAACCATCACAAACACACACAGAAATCATTACAAACACATACTGACATTACACACACACAGAAACCATAACACCCAATTAATAGAAATTATTTCCCTTAAGACAGGGGTACTTAGGAATTTTTTTTAGATCTGCAGGGGTACTTCACCGTAAAAGGTTGAGAAACACTACTCTAGATAACATGCTCACATGATCTTTAAGTTATTTTTTTCCTGAAGGCATATCATAAATCATTCCTCATTCTGCACCCTAAAACATTGCCTCTATGGTAACTTGTAATTACTTTATTCTCTCTACTATGGGTGTAGGATGGGCTTAGTAGTGCACCGCAATGGTTATAGATACTTTGCTGACGTAAATGCTCTGTCATTGCCTCTAATTTTAAAATGCCTTCTACAATGTCATCTAAACGTGTGCTATTGTATACAGTCACCCTGAGGTGTCTACATTACCGAACTATTTGTACATTGCACTCTACTTTTTTCCAACTAATTACTTATTTAGTCATACCATGTGAAATATGTCTTGACACATTTCTTCTTTTAGCACTGAGCTGGAAGGACAGTTTAAATATTTGTAAGATATGTATCTTTCCTGACATCATTATCTCATTTATTAGTTGCTCTGTCAAATACGGATTATGCGGTATGACAGGTTGCATTTCCCTGCAGTACATTCAGCTGTTTTAGCTTCGAAATTCCTTTGACACAAAAGATTGATTGCTTTGTCTCTCTGTGCTCTCAAAGCTGCTGCTGAAGTACAATTCCATACCACAGGACTATGTAAAGGGTCTCAAGGGGGCCTCTTGAGTGACAATGCAATGACCACAGATGTCCAGTAACCCTTGATGGGTCAATCAAAACCAAATCTGCTATTTCAGTGTTTAGTAGACACTGGTGAATTAAAGCTGAACTCTGGGTAGAAATGTCTTTTAATTTCTGTATTGGTGCTTTCTTACCTTGAACAAATGTGGTGTTGCATGTGTAGTGCCCTTCTAGAATAGATTGCTAGAAAGGCTCAGGTAAATTTAGTTATTTAGCCCCTCTGTGAATATTGGGGCAGTATCTGATTATTTTTGGCTGTTTTGGGTTTCACTGGCTGCAGGCTCAACTACTTTTCTCTGCCTTCCAGTGAATTCTAGAATGTTGTGGGTAGTGGGTGGAGGCAGACCCTTGGCCTGAATATTTATGTGGTCTCAGTCAATCCTGGGGGGAGAAAGACCAGTAGGTGGCTGAGGAGTACTTAAATAGTTTGAGGCCTAGAGCAGCGGCGTTTTTGTCCAGGAGGAGAAGATCCCAGCCTGAAGGGCTTCTGCCCTTCTGGGCAGTGTAGCTGAAGCTTGCAGGAGTTCATTAAGGTTCCAGCCCTGTGAGAGCTGGGGGGCTATTTGCTAGAAATAGCTGTAACCAGATCAAGGGGACGCACTGAGGATCTGGCCTGAAGGCTCACAGGAAAAGTGTCTAGCCAATGTTGAATGGAGGCATCCAAGTATACGGGGACATCGTGAGTATAGGCCTGGATGTGGGATCCTAGTGACTGTTTGCTGCTTTAACCCTTTGAGTATCTCCTCCAGCGCTGCTCAATTGGGACCTTTCCTTTGTTTTGAGTCCCAAGGTTGCTGTTCCAATATTGTTTGCCAAGAGAGGGGCTATCCTGAAGAGAGTAGACATGGCAAAGAGTGTCCTCCAGTTACTTTGTGCACTAAATTCCAAGTATGCCAATGCTCATCCTGCACCCTAACCAAGTTCAATGAGCATTAAAGTGCAAAAAGACATCCCTTGCCTGGTCACTGTGATACAGTATGAGACTGTCTGAGTTGTTTTGTGTCTGGTTGTTTGTACATCCAGATGGGAAGAGAACCTGGGGAAAATCAGCAGAGCCTGAAAGTGGCCTGCGCTACATGTGCATTATTAGGTATACTGAACATGACATTTTCAGGCCCGGATTTAGTCCCTTTGCCACCCCAAGGCCGGGTCTTTCAATGCCTTCCCCCCGCGAGGGGTAAGGATTTTTCGCGGCAATTTTTTAGGGCAATGGCTGGCGTTAGTGCTTCAATCATCCCCGACACCATGGTTGGTATGGTGTCAGGAGGATTGAAACGCATTATTTCTATCATTACATTGTAATATAAAATGAAATAGTTCAACTCACCATAATGCAGAATCACTGGGAGCCCTGAGCGTGTCACTTGCCACTATGCCTGCCACCAGATGGAGATGTCACTTGCCACGCTGCCTGCCACCAGATGGGGATGTCACTTGCCACGGTGCCTGACACCAGATGGGGATGTCACTTGCCACGCTGTCTGCCACCAGATGGGGATGTCACTTGCCACGCTGCCTGCCACCAGATGGGGATGTCACTTGCCACGCTGCCTGCCACCAGATGGGGATGTCACTTGCCACGCTGCCTGCCACCAGATGGGGATGTCACTTGCCATGCTGCCTGCCACCAGATGGGGATGTCACTTGCCACGCTGCCACCAGATGGGGATGTCACTTGCCAAGCTGCCTGACTGCCACCAGATGAAGGAGGGCGGAACAGCGGTGCGGACAATGAGAGATGTCATCTCTCTCCTCCGCCGCCGCCCTGCTGACATTATTTGTCTCCTCCGCGGCCCGGCAGCAGAGGCGCCGCAGCACACAGGTTGGAGACATTTCTTTTCAAAAATGGCGCCAGGCGGCTCAATCACGCTACTGCGCATGCGCCGCCTGGCAGAGCACGTACGAGCTTTCCGGAGCCTGGCCGGCTTTAGAACAGCGCATGCGCAGTAGTGGGCGGCTCGCGGCCATTTTTTCTATGGGCACCAGGGCCCCTATTGGACATTAACGGGCAGCCCGAAAGGGGGAGGGCGGCCGCAAAGTCGCCGCAGGAGCGGCGCCGGGCCTGCACCACTGCCGCCCCGAGGCCTGGCCTCGGTGGCCTTGTGGCAAATCCGGCCCTGTCCATTTTTATTCTCCAGCTTTGCAGGCCTTATTCACATCTGTTTCATTTGACCAGTGGCAAATGTGCCCTCTATCCTCCCAACCACTGGTCTGCTAAATTGTCAGTTGTAGTTCTGTTACAGCTAGTACTGATATAGTTATGTCACCTCACCACTTGCTCTAGTGAGCAGACCCAGGAGTCTTATGCCCCTTACACACGATCTGACTTTCTACAACAACAAAACCAAGGATGTTGGCTCCAACTTGTCTTGCATACGCACAGTCACACAAATGTTGGCCAACAATTACGAACGTAGTGACGTACAAGACGTACATGGTGACTCCATTACGAACGCTAGTTTTGCAAGACCGAGCGCTTCCAGCTCATACTTGATTCTGAGCATGCGTGAACTTTTGTCCGATGGACTTGTGTACACACGATCAGAAAGTCCGACAACAAACATTTGTTGGCGGAAAATTTGAGAACCTGCTAGCCAACATTTGTTGGCGGAAATTTCGACAACAAATGTCTGATGGAGCATACACACTGTTGGACTTACCGCCAACAAGCTCACATCCAAGATTTCCCATTGGAAAATCTGATCGTGTGTACGCGGCATTAGACTTGTGGACTGGTCTGATCCACCCAATGCACATGTGCCATCAGCCCCAGCTTTGCCCTCAACTGAGCCCCAACTCCAAACTAGTTCCAATCGCAAATGCCGCCCACACACCTGGGCCATCACCTCTCGCATTTCCCATTGCATTATCGGAAGCGTAGTACTGTTTCTCTGCATGGATGTGACATATGAAAAGACAGGAAGCACTCCTCCTGATGCACAAGTGTGTGAATTTTTTAGAGGGACAGGATGATGTCAGTGGGGGGCAACGTTTGAGAATTCCAAGAAATGTAGTGCATTATGATTTACAATTTGTCATAATTTTAAAAGAACCCAGGGAGAGCATCTACAAGTGTAAACATAGCAGGATTTGTTGGTATTGGTGAGACCTCTGCACCTGGGTCTACACACTTACTGGGCCATATAGAAATATAGCAGGGAATTTTTCATTGTTGGAGTATTTGGACATCAAGGGTAGAAGTCAAGGGTAGATTCAGTCCAGCAAGTGCCATGCAGTGCAAGGACAAGGTCATCTAAAACATGCCAAACTGCAACTCATAATGTATGAGCATTATGTGTCAGCAAAAAAATCCCCCCACAAAAACACTGAGTACTAATCTGCAAGCTTACCCCCTAAGCATAAATTCCCCCTCCTCCCAGAACAAATCTGATAAAAATCTCCCCTCTCAGCACAAATCTTTGCCCCCCCCCATTAAAAATCACTACTCCTAGCACAAGTCCTCTATCCCTAAATTTCCCCTTCTACAAGTAGTACACCCCCCCCCCACTTCAATTCCCCTGCCAGCACAAATTCTCCCAAAATCCCCCCCAGCAAAAACTTCTTTCCCCCAACCCCCCAAACACAAATCCCCTTAAATCACCACTCTTAGCACTCTCCCCCAAATGTCCCCAACTAGAACAATACTTACCATCTGCCACCCCCCACATTCCTCCTTCCAACACAAGTCCTCTCCCCCTCAATCCCCTTGTGACGTCCCTCCACCTCACATGATACCACTGTGCCCAGGGCAGCCGCCCCTCCTGCCCACCCCTTCTTCCAGTCCTGGTGCCACCTATAAATAAATTGTCATTTTTGGGGTGGACAGCTAGTCACATTATATGGTTCACAACCTTTACCGGGCTAGTGTGCTTTACATGTTTCCTGTATTAAACCATAACCACTTGTCAACCGCCCACATATATACGTCGCTACTTTGACGTTTGATACCGGGGTTATGTCGGCAGCTAGCTTTCATAACCCTGGTATAATTTTTTTCTGTGGGCGATTCTGCTAAAAGTGATCCAGCAGGGGATCAGCCACGAGATCACTTTAAGGGGCGACAGGAGAGGTGCGCCCCCGCCGCTTTCCAGTCATTTATGCGTTTACCAGAGCCATTGATAAACCTGGAAATGATCCGTTCCGTTTGCTAGTTAGGCAGGAAGTCGAGAGAGGGCAAGATGGCCCTCACTCGGCTCTATGCCATTGGAGGACCGGAGCGACCTCCAACGTCACTTCCGTTTTTCGGGCAGATAGGCAGGATTTTTTTTTTTTTCTTTGCTTTGAGAATAAATGACCCCAAATCTCTCAATAAAAGGGACATCTCATGCTTATTCTTCCTTGTAATAGGAATAAAAGTGATAAAAATAAATAAAAATAAAGGGACTGTGTAAAAATAAAAAAAAATAAAAAGTAAAATAAATAAGAATTTTTTTTTTAAAGCGCCCCACCTCTCAATGCTCGCGTGTAGAAGCGACGCATATGTAAGTGGCGCCCGCATATGTAAACGGTGTTCAAACCGCACATATAAGTTATTGCTGTGATCGTTACAGCAATAATTATAGTGCACTGTAACTCTTAACAGGTAACATGTAAAAATGTTTAAAGTGTCGCCTATAGAGTAGTACCGTAGCATGACATGTTAGGTATCTATTTACTCAGCGTAACATTATCTTTCACGTTAAACAAAACAATTGGGCTAACTTTAGTGTTTTGGGGTTTTTTTTATTAAAAAATGTTATTTTTTTCCCAAAAATTGCATTTGAAAAAGAGCGCAAATACAGTGAGACAGAAAATATTGCAACAATCACCATTTTATTTTCTATGGTCTCTGCTAAAAAAATATATAATGTTTGGGGGTTCTAAGTAATTTTCTAGCAAAATACTGTATACTAATTTAAACTTGTAAACAAAAAGTTCCAGAAAAGGCCTGGTCAGCAAATGGATAATAAATAAAAGCCCTAAGCAATACACAAAACTGATGAATACTAATGTTCAAATATTCGTGTTTGTGCTTGATTTTTGTAATGGGCACACAGATTGGAACAAATTGGTATCTGTGTTCTATTTCAGAATTTTCCCTCATTTTGTACAGCCATGGCCAAAAGTTTTGAGAATGACACAAATACTAATTTTCACAGTGTCTGCTGCTTCAGTGTTTTTAGATATTTTTGTCAGATGTTACTATGGTATACTGAAGTATAATTACAAGCATTTTATAAGTGTTAAAGGGTTTTATTGACAATGACAAGTTTATGCAGAGTCAACATTTGCAGTGTTGACCCTTCTTTTTCAAGACCTCTGCAATTTGCCCTGGCATGCTGTTAATCAACTTCTGGGCCACATCCTGACTGATGGCAGCCCATTCTTGCATAATCAATGTTGGAGTTTGTCAGAATTTGTGGGGTTGTTTTTGTTCACCTGTCTCTTGAGGATTGACCACAAGTTCTCAATAGGATTAAGGTCTGGGGAGTTTCCATGTTTTGTTCCCCAAGCCACTTAGTTATAACTTTTGCCTTATGGCAAGGTGCTCCATCGTGCTGGAAAAGGCATTGTTCATCACCAAACTGTTCTTGGATGGTTGAGAGAAGTTGCCCTTGGAGGATGTTTTTGTACCATTCTTTATTCATGGCTGTGTTCTTAGGAAAAATTGTGAGTGAGCCCACTCCCTTGGCTGAGAAGCAACCCCACACATGAATGGTCTCAGGATGCTTTACTGTTGGCATGACACAGGACACAGAAGGCAAGTAAAGCACAGATTCACACTAGGGGGTTTAACAGTCACTGTTTGCATACAAAAAAGCTAAAAAAAAAAAAAAAAGAAAGGGTAAAAAAAGAAAAATCAAATGTAGCGGGTGTCTCACTCTATAAATCTCACCAAGCTGGCCGGAAAAATATACACAGGTTTTCCAGCTTGAGTTAGGGAGAGCTGCCTGCTAGCAGCTGTAAGGGGGATTTTTCACCCCCTCCTTCTTCCTGTTTTCACTGACTGAGTTAATGTAATATGAGCTGACACACATAGAGCTCTGCATTCAGTGGCCTCTCTTGTGCCCCTATTGGCCAGAAGAGGAAAACCAATTGAGGGTGCAGTTACAACAACCAATGGAAGAGATTGTACTGAACTGCAGGGAGAGCTGCAATGGATTCTGGGACATGCAGTTCCCACACAAAACAGCCCCATAGACTGTTATACAGGGAGAAATACAAATTTCAAGAGGCTTTGCTGAGAGGAAAGTAAAAGACTCCATTTTGTGTCCTGAGGCAAAGTTCAGTCAGCCTTGAGGGAGGGAAGAGACCAAACCTGAGGGAGAGATGCTGTCTCTCAGATGATCTCCCTGCATGATTCAGGCCTCCACTGCCAGTTGGGACGTCCAGCCTGAGAGAGGGGGATCCCCGGTGTATATCGAGGTGCATCTCCACCAACGGTGAGGGGACCAGTCGGGTCGCCATGAAAGCCTGCCTGTTCCAGGACATTCGCTTGGGCCCTGTTTGCAGGAATTGGTGCGAGAGCATTTCTGCCCATCTGCAGGGAACAGAGACACTGCAGTACAGAAGGAGTTATTTGAACACTGTATACAAACATAATTGCTGGTAGTCCTCTTGCTGACACTTGTAGTACTACAGGGATAAAGGATAAGGCTATAAATTTTTGGGACACTGTATACAGACATCATTGTCCTCTCACCTCATTGAACAAAATCCTGTCTGTTTAACTTGATAATCTTGGCCAGTTATGTTGTTTGCCCTGCTACTCAGGAGTTAAAGCGCACCAACGAAAGTGGCTAGCTGAAGGCACCAAATTTTATCTTTGCTTCAAAAAGGACTGAAGCTGTTAGTGCCATACGGACCCACACACATTTTTAGGGCTCTGCATATGCATTGGGTGTGTGGGACAGTTCATTTTTAACGTTAAACCATTGTTTATTGACTTGAATATGTGTGTAAAGTTGGGCCTGTGGTGTCAGGGGACAGTAGAGAGAGGCCTGAGGCAATGGGAGTCATTCCTCTGCTCTCCTCCTGCCTGGACTCATAGAGCCAATCTGGGTAAAGGTAACCAATCTAATTTGAAGTGCCATATTGTGCTTTATTTATTATTCAAGTGTGCCTCTGCTCTTGGGGACATTCTAGTGTTTGAAATCCCCTGAAAGCAACTTAAGAGCTATATTGCTCTTAATCTCAGTTATTGCTCTCCAGTTGATTATTTTGAATATATATTGTTACTGTTTGTTACTTTTTTCCACAGAAATATTGCAGTAAAGACAAATTTCAGTGTTTTATCATAATGTCTGTGTTTCTCACTGTTCATTGCACTTACACTATTGCCAGCTGTGCCAGAGGGGCACTTGAGGCTGTTATTGGGGTTGAGAAGCAGAGTAACGAACTGAACTAACTTAAAGTGGTGTTCCGGCCAAAATGATACTTTTTAAGTAAAAATACCCCTATAATACAAAAGCTTAATGTATTCTAGTAAAGTTAGTCTGTAAACTAAGGTCTGTTTTGTTAGTTTATAGCAGTAATTTGTTATTTTATAGACCTACAGCAGGCTGTGGCCATCTTAAGTGTGGGCATCTGAAGCCAGACTGTATTTCTTCCTGGATCTCATCCTTGAAGATCTTGCACATGCTCAGTGCAGCACAAGCAGTGTAATAGGTTTCAGGTCAGGTTTCCATAGCAACGGCAGTTTCAGAGGAAGTTGCCGGCCCTTCCCAGAAGGCATTGCAAACAGGAAATGATGCGATGGGCCGCAGCCAGGGAGTAGGAAGTGAAAAATGAATACAGCAGATATACAGTAGGTGCTGAGAAAAAAAAATAAAAAAATATCCAATTTGTTTACAGTGCACAGTTTAGTGAGGGATGCTGAAGAGTTGTAAAAGTGGGTGGAACTTCACTTTAAGCGGCTCCTGCGGGGGTATCACTACACAAATGTTTGTGAGCATGACTACATATGTAACACTTTATACAGTACATCTTTCATAAACAACTTTGTTTTCCATGGAATTCTGGGTCTGTTACTACTTACTTTGTGCCCTCCTCATCTTTCCACCTGGAATATTTTAGCTGTAGTAAAATCATATGCAGTATAGTAAACAAACTGTGACAATAAAATAGCTTATGTTTTTGAACCAAAAAATTTCTAAAGGAACAGCAGGATCTGAGTTCAATTTACTGCTAACCTGTCTATTACACTTCAAAAGCCTATGATCAAGATCCTGCGTTAAATGTATATATGAAATTATGCTTGCTGCCATATGTTTTGTTACCAGTCACACTTAATTTTACAGCAAAAGGAGTTGGGAGAACTTCATAAAATCTACTCCTACAATGACTGACCTATACCACCCTGATCTATTTTGTGCTGTAAAAATCAGACATTTAGCTACAAGTTTTTACAAAACTGCCTTTTTTCAGATTTAAAATAGGCACGTTTCTTAACCCCTTAGTGACAGCGCCTCCCGGTTTCAGACACGGAGGTGGTGAAAGCGGGAATTTAAGACATATGACTCCCATGATTGGCTGTCACAGCAGTCACATGATCGGAAAGCTCTTAATCGCAAGTAGCAAATGGGAGCTTTCCGTTACCTGGCAATAACTGTGCTGGGAGCACACAGGGTGCACGCTCTTGGCACAGCATTGTTTACATTATGGTACACACATATGTGGCCTCTCGACATTAAGGCCCACCCACCAAAAGGCCGCATATATGCGTATGGCTGACGTGAAGAGGTTAAGATTAGAAAAGATGTTACAGTCTTAAGCCTCGTACACACGATCCGATTGTTGGCCAACTGAACGTCTGATTTTTGTCCAAAGGGCATGTGTCAGGGACTTGCATACTAACGGCACACAATTGTCGGCCAACAAACATGAACGTAGTGATGTACTAGACATACTACGAGACTGCAAAGAGGAGGTTCATTTCTCAAGCGCCACCCTTTGGGCTCCTTCTACTAATTTCGTTTTAGTAGAAGTTTGGTGAGTGTTGATTCGTGCTTTTCAGTTCGTTTCTGAACGGCCGTTCGTCATTCAGCCATGTTGCAAAATCGGAGGAGAGAATGTGTTATTATTGGGCTTGGAGCCATTGCTTTGACCCAAGTTCAGTCCAGGAACAGGAGGAGGAGGAGTTGTTGGACCAAAAATTGGTTGCTTAATCGTGACCAATTATGTCTTATGCCATTGCTGCGGGAGAATAACCCGGATGATTTTCAGAATTATCTCCGGATGACGAACCCCTGCTTTCACCAACTCTTGGCATTGGTGACCCCCTGTATTAAGAAGCAGGACACATGCATGAGGCTTGTCATCCCTCCAGAGTAAAGGCTCATAGCCACCTTGCAGTACTTGGCGACGGGGAGAAGTCTCCAGGACCTCAAGATACCACTGGGATCTCCTCCCAGGCTCTGGGACTCATTATTCCAGAAACCTGCTCACCCATTGTTCAAGTCCTGCAGAAGGACTATATTAGGGTAAGTTTTTATCTTTAACCGCTTCAGCCCCGGAAGATTTTACCCCCTTCCTGACCAGAGCACTTTTTGTGATTCGGCACTGCTTCGATTTAACTGATAATTAGGCAGTCGTGCGATGCTGCACCCAAACAAAATTGACATCCTTTTTTTCCCACAAATAGAGCTTTCTTTTGGTGGTATTTGATTACCTCTGCAGTTTTTATTTTTTGCGCTATAAACAAAAAAAGAGCAATCATTTTGAAAAAAAGCAATATTTTTTACTTTTTGCTATAATAAATATCCCCCAAAAATATATAAAAAAACTAATTTTTTCCTCAGTTTAGGCCAACATGTATTCTTCTACATATATTTGGTAAAAAAAAATCGCAATAAGCGTATATTGATTGGTTTGCGCAAAAGTTATAGCGTCTACAAAATAGGGGATAGTTTTATGGCATTTTTATTATTAATTTTTTTAATTAGTAATGGCGGCATTCTGCGATTTTTATTGTGAGTGTGACATTATGGCGGACACATCGGACACTTTTGACACTATTTTGGGACCATTGTCATTTATACAGTGATCAGTGCAATTTTGGTAAAGTGAAGGCCAAATGAGACATTAGTATCTGTCAGAAACCATGAAATCAGACAGAGACAGAAGTACAGTTAAATCACACTTGTTTAATAATAAAAGTAAATAGAACAAACATAGTCAAAACATAGCCAGAGTTCAGGAACCGGAATGGATAGTCAGACAAGCCAAACATCTGGGAGCTGGAGATGAGCATAGTAAAACAGCAAGCAGGATGTCAGCCAAGCAAGTCTTTAAACAGGAGAACGTCTCTGTGATGTTGACTAAGGCGAAGGCCTAAGTTCTGCCCTAAGCCCATGGCCTTTGGCCCACCTAAAAACACCCCTCTCGTTGGCTAAATGAGTGTGTTTGAAGTTGTCACTTACGTTTTTGGGGGGAAGATGGCCTTGTTGGGGCCCCTGTTGGGGCCCAAGCGAGGGTAGCCTCCCTTCATCCCTTCCGGTGGCTTGGCTGGAGCCTCCTTTTTTGGTGCCTCCCTGTTGAAAGAAGAGAAAAAAATTAGTTCCAAAAATACTGGCAATACTATACAATAGTGGCAATACTTTCATTTGGTGTCCAAATACAAAGACGCCAACCAGTACAGCAGTACTATAGAAATTGGAGACTGGCTAACTACTGTGACAGGACGAGACTCTGTCACTACAAAATTTGTCAGTTAAAGCAGTGATTCTCAACCCTGTCCTCAAGTACCCCCAACAGGCCATGTTTTGGGAAATTCTCTTATGCCGCGTACACACGATCGGACTTTACGGCATACTTTGTCCAGCGGACTTTTCGACGGACTTTACGACGGACTTTCCGAATGAACGGACTTGCCTACACACGATCAACCAAAGTCCGACGGATTCGTACGTGATGACTTACGACCGGACTAAAACAAGGAAGTTCATAGCCAGTAGCCAATAGCTGCCCTAGCGTCGGTTTTTGTCCATCGGACTAGCATACAGACAAACGGACTTTTCGACCGGACTCGAGTCCGTCGGATAGATTTGAAACATGTTTCAAATCTAAGTCCGTCAAACTTTTCAGAAAAAAAAGTCCGCTGGAGCCCACACACGATCGAATTGTCCGACGGACTCTGGTACGCCGGACCAAGTATGCCGGAAAGTCTGCTCGTGTATACGCGGCATTAGATAAAATAGCTGTCCAATATACCAAGCCATTGACTCTGATTTAAAACACCTGTGCAATATAAAGGAAAACCTGCAAACATAGCCTGTTGGGGGTACTTTAGGACAGGGTTCAGAACCACTGAGTTAAAGGACACACAATATGCACATTGGCTCCATGCAGAACTACAGAGCATAGATGCGGAGTGGAGAAAACTGCTTTTGCAGCTTTCTCCAGGTTTTGGTATGTCTAGGTGGGGCTCTGTAGTTTGGAGATTCCATAGTGTCTTGGGTGGGATGGAATCCCCAACCTTGTGCCCAGGTTTTGTGGATGACCAGCAGAGTGTGTGCTCAGGTGCACATAAGTCTTATAATGGAGGTATAGGAATACCTCAGGGCCCCCAGTTGGAAACGGCTCCACTCAAGAGAGACAGGAGGTCTCTAGGAGTCTCCTCATCCCTTTAAACCCGAACACATATTAATTACACAGGTTCTGTAGCTCATTAAGGTGGTAATTAAACTCACTTAGTGCCTTACCTGCATTCAATTAGTCACAGAACCTGTGTAATTCATATGTGTTTGGGTTTAAAGGGATGAGGTGGCAACTCTACTTAGGACTAAGGCCTGATGAGCTGTGTGCATTAGAGTGTACACATCAGCATTGAAGAACCTGTGGTCTGGGTGACCAGCGTGAAGTGAAGAGGTACTGTGGATAAAGCTGAGTGAAAGCTTAAGAGCCAGGTGGGCTAGCATTTTCCATTGATTTGTATATACTGGAGAAGAACCCCTGTGTGGGAAATCTAATGTTATGGACTTTTTAATAAAAGTGGGCTACCTGGCCCAAAAAATATAGTTTCTGACTACCATGAATCACTTGAAAAATGCATCTGCCACTGAGCTAATGGTCCCCCGTGTTACACTACATATTAAAAAAAAGAGAGTAAGGCTGGGTTCACACTATTGTGAATTGGATGAGTGCATCCAATTCACATGTCAGGAGATTCTGACCGGCTCTCAATGGAGCCGGTTCACATATCTCCGGAGCGATTTACACAGGAGTTCTTCTTCTGGTTCATTTCAGGTTCGAATTCAGCCCAAAATTTGGACCAAAATCGGACCTGAAACAGTGAACAGAGTAGGGGCTATTAAGGTGCACGGGCGCTGCTCCCCTGGATGCATGAATTCCAACGGTGGGGGGGGGTGTATTTTTGAAGCAGCTAATTAGAGCCAGAGGCTCTTATAGGCTTCAAATTAGGGTGGGCTCGGGGTGTAGAGAATGCGAACCAAGCCTAGGAGGAGGGGAGGAAACGCACAGTGGAAGCTGCCGTGATGGAGAAGAGGATGCAGGAGCTGCAGCCAGCTGCCCGATACCCGCCACCTAGATGGGGTAAGTGCCGGACCGACCCGCAGAGAGTGGGCAGGGGGGCGGTTGTTTGCCACCCCCCCAAAATAAAAACACCAGCTGCCACTGGAACAGGGATGCACCAGACCCCTGCTGTGAGCCACTCTATGCAGCAGTGTATACCCAGCCTTAATCAAAGCATCAATCTAATTTTTTTCTTTAACTTTGAGGTACTTTTAGAGAACATGAAAGCCCTAAACAGAAACACATAGAAAATCCAAAAATCAGTTCTACTGCATGTTAAAAGGCATCAACAATCCAGCATGTAAAGAGGACATTATGTGACTTCTTGTGTTCTGTGACCTGTTAGTATATTTTATTTCTCTTTTTGTGTATGTAGCGCCCCCCTGGGTCTACAGGGAGCAAAGAGGTACCTCCAGATACAGGGAGTGAGCTTACATTCACCCCAGGGCTGAGTCCATGGCTATAATGGGAAGTTTGAACAGAATATAGGCGCCAGTCACTTTAGGTATTTTTCAATGCTTTAATTAGAACTTGAGAAAGGTTGTAGGAAAGAGGTTGAGGGGAGGTTTCAGATACCCTTTTTAGCAGATCACTTACAGACTTCTTGAATCAAAGGACAAAACAGCTTTCTTTTAGCAGATCTTGAATACCTAAGTAGGTCTCTCACACAGACCTAGAAATCAGTAAGATGTCTGGATAAGCCTCTCTCACAGACTTAGCAGCCGGTAGATGCCTGGATAAGTCTCTCTTACAAACTTAGCAGCCAGGAGATTGTAGAACAGCCTGACAGTAGCAGAACCTTTAAGCCGACTCGGAGGTACTGTAAGGGTAGTTAGATATAGGTGCGTCCTCCAAACGAGTTACTAGGCCCTTCTGAGAGACCAGCCTTCATCCTGGCTCTCTCCAGCAAGAGTCCTCCCCTGGATCTCCTCAGCTTGGCTGGGCTTCTTCCACTTAGGCAAGACAGCCTAAGGACCACCTCAGGACTAGTAGGCCCCAGATAGGCTTCTGGGCCTACTGCAGAAGATGGAGCGATACAGCTTCAGGCCAGATGGGCCCCGAGGTAAGAACTGACTAGAGCACATGGCATCTTTTCAGTAAATACCCCTTCCCAGAATGCTCAGCGGCCAGGAACCTCCTACTGGGCTGTTTTCGGAAAAAGATTATTCATTACAGCTCAACCTAGTTGTAATTCTCAAACTGTTCTGTGGTACCAGTGACACCTACTGGCAACAGTGGGAAATGCACAACCCAGTCAAGTTTAGAACAGAACCAAATAAACTACGTACAATCAATCTGAGCTGTTTACATCTCAGCC
This sequence comes from Lithobates clamitans, assembly GCA_037952925.1. Lineage (NCBI taxonomy): Eukaryota > Metazoa > Chordata > Amphibia > Anura > Ranidae > Lithobates > Lithobates clamitans. The sequence goes on along the minus strand of JBBGZY010001812.1, from coordinate 1,304,420 downwards.
AAAGACTAAATTTACACTTTAGCCCCATTTTGAGGAATAGGGGGCTACACGTACAATAATCATGAGATTTATATTATTTTTTATTATTTGGCATGTCTGCTTCCAACTAACGAGCGCTACAAACTTTAGACCAAATAAAAAGTTAAATAAGGCCACTTTCACATGGGGCAGACTCCTATTAGATCAGAAGGGGATCAGTCTGCTGATCCCCCGTTGATCTGAGCAGAGCAGAGCAGACGATGACAGGTCTGTATCCACTCAGTTTATTCAGAATGAACATGGACCAAGCCCACTGTGCTCTAAGGACCGGCTGCCCTCCGATCTACCTAGACAGAGGCAGACAGACCCCCTACCATTTTTTTTAGGGGACCGGATCGGACTGGAGGTAGGTGGGTAAAAACGGACACATGTCTGTTTACACCTGCTGGTCCATAGGAGTGAATGAAGGGTCTGGTCAGGTCCAATTGACAAGCGGTCCTGATCGGACCCTTCGTGTGAAAGGGGCCTAAAGGAGAAAAAAAGTAGTAGGCAGCTTACCAGAGAAACTGCACTACTTTAGTGCAATGTCCTAAGCTGGATAAATAGCTGGTTGCCCCCCTTGAAGTCTAGCAGTACTTAATGTTGCTACTGAAGGACTACCTGCTTGTGTTTTTTGGAATATCCTGCACCCTCATCCCTCTACCCACCTGTGTTCAAGTACTGTAATAAATCTGCAAAAAGGCAACCCTAGACTGAGCCAGAGTTTGTCGGGATGCACTGGAGCTGGTAGGGGAGACCTGGTTTATTTTCAGCTGTAAGGGGTACGTGCTACACAATGTTATAAAGGCTTTGTGTAATTTTGTGCTAATAATTTATTGTACCCTAAACAAGGTGGATGAAATAATGCGGCTCTTTTTTTTTTTTCTTTTGCCTTTTTTAATAAGTTTGGTTGAATAATTGGATTATTTTGTCTTTTTTCATCTACTTTAATTCAGCCTTACAATTTTCTGTTCTGACCTTTAAAAATTAGAGAGAAAATTTGCGTGAAATAGCCACAAATGTGCCATAATAAAAAAGCAATTATTTTTCTAATCTTTTTTGGAAAGCCCCATGGCTTTTGAAATGCTAAGAACTACACAGTATACAGTATTTGCTGCTCTAGTATTACAAGGAAATTTGGCTCAATAGCAGCAGATCCATGCAGAGGTATAGCACTCAACTGCATGGAGATACCTGATTGGTCAATAGAACCTATAAAAAAGTCTAGCTATTCATTCACCTGTTGTCCATATTAGTTCTGTTTAAAATATTGATTCAGTCTTCCAAACTTCTTGCTGTCTTGTTTTTTCTCTGGCTTTGATCTTGCCATACCTCATTTTTCATTTAAACTCTATGCAATATTTGACACTCATTTGTATTTACTTACACTAAAATACCAAATGTATTGGGACACCTGCCTTTAAACGCACATGAACTTTAATGACATCCCAGTCTTATAGGGCGTACACACGGTCGGACTTTGTTCGGACATTCCGACAACAAAATCCTAGGATTTTTTCCGACGGATGTTGGCTCAAACTTGTTTTGTCTACACACGGTCACACAAAGTTGTCGGAAAATCCGATCGTTCTAAACGCGGTGACGTAAAACACGTAGGTCGGGACTATAAACGGGGCAGTGGCCAATAGCTTTCATCTCTTTATTTATTCTGAGCATGCGTGGCACTTTGTCCGTCAGATTTGTGTACACACGATCGGAATTTCCGACAACAGATTTTGTTGTCGGAAAATTTTATCTCCTGCTCTCCAACTTTGTGTGTCGGAAAATCCGATGGAAAATGTCCGATGGAGCCCAGACACGGTCGGAATTTCCGACAACACGCTCCGATCGGACATTTTCCATCGGAAAATCCGACCGTGTGTACGGGGCATTAGTCTGTAGGGTTCAATATTGAGTTGGCCCACCCTTTGCAGCTATAACAGCCTCAACTCTTCTGGGAAGGCTGTCCACAAGGTTTAGGAGTGTGTCTATGGGAATATTTGACCATTCTTCCAGAAGCGCATTTGTGAGGTCAGGCACTGATGTGGACAAGAAGGCCTGGCTCGCAGTCTCTGCACTAATTCATCCCAAAGGTGTTCTATCGGGTTAAGGTCAGGACTCTGTGCAGGCCAGACAAGTTCCTCCACCCCAAACTCGCTCATCCATGTCTTTATGGACCTTGCTTTGTGCACTGGTCCAAATCATTTGGTGGGGGATTATGGTGTGGGGTTGTTTTTCAGGGGTTGGGCTTGGCTCCTTAGTTCCAGTGAAGAGAACTCTTAAGGTGTGAGCATACTAAGACATTTTGGATAATTTAATGCTTCTAACTTTGTGGTATGGCCCCTTCCTGTTCCAACATGACTGTGCACCAGTGCACAAAGCAGTGGCGGCCCATCCATAGGGGGCGCATGGGCGCCGCCCCCCTCCAGGCAGTCACAAAAAAAAAATGTCCAAAAAATTTTTTTTTTTTAAACTGGCCCTTTAAAAAAAAAAAATACAGAAAAAGGTCCTTAAGGGCACTGTGTTCGGAAGCCGGACACAGTGCGATGCTGGACACAGTGCACTTATGGGAAGCACCACGTCTATGCAATCACGAGATTGCAGACGCAGCGCTTCATTTGCGGGCTTTTAACCCGCCTTTCGGCGCTTTCCGAGGCGCCGAGTAGCTTCTTTCCGGCGCTTGTAGTATCTATTACTACGGCCGGGCGGTTTGATTGACATCTGAGTTTGTTGTCACTTCCTGTCTTCTCTGTCCCATTGCGCCCGGGAGAGAGAAAACCAGAAGTATGAGGAGTGGACTCCTCTATCGCCGCTGTGGAAGGAGACACCGCAGGAAAGGACAACACACAGCAAGGTAAGTACCGCTGTGATCCCACGGAGAACGGAGAGGGGGGGTTCATGTGACACAGGCTGCATTTGGTGAGACACAGGCTGCATTTGATGGGACACAGGCTGCATTTGGTGGGACACAGGCTGCATTTGGTGGGACACAGGCAGACTGCATTTGGTGGGACACAGGCTGCATTTGGTGGGACACAGGCAGACTGCATTTGGTGGGACACAGGCTGCATTTGGTGGGACACAGGTTACATTTGGTGAGACACAGGCTGCATTTGGTGAGACACAAGCAGGCTGCATTTGGTGGGACACAGGCAGGCTGCATTTGGTGGGACACAGGCTGCATTTGGTGGGACACAGGCTGCATTTGGTGGGACACAGGCTGCATTTGGTGGGACACAGACTGCATTTGGTGGGACACAGGCTGCATTTGGTGGGGCACAGGCTGCATTTGGTGAGACACAAGCAGGCTGCATTTGGTGGGACACAGGCTGCATTTGGTGGGACACAGGCTGCATTTGGTGGGACACAGACTGCATTTGGTGGGACACAGGCTGCATTTGGTGGGGCACAGGCTGCATTTGGTGGGACACAGTTCGCGTGTTCAAACAAATTTTTTGCCTGTTCGCAAGTTCTGCTGCGAACTGAACCAGGGGGTGTTCGGCTCATCCCTATATGTAACTATGTAACTATGTAATACTATTCTTTTATTTTCAATTACAGTATATCCCTTTTTTTTCTATTCTATTCTTTTCTATTTTGTATTCTGTTCTGTTTTACTATTCTATTCCTTTTTTTTAATTCTATTTTATTCTCTTATGCCCTGTACACGGTGATCGGACATTGATCGGACATTCCAACAACAAAATCCATGGATTTTTTCCAATGGATGTTGGCCCAAACTTGTCTTGCATACACACGGTCGCACAAAGTTGTCGGAAAATCCGATCGTTCTGAACGCGGTGGCGTAAAACACGTACGTCGGGACTATAGACGGGGCAGTAGCCAAAAGCTTTCATCTCTTAATTTATTCTGAGCATGCGTGGCACTTTGTGCGTCTGGTTTGGGTACACATGATCGGAATTTAACCGATAGGATTTTGTTGTAGGAAAATTTTATAGCAAGCTCTCAAACTTTGTGTGTCGGAAATTCCGATGGAAAAAGTCTGATGGAGCCCACACACGATTGGAATTTCCAACAACACAATCCGATCGCACTTTTTCCGTCAGAAAATCCGACCGTGTGTACAGGGCATTAAAATTTGAAAACGATATGAAAACCATTCGATTTGAAAAATATTCTAATTCGAATTTCACCCAAAATTTGATTTGTTATTATGGATTTGTTTAATTTCGTTACTATTGTAATTCAGAAATTTGGATACGAAATGAACCGCACATATCTACCAGAAAGTTTGAGGAAGTTAAGACAAATGGTACACTTTTCAGCACACTGTGCAAGCACAATTAACAGTTCAATTCCCTGTAACAGCAAGTATTCACTTTTTGAGTTCAGATCTACGTTAGAACTATGCTATGGTTTGTGTGACTCTTTTACCCCGCTTCTACCTGTTGGGAATGTAATATATACACTATATTACCAAAAGTATTGGGGCGCCTGCCTTTACACACACATGAACTTTAATGGCATCCCAGTCTTAGTTTGTAGGGTTCAATATTGAGTTGGCCCACCCTTTGCAGCTATACCAGCTTCAACTCTCCTGGAAAGTCTTTCCACAAGGTTTAGGAGTGTGTCTATGGGAATGTTTGATCATTCCAGAAGCGCATTTTTTTGGCTTGGGGTTCCCCTTAAAATCCTTCGGGTCTGGTATGGATTTTGAGGGGGACCCCCACGCCTTTTGTTTTTTAAATTTTGGCGCAGGGTTACCCTTAATATCCATACCAGACCTGAAGGGCCTGGTATGGAATTTAGGGGGACCCCCACCCCATTTTTTTTTTTTTTAATTTTGGTTCGGGGTTTCCCTGTGGGGAAATCCCATGCAATTTTTATCAATGAACTTTTATGTGTATTGTCAGACTGACAAATCATTAATAGTCGCAAGTAGTTTTAAATTACTTTTTTTCCTTTGAAATGTCATTTTGCTGTCAGACTGTTCTAAACATGGGAAACATGCGCCCCTTTACAGGCATACTATAGACACCCCCCAGGTACAAAATTTAAAGGAATATTACACTTTTATTGTTTCATTTTAAGCATCATTAAAATCACTGCTCCGAAAAAACTGCCGTTTTAAAAAATTATTTTTGCATTAATACATGTCCCCTGGGGCAGTACCCAGATCCCCAAACACTTTGTATGACAATAACTTGCATATAAGCCTTTAAAATGAGCACTTTTGATTATTTATGTTTGTGTCCCATAGACTTTAACGGAGTTCGCGTGTTCAAACAAATTTTTTGCCTGTTCGCAAGTTCTGCTGCGAACTGAACCAGGGGGTGTTCGGCTCATCCCTATATGTAACTATGTAACTATGTAATACTATTCTTTTATTTTCAATTACAGTATATCCCTTTTTTTTCTATTCTATTCTTTTCTATTTTGTATTCTGTTCTGTTTTACTATTCTATTCCTTTTTTTTAATTCTATTTTATTCTCTTATGCCCTGTACACGGTGATCGGACATTGATCGGACATTCCAACAACAAAATCCATGGATTTTTTCCAATGGATGTTGGCCCAAACTTGTCTTGCATACACACGGTCGCACAAAGTTGTCGGAAAATCCGATCGTTCTGAACGCGGTGGCGTAAAACACGTACGTCGGGACTATAGACGGGGCAGTAGCCAAAAGCTTTCATCTCTTAATTTATTCTGAGCATGCGTGGCACTTTGTGCGTCGGATTTGTGTACACATGATCGGAATTTAACCGATCGGATTTTGTTGTAGGAAAATTTTATAGCAAGCTCTCAAACTTTGTGTGTCGGAAATTCCGATGGAAAAAGTCTGATGGAGCCCACACACGATTGGAATTTCCAACAACACAATCCGATCGCACTTTTTCCGTCAGAAAATCCGACCGTGTGTACAGGGCATTAAAATTTGAAAACGATATGAAAACCATTCGATTTGAAAAATATTCTAATTCGAATTTCACCCAAAATTTGATTTGTTATTATGGATTTGTTTAATTTCGTTACTATTGTAATTCAGAAATTTGGATACGAAATGAACCGCACATATCTACCAGAAAGTTTGAGGAAGTTAAGACAAATGGTACACTTTTCAGCACACTGTGCAAGCACAATTAACAGTTCAATTCCCTGTAACAGCAAGTATTCACTTTTTGAGTTCAGATCTACGTTAGAACTATGCTATGGTTTGTGTGACTCTTTTACCCCGCTTCTACCTGTTGGGAATGTAATATATACACTATATTACCAAAAGTATTGGGGCGCCTGCCTTTACACACACATGAACTTTAATGGCATCCCAGTCTTAGTTTGTAGGGTTCAATATTGAGTTGGCCCACCCTTTGCAGCTATACCAGCTTCAACTCTCCTGGAAAGGCTTTCCACAAGGTTTAGGAGTGTGTCTATGGGAATGTTTGATCATTCCAGAAGCGCATTTGTGAGGTCAGGCACTGATGTCGGACAAGAAGGCCTGGCTCACAGTCTCCGCTCTAATTTATCACAAAGGTGTTCTATCGGGTTGAGGTCAGGACTCTGTGTAGGCCAGACAAGTTCCTCCACCCCAAATTCACTCATCCATGTCTTTATGGACCTTGCTTTGTGCCAGTGGCGGCTGGTGAAGTTTTAGGATGGGCGCGCGCCAGACCCCTCCTACTTGGTGAAAACGGGCGTGATTTCAGCAAAATAGTGAGCATGGCTCTAAAGTGGTGTGGTTAGCGTCTGAGATGAACGAGGGATGGAGGGAAAGGGATGGAGGGACAGCAGGCCCAGATCCTACATAACAATAGAAATATGTGTATTCTAGAAAGTTTAACAATCTGTAGATAAAGATATTCCAAACACCTGGTGTTAGCACTTCAATCATACCGGCACCATGGTTGTTTTGGTGTCATGATGAGCAGAATCAGTGGGAGCCCTCAGCGGCAGTTTTTTCGGGAGCAGTGATTTTAATGATGCTTAAAATGAAACAATAAAAGTGTAATATTCCTTTAAATTTTGTACCTGGGGGGTGTCTATAGTATGCCTGTAAAGGGGCGCATGTTTCCCATGTTTAGAACAGTCTGACAGCAAAATGACATTTCAAAGGAAAAAAAGTAATTTAAAACTACTTGCGACTATTAATGATTTGTCAGTCTGACAATACACATAAAAGTTCATTGATAAAAATTGCATGGGATTTCCCCACAGGGAAACCCCGAACCAAAATTTAAAAAAAAAAAAATGGGGTGGGGGTCCCCCTAAATTCCATACCAGGCCCTTCAGGTCTGGTATGGATATTAAGGGTAACCCTGCGCCAAAATTTAAAAAACAAAAGGCGTGGGGGTCCCCCTCAAAATCCATACCAGACCCGAAGGATTTTAAGGGGAACCCCAAGCCAAAAAAATGGCGTGGGGTTCCCCCAAAAATCCATACCAGACCCTTATCCGAGCACGCAACCTGGCAGGCCACAGAGAAAAGAGGGGGGGAGGAGAGAGCACCCCCTCCTGAACCGTACCAGGCCACATGCCCTTTAACATTGGGAGGGTGCTTTGAGGTAGCCCCCCAAGACACCTTGTCCCCGTGTTGATGAGGACAAGGGCCTCATCCCCACAACTCTTGGCCGGTGGATGTGGGGGTCTGCGGGCGGGGGGCTTATCGAAATCTGGAAGCCCCCTTTAACAAGGAGACCCCCAGATCCCACCCCCCGTGTGAATTGGTAATGGGGTACCCCTACCATTTCACAAAAAAAGTGTCAAAATGGTTAAAAAACACAAGAGACGGTTTTTGACAAGTCCTTTATTAATTTCTTCTTCCATCTTCTTCTTCCATCTTCTTTCTTCTGGTCTTCCTTCGGTGTTCTTCTTCTTCCTCCATCTTCTTCTTCATCTCCTTCATCTTCTCCATCTTCTTCTTCCTCCGCGCTTCTCGTCCCGCATCTTCCTTCCTTCTCCGCTCCGTCCGCACGATCCGCCTCAGTGGGAGTCTTCAGCCGTGTGACGCTTCGCTTCTTCTGACATTTCTTATATAACGGAGGGAGGGGCCACCCGGTGACCCCGCCCTCCTCTGACACACGGGGAATTCACGGGAATTCACGGGATGGAGCGGAGAAGAAGCCTGGGGGAAGATGCGGGACGAGAAGAGCGCAGGAAGAAGAGGATTAAGAAGAAGAAGAAGAAGAAGATGAAGAAGAAGAAGAACACCGAAGGAGGATCAGAAGAAAGAAGATGGAAGAAGAAGCGGAAAGAAAAAGGAATTAATAAAGGACTTGTCAAAAACCGTCTCTTGTGTTTAACCATTTTGATACTTTTTTTGTGAAATGGTAGGGGTTCATTTGTACCCCATTACCAATTCACACGGGGGGGCGGGATCTGGGGGTCCCCTTGTTAAAGGAGGCTTCCAGATTCTGATAAGCCCCCCACCCGCAGACCCCCACAACCACCAGCCAAGGGTTGTGGGGATGAGGCCCTTGTCCTCATCAACATGGGGACAAGGTGCTTTGGGGGGCTACCTCAAAGCACCCTCCCAATGTTGAGGGCATGTGGCCTGGTACGGTTCAGGAGGGGGGGTGCTCTCTCGCCCCCCCCTCTTTTCCTGTGGCCTGCCAGGTTGTGTGCTCAGATAAGGGTCTGGTATGGATTTTTGGGGGGACCCCACGCCATTTTTTTAAAAATTTTGGTGCGGGGTTACCCTTAAAATCCATACCAGACCTGAAGGGTCTGGTATGGATTTTGAGGGGGACCCCCATGCCATTTTTTAAAAAATTTTGGTGCGGGGTTCCCCTTAATATCCATACCTGACCTGAAGGTCCTGGTATGGAATTTAGGGGAACCCCCACGCCATTTTTTTAAAAATTTTGGTTTGGGGTTCCCCTGTGGGGAAATTCCATGCCGTTTTTATCAATGAACTTTTATGTGTATTGTCGGACTGACAATTCATTATAGCCGCAAGTAGTTTTAAATTAAATTTTTTCCTTTGAAATGTCATTTTGCTGTCAGACTGTTCTAAACATGGGAAACATGCACCCCTTTACAGGCATACTATAGACACCACCCCAGTTACGAAATTTAAAGGAACATTACACTTTTATTGTTTCACTCTAAGCTTTATTAAAATCACTGCTCCCGAAAAAACGTCCGTTTTTAAAAATTCTTTTTGCACTGATGTCCCCTGGGGCAGGACCCAGGTCCTTCTGACAATACCTTGCATATAAGCCTTTAAAATTAGCACTTTTGATTTCTCCCATAGACTTTTAAAGGGTGTTCCGCGGCTTTCGAATTTGCCGCGAACACCCCAAATTGTTCGCTGTTCGGCGAACTAGCGAACAGCCGATTTTCGAGTCGAACATGAGTTTGACTCAAACTCGAAGCTCATCCCTAGTTAAATAGTAGGTGAGGTTGAAAAAAGACACAAGTCCATCAAGTCCAACCTATGTGTGTGATTTTATGTCAGTATTATATTATACATCCCTGTATGTTGCGGTCGTTCAGGTGCTTATCTAATAGTTTCTTGAAACTATCAATGCTCCCCGCTGAGACCACCGCCTGTGGAAGGGAATTCCACATCCTTGCCGCTCTTACAGTAAAGAACCCTCTAAGTAGTTTAAGGTTAAACCTCTTTTCTTCTAATTTTAATGAGTGGCCATGTGTCTTGTTAAACTCATCTTCCGTGAAAAAGTTTTATCCCTATTGTAGGGTTACCAGTACGGTATTTATAAATTGAAATCATATCCCCTCTCAATCGTCTCTTCTCCAGAGAGAATAGTGCTTTCCTCATAACTAATATCCTCCAGACCCTTTATTAGCCTAGTTGCCCTTCTTTGTACTCGCTCCATTTCCAGTACATCCTTCCTGAGGACTGGAGCCCAGAAATGGACAGCATACTCTAGGTGCAGCCGGACCAGAGTCTTGTAGAGCGGGTGAATTATCGTTTTATCTCTGGAGTTGATCCCCTTTTTAATGCATGCCAATATTCTCTTTGCTTTGTTAGCAGCAGCTTGGCATTGCATGCCATTGCTGAGCCTATCATCTACTAGGACCCCCAAGTCCTTTTCTATCCCAGATTCCCCCAGAAGTTCTCCCCCCAGTGTATAGATTGCATTCATATTTTTGCCACCCAAATGCATTATTTTTTATTTTTCTACATTAAACCTCATTTGCCATGTAGTTGCCCACCCCATTAATTTGTTTAGATCTTTTTACAAGGTTTCCACATCCTGCGGAGAAGTTATTGCCCTGCTTAGCTTAGTATCGTCCGCAAATACAGAGATTGAACTATTTACACCATCCTCCAGGTCGTTTATGAACAAAATAAATAGGATTGGTCCCAGCACAGAACCCTGGGGGGACCCCACTACCCGCCTCTGACCATTTCAAGTACTCCCCATTTATCACCACCCTGTGAACTCGCTCATGTGCTCACCCTATGGTCCATGCCAACGGACCTTATTTTGTACAGTAAACGTTTATGGGGAACTGTGTCAAATGCTTTTGCAAAATCCAAATATACCTTGTCCTTTATCTAGATGGCAACTCACCTCCTCATAGAAGGTTAATAGATTGGTTTGGCAAGAACGGTTCTTCATGAATCCATGATGATTACTGTTAATGATACCATTCTCATTACTAAAATCTTGTATATAGTCCCTTATCATCCCCTCCAAGAGCTTGCATACTATTGATGATAGGCTAACTGGTCTGTAATTCCCAGAGATGTATTTTGGGCCCTTTTTAAATATTGGTGCTACATTGGCTTTTCTCCAATCACCTGGTACCATTCCAGTCAGTAGACTGTCAGTAAAAATTAGAAACATGGTCTGGCAATTACTTGACTGAGTTCTCTAAGTACCCTAGAATGCAAGTCATCTGTTCCCAGTGATTTATTAATGTTAAGTTTTCCAAGTCTAATTTTAATTCTGTCCTCTGTTAACCATGGAGGTGCTTCCTGTGATGTGTCATAAGGATACATACTGCAGTTTTGGTTACTGAAGCCCCCCCGATTCCCTCGTGAAGACTGAGGAGAAGAATAAATTCAATATCTTTGCCATCTCCCCATCCTTTGTAACCAGATGTCCTTCCTCATTCTTTATGGAGCCAATATGATCTGTCCTCCCCTGTTTACTGTTTACATATTTAAAGAATTTCTCTGGATTTTTTTTGCTCTTCTCCGCTATGTGTCATTCGTATTCTATCTTAGCCACCCTAATTGCACCCATTTCTTGTTGCATTCTTTATAAAGTCTGAATGCTGATGATGATCCCTCAACCTTGTATTTTTTGAAGGCCTTCTTCTTTGCTTTTATAAGCATTTTTACATTGGAGTTAAGCTATCCAGAACTTTTGTTCGCTCTTTTAAATTTTTTACCCAATGGGATGCATTGGATAATGCCCTTATTTAATATGCTCTTAAAGCAAATGCATCTCTCCTCCGTGTTCTTTGTTCCCAAGATTTTATCCCAATTCAAGCCTTCTAACAAGCTTTGTAGTTTAGGCTAGTTGGCTCTGTTGAAATTCAGTGTCTTTGTATTCCCCTTACGTTTCCAATTTGTGTGATTTATACTGAAGTCAATTGACCTGTGATCGCTGCTTCCTAAACTGCCCCGTATTTCCACATCCGTGATCAGGTCTGTATTGTTGGTAATCAGTAAATTCAGTAAAGCTTTACTTCTGGTTGGTGCGTCTGCCATCTGAATCATGAAATTATCCTGCAAGACATTTAGGAACTGGCGAGCCTTAGACAAATACGTGGCTCCCTCTGCCAAGTCTATGTCTGGATAATTAAAATCCCCCATTATGATTACACTTCCCATCCTTGCTGCTAATTCAACTTGTAAAAGGAGATCCTCCTCCCTCAGGTTAGGAGGCCTATAGCATACTCCCAGTAATATTTTCCCGTTAGCTTCATCCCTTTGGAGCTCTACTCATAAGGATTCCACCTCCTCCCTAGCTCCCTTAGAGATGTAATCTCTCACATTCACTTGTACATTATTCTTCATATATAGGCATACCCCTCCCCCTTTTTTATTCTCTCTATCCCTGCGATAAAGGGTATACCCTTGAATGGTTGCCAGCCAATCATGAGAGCTGTTGAACCAGGTCTCTGAAATTCCCACAAAATCCAAATCCTCCTTGTACAACAGTATCTCTAGTTCACTCATCTTGTCCGCCAGGCTCCTGGCATTGGTGAACATGCCACTTAGTTTAGACCAGTCGCATACTATCTGTTCTGAGATTGCAACTAGGACTTGTTACTATACTTACCTACTTTAGTCAACCTACCACTAATGCCCCCAATACTACTCTCTGGAATATGTTCCATGCTGACTATCTCTACCTCTGGGCCCTCCCCCCCGTCGCCTAGTTTAAAAACCCCTCTAACCTTTTGCCCATCTTTACTCCCAGCTTTACTCCCATCTAATGGCCAACGTGCACCATGACAGCCGGGCCTTCCCCAGCCCCTCCCAGTAATCTGTCCACCAGATCCGTGATGTACCGTACCCGAGCGCCCGTAGACAGCATACAGTTCGGCACTTCAGGTCTTTGTTACAGATTGCCCTCTCTGTCCTTCTAAGAATTGAGTCCCCTATCACCAGAATCTGTCTTTCCTTTCCCTTCGCCCCCACTCTCACTGGAGGAGTTCTTCCCCTGGCAGCTAGGAGAGTCCCTCAGCTCCAGCAGTGCTGGTCCCTGACTGGTTTCACCAATGTCACTCAATGGGGCGTACTTATTGGGATGCTCCAGCCCTGGATCGGCCTCCCTGGCACTTCCCCCTCTACCCTTCCTGACTGTCACCCATCTCCTCTTTCCTAGTGCCTGCACCTCTTTTTCTTCACCTGCCTCTGTGCTGGCCCCTGCCGGCACCTGCCGTGCATGTTCCTGGCTCTCCTTTAGTATGGAGGGACTTCTCAGTGCTGACAGTTGCTTCCCCAGATTCAGAGCCTGGGCTTCCAGGGAAACAATGTGCTTACATTTTGCACAGCAGTATTTGCCCTTGATCGGATGATCAAGGAACGTATACATGCTGCAAGATGTACACCGAGTCGCATCTCCACACCCACCGGGCATCGTACCTACTAATTATAAGGATTGGGGATTATACCCTGTCCAAATTACCTAACAATTAGCTTCCTGACACTAATACTGAACAAGACAATACACAGGTACTCGCTGACCAACGTGCACCCGCTGACCAACGTGCACCTGCTGACCAACGTGCACCTGCTGACCAACGTGCACTCGCTGACCAACGTGTACACACACACACAATACACAAGTACTAATGATCCACACACACTACTCAGACAACACTCAGGTACTCACAATACACAGGTACTACCTGACACTAATACTCAATACAGCCCATGTGCACTCGCAGCACTCATGTACTTACAATACACAGGTACACACTCACCCTACACAGGTACTTGACCCCTGTTACAACCTCTTGTTTTCAACTTTTTTTTTTTTTTAACCCACCACTTTGTCCAGTTCCATTTGGTCTAAGTTCCAGCAAGCTCAAAGTTAAGCAGGCTCACAATTAGTTCTACAAAAAGTTATATAGGCCTCAAGCACCTGTGACCAATTAATCAAGCCCATCAATACCGCCTATCAGTGCTGTATATTAGTGCCGCCTATCAGTTCTGCATATCAGTACCACCTATCAGTGCCCATCAGTGCTGCATATTAGTGCCTCCTCATCAGTGCCCTTCGGCGCCACATCATCAGTGCCTATCAGTGCCCATCAGTGCAGCCTATCAGCGCTCATCAGTGAAGAAGAAAAATTACTTATTTACAAAATTTTCTGAAAGCCTTCAGGCCTTTTTAGCAAAAAATATAAACCCCAGTGGTGAGTAAATACCACCAAAAGAAAGCTCTATTTGTGCGAAAAAAAAATTATAAAAATTCATATGGGTACAGTGTTGCATGAGCGCTCAATTGTCATTCAAAGTGTGACAGCGCTGAAAGCTGGAAATTGGCCTGGGCAGGAAGGGGGTGAAAGTACCTGGTAGGCAATTATTATTATTATTATTATACAGGCAAGTGGTTAAAGAGAACTTTGGTGATGACACTTCCGTGCTGCTCGCTGTTGCTGGAGACTCTAACAAGAGTAAGCAAAACTCTGCCTCTACCAAGATGACCCCCCCCCCCCCAGGAACATAGTGCAGAACAAGGCATGGCAAGTCATGGGTGGTATTTGGGGAAAGAGCAGATCCAGGGAGCCCACAGACAATATTGATGACAAACCGTTTGCCCTCTGCCTGCCTGACTCGTTAGTGTTACAAGGTCTCAGGTGTGTTAAATTTGGTGTTATCACTCTCACTCTCTCATACTGGTTACTAGAAGTTCAATATACAAACAACAGACTTGGGGGGCACACCCTAAAAATGTGTTTACATTCAAGATGGTGCTGCTATAAGACCGCAAACAGAACAAAATAGATTGCAGCGCACACATACAAAAAATACATTTAAATCCTGCAAGGCTATTTAAAACACCTGAACATATTCAAAAATATGGGGATTTGGTTATGCCATATGGCCATATAGTGCTAAGCCCACTACTACGTCAAAGTACCCCATTATCAGTGGGTCCTACACTACTCATAAAATTAAAGATCCTGCATCTCAACCATGGGAGACAAACTCCTTTTTATGGGAGAACTATAAGGACTCCTCCTATAACACAGGTTAACACTAATAAGAGGTAAAAAAGGGGGGATGGGGTTCTCCGGCCCAAGGGATCCAGTGGGCTTAGCACTATATGGCCATATGGTGTGACCAAATCCTCATATGTTTTAAAATGTTCAGGTGTTTTAAATAGCCTTGCAGGATTAAAATGTAATTTTTGTATGTGTGTGCTGTAATCTATTTTCTTCTGTTTGCGGCATAGGCGTGCACAGCCTATTGCATTAGCGTGTACACCCCAAAGCTCAAACACACATGTTTGTATATACATATATATATAAATATATATATATATATATATATATATACATATATATATATGATTGGCACTGACAGGTTGCACTGATTGGTGGCACTGACTGGCACTGACAGGTGGCACTGATTGTCACTGAGTGGCACTGACAGGTGGCACTGACTGGCACTGACAGGTGGCAACGATTAGAAGCACTGATTGGCACTGACTGGCACTGGCAGGCAGCACTGATTGGCACTGACAGGTGGCACTGACTATCGGCACTGATTAGCTCTGACAGGTGGCACTGATTGGCACTGACGAGCGACACTGATTGGAAGCACTAACAGAGGAGAGGGGGGTATCACATTGAGCAGATATTGGGTCTTGTAAGAGCCGCTCAGAGTGTGACACTGTCATGTATTGTAAATGCTTGCAGGGAGAGAGAGAGGAGCTGTCAAAATTCAGCAGTGATGTCGGAGGTGGGCGGGACTGAGCAGCTATCGAACACCAGCCAATTATTGGGCTGCTTAAGAAAGGGGACGGAGCCACCTACACGTAGCGGCCCGCCCAGACCCCATCCTATTGGATGGTGTTAGATGGCTGCTCGGTCCTGCCCACCCCGGACATTACCACTGAATTCTGATAGCTCCTCTCTCTCCATGCATGCAGTTACATTACAACACATGACACTGTCACACACTGAGCAGATTTTACAAGCCCCAATATCTGCTCGGTGTGATACTGTCTCACAGGCAGCGTGGGGTACACATTGATTGGATCTGGATGCAGCATTTCACAGCAGCCCAGCAGGCAGATCTCAGAAGACAGCTGGCATTGGGCTATGTATTTTTAGAGTGTGCTCCCCAAGTCTGTTGTTTGTATATTGTAAGGGTCCTGACCAGATCCCTTGGGCCAGAGCACCCCATCCCCCCTTCATTACCTATTATTAGTGTCCACCTGTGTCCACCTGAGTCCTTATAGTTGCCCTATAAAGAGGAGTTTGTCTCCCATGGTTGAGATGCTGGACCTTTCATTCTATGAATAGTGTAGGACCCACTGATAATGGGGTACTTTGACGCAGTAGTGGGTTTAGCACTATATAGACATATGGTGTAACCAAATCCCCATATTTTTGAATATGTTCAGGTGTTTTAAATAGCCTTGCAGGATTTAAATGTAATTTTTGTATGTGTGTGCTGCAATCTATTTTGTTCTGTTGTGGAAGTTCAACATGGCACCTCTTTCCCAAAGAGGTTGTCTTTGGGAAAAAGATGTATGAGTGCTGCCAGCATTGCTGCAGAGGTTGAAGGGGTGGGGGATCAGCCTGTCAGTGCTCAGACCATACGCCGTACACTGCATCAAATTGGTCTGCATGGCTGTCATCCCAGAACGAAGCCTATTCTAAAGAAGATGCACAAGAAAGCCCGTAAACAGTTTGCTGAAGACAAGCAGACTAAGGACATGGATTACTGGAACCATGTCCTGTGGTCTGATGAGACCAAGATAAACTTATTTGGTTTGGATGGTGTCAAGGGCGTATGGCGGCAACCAGGTGAGGAGTACAAAGACAAGTGTGTCTTGTCTACAGTCAAGCATGGTGGTGGGAGTGTCATGGTCTGGGGCTGCAGGTGTGCTACTGACACTGGGGAGCTACAGTTCATTGAGAGAACCATGAATGCCGACATGTACTGTGACATACTGAAGCAGAGCACGATCCCCTCCCTTCAGAGACTGGGCCACAGGGCAGTATTCCAACATGATAATGACCCCAAACACACCTCCAAGACCACCACTGCCTTGCTAAAGAAGCTAAGGGTAAAAGTGATGGACTGTCCAAGCATGTCTCCAGACCTAAACCCTATTGAGCATCTGTGCGGCATCCTCAAAACGGAAGGTGGAGGAGCACAAGGTATCTAACATCCACCAGCTCCGTGATGTCGTCACAGAGGAGTGGAAGAGGACTCCTGTGGCAACCTGTGAAGCTCTGGTGAACGCCATGTCCAAGAGGGTTAAGGCAGTACTGGAAAATAATGGTGGCCACACAAAATATTGACACTTAGGGCCAATTTGGACATTTTCACTTAGGGGTGTACTCACTTTTGTTGCCAGCGGTTTAGACATTAAAGGAGAAGTCCAGCCTGAGCTTGTTTGGCTGGGCTTTTTCTATAGGAAACAGCAATGCAATTTGTTTTTCACTCTGAAGTCCACTCTCTGCTTATGTCACCAATATCAGTCCAGGCACTGCGTCATTCCGACTCTGGGAGTCTGGATCCGCCAGGTGCCTGGACTGATAGCCATCTCAGCCTCGCAGCGAGCCGTTGAGAGGCTGAGACGGCCGCTTCCCACCCCTCCACAGCTCAGCGCTCCAGTGAGCGTGGAGGAGCAGAGCAGGAGAACTGCTGATTGACAGGCAGCAGCTCTCTGCTCAGGGAGGTGTGAGAACCGAGACATCGGTGGTGTTTGATTGCTCGGTTCTCAGTGCAGAGACGCCGGGGACAGATGCAGCATCGAACCAATGCTGCATCCACCTAGGTAAGCATGGTTATGGAAAAAAACAAACAAATCTATACTTCTCTTTTAATGGCTGTGTGTTGAGTTATTTTGAGGGGACAGCAAATTTACACTGTTATACAAGCTGTACACTCACTACTTTACATTGTAGCAAAGTGTCATTTCTTCAGTGTTATCACATGAAAAGATAGAATAAAATATTTACAAAAATGTGAGGTGTGTACTCACTTTTGTGAGATACTGTACAACCTTTTACTAAGAAAATATAATTCTGGCTTGGAAAGGAGAGTAGAACTTTCTGAAATGAGGATGAGCATTTCATATTAGATTTGTGGATTATATTAGCGGGAAAATTGTATTGAATTATTTATCTCAAATCAGTTGCATTTCAGTTTCATTTGCATTTATCATGACCAATAAATCACATTAGGCATTGTAGCAATATTCCATAGCAAAACCAGCAGGTAAATGTTAGCAGCTCTAGGTGTCTTTAGTAATTGTAAAGATGCGCAGCTACTTATTGCTCTCTATAAAAAGTCATGAAACATTTAACTAGATGAATATTGAGTCACGTTAAAATGTTACTAAACCCAGGAGCCTGCATTCACTATATCTAGGACTATAAATATAAACTGCTAAATACCTTTTCTCATCAGCAGTATATAGCAGTCTTGTGACTTCTATCAGTGTCTTGTTAAAGTTTGTAGAAGGAGTTTTTATTTTCCACTGATTGTCCTATGAGCCTGCAGGACCTCCGACCCTCTGTCTGGACAGTGATAATTGGCCCTGTGCTGATCACATGCACTCTCCCAAGATCAACTGTGCAATGCAATATACAATGCTATACACAACCAGAAAAAACAGTGCAAAAAAATTTGGTGCAATTCTATGCGACTAAGTATAGTAAAACCAGAGTCGCACACAACACGCACAGGCATGTTAATAAAGCAAATATGAATGAAAAAGATTGATGACAAAAGTTCATAAGATCCACGCTCTGCGCATGCACGATTTGATTCAAACTGACTTGTATGTATTTTTTTTCCTTGCAAGGAATACTGCTGTGTTTTTACACTTGCATTGGAGTTTTTTTATGTATTGCAACTGCCCCCCTTTTTTAATAAAACGCATTGGGAAGACACTTCGCACTATTGGAGTTTTTTCTTATTTTTTTCAAAACATATTGTCATCTCTTGCTGTTCAAATCTATTGGGTTTCCATCTGATGTCCATGGATCTTTCCGGAGGAGAACGCCAGAGTCTTCCATTAGCGAATTGTTTGACCCACCTGAATCTTAATGAGGTGACGGGAATCGCTGTGTCGAGCACCCAATCTATGTTTCATGCTGCACTTGAAGTCACTTTATTGGATTCCAGCATTTTATGAACTTTTGTTATCAATCAATCTTTTTCATTCATATTTGCATTTTTAACACACCTGTGCATGTTGTGTGCGACTACGTTTTACTATACTTAGTCGCATAGAATTGCACCAAATTTTTTGCACTGTTTTTTCTGGTTGTATACAGCAGTGTATATTGCATCGCATAGTTGCACTTTATTGGATGTATGTCACCTATGTCTTAGGTTACACTGCACATTTATATTACTGTTTTGCTTTTGTTTTTTATATACGTTTATACTCAGGGGGTCATCTTTGTGCAAAACCTAGTGCTGCACTCCATTTTTTGCATTTTTACCCTGTGCCCAATATCTGGGTTATAGTGTTCAGCTGCTGGTCATAAATTGGCAATTTTCATTATTGCATATCACTTAACATCACTTAATCACTAAGCGCAGATTTAATTTTTTTATTTTATTCACCTCTAATACTTACCTGAACCCCATCTCAATCCAGCGATGTGCACGAGAGCCTCGGCTCTTTGGAGACTCTCCTTCCTCATTGGCTGAGACACAGCAGCAGGAGCCACTGACTCCCACTGTTGTTAACCAGTCAATGAGGAGGCAGGGAGGAGTGCCAGGAGTGCCAGCGGGGGACCCAAGAAGAGGAGGATCAAGATGGCTCTGTATAAAAACATTGCACACAGCAAGTATGTATGACATGTTCGTTATTTGAAACAAAAACTTTTAGTATCACTTTAAAGCGGAGTTCCACACAAAAATGGAACTTCCGCTTTTCTGAACCCTCCCCCCCTCCGGTGTCACATTTGGCACCTTTCAGGGGAGAGGGGGGTGCAGATACCTGTCTAAGACAGGTATTTGCACCCACTTCCGGCATAGACTCCCATGGGAGTTTATGCCTTTTCCTGTCCCCCCGCGCTGTCTCCTGGGAAACACACAGCTCCCAGGAGAGAGCGGGGACCACTTGGGACGCGCAGCGCGACTCGCGCATGCGCAGTAGGGAACCGGGAAGTGAAGCCGCAACGCTTAACTTCCTGATTCCCTCATCTAGGATGGCGGCGGCAGCTGGCGAGAACCGAGCGGGTTCTCGGCGTCCCCTGCCGACATCGCTGGACCCTGGGACAGGTAAGTGGCCATGTATTAAAAGTCAGCAGCTGCAGTATTTGTAGCTGCTGGCTTTTAATATTTTTTTTTGGCAGTTTAGGTGGACCCCCACTTTAAGGTTATGTTGTGGACCCTTATTCCCTAATAACCAACAGTGAAAACTAAAGGCTGGATTCACACTTCTGCATTGTGGCAACACATGCAAGATTTTGCCCACGCTGGGTCAGGATTATTTCAAATGGGCTGCCCTAAAGAAATATTAAACTCAAAAACAAAATTATATTATATTGCAGCCTACAAATTCTTAGATATGATGGTTGCTTTCCTTTTCTTTTTTGGCTTGTTTCCTTTATTTGAACCTGATGATCCAGACAATAAGTCTGTTATTTTTCATCTTCTCTTAAAGTGGATGTAAACCCGAATTTTTTTTTTATGTCATACTGTAGAGTATAAGATTTTCTATCATTTGAGCCCAGTCTTGCCACAAAGAGTTAATCCATCTCTGAGCAATCCTCTTTTATTGTTCAGTGAGATAAAACTTGACAAACAGAGAAAAACTTTGTCAAATCCTCCCCCTTGCTGTGAGTGACAGGTGATTTACATATCTCGTGCACTAGCCTAAGACACAGGCAATATTTTTTTAATTCCCTCCCCCACTCCTTTCTTCTGCAGCTCTGCAAGGATTGGCTGTTCCACACCTCAGCATGATTTGGCATGCTGAAGTCATGTGGTTACTTTCCTGTCTTTTCATTGGATGTTAGAGATCATAGCAGAAGTTCAGTGTATGAAATACACAGGAGAAAATGCATATTGACAAGCGGAGTGTAGAGGTGGGCGGGGAGTCTACTGACATCACGACTCCACCCACCGAGCTCCAGACAACAGACCCGCCCACAGAATCTGCAGTTTTTCGGGTCTCATAACAGACAGAGGGGAGACATTTGACAGGTAAAGATACATGCAGGAGGCATCTATATCCTTATAGATAACCCCCAGTAGTTTAGAAAGGATGACATTGGGATTACACCCAATTTAATAGACCACATTGTCCAGCAAAAGTGGCACTTAGAGGGTTGGGACAAACCATTTAGCATTGACAGGGGTGCTTACAATGTTCAGATTTTATTCATTTATGTAAAACCTTTTTTACAAAACTGCTGCTTAAAAAGTGTTGGAATTTGGCTTTGATTTATTAATCAATCTGTCTAAATGTGTTAGTACATCTAATACTACCTTCTCCACAGACTGACAATATTGCTTTTCAAAGGTGCTTCCATTACCCCTCTATTGTGTGGAGCCACTCTAAGTTCGGAAGTGTGTTACTGGCAGGTGGACATACAGGAATAAAGCCTACAAAAGGAAACAAATGCAGCCACCACATATAAAGACTAGTAAGCTACAATAGATTATATCTTTGTTTTTGGGTTTAATACCACTTTAACATAAAGAACATTAATGCACGACATGACACATTTGCACTTACTCAGCTTACAGATGTAAACGCGGCCTAAAATAATCCAAAATAGAAAGGTAAATAATAGTAAAAAAAATTCCACCTTACGCCTGGCGTCTAGTGCACATCTAGACAAGGGTGAATGTGTAGACAGGTGCAGTTTGGCCTCCTTCCAGTATGTGGCGCTGTGCCATTATACAGATGGAGCTGAATCTTTAGAGGAAAATTGGTCCTTGAAAAATCCCATAGTTTTTTCAGAGGTTGCAGCTATCTAATTGGATGAAGCAACCTCTGATGCCCTCTGGCAGCCATTGTTTTGGTGGCACTCTATATATTTTGGCACCTGCACTATTCAGGCACGCCTGGAGCGAGTGGACAGATGAGGGACAGAGACCCCATTTGCATACCTCCCAACTTTTTGAGATGGGAATGTGGGACACCCATTACCAAAAGTATGCATAGGAAACACCCCCTGCCACACCCCCTTAACCGCTTGCTGAGCATATAACATAGATATATGGTCAAGGCGGCCCCACTGACACTTCCAAGTAGGGGGCACGCTCGCATGCCGCCGCCGGTTCGCTTCCGATTGGCAGGTACAGGGTATTCAATGTGTGCCGGCACCACTGACTGTCAGGCAGAGAGATAGAACTGCGATCTGCCTATGTAAACAAGACAGATCACCATTTTGACAGGGGGGAAGGGATAAAATTTGTGTCCCTGCAAAGGGACTAAATTCCATCTCTTCCCCTAGTGAAAGCACCTAACACAGTATAGTAGAAAGGGGGGGGGGGGGGGAATTTTGGGACTTTAATGTGAGGCACATGTGTGTCTTTACTTTTTTTCTTCTACCTGATGTAACTTATATATTTTTGCACATCATGACATATTTATTTATGCATTCCCCCTTTTTTTGTTCCCAGATCTTTTTTGGCAGTCATTTTGGCACAGTACTATATATGTCTCATTCCAAGACCAAGTCACCCAGTTTCTGTGTGTATGGGGGTGATCTTCGCACGCGCTCCGCCACTGCAGGGCTCTCCCACCTCAGCTCCCGGCAAGAACCACTATCTTGGCCTTGGTTCCATTATTGCCACATCTCTTTGTACTGACTTCATGTAAGTACTCAGGGGGGACTCATTTACCTCTCCCTGCCACAATCAGTCGCATATAGCATATAGATTAATTTCTATTTCACTACACTTTACAGATATTTTAGAGCATCTTGCCCCTGATGAGTGGTTTACACGAAACGCGTCGGACATTTTTGTTACGCAGATACATGCTCATACTCTACCATCAACTCAGAACATTCTCCTTCAATCAATTATGGTTTTACGTTTTCTCACCATTTTATTTTCACCGCTCAGTGCTGTTTTCATGTGTGTATATATATATATGTATTCATTGTATGTACTTACTTATCAGCTGAGACCACTATGTGGCGTCCAGTTGACATATTTGATGTATTCTCGATGCCCTATTGTATGCGCACATACATATGTGTGTATAAACAATTATGGAATGACATTTATTTCAATGTTCTTTTCTCCCATGTGGTTTATGTTTGTGATATGTTTGATACATTTTTTATAACAAATAAATACATATTGTATTCAATCCACCTCCACGCTGTCCATGGACCTCATTTTAAAGTTCCCAAAACTCCCAATCTTTTTTCTAACACAGTATAGTAAAACACTGGTCAGGCACACATTTAACCCTTTGATTGCCCCGATGTTAACCCCTTCCCAGCCAGTGTCATTAGTACAGTGACAGTGCATATTTTTAGCACTGATCACTTTATTAGTGTCACTGGTTCCCACAAAGTGGCAGTTAGTTTCAAAATATCCGCAATATCGCAGTCCCGCTATAAGTCACTGATCACCGCAATTACTAGTAAATAAATAAATAAATAAAAGTATCCCATAGTTTGTAGACACTATAATTTTTGTGCAAACCAATCAATATACGCTTATTGGGATTTTTTTAACCAAAAATATGTAGCAGAATACATGGTGGCCTACAGTTATAAGGAAATTAGATGTCCTTATAACTGTAATTGTCGGGGAGATGCAGTGAAGGGAGAGGTTCCTGGTCATGTGCAGGGAAAACTCTGGTCTCTCCACAGGCATTCCGGTATTCCGAAGAATCACACACAGTACTGGAACATCTTTTAGCAGGTTTTAAATCAGAACTTTCCTGGGATTCCATGCTGAGGCCCAATGATGTCACCAACTACTACAGGAATAGGATTGACACTTTTTCTTCACGCCAAACCAGAACACTTTAGCGGCGCACAGGAAAAAAAAATTTAGCATACATATTTTTTAGCATAGGATTATAACAGACCTGGGACACCTTTGGGCTCTCCAAAGAGAATAGTAATGCAGCGTGCATATTGCCCCCTCACCCTCCTGTCAGGCTCTGTTCTGAGCCCCATTCCTGTCTGAATATTGTGTCCAGGTTTCAAGTAGACTGAAACCCGGGCACATGATTCAAAGCCTGAACTACCCTATACAGGAGGGAGTTTGAAGACCCATTTTTTTTCCTTTAGACGTTCACTTCATTCACCTGCACACCAAAAGTTCCTTTACAGAAATTCATGAAAAAAAAAAAAAAAAAAAATAACAAAGAAAAATAGAGAAGCAAGGAAAGAAAGGACAGAAATAGTAGACACAGACAAGCTGAATCATAGGCCCTGTTTCAATCTTCTTCAGCTCCTATTAAAGCGAACTGGCAGTGTTGGTTCTTTGATCTTTTAGAACATTGTCTGAGAGTAGCCGTGTAATGACGCACAGATGTGGTACGGGTAATATTGCAGAGCTGGATTCTCGGCATCGTGCATTATCTTTTGTCAAGTCCCGGTTTATCATTTCTCTTCCAAGATGACCCTGTTGACTTCATGAAATCATTTATCCCTGAAAATCTAAGCTAGGCCCTATTTACAAACATTACACGTACGGAAGACACAAAGCAATACTGTATTTCTTGAGTGACATTAAAGATCGTTTTTGTGCAAAATTCTCCATATGGTCTGAAATGCAACATTGGAAGCCATATATTAGCAACACTTAGCAACAGTTTAAACATCATGAAATAAATAATTTCTCACACCAGAAGAGCTTACAGTCTACCACACACACACACACCCACACACCATACAACCAATACTAAACAGTCTGTTAACCTATCATTGTTTTGGGGTTGTTGGAAGCACCCTGAGCACCAAGGCTAAGTTAAAATTAAGGCTAACACAAAAACATACTACCCACGAACATGTTTCTGGTCACGTTTGGACTTCACACTGGTACCATCATCTAAGTTAAATATAAAGAAAACTTTTGGTCCCAAACAAACTGACATCACAAGGGGATTTCTTCTTCTTCTTGGACCTATGGTTTGTTTTGAGACACATGCCATTGATTAAAGAAGACTCAAGCAGATTTGTAACCACCTTCTAATGCCCTTCTGCTACGATAGACAAGGCAATCTTTGAGTGACCTTGATGTACCACCCAAGCTGGCTACCCAAGAAGGCATTAGGGAATAACTTGCAACTAATAACCATGCTTGAGGTGATTGTAGCCATATTAGTGCACTATTTCTGCTCTTAGATGATGAGGTTTAATGAGAAAGCTTGATTTCTGTTGTATTCATGTATCATCAAGAGCAGGGGTCTCCAAACTGCAGCCCGGGGGCCAGGTGTGGCCCTTTGCTTGCATTTATCTGGTCCCTGGGGTCACTTTTCCTTCCACTGATACAAGGTGCTATTCCTGACCCCAATTATGGGGCACTAAACCTTCCACTGGTACCTATGAGGGGGCACTATTCCTCCCACTGTCACCAATGATGTCCTTTTGTTTTCACTCCCACTGATCACCAAGCCCAACGATGCCAGGGCATTTTCTACTCCCTCTGGCCAAAGTCCCCCCCTAAAGTTTAAGGGGGTGTAAACTGACCCTTTGTTTTGAAAGTTTGAAGGCCCCTGATCAAGAGCATCAGAAAAGAGCCAGAGTAGGGGTGGGAGATAGACTCAGAGCTCTGATTTATATTTTAACATAGATAATATCCAGTAGTAAGAAAACCTAGCTTTCCCAGACAGATAGGAATGGTACTATTTCTGCTCTTGGATGATGAGGTTTAATGAGTAGGTTTGATTTGTTGTATCGATGTATCATTATCATTGACATTTTTAATTCATGGCATGTGTATATATAATTCAGGAAAGATAATTATAGGTAAGGATGTTTAAGCTTAGATAAATCAGTTGAGCAATGCTTTCTACATTTTGGGGCAGTCTAAAAGGCATCTGACAATTAATTACTTAACAAGGGCAGCTGTTTATTAAAAAAAAAAAAAAAGATTATGTTAATCCATTCTGGATCTAATGGAGGTAACTGAAAGCTTAAACTGATCACTGATAAGTAAGTTTCCATCATGGTGCCAGTAGGTAAACCATGCTAGATGCCAGGATTCCACTTTCTAAAAGGAACAAAAATATTTATCCAATCTTCTTATCACAAGCAGTACTAAGATAAAAAATAACAGTGTGGTATGTTCTATGTGGTTACCCAACCAGCCTGTTTAAAGCAGATTTCCAACCAGAAAATAAATAACAGCCTATTAATAGATAAAATAAAAAAGAAGCTTTACCTGCAATATTCACCTTTAATGTGGAGCTGCCACCTGCAGTATTGCCATAGAATGTTTTGAATCTTCCAAGTTAAACTACCCACATCATGAAACCCACTTCCTCTGAGCCCAATCTGTCATGGACCAACCCCCTGGGGAGTCATCATGCAGCCTGGACTCAGAGTATTAGGGCCATACGCTGATCGAAATTTTGCTGGTTCAGATCGTTTGTTCAGCTTCTGTTGGAAAAAAAAAATTCTCGATCAGCAGCTGCAGCCACTAATCAGTAAATTCTGACCGCAAACCTGTCAGAATACTGTGACAGACCTAGCCGGGAGAGAGACTTTTGGAGGGGACTGAATGCTAGCCTCTTGCCGATCGATCGTGGGCCCTGGCATTTGGGGGAACGGTGCTCTTTGTGAGCTGTATGCCTGGGGACCCTTGAGGTGGTCTTACTGTGGATTCGGGTCCTGGTCCCCCAGGACACACAGACTCTGGGGACTCTGTGTATGCCATATGGAAAATGGTGACTTGGAGGGTATGTTTTGGATTGCTTAAAATGGGACAGTAATATTTATCCCCAATATCTCCCAGGATATATATGTAAAGACTATTATTGGTTTGTTTGATTCTGAACTCAACATGTTAATTGAGTGAGCTGATCACATTAGCCTCCAGGACAAACTAGGAGACGAACAGTCTACTCCTACTATGAGTGTTGATGACTAGGCTGAGGAGGGGGGAGAACACTGATTGTATTGTTAATTGTAATTAGCTCCTGCTATTGTGAAAATGTCCTGTGGTTGTACTTATGATAATGTATAATGTACTGTGTGAAGCTCGGTGACCACAAGTCTGGGCAAAAGGTCATGTTAGTAAACTAGCTCATGTTAATTAGGTTAATTAGGTTACAGGTGTATTGTTAGAGTAATATGAGCAGGAGTAGGGCTGGGAAAAAAATCGATTTGAATCTTGAATCGAGTTGAGAGGTCAAATTGATTCAAATCTTCTTCAAATCGATTTTGTTAGATTTTTTTTTTTTTTTTTTTTAACAGTACCGCGCTGGGCCTGAGGAGCTGCGGGCACGATTTTTCAGGCGAGGCCGCTGCTTCGGCCTAGTCCGCGAGGCCCGACGCTGTGCATGGGTTGATGAGTAAGCGCTCGAACTAGAGCGCGAAACGCGTCAGCTGTGTCTGTACCACCCGCCTGATTGTCCTGTTTTTTATGATCCAAGTTTTACAATAAAGAAGATGTGTTCAACTTTATCCGGTGTGCGGCATCCAAATTTTCCTGTTTCAAACCCTGGGTGGGTGTGTAGGCAGGGTAGTGGGCGAGGCTGTTGGTGGAACGCCGCTGTGTATTGGAGGGCTGAGATATCAGGAGGAGGAGGGGGGTGGGGGGATCACAGGGACATTCCTGGGCTGCAGAGAGAGAGAGAAGGGAGGGTGAGTCAGAGCTGCCTGTATGGTGTATTTCATGAGATACTGATAGCCATGTGATCACTGCCAGAAAGAATAATACCTCAGAGGAGAGAAGTCACATCACATCCCATTCCATATATTCACCCTTCTTAAATTTCATTACACAGCACTGTGCTCAATATATGACAATACCCCCATATGACATCACACAGCAATGAGCTCATCACTGTATACTGACATACTACATCACTGAATACTGACATACTACATCACTGAGTGATGTAGTGTGTCAGTATACGGTGATGTAGTGTGTCAGTATACGGTGATGTAGTGTGTCAGTATACGGTGATGTAGTGTGTCAGTATACGGTGATGTAGTGTGTCAGTATACGGTGATGTATCGTGTCAGTATACGGTGAGATGGTTGGATGGAAAAAGTGCAACAGATTTCTCCATGTATTCATGTATTGTAATGTACGCTACACTGTGTGAATGGCGGAAACTCTCACTGGGCCAAGCTTCAGTATCTTGCTAGTCAGCCCCGTTGGATTCTCTACCTAAACAATGCCTGCACCCAATCAGAATGTTCAGGTATTGTGAGAGCCAGCGGGGCCGACGAGCACAAGATATGGAAGCTTGGGCCAGTGGGAGATAGGTTCTTCCATCCACACAGTTCAGCATAGATGGAGGAATCTGTTCTACTTTTTCCATCTGACCTGACCATAGAAATCTGCAGATAATCTATAGGTAACTAAGTATGGCCAGTCTTGACTTATGCCGCGTACACACGAGCGGACTTTACGGCGGACTTTGCCCGGCGGACTTTTCGATGTACTTTCCGACGGACTTTGTGAACGAACGGACTTGCCTACACACAATCCACCAAAGTCCGTCGAATTCGTACGTGATGACGTACGACCGGACTAAAACAAGGAAGTTCATAGCCAGTAGCCAATAGCTGCCCTAGCGTGGCTTTTTGTCCGTCGAACTAGCATACAGACGGCGGACTTTTCGACCGGACTCGATTTCAACGGATAAATTTTAAACAAGTTTCAAATCTAATTCCGTCCAACTTTTGAGAAAACAAAGTCCGCTGGAGCCCACACACATCGAATTGTCCGACGAAATCCAGTCCGCCGGGCAAAGTCCGCCATAAAGTCCGCTCGTGTGTACGCGGCATTAGAGTCAGTTACCTCAGGATTTTTTGTTTTGTGGGGATATCATATTGTCACCTGTCACCACCGAGCTTGCCTCAACCTGCTGTTGTTGATAGGTGCATTTTCCTTGCAAAGAATGTTTAAAATGCACTTAAATTTTTTTTGAAATGTTGTTTGTTGATGCACTTTAAAATAATTTAAAAAAAAATCGGATTCGAATCGTGAATCGAGTTTTTTATGAAAAAATCGCAGATTTTTTGGGGGGGGAAAATCTCCCAGCCCTAAGCAGGAGGTATACGCCTCCTCTTTTACTGTATAAAAGAGCCTGTATTCCTGTCAATAAAAAAGAGATTCCTGGTTGAACTTAC
This sequence comes from Lithobates clamitans, assembly GCA_037952925.1. Lineage (NCBI taxonomy): Eukaryota > Metazoa > Chordata > Amphibia > Anura > Ranidae > Lithobates > Lithobates clamitans. Next base: position 1,275,513 of record JBBGZY010001812.1, on the reverse strand, counting down.
ATACAGTCTGCCTGGTGTTTGTTCTGAGCTACACAACTGGATTAGAGTGGCACATAGCTGTAGTTCTAGTCAGTGGCGTCTCCAGCTTTCATATTTAGGGGGGGCACATGGGGGGACAGGGACAAAAATAGGGGGGCAATATAAAATGCAAATATATATATATATATATATATATATATATATATATATATATATATATATATATATATATATAGCTATATATAGCTATATATATAGATATATCTATCTATATATATTTTATCTATCCTGGGGCCCTTTACCCCTTTACTATGATCCCACAACGGCCCTTTCACATGTTCTGCAGTGAGCTCCCTTCCTGCTGTATTGGGCCCCCCCCCCAGGGTGACAGAGAACAAGAGATATATGTCACCAGCATACCAAGAAAATATAAGGGTCCAAAGCAGTGGGAGAACTATCAGGGTTGCAAAGGTTGTCTTGCCACCTGGTGTTCTGCCACTGTGGGGTTCCCCAGCCCCCTCTTGCTGTCCTGCCCCTGCTATTGACTGCTCTGGTCTGGCATTTCTTGGAATTTACAGGCTGGTTCTCCTGTCCTAAGGACGGGACAAATCAGTCTGTTTTTCTTAGTAACTGAGAGTCCTGGTGGAGTCCTTCCTGCAAGTCACTCTTCTCCCTGCCAATGAGGATGCAGGGGAAGGAGCAGATCGGGCGGCCATGGTTGTGTGAGCGCTTGCATTATGCAGTGTCAGCGAGCAGAGGGAGGGGGGAGGAATCACCCGTAGGAGCTGCTTGAGAGGGACGTTCTCCCTCTCAATAGAGACTGTGTTACCCCAGCGGTGGCCCGAGTAAGATGCGGCACATCCGATATGAATACAAACAAAAAGAAATTGCCTTTTTGTAAAAAATAAAAAAATAAAAAAAAAAAAAAATTTTTTTTTGGGGGGGGGGGGGGCACATGGTGGGGCCCAGCATAATGTTGGGGGGGTCAGGGCCCCCTCTAGCCCCCCCGTAGGGTCGCCATTGGTTCTAGTCCTGGAGCATCAGATGACCGAACCATCAGTTGTTGCGATCTGCAGTCTGATTCTATAGCAGCAGAGAGTGTCGGAAGAGTAGAACCGAGCGAGCAGGGGCTCGTTACAAATACAATGTCCAGGCAGGAGGTATTTCTCCAGCTAGGAGCAGTGACATATCACTCTTGCCAAAGCAAGGGCAGGATCTGTAAAAAAAAAAAAAAAATAATAAAAAAAAGAAGATAACAAAGCAAATGGGGGGGGGGGGGGGGGGGGACAAGGACCTTAAGGCCTTGATTCACACTTATGCATTTTGCAGTTTGCATATTGCAGGTGCATTTTGTGTTTTTCAATACATGCTTTTCATCCATTGAAGTCTATAGACGCGCTAAAAAATGCATAGGTGTGAACCAGGCCTAAGTAACTCAGGGGAGTGAAGGTCCGCTTAAGTCTCTTTACACTTTCCTCCTCCTGCGCTCCAATAAAATTATGCCTGAAAGCATCCCTGTCCCAAAATCGGAATGTTCCCCTGTAAAGTAGAGATATTATACTCATTTGTTGTGAGGAGACTAGCCAGAGGAGCATTGTCCGTAGGCCTGGCACAGTGGGCAATTTCCAATATGGCCATGCCCGTTTGCACAGGAATGCGCACACGCGTATTGGAGGCGAACGTGTGAAGGCACAGTCGCCATGGCACAAACAATGCACAACAGACCCTGGCGCCAGTGCTATATTTTGGCCTAGGCCAACAAGGCCCAGGCCTAGGGCGGCACTTTGTGGGGGGGGGGTGGCGGCTGCGCCCCCCCCCCACGAAAAAAGCCCCCCCTCTTCCTCCCAAGTCAGTCCATTGCTTTGCTGGCCGAGCGTCTCTCACATGGAGCACACACAGCGTGTGCTCACAGTTCCCCCCTCCCCTTCCCCTCTGCACAGACGTCTCCTGCTGTGTTGTGATTCCCGGGGGTCGGATTGTGTCTTCAGTGGGCTAAGGGTGACCACATTTCCAAACTGCCATTCAGGGACACACCCCTCCCCCGCGCCCGCCCAAAAAAGATGGTTTTTGATACTTTTTTTTGCAAATTTTTGGGGAAGACGCAGGGGGACAGCAGCAGGACGGAGGGGGACACGGAGGAAGAACGGAGGGGGACAGCAGTAGAACGAAGGGGGACACGGAGGAAGAACGGAGGGGGACAGCAGGATGGAGGGGGACAGCAGCAGAACGAAGGGGGACATGGAGGAAGAACAGAGGGGGACAACAGGACGGAGGGAGACACGGAGGAAGAACGGAGGGGGACAGCAGCAGAACGAAGGGGGACACGGAGCAAGAATGGAGGGGGACAGCAGAACGAAGGGGGACACGGAGGAAGAACGGAGGGGGACACGGAGGAAGAATGGAGGGGGACAGCAAAACGGAGGGGGACACGGAGGAAGAACGGAGGGGGACAGCAGAACGGAGGGGGACACGGAGGAAGAACGAAGGGGGAAAGCAGCAGAATGGAGGGGGACACGGAGGAAAGATGGAGGGGGACAGCAGCAGATCTGAGGGGGGGTGGAGGACAGCAGCAGAACAGAGGAGGAGCATGCATTGCTCACTTTAACAAAGTGTAAGTTACACTAACCTGGAAGTTTGTCTGGCGGGCGGCGAACTCACGGACCCCGTGGGCGGGAGGGAGGACTCGGACGGCTCAGGAGAGAAATTGAAGTCGGGCAGCTCGGAGTCGGGCTGCGCTGCTGGCAATGTGCTGCTGCACTGGCTGGCGGCTGCTGGAGTAGTCAGCGGCCCCGGGACTGGCACTGACTGGGCACATCTGAGCTGACTGGGCCCAGGCTAGTAAGTCAGTGTGGCTGCCTGGGCCAGGCTGGCAGCTGCTCTCTCTGTCTCTCGGAGGCGCGCTGCTCAGCCGTAGCCGGTAGGCTGCCCACTGCGCTGACTGCCCATGTGACAGATGGTGTCAGCTGACGTCACTGGTTGCTAGACGCGGGGTGGGTCGCCCTAGCCTAGCAACCAGTTAGGCATATGATGTGTGTCATGTGTTACTCAGTTATAATGATTATAAGGGTGGCGAGTCGGACTGGTGCCGGCGGTGTGGTTTTTTTTTCATTCCGGGACACTGTATTGTCCCGGAATGAAGGTGCCCGGGACACAGGACAAATATCTAAAATAAGGGACAATCCCGGGCAATCCGGGACACGTGGGCACCCTACAGTGGGCAGACTCAGCTACAGTCTGTATATCCCGGAGGGTGAGAATAAAATCCCGATCCGACTCTCTGATAATTAACCCTTTGTGTCCTTGCTGTGCTTTACTACTTTGCTTTAATGGACACATATACACTGCTGCTTACATATATGATTAACTCTTTACAGCTCAATATCTGCAGTCTGGTGATTCTGGAATCAATGGCATTTAACACCTTAGTGTCTGCTTGTATATGTGTTTAACCTTTCATAGCCCATTGTATCTCTAAGCCCTGGTTCACATTGATGCTACTTTGAAATGACACTGTTTCACTTGAAGTAGCGCGATTTCAAAGTAGCAAGGTCAGCTCGATTTCAGGTGCTACTTGATAGACATTTGTGTGGCTTCATTCACAGATGTCTATTGAAGTCGCACCTGAAATTGGCAAAAGTAGTACAGAAACTACTTCTGCAAATCGATGCGACGCTGCAAAATCAGTGTCGCACCAATTGGAACAGTGCCATTGCCTCCAATAGCCTGCGACTTGTCATGCGATTTGATCTCTCAAATCGCATGACAAATTGCTCCAATGTGAACCTAGGCTTAGGCTCAGTTCACACTGGCTTTGATGGGCACTGACGAGGCTGCACTTATGAGCACTGATGAGGCTGCTTTGATGGGCACTGATGAGGCTGCATTGATGGGCACTGACGAAGCTGCACTGATGAGCACTAATGAGACAGCTTTGATGGGCACTGATGAGGCAGCTTTGATGGGCACCGATGAGGCAGCTTTGATGGGCACCGATGAGGCAGCTTTGATGGGCACCGATGAGGCAGCTTTGATGGGCACCGATGAGGCTGCATTGCTGGGCACTGATGAGGCTGCATTGATGGGCACTGACGAGGCTGCATTGATGGGCACTGACGAGGCTGCATTGATGGGCACTGACGAGGCTGCTTTGATGGGCACTGATGAGGCTGCTTTGATGGGCACTGACGAGGCTGCTTTGATGGGCACCGATAAGGCTGCTTTGATGGGCACTGATGAGGCTGCACTTGGTACCCACTTTTAACCACTTCAATACTGGGCACTTTCACCCCCCTCCTTCCCAGACCAATTTTTAGCTTTCAGCACTGTCACATTTTGAATGACAATTGCACAGTCGTGCAACACTGTACTCAAATTACATTTTTATGTTTTTTTTTCACACAAATAGAGCTTTTCTTTGGTGGTATTTAATCACCGCTGGGATTTTTATTTTTTACGCTACAAATAAAAAAAGACTGAACATTTAAAAAAAAAAAGCATTTTTCTTAGTTTCTGTTATAAAATTTTGCAAATAAGTATTTTCTTTTGATAAATTTTGACCAAAAATGATGCTGCTACATTTCTTTGGTAAAAATAACCCAAACCAGTGTTTATTTGGTGTTGGCAGTGATGGGGGACAGACAGATGTTTTATGGGGACACAGACATGTGTATGGGGACAGGGGTGCTTGGTGTACTGTTTGTGGGGTGATCTGTAACAGCTCTCTGTGTAAAATCATTCTCGCACAGAGAGCTGTCACAGATCTGCAGCCCCCCCCCCCCTGCACTGAGCTTGGCGGGGAGAACTGTCACAGAGACATGCGTCTGTGTTTACATTGTGACGGCTGTGATTGGACACAGCCGTCAGGTGATCGGGAGGGCCGATCACAGCGCCCATATCCCGATCTCTGCTCAGCTGGATTCTGTGATCATAATGATCACAGGACCAAGCCGCAGCCCGCCTTGTGGCCGTGCTGCGAGCACTCGCTCTGAGGAACGTTTCTGAACGTCCACTCAGGACAAGGAAATGACCACCCAGGCGTTTATGTGCAGTGGCCGGGTGGGAGGTGGTTAATGTACAGAGAGAAAGAGGTGGAGCTCTAAAAAGAAAAGGTGGGGCCTACAGAGGAAAGGGTGTGGTTTACAGATGACAGGGCGGGTCTTAAATAGGAAGGGGCTTGGCATTGACAGGAAAGGGTGGGTCATATTTAAATTAGGGGGTGCACAAGTTTAGTCAGGCCTAGGGCAGCACAAAACCTAAATACACCTCTGCCTGGCGCCCTCTGGCCTTTAAAAGAGTGACTGTTGCACATGGACATTGCTGACTGGTCTTTGGCTTCCTGTTCCCTTGTTTACTTATGCTTCTGACTAACCTGTTACCGACCTGGCTTGCCCTTGAATACCTCTTGTCTCTCTCCCGGCTCTGACCTCAGATTGCCCTTGGATCTGCTCTTGTCTCCTGCCCTGTGTATGGCCTTGGCTTGCCTGACCACGTCTCTGATCTCCTGTCTGCTGACCACTGGCTTACTGACCTTTGCAACCCTCTCTGACTATACTTTCTGGTTTACCCTGTCTGCTGTGATTCGCCTTGGTGCCTACCTGCTGTACCCAGCCTGCAGTACTCACCTGTTGCTCCAGCTTGCAGTACCTACCTGCTGTATCCAGCCAGCTGCACTTACCACTGCAACCTGCTTCCCGCTGTTTGCAGCCTGCAAAACTATCATCTCTCCTGGGTCCTGCCGTTCACCACATCTGGCATCCCCCTGCAGAGAGATCTCCACACCTACATCTCTCATTTGTGGCACCGCCAGCAATCCCTGCTTCTTTGGGCTTTGTTTTCCCTGTTTCCACCTTCAGGGACACCAAGCACTCAGCCATAAGGAGAACCCCCTCATAATTTCAGCTTCAGGACCAGGTACGTGATACTTGTCCATTTGCCCATGCCACCAATTTTCTTTTGAAGAGAGAGTGTTCGGGGAATCCACTTCTTCCAACACATCACGTGTTGGATTTGTGTTGGATGTGTTGGATTTCTGGTCCCCTCTGCCAAGCGCTGTGGTTCCTTCCACTTGCTCCTACCTCATTACTGTGTCCTGTGGTGATGCTGGAGCCATTGGAAGGAACCACAGTGCTCAATGGGGGCCACCAATCCAACACAACTGGAAGTGTTTTACATAAGGAGGATCAGTTGGGCAGTATCACTCTTTAAGAGAGGGAAGATGGATGACATGATAGATACTGTAAGTATATCACAGTTTTGCTTTACAGGGTAACATTTTCTTAGTTAACCTCTTCAGCCCCAGAAGGTTTTACCCCCTTCATGACCAGGCCATTTTTTGGATACGGCACTGCATTATTTTAACTGACAATTGCGCGGTCGTGTGACACTGTAATCAAATAAAATAGATTTTTTTCCCACAAATAGAGCTTTATTTTGGTGGTATTTGATCACCTCTACGGTTTTTATTTTTTTAGGCTATAAACAAAAAAGACCGACAATTTTGAAAAAAAATATTTTTTTTTTCAACTTTCTGCTATAAAACATATCCAATAAAATGCAATCAATTTAGGCCAATATGTATTTGCTACATGTTTTAATAAAAGAAATCCCAATAAGCATATATTGATTGTTTTGTGCAAAAGTTCTACAAAAGCGTCTACAAACTATAGGATTTTTTAAAAAAATTTTTACATTTTTTTTTTTACTAGTAATGGCGGCGATCAGCGACTTATAGCAGGACTGCGATAATGCGACGGACAAATTGGACACCTAACTGACACTTTTGACACTTTGTGTCATTATTACAGTAATCAGTGCTATAAAATATGCACTGTTACTGTACTAATGGCACAGGTAGGGAAGGGGTTAACATCAGGGGCGATCAAAGGGTTAAATGTGTTCCCTGGGAGTGCTTTCTAACTGTGTGGGGGAAATGCTTTAACTGGGGAAAGACAGAGATCGTGTTCCTGCTAAACAGAAACACAAGATCTTCATCTTCCCCTCTCACAGAACGGCGATCTGCCTTGTTTACGTATGCAGACCGCCGTTCTGCCTCTCTTTGGAACGATCGTAGGGTGTCGGTGAACATCGGGTCCGCTGATTGGTGCCCGCTGTGTCTAATCACAGCGGAAATGGGTCGCCGGCGCCCCAGACCCGGAACTAGAAATCACGTTAAGGTTCATGATTTCGCCCAGGAGGGCTGCCCTGCCGCAGTTTCTCTGCGTGGGGTGGTCCAGAAGAAGTTAATTGTTGTAATGATGTGATGGTCAACATGGCAATTTACCAAATGTGAAAGCATAAACCTCTTGTGATGCCACGGTCAATAAGATGATGTCATTATAAGTGACATCACAGGCAATAATGTGATGAAAACAGTAATATGATGTTATTATTTGTATTATATAGTTATGCCACGTACACACGAGCGGAATTTCCTTCGGAAAAATCTTGGATGGCTTTCCCGACGGAATTCCACTCAAGCTTAGCTTGCATACACACGGTCAGACAAAAGTTCGCTGAACTTTCGACCGTCAAGAACGCGGTGATGTACAACACTACGATGAGCCGAGAAAATTAAGTTCAATGCTTCTGAGCATGCATCGAATTGTTTCCGAGCATGCGTAGGAACTTTGCACTTTGGAATTGGTACAGACGATCGGAATTTTTTCCGATCGGAATTTTTTCCGACCGAAAAATTGAGAACATGCTCTCAAACTTTTGCTGGCTTGAATTCCACCAGCAAAAGTCCGATGGAGCATACACACTGTCGCATTTTCTGACCAAAAGCTCTCATCTGTCTTTTGCTGGCCGAATTTCCGATCGTGTGTACGGGGCATTAGAGTAGGTATTGTGATCCTAAAAATGTCAAATTTTAATTAAACTGATCAGATGGAAAGCATTAGTAATTATAATCTGGATCAAAGAAAAAATAAAGAGTAAACATTCATGTGACATGAAAATCCAGAAAATGACAAAAAATATTAATAATGTCCATTTGCCCATGCCACCAATTTTCCCAATACCCATTCCTACAAGCAGAAGACGCTGTGTGGCATTGTTTCAGGGGAAGCTGTTTCCCTCTAGTGTTCCAGTGTGGGATGTCCTGTTACGTTTTTAATTAGAGACAAGACAGAGCAAAGCATCTTAGGACATGTAGTCCATATGGATAGGATTTGCCCTCTGGCTGTATTATGTGAAACTACAACTACCAGCTGGCTAATAAAGAGCAGACCGCTGGGAGGAAACTATAAGAGGGAAGCCTTGAGGCCTGGCATGCTCTCTTGGGACCTGCCTGGATCTGCATGCAGGAAACCTGTTACAAGGTGAGCAGCAGCTGAGTCGCGGCCTGCTCTGGCGGAGTCACCCAGCAGATATCTGGAAGGACACCTGCGCACAGTTACCCTTCACTGTCCGGCGGTAGCCTGGAGGCCGCTCCTGTCCCATCCACCTTGCAGAGATATCGGATTCGTGTAAGCTGTGGTGAAGTGCTGTGGAGGCCGGATGTCATCCATTGAGCCACATTCCTGAGAGATCATCTTCATCCTCATCAGTATCATCCTCATCATTATCATCCTCATCATCATCATCTCCTGTTCCAGTGTGGTGAGCGGGCAATAGCCCAGTCTTATACACATTGTATATAGACATCATTGTCTCCTGCACTCATTACCATCTTTAGTTCAAGGATCTGTGGCAGCATATCATAGACACTATATACAGACATCTTTGCCCATTGTCCATTGTTCTGTTGTTACTTGTAGTTCTACAGAATTTTAACATCTTTAAGTCAGTGATCACTGTGAATTCAACTACAGTTCTGATTTGCACTTGAATATTGTCTGTTGGTTATACACCATCTATTGGATCAGCCATTTTGCTTTACCATTCAACATTTCTTGCATGCAATTAAACACCTAAACGATAGCTGAAGATTGACTGGATTGGCACACAGTATCACAGGACTACTATTACCCCCCTCCCCACTTCAGGGATTTATTTTGTTGAAGCTTATAAACCTGCAGCTCACCAAAGAACTCTCTGTAAGAGCAGGTTAAATTGTAATACAGTTGCTGTTTGCTTAAGTTGTATTTGTTTATCTACTATTTTTACCATTTATGTGTGGAGGAGCAGTAGAGAGGGGTCTGACACTCATAAGAGTCATTCCTCTGCTCTCCTGTAGCCTATTCATATAGACATTATACGCACTTATTTGAGTATAGAAATGATAGTGGTCACTGTATGTTTGAAAGGGTGATAGTTGTTTTGCTACCAATAACATGTTTCCAGAAACAACCTTTTAAGTGTAAACTCAAGTTGGCTCTTTGATTCCTTTTCCATTCATTTCATTAAGTAAACTAATTCTGATTTAACCAATTCTGGTGTATTTTCTTATTGCTGCTGTTATCTAGTGGGAAAAAAATATTTGAATTCAGGGCGTCAGAGGAGGCAGAGGACTCACAGGGTCAGGGTAACCAGAGGGGTACTGATTCATAAATTCGACTTGCACATCGGGTGTTCGCCCGTTCGCAGAACAGCGAACATTATGGTGAGTTTGTGGGAAATTTGAGTGCCGCGGAACGCCCCATAATGCACTGCGAGATCGCAGTGCATTGCTGTATGATGATTAGCCAAAGCATGCACCTGACCTGCATGCTTTAGCCAATCACAGTGCCCTCTGCTAAGAGAGCCATAATCGGCCAAAGGCAGGTTGCCAGAACACCTAAGGCCCAATTTTCTGCAAAGTATATAGGGCAGGCGGTATAGTATATATACTGCTGTTCAGAGTATATAGTGCCTGGGGGACCCCCACGCCCTTTTTTTTTTAAGTTTGGGTGCGGGGTTCCCCTTAATATTCATACCAGACCCAAGGGGCCTGTTAATGGACTGGGGGGGACCCATGCTGTTTTTTTCAATGATTTTTACCTATATTGCCTGGACCCGACAATACATTACAGCCGAAAGCAGTTTTAAATTACTTTTTTTCCTTTAGAAATGTCATTTTGCTGTGGTATTGTTGTAAACACGGGAAAACTGCACCACTTTACATGCATACTATAGACACCCCCCAGGCACGATATTTAAAGGAATATTTCATTTTTATTGTATCACTTTTAAGCATCATCAAAATCACTGCTCTCGAAAAAACGTCAGTTTTAAAAACTTTTTCTTGCATTGATACATGTCCCCTGGTACAGGACCCGGGTCCCCAAACACTTTTTATAGCAATAACTTGCATATAAGCCTTTAAAATTACCACTTTTGATTTTTCACGTTCGTGTCCCATAGACTTTAACGGTGTTGGCGTGTTCCAACAAATTTTTTGCCTGTTTGTATGTTCTGCTGCAAACCGAACCGGGGGGGGGGGGGGGGTGTTTGGCTCATCCCTACTTATTTATATAAAGTAACTTAGGTGTTTACCGATCCACAAGAATGAGATAACAGTTGCCTGATGCAGGGGTGTTCAGCTGGATTGAGTGAGATCTCACGTCCGCTGGTCCAATGCACAACCATCAGTTAACTGCTCCCAAGGGGCCAAAAGCAGTCAAGAAGGATATGAAATGTGTCCTGATCGCCACCATTTAGGAATCCCCCTTACTTTGGTGCAGGCAGCATCTGTATGCACTGCTCAACGCCCTTTCCTTTCTATTAGTAATTTAAAGTATACTTACACCCTAACTAGATGATATTTAGCATGCCAAAGCCTTGTATATCATGAACGATTAGAATTATTGTCAATAAAGTTTTTACCCTTTTTTTGCATCTCAATACTGCTGATCTCCTCCAGCTGAAGACTTTCTGTCTACATACATGAACTTCTCCGGCAACTGCATGGCATTTATCGGGCCATATTTTAAGCAACACTATTCTTTCTCAGAGTTTTTATATGAGCAACTTTTTTTTTTAAATAAAATTGTGAATATTTGAAATAAATGGATATGTTTATGAATCTATGGCTTGTGTATATGATGCCTTAAAAATCTATATTCTTACTCATTTCAGTTGATATATCTTTTTGGATTTGGCACCTTTCCACCACTATAGAATTACTATATAGATATTGATTATGGTGACAACAATAAATCATTCTGTATCTGTGCATTGTGTGCAGGCATGGAGGCATGTAATCTCCACTGGTGTCAGTGAGAGGAATAGTGCCCCATCATTGATACCAGTGGAAGGAATAGTGCTCCATCGGTGGTGTTAGTAGGAGCAATAGGACCCCTCTGTTGGTGTCAGCAGGAGTAATAATGTGCCATCACTGGTTTTAGTGAACGTAATAGTGTTCCATATAAGTGGAAAGAATTATGCCCCAGTTTTGGTGTCACTGGAAGGAATGGTACCTCATCATTGGTGTCAGTGGGTAGAACTGTACCTTGTATCAGCGGGAGAAATATAGTTCCAAGGGCCGAATAAAGGCAAGCAAAGGGCTGCAACCATCCCATGTCGCAGTTTGAAGACCACTGACCTATATGCACCGCTAGGTTTAGTGTCCATACAAGAATATTCTGACACATCTATGGTATGGTTTTATCTGTCTAGAATAAATAATTTGCATTTGCTGTGTTCTGTGCCATTAATTAACAGTCTGTTAAAATATATTCATCCAGCATTTATGCTGCTGCCAAAAATCTACAGTTCCTTGGCAGAGGAGATGACAGCATCCTGACATTGAGGAGGGGAAGGTGTAAGATTAACATCTACAGCGTTTCCGATGAATTACATCAATGCTCTCCACATTCCCTATGGAGCTGTAAGTAAGGGCCTTATTTGTTTTCCTCTTATATACATTCACTGAGCATGAGTTTAATATTACCCAGAATATTTAAGTCCACCAATTCCCATGACAGGCAATAATCACTGTATTGTTTTATTAACATATTAATTAAGTTATTCGTGAGTGATTTTGACTTGTAATGCATAAGTTTATAGAGGTTATCATACAGAGGTGAATGCTGAATGAACTGAATAAGGAAGAGGAAAGAGAAAAACATTGTAGATGGAAATATACCAAAGAATTTAATGTGCTTAAAGGGAAATTAAGAAAAGTGAACTAAAAATATTAGGATATACTGTATGTACATGGATGTTTAAACTGAACCTTTTCTTTGGCTAAACCTGCAAACTAAACTCCTCCTTGCCATAAGGTACCTTTTAAGGTGTAAGTTTCTCAACTAAGTATTGGGCGTGCCCCCCTTGGGGGGGACACAGTGATACTGAAGAGGAGGGGCATGCTAATGCATTTAACAGGTATTCAAAGTCTGCCAGCCATGCCAAGGACAGGCACCGTAAGTGGGTACAGAAAATCAGTTGAGGTGAAGAAGCGGTGGAAGAGGGGTGCAATAGTCCCAGGGGTACAGAGGTGAGCTGTGGAAGAGGGGTGTAGAGGTGAGCTGTGGAAGAGTGGTATGGGGGGGTGCAGATGTGAGCTGTAGAAGAGGGTTGCAGAGGCAAGCTGTGGAAGAGCTGTGTAGGGGTGCAGATGTAAGCTGTGTAGAGGGGTACACAGGCAAGCTGTGGAAGAGGAGTGCAGGGTTGCAGATGTGAGCTGTGTAGAGGGGTACACAGGCAAGCTGTGGAAGAGCTGTGTAGGGGGTGCATATGTAAGCTGTGTAGAGGGGTACACAGGCAAGCTGTGGAAGAGGAGTGCAGGGGTGCACATGTGAGCTGTGTAGAGGGGTACACAGGCAAGCTGTGGAAGAGGAGTGTATGGGTGCAGATGTGAGCCGTGTAAAATAGGTGCAGTGGGTGCCGAGGTGAGCTGTTTAAGTGGTAAAGAAGTGAGGGGTGGAGGAGGGGTAAAGGGGATGCCAAGGTGAGCCATGAATAAGGGGAGCAGAGGGGAGTTGTTAAAGAGGGGTGCATAAGTGTCCTGTGAATGAGCGGTGCAGAGGTAAGCGTTGGATGAGGAGTGCATGGACACAGAAAAGGGCAGGCATCATGTGTGGTAACCAAAAAAGCACCTGAGATGAATAAGTGGTAGAAGAGGAGTGCAATAGTCCCAGGGGTGCAGAGGTGAGCTGTGCAAGAGGGGTGCAGAGGTGATTTGTGGAAGAGGGGTATGGGGTGCAGAAGTAAGCTGTAGAAGAGGGTGCAGAGGCAAGCTTTGGAAGAGCAGTAAACGGGGGTGCAGATGTGAGCTGTGGAAGAGAGGTGCACTTTGTGCCAAGGTGAGCTGTGAAGTGAGAGGTGGAAGAGGGATAAAGGGGATGCAGAGTTGAGCTGTGAATAATAGGAACAGAGGTGAGCTGTGGATAAGGGGAGTGGAGGGGAGATACACAAGTGCGCTGTGGATGAGAGGTGCAGAGGTGAGGCAATTTTCTAAGGTTATAAAATGTGTATGTGTCACATTGGAAGGAATAAAAAGTTCAACTGCTTCTCAGGCTCCATTCACACTAGTGCGTTTTTTGATGCATTTTGCATTTTGCAGAAATGCATGGGAATTTTATAACATGGTTTCCTATGGAACATGTTCACATCAATGCCATTTTGTACCTCTGCGTTTTTGGAAAGGGTCAGGGACTTTGTTTCATGCAAAATGCAGCGTTTTGCATGTAATAGAATTCAATGGACCAGCATCAAAAACGCAAGTGCAGCGTTTTTGCAGCGTTTTTGATGCGCTAGTGTGAATGGAGCCTAAAGGAGAAAAGGTGTGTTGGTGATTCCCCCGCAAATGGCTGAATAGTTAAAGAACTGCTGCCCCTACATATACAAACACCTAGGTGAAGTACAAGCTATGGTTGAGAAGATTGTAGGTGTGGTGTGGTGCTGTTCACATGTTTTAAAATGTATGAGTTCCCAATGTGCTGTTTTAAAAAACCTGAGTGTGTAATGAATGGTGTTGCTATTGCTGCTTTAAAAAAACCTGAGTGTGTAATGAATGGTGTGTAGATTAAACACTGCTCATATTCAAGTGACTAGTACTAGAAGTAGTGTGCAAACAAAAATGATAATAAATTCAAAGTGACAAGTGCTCTTATTCCTATGTGCTTTAATCTGTGAGTTCAATACATAGTAACCAAACAGTATAGTCCTTGTAAATATGTGCACAGTCCTTCAATCCTTAAAAATTTGCATGAAAAATTCCATACAAAAATTATTTCCCAAAAAGTAAAAGGTGCTCTTCAAAGAGTGACACTGGTGCTCTTCAATCCTTTGTGCTGGTGCGCTTTACAGTGCCCTTATAGGAAATGCACTCACCGGAAATCTTCACCCCACACAGGGGTATTGCGCATTCACAGTATCTGCCACTGTGCAGCACTCTGAAGATCAACGGTTTGCTTTATTCCTATATACGATCCTTCATACCTCCCACATGTAGAAGAAGAAGAAAGCTCCCATAGTATCATACCAGTTTTTAAAAAAGTTTTATTAAGTCAAAGCAATGGAGATATACTCACATTTACACTGTGTGTTAAAAGCATGTAATAAAAAACACAGGAAGCCGGGATAATCCACGATCCGCAACTCTGACCGGAAGTGACGCAGGCTCTGACCAGAAGTGACGCAAAACAATCAGAAACTCCGCCCCATGCGTTTCGTCATCAAGATGTCATCTGGAGAAGCCGCTCCAGATGACGTCTTGATGATGAAATGCGTAGGGAGGAGCTTCTGAATGTCTGTGCGTCACTTCTGGTCAGAGCCGCAGATCAAAGATTATCCCAACTTCCTGTGTTTTTTGTTGTACTATACTACGGTATTATACTATGGGAGCTTGCTTCTTCAACATGTGGGAGGTATGAAAGATCGTATATAGGAATAAAGCAAACCATGGATCTTCAGAGTGCTGCACAGTGGCAGATACTGTAAATGAGCAATACCCCTGCGTGGGGTAAAGATTTCCGGTGAGTGCATTTCCTATAGGTGGCACTGTAAAGAGCACCAGCACAAAAGATTGAAGAGCACCATTGTCACACTTTGAAGAGCATCTGTCACTTTTTGTGAAATAGTTTTTTATGGAACTTTTAATGCAATTTTTTAAGGATTGAAGGACATATTTACAAGGACTATACTATTTGGTTACTATGTATTGAACTTGCAGGTTAAAGCACATAGGAATAAGAGCACTTGTCACTTTCATTTTATTATAATTTTTATTTGTTTGCACACTATTTATTACACACTCGGGTTTATTTACAACAGCAATAGTTAGCACATTGGGAACTCATACACTTTAAAACATGTGAACAGCGCTACAGGAGAACTACTGCTTTGGATAAGGAAATCCTGTTTGCGGAGTGCTAATGGTGATTTTCCAATGCTTCTGATGCATGGAGTATATAGACAGGACCCTCATGAGAATCACCAGGCCTTAGCACTGTCACTTGTGAGGAGGGCCCAAGCCTATGCATATGCAAATGTTCACAAAGTTAGTATTTGCCTAGGAACTTCTGCAAGATCTATATTTGCTCAGAGAGTATCATCTAGTACATTAGGTTGTCTTGTACGCCCGCTCTGTCTGCAACAAACTCACTGCTGTTCATGACCTCTTTGTCACTAATTCCTTCAATCTACTTGCTCTCACCGAAACCGGGTTCCTTCGAACATGACACCCCTTCTCCTGCTTCCCTATCCCAGAGTGGCCTTCACTGGCCTTCACTGGAGTGGGATTCCTCCTATCCCCCCAATGCACCTTCCAGGTTATTCACTCTCCTCCCTCTTTTTCTCTCTCATCATTTGAAGCCCACTGTATACGTCTATTCTCTCCTACTTCCCTAAGAATTGCTGTGATCTACCGGCCCCCTGGACCATTATCAACTTTCCTTGATGAGTTTTCTGCCTGGCTACCCTACTTCCTCTCTTCAGAAATTCCCAAAATCCTTCTCGGTGATTTCAACATCCCTGCTAATACAAACACTCCTGCTACTTCTAAACTTCTTAGTCTAACCTCTTCATTTGACCTAAAACAATGGGTACAGGCTTCTACTCACTCTGATGGCAACACCCTTGACCTTGTATTCTCCTACCTATGCACTCCATGCAACTTCTCAAACAATCCTTTTCCTCTCTCTGACCATCACCTTATTAGTTTCTCCCTCCCCCTGTCTTCCACCACCTTTCCCTCCAATCGCCTAACCATCACCCGTAGAAATTTTCGCAACTTCAACTCCTCTCTCCTCTATTCTGCTACTGACCACCTCTATGACAAAATCTCTCCTCTGTCCTGCCCCAACCAAGCCACATCCATCTACAATAAATCCCTGTCCTTCACCCTGGACAAGTTCGCTCCCCTCACTACATGCAGAATCAGGCCTCGACCCCTACAACCCTGGCAAACAGATGACACTAAAATTCTCAAAAAACGTAGTCGCGCTCTTGAGCGTCTGTGGCACAAGACAAAGTCTCTCAAAGACTTCAACCAATACAAATCTGCCCTCCAAAAATACTATTCTCTCCTCCACACTGCCAAGAAAACCTATTTTACAGCGCTTATTAATACCTTCTCATCTAGTCCCCGTAAACTCTTCTCTACCTTCAACTCTCTACTTTGTCCTCCACCGCCTCCACCCACTGACTCACTCACTGCCCAGGAGATCGCTAATCACTTCAAAAACAAGATTGATACAATCCGCGATGAAATCTCCGCTCTACAGGCATCTCCCCCAGCTAAGACCCCATGTCAACAGGTACAACTGACACTCCCCCTATTCAAATCTGCTACTACAGACGAAGTTGCTAAACTCCTTTCTATCGCCCACCTAACCACCTCTCCCCTGGACCCTATTCCCTCTCATATGCTACGGTCACCCTCTGACTCCATCCTATACTCTCTAACCCACATCTTCAATCTCTCCCTCACCTCTGGCGTCTTCCCCAATGCTCTAAAACATGCACTGGTCACTCCCATACTTAAAAAGCCGTCCTTGGACCCTACCAATCTTAACAACCTACGCCCTATCTCCTTGCTCCCCTTTTCCTCTAAACTCCTTGAGCACCTGGTTTACAACCAACTGAGTGACCACCTCATTAAAAACAACCTCCTTGAGCCCCTTCAATCTGGATTTCGCCCTCAACACTCCACAGAAACTGCTTTTTTAAAACTCACAAATGACCTACTAACTGCAAAAGCCAACGGACACTATTCTGTACTCCTACTTCTGGATCTTTCAGCTGCCTTTGACATGGTTGACCACCCCCTCCTCCTCAAAAAACTTTACTCCCTCGGTCTGATTGACTGTGCTCTTCAGTGGCTATCATCCTACCTATCCCAACATACCTTCAGTGTCACTTACAATTCTACTTCCTCCACTCCTCTTCCCTTCTTTGTCGGGGTCCCCCAAGGTTCTGTTTTTGGACCTCTTTTATTTTCAATCTACACCTCTTCTCTGGGTCAGCTGATAGCCTCTCATGGCTTTCAATATCATTTCTACGCTGACGACACACAAATCTATCTCTCCACCCCTCAACTCACTCCATCAGCCTCCTCACGCATCACTAACTTCCTAACCGACATATCTGTATGGATGTCACACCACTTCCTCCAACCCAACTTGTCCAAAACCGAGCTTATAATATTTCCTCCCTCACGTGCCTCTTCCCCTGACTTGTCTGTCAAGAGCAATGGCACAACATCCACCCGTCCCCACATGTCAGGGTACTAGGTGTTATCCTGGATTCTGAACTCTCCTTTCGGCCCCACATCCAATCACTTTCCAAAGCTTGCCGCCTCAACCTCTGCAACATCTCTAAACTACGTCCCTTTCTAACCAACGAAACCACAAAGCTCCTGATTCACTCCCTGGTTATCTCTCGCCTCGACTACTGCAACTCCCTCCTCATTGGCTTACCTTTAAATAGACTATCCCCCCTTCAGTCCATCATGAATGCTGCTGCCAGACTTATCCACCTTACAAATCGCTCAGTGTCTGCTACCCCTCTCTGCCAATCCCTCCATTGGCTGCCACTCGCCCAACAAATTAAATTCAAAATACTAATAATAAGTTACAAAGCCATCCACAACTCTGCCCCCAGCTACATCACTAGCCTAGTCTCAAAATACCAACCTAATTGCCCTCTCCGTTCCTCCCAGGACCTCCTGCTCTCTATCTCCCTCATTACCTCCTCCCATATCCGCCTCCAGGACTTCTCCTGAGCCTCGCCAATCCTCTGGAATTCCCTACCCCAATCTGTCAGACTGCCTGCAAATTTAACCACATTTAGGCAATCCCTGAAAACTTTCCTCTTCAGAGAAGCCTATCCTGCCGCCATCTAACAACTGCACTATTTTCTCCATTAGCTCATCCCCCACAGCTATTACTCTTTTGTATAACTTGACCCTCCCTCCTAGATTGTAAGCTCTAACGAGCAGGGCCCTCTGATTCCTCCTGTATTGAATTGTATTGTACTTGTACTGTCCTCCCTAATGTTGTAAAGCGCTGCGTAAACTGTTGGTGCTATATAAATCCTGTATAATAATAATAATAATATTGACATTGAGGGTTATTTTAGAAGGTTAGGCAGTAGAAAAGGATCACTCACAGCAGAGCCAAATCCCCTTCGCTAGTTTATACTAACTGCAGTTACTCCAATATAACGCACTCTATAAGGTACAGAACAATTCTGACCATTGGCTTCTCTAACTTTCTAATTGAAATTGTCTGGCAGTTAATACTGAGAGAAGACAAAGGGTAAGAATTGAGAAGGTGGAGTACCTGCCTTTGACGTTATCTCCTCTTGCCATTACCTTAGGTTTGATGTGTTTAGTGTCAGTACCTTCATTTTTATCTAAAATAGGGTGATTGTTTTGGTGTGGAAATTTTGACATCAAAAGTCCTTGCACACGACTTTTGCAGGACCAGTAACATAATTCAGGACCTGTAAATTGATTAATCACACAATGTAATAGTAATGGATCTATTTTTAATTGAAATCACACAAGTTAAAGTGATACTAAAGGATCATTTTTTATTTTTTTTAAATAACATGTCATACTTACCTCCACTGTGCAGCTCGTTTTGCACAGAGTGGCCCTGAACATCCATTTCTGGGGTTCCTTGGTGGCTCTTGTGGTTCCTCCCTGCATTAGATTACCCCCTTGGAGAAGCGCTCTCCGGAAGGGGTTACTTTGCGGGCACGCTCCAGAGTTCAGCATTCAGCATCCATAGAGGCCGCCTGGTGCCCACATCATTGGGTTTGATTGACAGCAGCGGGAGCCAGTGGCTGCGCTGCTATCAATTTATGCAATCAAGAGCCGGGAACCCGTGGAGAGAGGGACGGCGGGGATGCGCCGACGGAAATTCGGGACTCGGGTGAGTAAAATGGGGGGGGGGGGCTAGGAGGCCAGTGACTGCAAGGTGTTTTTTCACCTTAATTCATAGGATGCATTAAGGTAAAAAAACACGAGCCTTTACAACCCCTTTAACACAGCTTTCATCAGGGAGTCACACATTTTTTAATTGAACCCAATTAGAGAAATGTGCAAACTTTGGGTGAAAGCTGTATGAATCTTTTGTGGAGACATTTATTCTGTCATTTATACAGTGTATTTATACTATACTATAAATACACTGTCCCTGAGCCAAAACCTCAAATAATCCTAAAATCAAGCTGAATTTAAGCCCCTAAGAACTGTTTTGTTGCTTTGGTTTTGGATAAAGAAGGGAAAAACCTTGTTCAAATTTGTATTGCTTTTTATGTTCCCACTAGGCTAAAGGAGATTACTGGTCACTGAAGAAAAAGGGAAAAAAATAGGAATAGGAATAGAAATGAGTACTTCAAAAGTAGGAAAATATTTGCATTTACCTTAATGTATTCCCTGCATTAAGGTAAACAATACCCCAGTAAAAGTGTTGCCCCCTCACTCCCCTATATACTTTCCTGAGTCCTGTCTCGATCCAGCTCCGTACCCATCTGCAGTGCCAATGCTCTCTGTTCCTCTCTCCACAGAACACAGAGGCAGCAGCGGGAGCCATTGGCCCCTGAGGCTGTTATTCAAATCCTTTGAGGAAAGGAACTACACTGCATCTGAGCACCATAGACCAAAAATGCTATTTAATACATCCGGATGCTTCTTGCTGACGCTATCAAGCGCGCCCAGATCTCCACCGCTCAATCGTGGATCACACTGAGTATATCCAGCTATCTGGCACTGCCGTGCCCCATGACCAGCCACAGCTTTACACCAGCAGCCAGCTGAGTGTCCTCCTGCAGGTGCAACCTTCCATTTTGCATACCTAGGAAGCTTGGTCCCCTGAGAGCTGCCATCGGGCTGTGTACCATCCCTTCTCCACCAGGCTCCCATCATTCTCTTTGTGATTCAGGTATTTACCTCACACATCTTATCAGCAAGCCACCTGGAGGAGTCCATCTTCCGCCTACCAAGTTTTATTGTGTGGTACCGTTTTTGCCTTTTAATTTACCATTTTTAAAAATGTCTTCATTTTTGATGCTTTATGCCATATGACTATTTGATGCAATTGTTTTTATATCTCACAGTCATACAGTGGGGACGGAAAGTATTCAGACCCCCCTAAATTTTTCACTCTTTGTTATATTGCAGCCATTTGCTAAAATCTTTTAAGTTCATTTTTTTCCTCATTAATGTACACACAGCACCCCATATTGACAGGAAAACACAGAATTGTTGACATTTTTGCAGATTTATTAAAAAATAAAAATTGAAATGTCACATGGTCCTAAGTATTCAGACCCTTTGCTTAGTATTTAGTAGAAGCATCCTTTTGATCTAATATGGCCATGAGTCTTTTTGGGAAAGATGCAACAAGTTTTTCACACCTGGATTTGGGGATCCTCTGCTATTCCTCCTTGCAGATCCTCTCCAGTTCTGTCAGGTTGTATGGTAAACGTTGGTGGACAGCCATTTTTAGGTCTCTCCAGAGATGCTCAATTGGGTTTAAGTCAGGGCTCTGGCTGGGCCATTCAAGAACAGTCACTGAGTTGTTGTGAAGCCACTCCTTTGTTATTTTAGCTGTGTGCTTAGGGTCATTGTCTTGTTGGAAGGTAAACCTTCGGCCCAGTCTGAGGTCCTGTGCACTCTAGAAAGAGTTTTCGTCCAGGATATCCCTGTACTTGGCCGCATTCATCTTTCCCTCAATTGCAACTAGTCGTCTTGTCCCTGCAGTTGAAAAACTCCTCCACAGCATGATGCTGCCACCACCATGCTTCACTGTTGGGACTGTATTTGACAGGTGATGAGCAGTGCCCGGTTTTCCCCACACATACCGCTTAGAATTAAGGCCAAAAAGTTCTATCTTGGTCTCATCAGACCAGAGAATCTTATTTCTCATCATCTTGGAGTCCTTCAGGTTTTTTTTTTGCAAACTCCATGCGGGCTTTCATGTGTCTTGCACTGAGGAGAGGCTTCCGTCGGGCCACTCTGCCATAAAGCACCGACTGGTGGAGGGCTGCAGTGATGGTTGACTTTCTACAACTTTCTCCCATCTCCAGACTGAATCTCTGGAGCTCAGCCACAGTGATCTTTGGGTTCTTCTTTACCTCTCTCACTAAGGTTCTTCTCCCCCCAATAGCTCAGTTTGGCCGGATGGCCAGCTCTAGGAAGGGTTCTGGTCGTCTCAAACGTCTTCCATTTAAGGATTCTGGGGGCCCCTGTGCTCTTAGGAACCTTAAGTGCAGCAGAAATTTTTTTGTAACCTTGGCCTGATCTGTGCCTTGCCACAATTCTGTCTCTGAGCTCTTCAGGCAGTTTCTTTGACCTCATGATTCTCATTTGCTCTGACATACACTGTGAACTGTAAGGTCTTATATAGACAGGTGTGTGGCTTTCCTAATCAAGTCCAATCAGTATAATCAAACACAGCTGGACTCAAATGAAAGTGTAGAACCATCTCAAGGATGATCAGAAGAAATAGACAGCACCTGAGTTAAATATATGAGTGTCAGAGCAAAGGGTCTGAATACTTGGGACCATGCGATATTTCAGTTTTTCTTTTTTAATAAATCTGCAAAAATGTCAACAATTCTGTGTTTTTCTGTCAAAATGGGGTGCTGTGTGTACATTAATGAGGAAAAAAATTAACTTAAATGATTTTAGCAAATGGCTGCAATATAACAAAGAGTGAAAAATTTAAGGGGGTCTGAATACTTTCCGTCCCCACTGTATATCAGATTGTGTAGAGACTGTTCATCTTCATGCAATAAATCATTTTAAATCCATCTACCCGCTTAGATGTACTTTATATAACATGTGACCCTACCCATGGAGCGCTGCTTTATTGTTTTTTGTTTCTAGTCTTCCATTCCAGTGGTTAGGCAGCTGCACTTGGTACGGTCCCTTTCCTCCGGGTCTTGCACCTACATATTGGACTGACAGCTCTAGCGCTCTGAGAACTTGGGGTGTATTTTGCTATTTGGTAATTCATTTTGACTATTCAAAGCATCCATCCATGTCTCAATGCATTATTTTGCAGAGAAATCACCTTGAAAAACTCCATTCTAGCATTTCTGGTCGTGGTCATCTTGAGTAAGGGCAGATGATTCATGTAGCATTAACTCCCCACCCCCCTCATCAACATTACATAGAAAAAAAAGCTACCTAAGTGGGAGTTGTAGTCCTGGAGTTTTTAAAACAGCGCTGAAAAAAGTAAGCAGAAATGTTTTAATATTTTAATATAGTGTGGTAAAAGTTATGCTATGTGAATGGAAATGTGTAATAAATATCAAGTAGTTGTTACGCCAATTTTGTTCCAAAATTGGAAATACCATTTCAATTTACTTAGTAGCTCACCAGCGGTTTTCAGCATCTTTTTTGGATTATACGATTTGAGGCGGTGGTGTAAATTCTAAGTCCTTCCACCACTCCAGCCAGCAATTGCCGAACATTGTGGTTTAGTAATAAGTAAAGAAAAAAATGTAAAAAAATGAAAAGGTATATTTTAATTTTATATTCCGTATAGTAATTGTTGGTGTTCCTTTGCACAATTACCCTATACCTTAATACAAACGTCTTTAAATTGTGGCTTTTTTTGCAGAATTGCAAACCTCAAATTTCTTCTTTTAGCTGAGGAGGCACTCTAGGAATATTAGCTTAGAAGACTGTTTTGGTGCTTCCAAGAACTACATTCTGATGTGCCAGAGCATGTAATGCTTTGGCTGACAGCGAATCCAAAACCCATACCTTCTTGGCCCTGTTGCATGCTCCTAAACTGCTAGCTGCTTTCTAAGATGTGCAACTAGATCTACAAATATTAAAGCTTAAAAAAAGCACAAAACAGTCTAAAATACCTTTATTAAACACTATTAAATGTTTTTGTTCTGAGGGCTTAGTTCTACTAAAGTAGACAGTAACAGGGTTCCTTTAAAAGCCCATTGCCCCACCTCCACTAATACTTACCTTCACTGCACTCTGTTCGTTCGAGGACTCAGAAGTACTTGGTGCTTCCAGGTATTGGAGAGCATGTGACTTTCTTCCCTTTCTCTCCAGATAGTGTAGTTCAATCTGGGTAGTCATTCACCAGGACGGAGCACGTAAGAAAGCAGACCAGGTCGTTGACAAGGAACTTACACAGGGCTTAGAAAAACAGCTCTCAAGGCCAAACAGAGAAATAGGAAAGGTACATGTCACATATCAGTGTGTGGAACCCGAGGGTGACCTCTTGTATAGTTCCTGTCCATGCACCCCTGGCAGTTGAGACAGGGTCTGCAGTGTGATGGAAAGGCACAAGTACCAGGGTGCGGACACAGTAGGCTGGAACTTGAGAGCACTGGTGTTGCATGAGCAGAGGTACAGCTGACAGTACACCATGTATACGCCAAGTTCAGTTAAAGTGGAGTTGAGTCCCAAGCCTGGTCCGTAACAGCTGAGCGTGGCATTCGTTTGTAGGCGTGGCTTAACAAAAAATTGCATAAGTGCGGCGCGCAAAGCGCGTCGCGGCGAAAATGGGCGTGGTTTATGTGAAAAGTGGGCATGGCTTATGTGAAAAGTGGGAGTGGCTTATGTGAAAAGTGGGCTTGGCTTAAATGGGCATGGCTCAAGAGGGTGTGGTTAGAGTCTGAGATGAATGAGGGATGGAGAGGGAAAGGGGGAGAAGGAAAGGGGGAGAGGGAAATGACGGGACAGCAGCCCCAGATCCTACACAGGAGAAATATGTGTATTCTAGAAAGTTTAACAATCAGCAGATAAAGATACTCCAAACGCCTGGTGTTAACACTTCAATCATCCCGGCACCATGGTTGTTATGGTGTCAGGATGATTGAAGCGCATTATTTCTATTATTACATTGTAATATAAAATTAAATCATTCAACTCACCATAATGCCGAATCAGTGGGATCCCTGAGCGTGTCACTAGCCACGTCGCCTGCCACCAGCAGAGTCTGTCCTTGCATCAGGTGCCACCAGCAGAGTCTGTCCTTGCATCAGGTGCCACCAGCAGAGTCTGTCCTTGCATCAGGTGCCCCCGCCAGAGTCTGTCCTTGCATCAGGTGCCCCCGCCAGAGTCTGTCCTTGCATCAGGTGCCCCCGCCAGAGTCTGTCCTTGCGTCAGGTGCCCCCGCCAGAGTCTGTCCTTGCATCAGGTGCCCCCTCCAGAGTCTGTATAGACCCCCTCAGTGCAGACCCCCTCCATTAGTGCAGACCCCCTCCATCAGTGCAGACCCCCTCCATCAGTGCAGATCCCCTCCATCAGTGCAGACCCCCTCCATCAGTGCAGACCCCCCTCAGTGCAGCCCCCCCTCTATTATTGCAGCCCCCCCTCGATTAGTGCAACCCCCCTCAGTGCAGCCCCCCTCTATTAGTGCAGCCCCCCCTCTATTAGTGCAGCCCCCCTCTATTAGTGCAGACCCCCCCTCAGTGCAGCCCCCCTCTATTAGTGCAGACCCCCCTCAGTGCAGCCCCCCTCTATTAGTGCAGCCCCCCCTCAGTGCACCCCCCCTCAGTTAGTGCAGCGCCCCCCCTCAGTGCAGCCCCCCTCAGTTAGTGCAGCCCCCCCTCAGTTAGTGCAGCCCCCCTCAATGCAGCCCGGCCCCCGCTCAGTGCAGGAGCGGCCGGTGTTCTGCCGAGAAAGTTCCACTCGGCAATGGAGGACCCCCTGTACTGCGCAGGCGCAGCGCTTGCGCAGTACGGGGCTGGGAGCTTTCAGCAAGACACGGCGACGACGCCGTGTCTTCTGCTCGCTTCAGTGGAGAGGGGAGGGGCCGTGCAGCTAAAGAAGGCGCTTCATTGGCTGCACGGATCGAGCCCCCTTCCCCTCTCCACTGAACACTAGAGGAAGAGAGAGCGGCGGCGCCGGCCGCCATTTTGCTGGAGCCCGCTGCTCCAAAAAAACAAAAAAAAAACAACATTCCCGATTTTCCTTAAGGAAAATCCCGAATTCGGGACACTCTCCAATCGGGACCAGGGTCCCAAAATCGGGATTGTCCCGGGAAAATCGGGACTGTTGGCAACTATGATATATGTCCTCCCCAGAATGGGTCCCGCGCGCACCCCATGGGCCGCACTGCGGATGACAGACCAGTGTACTGTTCTGCTGCCAGTACCATGTGATTGCTGTGACCAATCACAGCAGATCACACAACAATTGTACACAATGGATGGCTTCCATTCATGCCATTCATTGAGTGCTTGTCAGGAAGGCTCTGTCAGAGGACAGAATAATAGCCGCAGAAGAATCCCTGTTCCCCGAATGGCTGGAAGAAGAGGAACGGTAGCGCGCGCTAACTTGCAAACGTATATGCCCATATATGCATGAGCAAATGTGCGTGGCGCATTCTGTGACAGATAAGATAAATGGGCTATTTAAGCTGGATTAGCACCCAGGATCAGTGCTGTCTCATTTACAGCGTTCTGTGAGTATATGTTTCCTGTTACCTGCATCTGCTCTTGAAGTATTGACCCGGCTTGTTCCTGACTATAACTTTTTTCCACCTGCGTCGACCCCGGCTTGTTCTTTGACCATTCTCCTGCCTCCGCATCTGTACTTGATCTGACAGGGCTTGTCTGACTCTGCTTACATTCCAGCCCCTCCAGAGCTACCAAGTTGCTAGCACCTGTCCAGCTACCTTTGGAACCTGATCTTTGGCTAAGTACCAGCCTGTTCCTGCCCTTGGAGATCTGCTGCCATCTGGCAGACTACTGGATCAGCAGCCCAGCAGCAAGCACGTTTACCAGCACTCGTGCGACTCTGCACTCCTGTGCTACCTGTATACTCTACCAGGGGCCCCTAGTCAGAGGTGCAGGAGAGGCACCTCTGCATAAACCAGGCTCTACCCACCAGGTACGTGACCAGGTACGTGAGGAACCTCTCCCATGGATGAACTGTGCCAACATCTAGCTGGCCTCACACAAACCGTCAAAAACCTGCAGGAAGGTTATGTCCAGCTCGATGAACGTGTACAGACTTTATCAGCACCCTCTGCTACCCCCGGTGCTACTTCCTCATTTTCCGCTGGAAGCTCTGCTGCACCTACAGTGGTGATGTTACCACCAGAGCCTAGAGTGCCTACTCCTGAAAGGTTCTCCGGTGACCGCAGCAAATTCAGAGCTCTCTGCACGGCCTGTGAACTATACTTGCCCTACAGCCCCGCACCTTCTCTCTGGAAACCACCAAGGTTGGATTAGTCATCTTTTTGCTACAAGGTGAGCCACAATCTGGAACAGAAGGCCACTTCTCTAGATACCCTGACCACCTTCTTCAATGACATGGCTCAGGATTATGATGACCCTCAGCGAAATGCCACTGTAGAAGCAGTACTCCACACACTTCAGCAGGACCGCCGGAGCGGCCGAGGATTACGTTTCCAACTTCAGGTGCTGGAGTGCCGACACCAATTGGAATGATGCGGCTCTCCGTTACCAGTTCCGCATTGGGTCTTTCAGAAGCCTTGAAGAGTGAGCTAGCCCGAGTTGAAGTCCCACATTCACTGGACGATCTCATAAAACTATCCATCCAGATTGACCAGAGATTGAGAGAGCGCAGATCTGAACGATCCGCCGGACCTTTTCGCCCTGTATGGATGTTACCACGGGTAGCCAGTTCACCAGGCCCAGCTCTTTTTGAACGCTCAGCACCTACACATGATACTTCTGAACCCATGCAGCTTGGCCTACTTCACCCTTCACTTACCAACGAAGAATGTCAATGCCATCGGCAGAATAATCTGTGCTTGTACTGCGGAGAACCAGGCCACTATGTGAGAACCTGCCCAGCCAAACTCCGTAAGTGCCTGTCTATTTCTTCTTCCAAGTCTCCAGCTTTGCCAACCAACTCTTCTCACCTGGCTATCACTATTCTGTTACAGCTTCCAGGAAGAATTATTCAAGCACCAGCTATAATTGATTCAAGAGACCACCCCATTACCTGCCACCATTGCTACCGGTCACCAAGAACTATAACGCCTAGATGCCATTGCCTCACCCTTGTTCCCCATTATACTAGGCATGCCTTGGCTGCAGGCACACAACCCGCATATCAATTGGGTAACACAGGCAATCCAGTTTCATTCACCCTACTGCCATCAACATTGCCTACCGGAATCACCATGTTCCACACCTTCCTTGCTATGTATGGACTCTGACCCTGAAGCATGCACATCTGTGCCCGCTACATATCGGGATTTTCTGGACGTTTTTAGTAAAAAAGGGGCAGAGACTCTTCCTTCTCATAGATCTTACGCTTGTCCAATGGAGTTACTCCTGGGGGCTGAGGTGCCTTTTGGAAGAATCTTTCCCTTATCTGAACTAGAACTCACAGTTCTGAAAAACTACATTGATGAGAGTTTGAAGAAGGGGTTAATTCGTCCATCTACCTCTCCAGCTGGGACAGGCATTTTCTTTGTGGAGAAAAAGGACCATTCTCTCCGACCCTGTGTTGACTACCGTGAGCTCAATAAGGTCACGGTCAAGAACCTGTACCCCCTACCTTCGGTACCTGAACTGTTCCAAAGACTTAGGTCAGCAACGGTCTTCACAAAGCTAAATCGCCAAGAGGCATGCAATCTGGTCTGCATATGGGCTGGAGATGAATGGAAGGCAGCATTCCGTACTAGATTTGAGCATTTCGAATATCTAGTGATGCCCTTTGGCCTGTGCAACGCCCCTGCTACATTCCAGCATTTTGTCAATGACATATTCGAAGATTTTTTTAGACCTTTTTTTATAGTCTACTTGGACAATATTCAGATTTTTTTCCCCTTCACTAGAGATTCATCATGGACATATGTGCTGACCCGACTTAGACAGCATGGCTTATATGCCAAACCAGAAAAATGCGAGTTTGAGCGTCAGAGCATCCAGTTCCTGGGATTAATAATCTCTACAAATGGCATAAAGATGGGTCCCCAAAAAGTCACTGCCATTTTGGATTGGATAGCTCCCACAGATAAAAAAAGGAATACAGTGTTTCATAGGATTCGCAAACTTCTATCGGAAATTCATCAAGGGAGTCTCAGCCATCATTTCTCCCATCACCCAACTGACCAAGCACACCAACCGGTTTTCCTGGACTCCCGAAGTCCAGTCTGCTTTTGTAAACTTAAAGAGTTGTTCACTTCTGCATCTATTCTAAGGCACCCTGACCCAGCTCTACCATACGTGTTGGAGATTCTTCTCTCGTAAACTTTCACCGTCAGAGAGGAATTACGACGTGGGAGATTGTGAACTTCTTGCAATAAAGGCTGCACTAGAAGAGTGGAGATATCTCCTGGAAGGGGCAGCTCACCCAATACTCATTTTCACTGACCATAAGAACCTCGAATACTTGAGGACAGCAAAACGTTTGAGGCCACGTCAAGCCAGGTGGGCATTGTTCTTTTAAAGGTTTGCTTTCCACATAACATACAGGCCTGGGTCAAAAAATATTAGTATTTTTAGTATTAGTATTTAACCTGATGTTCTTTCCCACATGTTTTGTGAGCCTCAGGAATCTGGGCTTCCTGACACCATTCTATCCTCTGGAAACTTCCTCCTGTTGCAAGAAGATCTAATATCTCGAATCAAACAAGCCTCTGTGGGAGTTTTGTCACCTTCCAAGACATCTATACAAATAAAGGATGGACTATTATGGCACCAAGATAACATTTTTGTACCAGAAGAAATATGTGTTTTTGTTCTGAGCTTGTGCAACGACCATGCATTAGCAGGACACTTTGGAGCCAGTAAAACAACTGAGTTAGTTCTACGTACATTTTGGTGACCCCATCTTGAGAAAGACTGCGGGAAATATGTGGAGGCATGTACCACATGTATCCGAAATAAAAGTAACAGGACCAAAGCACGGGGTCTGCTTAAACCACTACCAATTCCAGACAGGCCATGGAAAATGATTTCAGTGGATTTCATTGTGGAACTTCCCCCGTCAGAAGGCTGTACCGCCATCAATGTAGTAGTTGATCGGCTGTCAAAAATGGCGCACTTTCTACCCGTGAAAGGCACACCATCTGCTCTGGAAACAGCACAGATTTTCATCAAGGACTGTAGGCAAGACACACTTGTCTTTGTACTCCTCACCTGGTTGCCGCCACACACGATTGACACCATCTTAACCAAATACGTTTATCTTGGTCTCATCAGACCACAGGACGTGGTTCCAGTAATCCATGTCCTTAGTCTGCTTGTCTTCAGTAAACTGTTTGCGGGCTTTCTTGTACATCATCTTTAGAAGAGGCTTCCTTCTAGGACGACAGCTATGCAGACCAATTTGATGCAGTGTGCAGCATAAAGTCTGAGCACAGACAGGCTGACCCCACCCCACCACCCCTCCCATTTCTGTTGAAATCCTGGCAGCACTCATACGTCTGTTTGCCAAAGACAACCTCTGGATATGACGCTGAGCATGTGCACTCAACTTCTTTGGTAGACCATGGAGAGGCCTGTTCTGAGTGGAAGCTGTCCTGCTAAACCGCTGTAAGGGCTTGGCCACCATGCTGCAGATCATTTTCAGGGTCTTGGCAATCTTCTTATAGCCTAAGCCAGTGATGGCGAATCTTGGCACCCCAGATGTTTTGGAACTACATTTCCCATGATGCTCAACTACTCTGCAGCGTGCATGAGTATCATGGGAAGTGTAGTTACAAAACATCTGGGGTGACAAGGTTCGCCATCACTGGCCTAGGCCATCTTTATGTAGAGCCACAATTCTTATTTTTCAGATCCTCAGAGTTCTTTGCCATGTGGTGCCATGCTGAACTTCCAATGACCAGTATGAGAGAGTGAAAGCGATAACACCAAATTTAACACAACGGCTCCCCATTCATACCTGAGACCTTGTAACAATAATGAGTCACATGACACCGGGGAGGGAAAATGGCTAATTGGGCCTAATTTTTACATTTTTACTTAGGGGTGTACTCACTTTTGTTGCCAGCAGTTTAGACGTTAATGGCTGTGTGTTGAGTTATTTTAAGGTGACAGCAAATTTACACTGCTATACAAGCTGTACACTCACTACTTTACATTGTAGCAAAGTGTAATTTCTTCAGTGTTGTCACATGAAAAGATATAATAAAATATTTTAAAAAATGTGAGGGGTTTACTCACTTTTGTGAGATACTGTAGGAAGTCCTATTGAGTTGATATATTAAAACCAGAGAAAAGAAACTGAGCACAAAATTGGAGTTGATGCCCATATTGACCAATCAGAATTCCTTTTTCTGTAAAATGATTGGTTGCTATGAGCAATAACTAAAACGGCCCCACTGTCTCTTTAACACACACTGCCAATTCTTCAACCAAGCACCGATAGTGTAAATATCTACCAAATTTGTACTGTAAAGAAAATGTAGAATTTGTCAGAAACACTTTGAGTCATCTGGACGTGCTATAAAGATTTAAATTCTGAGAGTGATAAATCCAGAGAATGCACCCCTAGCATTTTAATGAATAGGCCCTATTGTGTAAGCACTTGAAAAGGTCCCTGATCTCTTAGCAAATCCTTAATAATATCTGACAATGCAAATGTTTTGGAGGGCTGCCAAGAATACGTTATACTGTACATAGCACGTAATTGACCTAAATATTTTTATTACTCAGTGCTGCCATAAAGACATGTTATCTACTCCTGGTTCTATCCATGTCATGCTGTTACCAAACATTCTATTATTTCCAGTCCTTAAAATCACGCAAGCCAATTATTTCAACATCTTTATAAGTTCACTGTACTATCATCAAGTTCAACTTCATTTGGTAGTAATGTTTTGCTAGGCCTGGTTCATTTCAATGCAATTTGTTGTGCTTTGGCTTTCAGGCTGCAATGCACGACAAGAGGAGTCCCATTATAGTCTATGAGGCCCGTTCACACTAGTGCCATGTGCTTCCGTGAGACTTGGAGAAAAATGTAGGAGATTCTTTTAGTGCAACATAGTTTTGTTTTTGGCCTCCTAGACTCCAAAGCCAAACTCTAGACAGATATACAAGACAGAAAATAGTGCAGCTCAGTGATCCTGTAGACCAGTGGCCCTCAAACAGTGGCCCCGGGGGGTTGGCTGTTGCTTGCCTTTATCCAGCCATTGGGGGACTTTTCCTTCCACTGATACGAGACACTGTTCCTCCCAATGAAACCAACAATGGGGCATAATTCCTGCTACTGACATTAGCAACGAGGCACTATTCCTCCTACTGACACCAATGATGGGGCATTATTCCTCCTACTGACACCAACGATGGGGCACTATTTCTCCTACTGACACCAAAGATGGGGCACTATTTCTCCTACTGACACCAAAGATGGGGCACTATTTCTCCTACTGACACCAACTATGGGGCACTATTCCTTCCTACTGACACTAATGATGGGGCACTATTCCTCCTGACACCAATGATGAAGCACTATTCCTGCTACTGACACCAACAATGGGGCATTATTCCTCCTACTGACACCAGCAATTGGGGCATTATTCCTCTTACTGACACCAACGATGGGGCACTATTTCTCCTACTGACACCAAAGATGGGGCACTATTTCTCCTACTGACACCAACTATGGGGCACTATTCCTTCCTACTGACACTAATGATGGGGCACTATTCCTCCTGACACCAATGATGAAGCACTATTCCTGCTACTGACACCAACAATGGGGCATTATTCCTCCTACTGACACCAGCAATTGGGGCATTATTCCTCTTACTGACACCAACAAAGGGGCATTATTTCTCCTACTGACACCAACGATGGGGCACTACTTCTCCTCCTACTGACACTAATGATGGGGTACTATTCCTCCTACTGACACCAACGATGGGGCACTATTCCTCCTACTGACACCAACGATGGGGCACTATTCCTCCTACTGACACCAACGATTGGACACTATTCCTCCTACTGACACCAACGATGGGGCACTATTCCTCCTACTGACACCAACGATGGGGCACTATTCCTCCTACTGACAAAAACGATGGGGCACTATTCCTCCTACTGACACCAACGATGGGGCACTATTCCTCCTACTGACACCAACGATGGGGCACTATTCCTCCTACGGACAAAAACGATAGGGCTTTATTCCTCCTACTGACACCAACGATGGGGCACTATTCCTCCCACAGACACCAATGATAGGGCACTATTCCTCTTTCTGAGACCAATGATGGAGCACTATTCCTCTTACTGACGCCAACGATGGCACACTATTCCTCCTACTGACACCAATGACAGGGCACTATTCCTTTTACTGACACCAATCATGAGGCACTATTCCTCCTACTGACACCAATGAGGGGACGCTTCTCCTCCTCTCCCTCCCTCCCTCTGGCTGTAATGCAGCAGGATCAGTTCTAGCATCTGCGCCCCCACTCCCTGCTGTCCAGACCCCCTTGTGTGCCCCTTTCCCCCGTAGCACTGCCAGTTTCCCTCTTCTCCTGCCAGCAGCTGGTGTGCGCACACAGGGTTATGTTTTAAAATAGAGAGCTGGTGAAGGGGCTGGTATATATGTACTTTACCAGCCCCTTACTTTTCTGAATGAACACAGTGAGCGATTGGCTGGTTGCTCCTGTGTCCATTCATTGCTGAAGCAGAGTAAACTATGTTTTTTGCTGAGGCTCTGTTTACAGGTGAGGCTGCAGAGAAAGGGACCTGAAAAATCAATGTCCTCAGTCCCTTTCTCAGTCTTAAATATGAGACATCAGTGACATGTTTAGACCCCTGATAGTTCACCAAAGTCCCCCAACAGGCCAGTTACAAAAATCTAAATAAATATATAAATCTCTATAATATAAATGTTATTGTAAGAAAAATAAAAATGTAAACAAATAATTAAAAAAAAAAATGAAGGACTTGTTGACATGTGCTTTGCTCTTATAATTTCTGCCATGGTTGCGAAGCATAGCATCACGGCCATGTCATGTGTACACTCCTAGACACTGCCTCTGTTGCTCTGTGTTTGAGCTTTGGGGTGCACACCTGTGCCAATGTTTTTTTTTTTTTTTAACAAAGGACCGTAACATTTTGAAACTCATGTTGGGGCTAGATCATACACGGAGCCATTTTGCATAAAAATATATTGCTTTGAGATATTCAAATAAAATAATTCAGGCAGGTAAATTGGAAAGCTGTATTTAAATATATGAATGTTAGAAGCTTTAGGAACGTATTAATGCTATTTATTTGTTGCTTAAGACAGTTGACTTTGTTTTTCTAATTAGATGTTGGTTTGGCTAATTAGGAAAAGTATTAAATTATCCACAAGGCAAACAGTTTGCTGAAGTTCTCACTGTCAAATTAAATAAATGTCTTTGTGGGTCAAATGATACATGCTGCACAGGGAGTATTGCCTCTCAAAAGGCAACTGCAGAATAGAATCTCATAAATAAAGCATTGCCGGAAAGCTAACGTTCACTATTTCCTTGACATTTTAAAAGCTGCTTTGTTTACAAGTTAATTTCAAGGTAAGGCTCTATGCAACCGTAGGCAACTAAAAGTCCATTTTTTTTCTTTTTGCTTGCGGCCATCCCCTCCCCTATGTATATTCAAAAATATATGTTTTTTTACACTTACCTTCAACCTTCTAAAACCTCTCCTTATTCCCTTTGATGTTGTAGTGTAGGGGGGCGATGTGCCCTGTTGTAGTTCCTGTAATTCCACCTAGGTGCCACTATAGTAAGCAATGAGTCCCTGTTGTAGTTCCTGTAATTCCACCTAGGTGCCACTATAGTAAGCAATGAGTCCCTGGGATCCTTTAGGTTCAGAAAGCTTTTGCCCTACCCCTGCCAGTAGAGGGGAACCCTAAGAGCCCTTTCACACTGGGGCGGGGGTAAATTAGCGGCGTTTTACCGTCGGTATGCAGCCGCTAGTGGGGCGGTTTTACCCCCCGCTAGCAGCCGAGAAAGGGTTAAATACCACCACAAAGCGCCTCTGCAAAGGCGCTTTGCCGGAGGTATAGCCGCGCCGTCCCATTGATTTCAATGGGCAGGAGTGGTGAAGGAGCGGTATACATTCCGCTCCTTCACCGCTCCGAAGATGCTGCTAGCAGGACTTTTTTTTACCGTCAGCGCATCGACGGCAACCCTCGGGGCTTTCACACTGGAATTAAAGCAGCGGCTGTCTCGGGTCGGTTTGCAGGCGCTATTATTAGCGCAATAGCGCCTGCAAACCGCCCCAGTGTGAAAGGGCTCTAAGCATAGTTTTAGGTAGGAAGTTCTCTGAGTTTTCAGTATCCAGACTTAGACCACTTTCACACTGAGGCGCTTTTCAGGCGCTTTCACGGTAAAAAGAGCGCCTAAAAAGCTAACGAAAACTTATTTCCATTAAAATCAATGAATGCTTTCACACTGGGGCAGTGCGCTGGCAGGGCTGTGAAAAACTCCCCTCTCCATTGAAATGAATGGAAAGCTCCTCAAAAGCGCCTGAAAAGCTCTTCAAAAGTGCTCAGTGTTTTTACTGGCAGTTTAGAAGCGCCTCAGTGTGAAAGTGGCCTAAGAAAGAGGAACAGGATTCCCTGAGGTGACCAGCACAGGACTCATCAGGCAGGTGGGAGGCCTAAGTAAGAAATTTCCCACTGGGAAAGCTGGGAGCAGGCAGGTGGGCTACCACGTTCTAGAGCTGGCCATACATAAGTCTAATGTTGTTAGTAAATTTTAGTTTTAGGAATGGTCATTCAATTTTCCAATTGTTAGTGAGGTCAAATCAATGTTTATTTTCAACTGCAGTGAACATACAAAGAAGCAGCATGGACATTTTTTCCCAAACTAACAAATTTCTCACAGCGAATGTGGATTCCGATCAAAAAAAGTCCACCCACTACAAAATCAAATGGTATGAGCAAACTTTTTAAAGTCCTTTCAAATGCCATCAAGTTATTGAATGCACTGATAAGAATTTTCATGTGAATTTTCGTACAAATGTTCCTACGAATGTTCTTTTAAAAGTCTAATAGTATAAATTGCTTACAATCAGGAAAATGGCTCTCGACCTCTCAACTAGGTGGTATTACACTCCAGCTAGACTTCATGCTTTTTTTCCAAATGTCCCAAATTTATGCTTTAGGGGCTGTCAATCCCAGGGTACACTATATCATACGTTCTGGTCCTGTGATATGTTCCTGCTGGTATGGCGCAAAATAAATGAGATTGCCTCTAAAACCTCTGGTCAGGCACTTCAATTGATCCCCTCTGTGTCTTCTCTTTACGCCTATCCCAATGGTAACACACCATGAGGAGAGATTTATTGATACCTTATGTGTCGCGACTCTTTCTCTCATTTTTTGGTTCTGAGCATAAGAGGCACTCCGAGAGTGTAAGGATCTTGTGTTATTTTTTGACTACTGCTCAAATATAATCATGTTATTTGTCATCTTGATTTTTCTCATTGATACTTTATCATTTTGACTATTGAAGTCTGTCGACTTGAATGTGTTATTTGTACTGTATTTTATATCTACAAATAAATAGTTTGTAGACAATAAAAATCTAGTAGTGTATAGCTTAAGTTTTATGCTTTTGGGACTACTCTCAGCCCTTAGGGGGATGAAAGGACTCTGGGATAGCCCTCTGGAGGTCATGGACCTTGCAAGTCTCTATTCTACTGTACTGCATTGCCCTTTATTAAACTCCAGGAATTCAGCTACTTTCTAAAATGTGCCAGAGAGCACATGGGTTAAGCCCGACAAGGTGCATGCCACCTTGTGGAGTTATCTCTTTAATTTACATTTACTGTGCAGGAAGCTTAGCTATCACTATACTTCTGGCGCTCCGATGCAATCTTCCCCTCCTTCTGCCCAATTAAAGAGTACCCATTTACAAAATACAAAGCCTTCTGTAAATGGACAGCGGAGGGGAGGAGTAGGCAGAGCTGCTGTGAGAGAAAGCAGCATCTAACCCTGTCATAGTACCAGGAGTATAGCTATATCTGCACTTTAGGCACTCAGTAAAACTATCGGTACATTTTAGAAGGTGGCTGAATTCCTGGTGTTCAGTATTAATAATGTACAACCTACATTTGGAAGGCTGAATTAACTGCTTGTGAATATTTTACATTTTATTTAGTAAAGCAAAGGCTATTGGCATCTATTATGTGCACATTTTGTCATTCTGACCACAGGAGAGATGAACTGGTGTGTGATGGACTGCAATGGAGTTTATTGCTCGGGACCTATACAGAGTAGGGACTTTACAGCTGCAGAGGTGCTGGATAGGCCAGAGAGGGTTATGTGCTGGGTGTCCTCAGATAGGCAGCATATGCTGAGAACCGTGCAGGTTACATGCATCATGGGCCGCATCAACATTATGGTTGCCCTCAAAGGGCTGCTTATATCTATAAGAATAGATGTCCAAACCACCCCACCCCTGTTGACAAACCAATCTAGATAAAGGAAGGCCTGTAGATGTGGTGTATCTGGATTTTGCAAAGGCATTTGACACAGTTCCCCATAAATGTTTACTTTACAAACTAAGGTCTGTCAGCATGGATCAAAGGGTGAGTACATGGATTGAAAACTGGCTACAAGGGCGAGTTCAGAGGGTAATGATAAATGAGGAGTACTCAGAATGGTCTGGTGTGGAAAGTGGGGTCCCCCAGGGTTCTGTGCTGGGACCAATCCTATTTAGTGTAAGGCTGACCGCAGGTCAGCCTGTTATTGTAGGAGGAGTCAGGCTGCATAAAGCCTGCCCTCCTTCTTCTCCTTGCTTGTGGTCGTAGGATCTCGTGTTGACAGGTCACTTCCGGGTTAGGGCAGGTCACAGCAGATCACTTCCTGTTTGTGGCTTGCAGGACGGCAGCATGGTCGGCAGCAAGGTTTTCTGTTTGGATCGCTCTCCCGGTGGTCGTGGCAGGTCTCGGCAGCGTTACCATGCGGCAGGGTCTTGTGTGCTGCGGGCGCAGGGATAGGGGTAGTATTCTTCCATCCGTTTTCACTTTACTCCGGTCAGCTTGGGGTTCAGATAGCACCATGTGTTGGGGTTGCAGGTTGGGGGGAGTGTGTTTGGGGGTTTTCAGGAGATGATGGCAGAGTCTCATATGTCACAATGTCCCGCCTCTGTCATTAGCACTGCATAGCACGTTTGTATTCCTGGAATACAGGTAAGCAATCCAATATTTTTTTTTCTAGCAGGGATCCATGTTTGTCCAGTTGTAATAGTGTAGGTCATTGCATTTAGTCTTTGGTATTTGGGTCTGCTGTCACCACTATTAGGTTACAGCATAGGTATGTATGGGCAGGGTCTCCTCTCTCCCTAGCCTCATGGTGATCCAAAGTGTGGAGTTGTGATCCCCAGGACAGGAGGGGTGAATGTCACCGGTAGGAACCACACCTACACCTCCAGGTACTTTGATTAGTGTTGACCATTTGTGTCCCCTATCACGGGATTCCCTTCACTTCCTGTCTGCGGCAGGGGGTCATTGGTGGTTGCATGGGCTGGCGTTCCCCATTCACCCCTGTTCTGGTGATGGTGCGGAGTGTGGAATCATGCCTCCTATTGATCGGTTGCGGTTTCGTATGCATTTCATGGTTTCTTGCTATTTGCGATTTCCCTTTCATTTTTTGCGCTTTCTTTCAATTTGCGGTTTCTTATGCATGGTGCAGTTTTTTCAGGTGTTTTTGGTTGCTCGTGCGTTTTGCAGTTTTCTCATTAAATTTGCGGTTTTCCCATGCGTTTTTTTTTTTTCGGTTTCCTCATGCATTTTACGGTTTTGCACGCTTTTTACAGTTCTCATACAATTTACGGTTTCTCATGTTTTTTTCATGGTTTCATGCAGGACGGGTTCAGGAGGATTTACGGTACGCATGTGTAAGCACAGGGTTCAGGGGATAATTCAGGCTGGGGGGTTGGCAGGACACTTGCTCATTGCCTGTCCTCTCGTTATTTTTCTGTGAGGGTCCTTTGGGGGTATGTAATTTACAATTTCTCATATAATTTTGGTTTCTCATGCGATTCACAGTTCTCATGGGTTCTCATGCATTTTACGATTTATATTTACGGTTTCTCATGTATTTTATGGTTTCATGCGATTTACGATTTCTCATTTATTCACGATTTCTCATGCATTTTACGATTTACATGCGTTTTACGATTTCTTATTCGTTTTTACGGTTCCATGCTATTTACAGTTCGCATGCATGTTAGTTTCGCATACGATTACGATTCTCATGCATTTTACGGTTGTTGTGTTTTTTACGGTTTCTCATGCGAGTTATGGTTTCTCATATAATTTATGGGTTCTCATGCATTTTACAGTTTATGTTTTTTACGGTTTCAGTAAATTTACGGTTTCTCAGGTTTTTTACGGTTTCTCATGCATTTTACACGTTTTAAGGCATTTCACGGTTTTACAAATTGTGGTTTCTTATGCATATTTTTCCATCTTTTATGCTTTGTTATGGTCAATTTACATTTTCTTATGCAATTTATGTTTCTCATGTTATTTACGATTCTCATCATGCAATTTATGTTTCTCATGTAATTTACGTTCTCATGTAATTTACGGTGTTCTCATGCAATGTTCGTTTTCTGATGAAATTTGTCATTTCTCTTGCCTATTCATGTTTCTTACATTTCTCGTGTTTCCCATGTTACTCACGCCTTACATGGTTCTCACGTGTTCTCTTGTTTCGCACGTTTTCCATGTTTCTTACGCTTCCCACGTTTTCCATGCTTCGCACGTTTGTTCATGCTTACGTCTTCCCATGTTTCTCACGTTTTCCCATGTTTCTCACGTTTTCCCATGTTTCTCACGTTTTCCCATGTTTCTCTTGTTTTCCATGTTGCTTTCGGGTGTTTTCATGCAGTTTACAGTGTTTTCATGCAGTTACAGTGTTTTCATGCAATTTTCACAGTGTTTTCATGCATTTAAGGTTTCTCGTGCTATGTGTCCCTTCTTATGCCTTTTTCATGTTTCTTACATTTATCATGTTTTACTTTTTGTATGTTTTCACGTTTTTTTTTCCCTTGGTGTTCACGTTTGTTTCTCTCGTGTTTCCTTGATTCTCACGTTTTCCTTTGATTCTCGTTTTCCATTGCTTCTCTCGTTTTCCATTGCTTCTCTCGTTTTCCATTGCTTCTCTCGTTTTCCATTGCCTCTCTCGTTTTCCATTGCCTCTCTCGTTTTCCATTGCCTCTCTCGTTTTCCATTGCCTCTCTCGTTTTCCATTGCCTCTCTCGTTTTCCATTGCCTCTCTCGTTTTCCCATGTTTTTCTCATTTTCCCAGGCTTTTCTCGCTTTCCCAGGCTTTTCTCGCTTTCTTTGCTTCCCTCGGGTTCCCATGTATTTTACGTTTATGATATATGTTTATGTCATATGTTTGTCACAGTTTTTCATTCGCTGCATTTCTGTTAGCTAGTGCTCATATTCAGGGTCTGTCACGTCTACAGATCTGTACAGGCTGAGGTTTCGTTTTTTAATTGATTGTTGTCCCACAATCTTCTCGCCTGTTTCCATACGTCATACGTGCACGTTCACCATTACACTTTTACTTTTACCCACCTCTGTCTGTGGGTATCTTAGCCCTGAGTGTTCGTTTTTAATTTCCTGTCCAGGCGCTGCAGGTTGCTCGGGCTCACTCACTGCATACAGTAGGGGGGTGTTATCATTAGGTTCACATTCTTGCGCTATTGGTCTTGCCATTCCTGCACCCACATCATCATTATCAGGTACCAGGGGTATTATGTCTTGGGGCTGCTTGTTATGTATGTTATTTGGTTGCTGTCAAACAGCTAGGTTGTTCATGTTCTACCACTGTTGAATACCCATCACGTCTATGGGTTGACAGATTGAGGTGATCGTTTTTAATTGGCTTGTTCGGTGGCAAGTCTCCTCATCTGTTCTTACGCTGTTTATGTATTTCATACAAACTCACGTTTCTCATGCAATTTACGTTTCTCATGCAATTTACGTTTCTCATGCAATTTACGTTTCTCATGCAATTTACGTTTCTCATGCAATTTACGTTTCCCATGCAATTTTCGTGTCTCATGCAATTTACGTGTTCTTTTTTTTTTTTTTTTTTTTTTTTTTTTAAATTTGTTGTTTCTATGATAATCTCACTTATGTTTCTCTCGTTCTTCTAGGTTTTCCCAAGGTTACTCTCGTTCTCATGTTTCTCACGCTGTTTATCATTCACGTTCTCGTGCTACCGGGGTTTTCATGTAGTTTGCGGTTTCTTGCAGCTTCGGTGCTTAGGCTGCTTACGGTTTGTAGCTCGCATAATACATGTGTTTCGTTCTTTCATGCAGCTACGTTCCTGACGCAGGTTCTCGGCATGCTCATGTTCTTTCGTAGTTCATGTTGCTGTCCCAGTGTCATGCCACTTACGCGGAGTAGGTTAACCAGGGGACTGTTTTTTCTCTCTGGTATGCACACGACCTTTTATTTCCTAGTTACTTTTGGCTAGGATTGGCGGAAGCATGGAACTATGTTAAGTCAGCATGGCAGCTCCAGCAGCTTTTACAGGCTCAGGGGGTTAGTGGATTCCGAATATTCTCAAGTCTCTAGGTCAGGATCAGTAGGCTTCCTACTTGGTTCGGTTTTTGGCCCTTTTATCACGTATCGGCATGGCATTGTCAGGGCGTTTCTGGTTGGGCTCAGCTTTTCATGTTGTTGGAGACCCCGACAGACTTTCTTTATTTGCTGCGCATTCTATTAGCATCCTCAGGGTTCTTGAAGAGTAGCACTCCTGCTGTGATCAGCGGACTTCTCACCATGGGTCAAATTTTCCCGTGTGGTATCTATCACATTCTCATGGTCTCCTTCATGTTGGGTACCAGCTAGGTGCTCAGGGCAGGCTTATACCCGGTTTGGGTCATAAGTGATAGGAGCAGGTTCGGTGTATTTGTGCCAGGGACCCCAGCCCGTTGGGTAGGTGGAGGTCGTCTGGTTTCTCTGGGTTTGGCCCAGAGCCATTTTTGAGATACCATAAGCATTTGTTATTTGTTAGTTTATACGTAATTTCAGTGGGCTATAATTTGGCATCATATTCATCCTACTGGTCATTTTTGCCCCCTTTTAGGCATACTGACCATTTGACCAGGGCACAACGCAGGTCTATCTTCTTGTTGCTTTTTGTTCCTTGTTACACTATCACAGATTGACTCCGAGTACAAGTGTAAGGCTGACCGCAGGTCAGCCTGTTATTGTAGGAGGAGTCAGGCTGCATAAAGCCTGCCCTCCTTCTTCTCCTTGCTTGTGGTCGTAGGATCTCGTGTCCCACCCACCCATTCCCTTTTTCTTTTCTATTTTTATTTTATTTCAATTCATACTTGGGTATGCCCCCTTTTAGGCATACTGACCATTTGACCAGGGCACAACGCAGGTCTATCTTCTTGTTGCTTTTTGTTCCTTGTTACACTATCACAGATTGACTCCGAGTACAAATTTGTTTATAAACAACCTGGAGGATTAGATAAACAGTTCAATCTCTGTATTTGCGGACGAGACTAAGTTAAGCAGGACAATAACTTCTCCGCAGGATGTGGAAACCTTGCAAAAAGATCTGAATAAATTAATGGGGTGGGCAACTACATGGCAAATGAGGTTCAATGTAGAAAAATGTAAAATCATGCATTTGGGTGGCAAAAATATGAATGCAATCTATACACTGGGTGGAGAACCTCTGGGGGAATCTAGGATGGAAAAGGACCTGTGGGTTTTAGTAGATGATAGGCTCAGTAATGGCATGCAATGCCAAGCTGCTGCTAACAAAGCAAACAGAATATTGGCATGCATTAAAAAGGGGACCAACTCCAGAGATAAAACAATAATTCTCCCGCTCTACAAGACTCTGATCGGCCGCACCTGCAGTATGCTGTCCAGTTCTGGGCACCAGTCCCCGGGAAGGATGTACTGGAAATGGAGTGAGTAGAAAGAAGGGCAACAAAGCTAATAAAGAGTCTGGAGAATATTAGTTATGAGGAAAGGTTGCGAGCACTGAACTTATTCTCTCTGGAGAAGAGACGCTTGAGAGGGGATATGATTTCAATATACAAATACCGTACTGGTGACCCCACAAAGGGGATACAACTATTTCGCAGAAGGAAGTTTAACAAGACTCGTGGCCACTCATTAAAATTAGAAGAAAAGAGGTGTAACCTTAAACTACATAGAGGGTTCTTTACTGTAAGAGCGGCAAGGATGTGGAATTCCCTTCCACAGGCGGTGGTCTCAGCGGGGGGCATTGATAGTTTCAAGAATCTATTAGATAAGCACCCGAACGATCGCAACATACAGGGATATACAGTGTTATACTGACATATAATCACACACATAGGTTGGACTTGATGGACTTGTAACTATGACTTGGAGCTGTGATAGCCGCAAAAGGTGGCTCTACAAAGTATTGACTTTAG
The DNA here is from genome assembly GCA_037952925.1 of Lithobates clamitans. Lineage (NCBI taxonomy): Eukaryota > Metazoa > Chordata > Amphibia > Anura > Ranidae > Lithobates > Lithobates clamitans. Next base: position 1,232,860 of record JBBGZY010001812.1, on the reverse strand, counting down.
GTGGGTGAATAGTTATGCACATTGACTTTTTCTGTTATTTTGTCCTATTTGTTGTTTGCTTCACAATAAAAAAAAAAACATCTTCAAAGTTGTGGCCATGTTCTGTAAATTAAATGATGCAAATCCTCAAACAATCCATGTTAATTCCAGGTTGTGAGGCAACAAAACACGAAAAATGCCAAGGGGGGTTGAATACTTTTGCAAGGCACTGTATATAAGGAAATAGCGCACCATTTGTATTTTTATCTACCTTGATGGTCGGCTCCATCTAGTGGCCATAATGTGTGTTGTTTTTTTGGGGGGGGGGGGGGGGGTTTGGAAAAAATACTATATTATGGCTACTAGATGGAGTTGACGATCACGTCACGTTTTGATGACAGTGGGAACGCTTAAGACATCCGCACAGTGAACATTTTATACATAGGGGGAGACTTACTAAGGCCCGGTTCACACTGATGCGTTGTGATTTTGTTCCGTTTTTTGTCTTTTTTTGAGGTGCGAATTTACCGCGATTTTACAGCGAATTTACCACGATTTTACCGCGAATTTCAGGAGTTGGATATAGCTGCGATTGATAGTCTAGCCAATGGAATCATAATGTAAAAAAAACAAGGTCTTAACTTCCTGTGTACTTCCTGGTTTTTGTGGAGAGTAGTGTGGTGGAATTCGCACATATGTGAACCATCAATGCGATTCAAGAACAATTTACATTAATGTCTAGGGAGACTAAATTCGCAACGCAGTAAACTCGCACCGCATTCGTAGAGGAATCGCAACGCATGTATGTGAACGACCGTCATTGAAAACAATGACTTTAGGGATGACATGCGAATTTAAAGTGTTTTTGACGCATCGCATTCGTCATGAACTCGCATCAGTGTGAACCAGGCCTAAAACTGGTGCACACAGAATCTGGTGCAGCTGTGAATGGTAACCAGTTTCTATGTTTTATTGTCAAAGTTTAATTGAACAAGCTGAAGTTAGAAGTTGCTTACTAATACACAGCTGCACCAGATTCTGTGTGCACCAGTTTTAGCAAATCTCCCCAATAGACTACTTAAAGCAGAACTAAACTGTATCTGAAATCCACAAACTAAATAGTCTATTGAATTTATTCCATGTTTTATTTTGCTATGAAATCACTTTGAAAAACACCGCCTAGCTTTTCTAGTGGTGGCCATCTTGAGTAAGGGCAGATGCTTCATGTAGCATTTACTTCCTGGAATCCATGCAGGCAGGAGGGCGTGTTTAGCTGAGAAAGCCCCTCCTCCAGATGAAAGAAAGAAAACGCCTTTGAAGAATCCTGGGATATGACATCATTTTGGCCTAGGCCAGAAACCAACTGAAGAAATGTAAAAATAAAAAAAAGTTAAAACAAGTAAATAGAATACACTTTCCTTTGTTTTTTTCTTTTTATTTTATAAGGCTAGCAACATACAAATTAAAAGTAGGTAATGCCGATTGAGAGCATTTAGTTCTGCATTAAGTAAGCGTTGTCACCGTAGAAGAGGGAGTGTTACTGACAGGATCACTAGGTGAAAATTAAGGAAGAAAAGTCTGAAAAAGAAAACTGATGGAGCCACCACATCAAAGGACTGCAATTTTTTTTTTTGGGGGGGGGGGGTAGATATAATTTAAGCACCCAAACCATATTTTTAATCACTTTTGAAGAAGCAACTCTTCAATCCAATCCAGATCACGTTTAACTTTTTTTTGTAAACCCTTTCTTCATGTTAAAAGCTGATATTATCCGTAATTTAATAACTCTATAAATGTTATCCAGTTTGTCTGCTTTCTATGGGGTGACATGAGGATCAAGAGGTTGAAAATGAACAAACCATGAAACTGTTGCTTGCCAGCAGAGAAACTATTAGCTTTAGGATGAGTCATTGATGGAGTGCACTGTATATGTAAAGGGAAATATTTTATTCTTTTTTTAGTTTTAAACACAGTAAGGAGTGCTTAGACCCTCTACCAGGATTTTATCGCACCCTTTGCCTGCACTATGTCCCTGCTTTGCCAATTCCAGTATCCTGGTGACTAGGGATGGGCCGAACGGACCCCTGTTCGGTTCGCACCAGAATTTTCGAACACTGCGAAAGTTCGGACCCGAATATCAAACCCCTTTAAAGTCAATGGGACCCGAATGTCAAAAAATCAAAAGTGCCCATTTTGAAGGCTTATATGCAAGTAATTGGGCATACAATGGTTATAGGAGTCCGGGTCCTGCCCTGTGGGACATGTATCAATAAAAAGAAAAAGTTTGTGAAAATTGTTATTTTTAATCGCTTCCCGACCAGCGCACGCCGATGTACGTCAGCATAATGGCATGGCTGGGCAAATGGGCCTACAGGTACGTCCATTTGAATTTCCCACCGTGTCATTGCGTGAGCGCCGCCGGCAGCGCGCGCGCACGCTGACCGGGAGCTCCGTGAGTCGGGTCGCGGGTCCCGCGGACTCGATCGCCGCGGGGATACCCGCGATCGTCTCACAGAGAGCAGGAACGGGGAGATGCTGATGTAAACAGCATCTCCCCGTTCTGCCTAGTGACAGTGTCACTCGATCTCTGCTCCCTGTCATCGGAGCAGAGATCAGTGTACTGACACACACAGCCCCTCCCCCCTACAGTTAGAAACACCTCCCTACAACTGATTTAACCCCTCCCCGCCCCCTAGTGGTTAACCCCTTCACTGCCAGTGTCATTTACACAGGAATCAATGCATTTTTATAGCACTGATTGCTGTAAAAATGGCAATGGTCCCAAAAATGTGTCAAAAATGTCCGATGTGTCCGCCGTAATGTCGCAATCACAATAAAAATCGCTGATCGCCGCCAAAACTAGTAAAAAAAAAAATAATTAATAAAAATGCCATAAAACTATCCCCTATTTTGTAAACGCTATAACTTTTGCGCAAACCAATCAATAAACGCTTATTGCGGGGTTTTTTTACCAAAAATATGTAGAAGAATACGTATCGGCCTAAACTGAGGAAAAAAAATGTTTTTTTATATATTTTTGGGGGATATTTATTATATCAAAAAGTAAAAAATAATGCGTTTTTTTCAAAATTGTCGCTTTTATTTTGTTTATAGCGCAAAAAATAAAAATCGAAGAAAGAAAGCTCTATTTGTGGGAAAAAAAGGACGTCAATTTTGTTTGAGAGCCACGTCGCACGACCGCGCAATTGTCCGTTAAAGCGACGCAGTGCCGAATCGCAAAAAGTGCTCTCGTCAGGAAGGGGGTAAATTCTTCCGGGGCTGAAGCGGTTAAATGAGCAGTGATTTTTTGATTTTTAAAGTGAACTAAAGCATAAAAATGAAAAAATTCCTTCCAATACAGCCTGGGGGGTCCCCTTAGTCTACCTGTAAAGTGGCAGATCTGTACCATGTCTAGAACCTGCTGCAGCAATAATTGCATTTATAAAGCCTAAAAAAAATACATTTTCCCTGCAAGCTGCCTTTATTTTGCTCAGCAACAGCTTGAAGCATGAGGTTGCCCATGTGCATACCTCCCAACATTTTGAGATGGGAATGAGGGACACCTACTTGCAAACGTATGTAGGTATAGGACACGCCCCCGACACACCCCCTTAAAGGAGAATTAACCCCAAAAAAAGGTTAATTAAATCCACAAGGACTTTTTTTTACCACTCCTATTCCTTTATATTAGCTTTTAACATTTACAAATGCAGCAATTTAGAATTTGGATGAAAGGTTTAGCACTGGGAAACACTTTTTGAAAGATAAAAAGTGCATTTTATATACAACTATATAGATCAGACCAAAATGAGGGACAGATGAGGGGGAAGGAGGGACAGAGGGACATTGCTCCAAATCAGGGACAGTCCTTCGAAATCAGGGACAGTTGGGAGCTATGCATGTGCCTCAAATTTGCCGGGGCTTGAGAAGCAGACTCCTCGTGGTCACTCAGGATGACAGCATCTGGAACTTCCTCCTCCTAGCCACGAACTACTTCCAAGGGTCCTGGGGTTGGAAAGCCATCGCTTACAGATTGACGCATGTCTTCCTCTTCTTCGAAGCCTATGAAAGTGCCAGAATCCTCCTCCTCATCCTCCTCCCCTCTCTCTCCCTGTGTGTTCTCTGACATAGGAAAGATGGTGTCTAGATAAAGTGGGCCTTGAGAGGAAAGGAAGTCCTCCTCTTCCTCCTGCTGTTCTGCCTCCAGTGTCCTGTCCTTAATGCCACACAGTCTGCTCCAGCAGGAAGACAACAGGGATTTTGTCACTGATGCATGCACTGTCAGGGCTCACCATCCCCGTGGCCTCCACAAATGGTGACTATACAGTGCATGCATCCTTAATGATCAGTCATTGGCATGGGGAAAAAAAGCTGAGGCGGCCTGAGCCTGTCGTCCTGCCATATTCGCACAGGTACTGGTTGACGGCCCTCTGCTGCATGTATAGCCGCTGCAGCATTGATAGTCGTGTTCCACCTGGTGGGCATGTCACAAATCAGGCGGTTTACGGGCAGGTGGATTTCCTGCTGAATTTTAGCCAACCGAGCACTGGCTGTGTATGACTGCCTGAAATGGCTACAGACTCTTCTGACCAGCTTTAGCACATCTTGCAACCCTGGGTACGTATTTAGGAAACACTGTACCACCAAATTGAGGACATGTGCCAGGCATGGCACATGTATCAACTTTCCCTGTTTAAGTGCGGACAGGAGGTTTGAGCTATTATCACACGCCACCATTCCTGGCTCCAGCTGGCGTGGTGTGAACCATCTCTAGGCCTGTCCCTGCAGAGCTGCAAGAAACTCTGCTCCGGTGTCCCTGTCCCCTAAATACACCAACTGAAGCACTGCATGGCACTTTTTAGCCTGACTCTGGGAATAGCCCTTTGAAAGCTTAGGGGGTACCTGATGTTCATAGGACAATTCTGCAGAGGAGGGCATGGAAGTGGCAGAGGAGGAGAAGGTGTAGAGCTCACAGGTCTGGCATCATCACCACCAGCTGTATGGAGACATGGGGGCGCAACAAGCTGCAGCAACGAGCCCTGTCCTGCATCCTTTCGAGTTGCAAGCAGCGTTACCCAGTGTGCTGTGAACGAAATATATCGACCCCGCCCATGCTTGCTGGACCACGTGTTAGCAGTGGGGTGGATTTTATGGCTGACTGCCTTGCCCAGTGATGCCAGAACATTCCCTTCCATGTGATGGTAGAGAGATGGAATGGCCTTACGTGAAAAGTAGTAGCGACTGGGAACCTGCCATTGTGGTACAGCACATTGTGCAAATTCACGGAAGGGGGCAGAATCCACCAGACTGAAAGGCAGAAGTTGGAGAGCCAGCAGCTTTGACAAGCTTGCATTTAGATGCTGGGCATGTGGGTGGCAGGGACTGTATTTTTTTCTGCTGCAGCAGATGGGGGAGAGAAATTTGCCGGCTACAGTCTACAACTGGTGGTGTGCTGCTGGCAGATGTGCTGCTAGGACCTGGGACACCCTGTGCTATACCATCATCCCTGTCAGTGGAGGCTGCTGAGAGGTAATGACACTGTATAGCAGGGGCAGACTGAAGTGGGTAAGAAGGAGGGACAGATTTGTGCCCCTTTCGTTTTGCTTTTAGGTGCTCTTGCCAACGGGCTGAGTGGTTGGATGTTAAATGCCTTGTTAGCATGTGGTACCCAAATGGTTGGTGTTTTTGGTGTACTTTAGAGTACTCACAATACACAGACACACTTCATGGATACACTATAATATACTGCAATATAATGTGCCAAACGTACAGTGATGCACAGAATTATATGGCGTTAAACTGGCAGTAACATACAAAACTATATGGCGTTAAACTGGCAGTAATGCGCACAGAACTATATGGCGTTAAACTGGCAGTAATGCACACAAAACTATATGGCGTTAAACTGACAGTAATGCACGCAAAACTATATGGCCTTAAGCTGGCATTAACGCAATCAAATAGATGGTGTTTAACCGTTACTACACTGACGCTATCTAAACAGTCCCTACTCTAGCTATACACCAATGTAAAGATTACTGACACTGTCTCATTACACTACACTGTAACTATCTGAGCTGTCCCTACTCCACACTAATGTATGTATGAATGACACGGTCTCACTACACTACAGTGAAACTATCTGAGCTGTCCCTACTCTAGCTGCACACTGTGCAAAGCTGAATGATGGTCCTCCTCACTACACTCAGACTATACCTAGACAGAAAATGAAAAATTGTGTCACCGGCGCAAAAATTGTGTTAATAATAAAATGATAAAATATGAATATAAAAATCTAGAATATGATCTGCTGCGGCTAAAAAAGTCCTATACCATAGATTAGGAAAAAAATGTATGTTTGAAATTTAATTGCGCTGATCCAAAAAGTGCTAGTGCAATATTACCACTAAAACGGTGTGTGTACCATGTATGCAAACCTTAAAACTAAAAAACTATAAAATGCTACGTATCAATAGATCAATATATAGTGCAAATTATCAAGTGCAAATGATCAAAGCTCCAAAACATAGGTTTTTTTTACAATAGTCCCCAAAGTCCACTTCAATTTGTCATATAACTTCCATGTGCATGTTGTGCACCAATTCACATCCGTGCTCTGTAAAAGAACTTTTCACCACTTCATGTGCCACCACCACCTTCTGAAATGGGCACTCACCAGAACCTAGAAAAACTTGTGCCTTTGGTTTATATTGAGATAATTACTCCACTATCCTGGCGTTCCTTCAACTAGGTTGCCACTAGTTACTCCTCATGTCTTCATGTTAATCTTGGTATCTCATAAGAAGTAAACATCCATCATTGCGCAACATGCTTATATAAAATGTATTTTAACCAATAAAATAACATCCGCAATGTATAAAATGTGCACTCACAATTAAAGTGCCTTTAGACCGGCGCTGAGTCTTTCCAGCAGTGTTTTTGGGGTATAGCTCCGATGCTTCTTTTCCCGGGAACAGCGTGCGCTCCAAGCCTGGATCTGGAGCGAGTTTGGGACAGGAAGTGATGTCAGAGGTTACCCAGAAGCCTCTACGCGTTTCACATACATACATGCGTCATGAGAAAGCTGGGTACGCCATCTTTGAAATGGTATTTATGCCCTTTTTGGCAATTATTCAGGCAATCACATCCTTCGAGGAAACCGGAAGTTCGTCATTGTTTCACTCATAGTGTTCCTATGCCAGAAGTGTATCTTCTGCCTTTATAATTACTGGCAATTCCGAACTATGCTGTTGTGTTTATAATTGGGGCAGTGTTTTCTCAGTACCAACACTACCAATTTAAATTTGTTCTTTGCATAATTTCACCATGTTTGAATACCCAAAATAGATGGCTGGAAGAACTTTACATTCTTATGTTGCACTCTATAAAATCAATCCATTTTTTTTTACTTTTTCCTAGTTAATCACCATATATCAGTACTGCGATTATATACATAAAACTACACCAACCACATGCAGAAAAATATGAAAATAAAAATAAAATTAAATAAAAATTAAATTGAAAATAAAATAAAAATGAATGAAAATAAAAAATAAAAATAAACAATAAATGTAAAAATAAATAAAACTAAAATAAAAATAAAATATAAATAAAAATTAAAATGAAAATAAAATGAAAAGAAAAATATTAATAATCCTCTATGAAACAATTAATATCAAGTTCTACGCTCAACCCATTAGGTTTCATAGTATTAATTTAAAAATCCAGTAAATTTCACTTGATACTTGACACTTGATATTTCTCTCTGCATATTAGAGTCTCTCCAATTTCGGTCTATTTTATCTATGGCATAGAATTTCAAGTGCTGTGGGTTTCTATTATGGATATTCCTAAAATGTTTTGAAACGCTGTGGTGTTTAAACCCCTTTTTGATATTTCTAATATGTTCTCCTATCCTAACAGTGAGTCTTGTTGTTCTCCCTACATACTGCAATGCTACATTCCAATAGGTAAGTCACATGGGTGCTGCTACAAGTGATACGTTTATCAATATTATATTTTAATGCAGTTGTGTTTGATTGGAATTCTGTAGTCTTCTATTCCCTTTGTGACCCTACAGGGTTTGCACTTTCCACATCTATAGAAGTCCTTATGGTCAAAGAAGGTCACCATTTTTTTGGGGGGGTTAGGTACATTCTTTACAATCACATCCCTAATTCTTCTTGCTCATCTATAGATGAACTTAGGTTTGGTGGTAAAATCCTTTTTAAATGCGGGTCATTACAAAAGATTGACCAATTCTTTTTTATTATTTTCTCTAGGGCACTTCACTGTTTTCCCTTCTTTCTTTATTTTATTTTTATTTTTTAACTTGTAATAAATTATTTCTGTTAGTACTACTCACCGTCTCTCTGATGTACTCCTGTTCCTTTCTGTCATAGATGATAAAAGTATACACTGCGCTAAATTCAAAAAAATATATGGTGCAGAGCAGCTACATACAGGGTGACAACAACCAAAAGAACATGTGAAAATAAAATGTAGCGCATAAATTGTGCAAAAAATTCTACAATCAAGAAAATGGCTGAAACACAAATGTCCATAAGTGATAAACACGTTAATGATGAAACTTATAAGTCTCTAAATAAAGGTAAATAAAGTCCAGTAAGTGAATAAAACAGCAAATATGCATGGGATATCCCACTAGGAATGGTATGTGGATGTGAAACGACAAATGTTCCAACACAGGTATATCATCAGCTCATCCCAAAGCTGTATCTCACAACTGCATGTACCTTGGTGAAGATGGTGTGTAAGAAACTCTTACCAAATATAATGGACTCCCTTGTCAGCGACAGGGAGTCACTCGAGCGGGTTGCCTCTCAGGGCCTGAAAAACGGACATTACAGCTCTGCGAACCTTCTGGGTCAAACTCTGTGTGGATCTCCCGGGGCCGCCAGGTGGGTCCTCCCAAAGGATGGCCGAGGTGTGAATCAGAGGGAACGATACATCACGTGAAAAGCTGAAGTGAAGACTGGTTTGATCTCTCAGTTGATATGTGGAGAAAAAATAAACAGGCTCCACATAGCGTAGATGAGCAAAGTGGGATTTTTATTGCTAAAAAAGCCAGGCAATAATAAAATGTGATCACAGGGTATAAAAACAAAGTTGGGCAACAAGAAGGATGCTGAAAGCGCCCTTTCAGCATCCTTCTTGTTGCCCAACTTTGTTTTTATACCCTGTGATCACATTTTATTATTGCCTGGCTTTTTTAGCAATAAAAATTTTTTTCTCCACATATCAACTGAGAGATCAAACCAGTCTTCACTTCAGCTTTTCACGTGATGCATCGTTCCCTCTGATTCGCACCTCGGCCATCCTTTGGGAGGACCCACCTGGCGGCCCCGGGAGATCCACACAGAGTTTGACCCAGAAGGTTCGCAGAGCTGTGATGTCCGTTTTTCAGGCCCTGAGAGGCAACCCGCTCGAGTGACTCCCTGTTGCTGACAAGGGAGTCCATTATATCTGGTAAGAGTTTCTTACACACCATCTTCACCAAGGTACATGCAGTTGTGAGATACAGCTTTGGGATGATCTGATGATATACCTGTGTTGGAACATTTGTCGTTTCACATCCACATACCATTCCTAGTGGGATATCCCATGCATATTTGCTGTTTTATTCACTTACTGGACTTTATTTACCTTTATTTAGAGACTTATAAGTTTCATCATTAACGTGTTTATCACTTATGGACATTTGTGTTTCAGTCCTTTCTGTCATAACCTTTGTCCACAAATCTCTTGATTAGTACATCTGTTTGTGTGAGATAGTTGCCTATCAAATCACAGTTGCGCCTAATTCTAATAAATTGGCCTTTGGGTATGGCTTTTTTCCACTGGGGAGGGTGGCAACTACTAAAAGGGATATACCCTTTACGCTCTGTATCCTTGAAATGCGTTCTGGTGTACAGTCTTCCCCCATTCTTAAAAATCTCCAAATCAAGGAAATTAATGGTTGTGTGGTGTATACTTGCAGTAAATTTTATACCCTATTTGTTGTCTCCTAAATGTTTGATGAATAGATCTAGATCTTCCTGGTTGCCTTCCCAGACAACCAGGATATCATCTATAATTTTTTATATACCTGTATGTGTGGCCAGCACTTTCCAAATATCTCCTAGTTTTCCCATTTGTTAACCACTTCAGCCCCGGAAGGATTTACCCCCTTCCTGACCAGGGCACTTTTTACAATTTGGCACTGCGTCGCTTTAACTGCTAATTGCGCGGTCATGCAATGCTGTACCCAAACGAAATTTGCGTCCTTTTCTTCCCACAAATAGAGCTTTCTTTTGATGTTATTTGATCACCTCTGTGGTTTTTATTTTTTGAGCTATACACGGAAAAAGACCGAAAATTTTGAAAAAATTACATTTTCTACTTTTTGTTATAAAAAAAAATCCAATAAACTCAATTTTAGTCATACATTTAGGCCAAAATGTAATCGGCCACATGTCTTTGGTAAAAAAAATGTCAATAAGCGTATATTTATTGGTTTGCGCAAAAGTTATAGCGTCTACAAACAAGGGTACATTTTCTGTAATTTACACAGCTTTTAGTTTGACTGTCTATGTCATTTCTTGAGGTGCTAAAATGGCAGGGCAGTACAAACCCCCCAAAATGACCCCATTTTGGAAAGTAGACACCCCAAGGAAATTGCTGAGAGGCATGTTGAGCCCATTGAATATTATTTTTTTTTGTCCCAAGTGATTGAATAATGACAAAAAAAAAAATTACAAAAAGTTGTCACTAAATGATATATTGCTCACACAGGTCATGGGCATATGTGGAATTGCACCCAAAATACATTCAGCTGCTTCTCCTGAGTATGGGGATACCACATGTGTGGGACTTTTTGGGAGCCTAGCCGCGTACGGGGCCCCGAAAACCAATCACCGCCTTCAGGATTTCTAAGGGCGTAAATTTTTGATTTCACTCCTCACTACCTATCACAGTTTTGAAGGCCATAAAATGCCCAGATGGCACAAAACCCCCCTAAATGACCCCATTTTGGAAAGTAGACACCCCAAGCTATTTGCTGAGAGGCATGTTGAGTCCATGGAATATTTTATATTTTGACACAAGTTGCGGGAAAGTGACACTTTTTATTTTTTGCACAAAGTTGTCACTAAATGATATATTGCTCACACAGACCATGGGCATATGTGGAATTGCACCCCAAAATACATTTAGCTGCTTCTCCTGAGTATGGGGATACCACATGTGTGGAACTTTTTGGGAGCCTAACCTAGTACGGGGCCCCGAAAACCAATCACCGCCTTCAGGATTTCTAAGGGTGTAAATTTTTGATTTCACTCTTCACTGCCTATCACAGTTTCGGAGGCCATGGAATGCCCAGGTGGCACAAACCCCCCCCCCCAAAATGACCCCATTTTGGAAAGTAGACACCCCAAGCTATTTGCTGAGAGGCATAGTGAGTATTTTGCAGCTCTCATTTGTTTTTGAAAATGAAGAAAGACAAGAAAAAAAATATTTTTTTTCTTTTTTCAATTTTCAAAACTTTGTGACAAAAAGTGAGGTCTGCAAAATACTCACTATACCTCTCTCAGCAAATAGCTTGGGGTGTCTACTTTCAAAAATAGGGTCATTTGGGGGGGTTTGTGCCACCTGGGCATTCCATGGCTTCCGAAACTGTGATAGGCAGTGAAGAGTGAAATCAAAAATTTACGCCCTTAGAAAGCCTGAAGGCATGCTTGGTTTTCGGGGTCCCGTGCGCGGCTAGGCTCCCAAAAAGTCTCACACATGTATCCCCGTACTCAGGAGAAGCAACAGAATGTATTTTGTGGTGTAATTTCACATATTCCCATGGAATGTTTGAGCAATATATCATTTAGTGACAACTTTGTGCAACAAAAAAAAAATTTTTCTTTTTCCCGCAACTTGTGTCACAATATAAAATATTCCATGGGCTCGACATGCCTCTCAGCAAATAGCTTGGGGTGTCTACTTTCCAAAATGGGGTCATTTGGGGGGGGGGTTTTTATGCACAACATTTAGAAGCTTATGTCGCATATCACCCACTCTTCTAACCACTTGAAGACAAAGCCCTTTCTGACACTATTTGTTTACATGAAAAAATCATTTTTTTTAAAGGAAATTACTTTGAACCCCCAAACATTATATATTTTTTAAAGCAAAGGCCCTGCAGATTAAAATGGTGAGAGATTCATTTTTTTTTTTTACACAGTATTTGCGCAGCGATTTTTCAAATGCATTTTTTGGGGAATAAACACGCTTTTTAAAATTTTAATGCACTAAAACACACTATATTGCCCAAATGTTTGATGAAATACAAAAGATGATCTTAGGCCGAGTACTTGGATACCAAACATGACATGCTTTAAAATTGCGCACAAACATACAGTGGCAACAAATTTTTAAAAGCCTTTAAAAGCCTTTACAGGTTACCACTTTATATTTACAGAGGAGGTCTACTGCTAAAATTACTACCCTCGATCTGACCTTCGCGGTGATAACTCACATGCATGGTGCAATTGCTGTTTACATTTGACGCCAGACCGAGGCTTGCGTTCGCCTTAGCGCGAGAGCAGGAGGGGACAGGGGTGCTTTTTTTTTTTCCTTTATTTTTTTTTGCCTTTTTATCTTATTTTTAAACTGTTACTTTCATTTTTTTTTTTAATCATTTTTATTGTTATCCCAGGGAATGTAAATATCCCCTATGATAGCAATAGGTAGTGACAGGTACTCTTTTTTGAAAAAATTGGGGTCTATTAGACCCTAGATCTCTCCTCTGCCCTCAGAGCATCTGACCACACCAAGATCAGTGTGGTAAAATGCTTTCCCAATTTCCCAATGCCGCGGTTTACATCCGGCGAAATCTAAGTCATGAAATGCTCGTAGCTTCCGGTTTCTTAGGCCATAGAGATGTTTGGAGCCACTCTGGTCTCTGATCAGCTCTATGGTCAGCTGGCTGAATCACCGGCTGCATTCTTAGGTTCCCTGTTGAGACAGGAGAGCCAGAGAAAAAAACGGAAGACGGTGGGGGGGGGGGGCATACCCTCCCACTGCTTGTAAAAGCAGTCTAGAGGCTAATTAGCCGCTAGGATTGCTTTTACATGAAAGCCGACCGCTGGCTGAAAAGAATGATACCAAGATGATACCTAAGCCTGCAGGCATCATTCTGGTATAACCACTCAAAGTCGTGAATTGCGTACCTGAAGACAAAAAAATGGTTAATAAAACAGTAAACGGTAATTTATAAAAAATTGCATACCTGAAAAGCAAACTTGATAAAACATAATAACAATAAAACATTGCAGAATAGAATACAGTAAAAAAGAGCAGAACAATAGAGAGAGAATAGAGAGAGAGAACAATGAAACAACAATTTTTTTTTATTTTATATATTTTTTTGTGTTTTTTTTTTGTAACTGTAACTTTTATAACTGTAACCGGTTCCAGGTTCAGGTCTCTCAAAATGCGATGGCATCTTGGGAGACCCTGTGAAAGTGTGTCCTAGTCTGTGCAATGCTGTACGCTACGCTAATACTCAACTAGTGTATGGTAGCGTTCAAAACATTCACCAATGCAAAGACCAGGACTGTCAGGACAGGAGGGACAATAATAGCGGGTGTCACGCCTATATCCGCGCTTGCTGCAGACACGACATCTTTTTTGGGGGGGGTTCGTTGGGTAGGGGTACTCGGGAGGACATGAAAATGCCTCTCATGCAGCCGACTGCATTTGGTTGGGGATGTGAATGGGGGAAGTACGGGTGCTGCAGAAGTGGTGGGTTCCCAATTATTAGGATTGGCGAATGCAGCAGGAAGGGCATTATGGGCACGACGGGCCTGTGTTTGTCTTCTTCTTGGTGGCAGCGGGACACTACTTGTGCTTGCCACCTCACCAGCTTGAACTGCACTTATGGGACTCGCCACGTCACCAAGTGTTACTGCAGTGCTGGTTTAACTACGACCGGGGTGTACTAGGCCTCTGGTGCTTGCCACTTCACCAAAACGCTACCAAAGAAAAACTGTTAGCGATCGCAGGGATCAGGCCTGACTCTGCGAACGCTGCAGTTATGCGTTTAGTGTTTTGTAAGTTACAGTGATCGATCGATACTGCACTTGGGTGGGCTGGGCCGGGCGGAGGGGCAAAACGCAGGTGCTAGCAGGTATCTGAGCTGATCCAGCTAACACTGCGTTTTTGGGAACCCTAAACTGCTGGGGACGCTAGTATAGATCGGATCAGATATTGATCCGTTCAGATACTATACCACTAAGGGAGGTGTACGGTGCGTGCGTGGGTGTTAGCGGTACTGGCGCTAACCTGATGCTGCTTGGGGCTAGTGCTTGCCAGTTCACCAAAACGCTACCAAATAAACTGTTAGCGATCGCAGGGATCAGGCCTGACTGTGCGAACGCTGCAGTTATGTGTTTAGTGTTTTGTAAGTGACAGTGATCGATTGATACTGCACTTGGGAGGGCTGGGCTGGGCCGGGCGGAGGGGCAAAACGCAGGTGCTAGCAGGTATCTGGGCTGATCCCGCAAACACTGCATTTTTGGGAACCCTAAACTGCTGGGGACGCTAGTATAGATCTGATCGGATCAGATATTGATCCATTCAGATACTATACCACTAAGGGAGGCGTATGCTGCGTGCGTGGGTGTTACCGGTACTGGCGCTAATCTGACGCTGCCTGGGGCGACGCATATCATGGCCGGGCGATCAGGGGGCTAAACCTTTATATGGTAATAAACGGCGGGTGCCCTGACACTATAAAAAATAAACAAACTAACCAGCGTCACCCGTAACAGTTATACGGTAAACACTGGTGAAAGGGTTAACTAGGGGACAATCAAGGGGTTAAAACATTTATTAGATAGTATATGGGGGTCCCTGACGCTATAAAACGCTGACGGCGAACCTAAATATTTACCTCACTAACTAGCGTCACCAGCGACACTAATACAGCGAGCAGAAAAATGATCGCTTAGCGACACTGGCGACGGGGGGTGATCAAGGGGTTAAAACTTTATTGGGGGGGTTAGGGTGTATCCTACACCTAAAGGGGGCTGATTAGGGGGTTCATGTTCTACTGAGTGTGTAGTGTTTGTGCACTCACATTGAAGACTTCTCTCCTCGGCGCCGAAACGGAAAATACCGAGCCGAGCAGAAATTACATCATTTCCTTTGCTGCTCTTTAGCATACAGCAGCAGAGGAAGAATCTGATTGGCTAGGAGCGATCGCGAGGGGGGGGGGGCACGAATGGATGGTCTCCCCCTCACCTCTCATCGCTCCCAGACACAAGCCGACTGCCTCGGGCACCGGGGGGGGGGGGTCCCCCCGCCCGCGGGAGGCAGATCACGTACAGGTACGTGATTCTGCCTGCCCGTGCCATTCTGCCGCAGTATATCTGCGTGAGGCGGTCGGCAAGTGGTTAAGAAATATGTTGGCCACACTCAGGCGTATTTGTTTCCCATACCCACCCCCCTTTATTGGCTTGAAGTATTTATGTTTGTGACAAAAGAAATTATTTCTCCCTGGTGATCTAGTTTTGTTTTTGTGTACCTTTGGGACTTGATAAATTACTGGTACCTACCCTCTTTTTTTTATTAATTATTCGGTTTGCAATCCCATTGTTTAGAAATTCCTTCAGTTTAATTTTTAGTTCCCTATTGGGGTTTTTGGGGTTTTTACTCACTACTATACCCTTGCGCTTCTCTAGTTTTTTTAATACCCTGCCATACTCTATCCATTCTATTGGTTTGTTTTGGTTTATTGTACTTGATTTCTTTTTCTACCGTCTTCTTAAAAACTTCTATGTACTGATTGGAATTGGATTTTGGGTTAAACGTAGATCTATTTTTCAACTGACTGTGCGTGTGTTCGGTACTGAGTTGCTGCTTAGTTATTTCTCCCTTTTCAATAAAATGTTTTTTCAAATGTTATTTCCTCACAAACTTCTGCAAGTCTATGAAGGCTTCAAATTGATTAAAAGATTTACTTGGTGCATATATATTTCCCTTATCCAATACTATTAATTCTTCCTGCATAAAAACAATTTCTAGGTTATAGATTCCCTCACCCATTTTTGAATTTTTCTTTTTGCTTCCCCCTCTGCAACCTCTCTGTCTTGTGGATTTCTGTTCCAACCCCCCCACCCCCCCACCCCCGTTCCTTTGATAGGTGGGTGTGGGTGGGTGGTAGGGTTCCCTCCAGTCCCTCCATTCCCCCTGCCATTGTGGGGGTCCATAATTATATGGGGTTCATAGTTTTTAAGATAGTATCCCCTACCCCTCCCTCTAGGCCCCCTCTAGATGGTCTGGAGTATTGGCCCATTGGAGGCTGGTATGGGTAATAATTTGTTCCATTTCCTCCACCTTCTGGTTTGTTTGCTATGCCCTTATTTTGTGCCGTTGCATTGTTGGTAATTGTGCTAGGTGTTGGTGTTTTATTCCTGTTACCATTGGAACGCACGCAGATCCCGGGAAACGAAGCGGTGGAGCTATACCCCAAAACACACTGCTGGAAAGATTCAGTGCCAGTCTAAAGGCACTTTATTTGTGCGTGCACATTTTATACATTGTGGATGTTATTTTATTGGTTAAAATACATTTTATATAAGCATGTTGTGCAATGATGGAAGGTTACTTCTTATGAGATACCAAGATTGTCATGGAGACATGTGGAGTAACTAGTGGCAACCTAGTTGAACGAACGCCAGGATAATGGAGTGTGGTTATCCCAATATAAACCAAAGGCACAAGTTTTTCTAGGTTCTGGTGAGTGCCCATTTCGGAAGATGGTGGTAGCACATGAGGTGGTGAAAAGTTCTTTTACAGAGCACGGATGTGAATTGGTGCACAATATGCACATGGAAGTTATATCACAAATTGAAGTGGGGACTATTGTAAAAAACCTATGTTTTGTAGTTTTGATCATTTGCACTTGATAATTTGCACTATATATTGATCTATTGATACGTAGCACTTTATAGTTTTTTAGTTTTAACATTTGCATATATGGTACAGACACCGTTTTAGTGGTAATATTGCCTAGCACTTTTTGGATCAGCGCAGTTACATTTCAAACATAATATACCTAGACAGACACTAAACTAATATTCTACACTGACAATTGAAGAAAAATAGCACAGTATAGCACACTAACTAATAGCACTGAACAGAGCCCTGTTGTATCTCTCTCCACGCCAAAATCACACTGAAAATGGCTGCCATTGAAAGAAAACTTTCATACTGTGGGGTGGGAATGAGCCATGATTGGATAAAGTCATGATGACAGTGTCAAATCATGACTCTGACAGTGCTCTGTGCTCAGCCAATCAGGGCTTGCAATGCACTGTTCAGCGCCGCAAGGCATTGAGGTCCGTTCAGGTGGGTGAACAAACGGTCAAATGACCTGTTTGTTCGGCTGTTCATTGAACGTCCGAACAGCTAAAGTTCGGCCCGAACATATGCTCGGGCCGAGCCGTTTGCCCATCCCTACACGCCAGAGCCCATGACAGATTTCTGTCCTGTACCATCACACTCTCTACCAACCTCTCAACATGGTTTACAAAATCCAGAGCCACTTTAACCTGGGTATTTATGTGACTTTGTTGAATGTTATTAAGGATGCCACCAATCTCTCTGAGTAACAAAGCCCCGCTTACTGTCTGAAGCTATGGCTGAGAGTTTGTTCCTCAAGATACCAATGTCCACTCCATTAACAGCCATCCCAGCTCCTATCCCCCCCCCCCCCCCCATATAGTGCTGAATACATCCCTCCTCTTTCAGTTACTCCTCAGAAATAAGCGTCCTGCATGAATCTGTGTCTGCACATCTCTGCGAGTAAGCCCCTGGTACAATGACAGCACTTGATTCAGTGTATACTCAGCACATATAGGGTAATAGGTTTTTATCAACCACTGTGAGATGTTGAAGCACCATGTGGTGAAGGCATACTGTGCCCTGGTAGCCAGCGTTTGTTCCCTTTATCTAACGAAGCATGCTCCTGTGTGTAATCACAGACACCTTATTTTGCATAAGTGCCAGCCTCCTGGGTACCTGCACCATATTAATTCAGTTATGTCAATACATGTCACACATTAACCACTTAAGCCCCGGACCATTTGGCTGCCTAAAGACCAGAGGACTTTTTACAATTTGGCACTGCGCTGTTTAACTGGTAATTGCTCGGTCATGCAATGTTGCACCCAAACGAAATTTGCGTCCTTTTTTCCCACAAATAGAGCTTTCTTTTGATGGTATTTGATTGCTTCTGCTATTTTCATTTTTTGCTATATAAACGAAAAAAAGACCGAAAATTTTGAAAAAAATTATATTTTCTCATTTTTGTTATAAGAAAAATCCAATAAACACAATTTTAGTCATACATTTAGGCCAAAATGTATTCAGCCACATGTCTTTGGTAAAAAAAAAAATGTCAATAAGCGTATATTTATTGGTTTGCGCAAAAGTTATAGCATCTACAAACTAGGGTACATTTTCTGGAATTTACACATCTTTTAGTTTATGACTGCCTATCTCATTTTTTGAGGTGCTAAAATGGCAGGGCAGTACAAAACCCCCCAAATGACCCCATTTTGGAAAGTAGACACCCCAAGGATATTGCTGAGAGGCATGTTGAGCCCATTGAATATTTAATTTTTTTGTCCCAAGTGATTGGATAATGACAAAAATTTTTTTTTTTTTTTACAAAAAGTTGTCACTAAATGATATATTGCTCACACATGCCATGGTTATATGTGGAATTGCACCCCAAAATACATTTTGCTGCTTCTCCTGAGTACGGGGATACCACATGTGTGGGACTTTTTGGGAGCCTAGCCCCGTACAGGGCCCCTGAAAACTAAGCAACACCTTCAGGATTTCTAAGGGAGTAAATTTTTGATTTCACTCCTCACTACCTATCAGTTTTGAAGGTCATAAAATGCCAAGATGGTACAAAACCCCTCAAATGACCCCATTTTGGAAAGTAGACACCTCAGGCTGTTTGCTGAGAGGCATGTTGAGTCCATGGAATATTTTTTTATTTTGCCACAAGTTGCTGGAAAATGACAAACTTTTTTTTTTTTTTTGCACAAAGTTCTTACTAAATGATTTATTGCTCACACATGCAATGGGCATATGTGGAATTACACCCCAAAATACATTTTGCTGCTTCTCCCGAGTACGGGGATACCACATGTGTGGGACTTTTTGTGAGCTTAGCCGCATACGGGGCCCCGAAAACCAAGCATCGCCTTCAGGATTTCTAAGGGCATACATTTTTTACTTCACTCCTCACTACCTATCACAGTTTTGAAGGCCATAAAATGCCAAGATGGCACCCCCCCCCCCAAATGACCCCATTTTGGAAAGTAGACACCCCAAGCTATTTGCTGAGAGGCATGCTGAGTATTTTGCAGCTCTCATTTGTTTTTGAAAATGAAGAAATTAAAGAAAAATGTTTTTTTTTTGTTTTCAAAACTTTGTGAAAAAAAGCGAGATCTGCAAAATACTGACCATACCTCTTAGCAAATAGAATGGGGTGTCTACTTTCTAAAATGGGGTCATTTGAGGGGGATTTTGTGCCATCTGGGCATTCCATGGCCTCCGAAACTGTGATAGGCAGTGAGGAGTGAAATCAAAAATTTACACCCTTAGAAAACTTGAAGGCGGTGCTTGGTTTTCGGGGTCCCGTACGCAGCTTGTCATGAACAGGTGTGACCAGAACCGTGTGATCTGCGACAGAGGACACCCAAACGTATATAAGTGAAAATATAATAATTTATTAAAGAAAGTGAGTAATATAATACAACCAACTCCAATATGACACAGTGCAATAACCAACCACAGACAGAGACCCACAAATAACAACAGACAGATAAGTGCAATAAATGGGAAATACCAGGTTCATAAACAATAGCCAGGCCAGGGTCATACACAGCAGATGGACAGGGGATGTTCCAGAGACATAAACGTAAGCCAGGCCAAGGTCATACACAGGGAGGTCAGCAGATGTGGTATGGAACACAGGACAGGGAGAGGATGGATGGGTCAGACTGCAGGCAGGGATGCAAGGTAACAGGTGGGACAGGATAGGGTCCGAGACAGGGAGACAGGATCAGGTTCAGGGCACAGGATCAGATTGCTAGCAGGTCAGGAGGCGATGAAGAAATCAAGGCAAACATGTGAATGTTTGCCGGGTATTTATAGGCCTGTGATTGGCCTCAAGTGACACCTGATTGTAGGAGGTACTGTCTGCTCCACACTGCCAGGATCCATCCGCTGGTCGACGCCAGTACTGCGGCCCAAAGATGATATACTATTAACAGGGAAAAGCTCTCCTGACAGTTCCAAACTGCCAGGAGACACCTGCTGGTGGACCTCAGTACTGCATGCCAAATAACAGGTCTTACCAGCGGATGGAACATTTCCTGACAGTACCCCCCCTCAAAGGAGCGGCCTCCAGACGCTCCAATTGGTTGTAATTGTCCATAGTCCATGGCATTAAGCAGAACAACAGATGGTGGCACAACAGGCAGAACAACAGGTGGTGGCACAACAGGCATGGGCACTTCAAGCTGGGCAAAAGGCATTGGCACTTCAAGCTGGGCAGAGGGCTCATCAAGCTGGGCAGAGGGCTCATCAAGCTGGAGGGCAGACACCGGGACATCAGGCTGGAGGGCAGACACCGGGACATCAGGCTGGAGGGCAGACACCGGGACATCAGGCTGGAGGGCAGACACCGGGACATCAGGCTGGAGGGCAGACACCGGGACATCAGGCTGGAGGGCAGACACCGGGACATCAGGCTGGAGGGCAGACACCGGGACATCAGGCTGGAGGGCTGGCACCGGGACATCAGGCTGGAGGGCAGACACCGGGACATCAGGCTTGAGGGCTGGCACCGGGACATCAGGCTGGAGGGCTGGCACCGGGACATCAGGCTGGAGGGCTGGCACCGGCGCATTAGGCTGGAGGGCTGGCACCGGGGCATCAGGCTGGAGGGCTGGCACCGGCACATTAGGCTGGAGGGCTGGCACCGGCGCATTAGGCTGGAGGGCTGGCACCGGCGCATTAGGCTGGAGGGCTGGCACCGGCGCATTAGGCTGGAGGGCTGGCACCGGCGCATTAGGCTGGAGGGCTGGCACCGGCGCATTAGGCTGGAGGGCTGGCACCGGGGCATCAGGCTGGGGGGCTGGCACCGGGACATCAGGCTGGAGGGCTGGCACCGGGACATCAGGCTGGAGGGCTGGCACCGGGACATCAGGCTGGAGGGCTGGCACCGGGACATCAGGCTGGAGGGCTGGCACCGGGACATCAGGCTGGAGGGCTGGCACCGGGACATCAGGCTGGAGGGCTGGCACCGGGACATCAGGCTGGAGGGCTGGCACCGGGACATCAGGCTGGAGGGCTGGCACCGGGACATCAGGCTGGAGGGCTGGCACTGGGACATCAGGCTGGACAACAGGTACTAGAACTTCAGACTGAGCAGTAGGCACATCAGGCAGAACAGCAGGTGCTGGCACAACAAGCTGAACAGCAGGCACATCAGACTGGATAGCAGGTACTGGAACTTCAAACCGGACAGCTGGTACTGGAACTTCAGACTGGGCAGCAGGCACTGGCACATCAGGCAAAACAGCAGGTGCATCGGACTGGATAGCAGGTACTGGAACTTCAAACCAGGCAGCTCGTACTGGAACTTCAGACTGGACGGTGGGCACAGGTGCTGGCACATTAGGCAGAACAGCAGGTGCAGTGGACTGAATAGCAGGTATTGGAACTTCAAACCGGGCAGCTGGTACTGGAACTTCAGACTGGGCAGCTGGTACTGGAACTTCAAACCGGGCAGCTGGTACTGGAACTTCAGACTGGGCAGCAGGCACAGACACTCGCACATCAGGCAGAACAGCAGGTACTGGCACAACAGCAGGCATCGGAACATCAGGCTGGGCGGCACACAGGAACACATCAGGCTGGAACAGATCAGCTGGTGGGGAGGCAGGATTGGACACTGGCATGATGGTATGGGTTGGATTAGCTGGTGCGGAGGCAGGTTGGGTTACTGGCAGGATTGTCTTGGTTGGAAAAAACTTTCATTTTTTCTTTGGCTTAGCCACTGAAGCTCTGTAGGTGAGGGGTGCAGCAGACTGGAAAGGAGGATTGGGATATGGCAGAGAAGAGGTAACAGTAGCTGGAGGAAGTTCCTGTGGGTTTGTTGACAACTGAGAAGAGGCAGGTGGGTTGAATGCAGGATAGGTGCAGCGGGTAGGGACAGGGTATCGATATTTGGTGGGAAGCAGGGTATATTGGGCCGAAACAGAGGTTGCCATGGGTGAAGGGAAAAAAGACTCCTGGGCAGGCAGGTGTCTAATAGCAGGTCTGGGTTGTGCAGAGCTGACCGAAGCTGGAGATAATAAGTCTGAGCATGCCTGTAGTACAGGTTGAACAAACCTGGGTTCACATACTGCCTGTCTAACCAGGGACTGCACCGAATCTATACAATCCACTAGCACCTGTTTAGGACAAGCTGAATAATGCTCCAGAAAGTATACAGCATCATCCTCCAACAGCCATACCAGAGACTCCACCTGATCACTACTGAAGGGGGGAGAAAAATCATCACTTCCTTTAAGACTGCCAGACAAGGCTAGCTCAGCACACACCTGTATCAGGGGCTGAACGTTCTCAAACAGTAATCTACCCTGATCAACCAGAGAATGGGCCAGACAGATACACTCCAGGAGCTGATTCCTGGCCCACTCTTTTAATACCAGACGGCAGTAATTGTTATCCTCCAACACCAGTGAGGCAAGGAGAACAACTGTTTCTGATTGCATTTTAATAGCACTACAATGGTTCCTCTGCGCAGTCACTTCTGGTCAGAGATGGCCTTGATTTACTGTCATGAACAGGTGTGACCAGAACCGTGTGATCTGCGACAGAGGACACCCAAACCTATATAAGTGAAAATATAATAATTTATTAAAGAAAGTGAGTAATATAATACAACCAACTCCAATATGACACAGTGCAATAACCAACCACAGACAGAGACCCACAAATAACAACAGACAGATAAGTGCAATAAATGGGAAATACCAGGTTCATAAACAATAGCCAGGCCAGGGTCATACACAGCAGATCAGCAGATGGACAGGGGATGTTCCAGAGACATAAACGTAAGCCAGGCCAAGGTCATACACAGGGAGGTCAGCAGATGGGGTATGGAACACAGGACAGGGAGAGGATGGATGGGACAGGCTGCAGGCAAACTTTGTTTACATGAAAAACATTTTTTTTTTGCAAGAAAATTACTTTGAACCCCCAAACATTATATATATTTTTTAAAGCAAAGGCCCTACAGATTAAAATGGTGGGTGTTTTCTTTTTTTTATTTACATAGTATTTGCGCAGCGATTTTTCAAACGCATTTTTTTTTGGGAAAAAACACACTTTTTTAAATTTTAATGCACTAAAACACACTATATTGCCTAAATGTTTGATGAAACATGGATACCAAACACGATGTGCTTTAAAATTGCGCACAAACGTGCAGCGGCAACAAACTACATACATTTTTAAAAGCCTTTACCCCCGTACAGGTTACCACTTTAGATTTACAGAGGAGATCTACTGCTAAAATTACTGCCCTCGATCTGACCTTCGTGGTGATACCTCACATGCATGGTGCAATTGCTGTTTACATGTGACTCCAGACCGACGCTAGCGTTCGCCTTTGCGTGAGAGCAGGGGGGACAGGGGTCCTTTTTTTTTTTTTTTTTTTAAATTATTTATTTTGCTATTCTATTTTTAAACTGTTCCTTTCATTTTTTTTTTTTTTGTTATCTCAGGAAATATATATATCCCCTATGATAGCAATAGGTAGTGACAGGTACTCTTTTTTTGAAAAAAATGGGGTCTGTTAGACCATAGATCTCTCCTCTGCCCTCAAGGCATCTGACCACACCAAGAATGCAAAAATGAAAAAAATGTGTCTGCGCTAGAAAAAAGGTCACATCAATAAAAGATGCAGCAATAATAAATGTAAAAGAAACATGGATGTTTGACCAATAATACACTAAAGTGAAAGTACCACTAGGTGCTTAAATGAAAAGTGCACAGTGCTACATAAAACACACAATGTGAGTGATCAATCAAAAAAAACATATAACATAAACACTGAATCAAATAAAGTATAAAGGGATATATCCACTGGTGAATAAGATAGAGTCCAAATCAGTGTATATCCGGAAATATAAAAGTGCCTAAAAAACATAGTCCATAAATTAGTGAAGCTCGCACATCTTTCCTTCCAAAAGTGTGTCACCAAGAAACATGCTGTAGTGTCTTCCAGCCACCCCCACAGATATATCTGCTCACCTTCCTATGTGTGACACAGTGATTAAACTATGCCAAACAAAGCCTTGGAGACACTCCTGTGCTCTATTGGAACCAGCTGTGCAGACCTTCAATGCTCTCAGTGAAGATAATATCTGGTTAAGGCAGCAACATTTCCTAGTGTATAAAACACAGCAAAAAGTTTTATTCCAGCACTAGGAACCCAAAGTAGTGCACTCCCTAGAATTGAAAATGCAATTCCCAATGTAAAGAATACTGCAAACCACTTCACACGTGTGCCAAAACTTAGCGATGTTGAATCCAAAACCTGTATGTATGCAGAAAAAAATACGATAGTACCCGGCGGGTCATGGTGATTTTCAGATACTGTGCACTACAACGTAAACAATCTTTACCTGAGTTGTGAGCTCACAACTCAGGTAAAGATTGTTTACGTTGTAGTGCACAGTATCTGAAAATCACCATGACCCGCCGGGTACTATCGTATTTTTTTCTGCATACATACAGGTTTTGGATTCAACATCGCTAAGTTTTGGCACACGTGTGAAGTGGTTTGCAGTATTCTTTACATTGGGAATTGCATTTTCAATTCTAGGGAGTGCACTACTTTGGGTTCCTAGTGCTGGAATAAAACTTTTTGCTGTGTTTTATACACTAGGAAATGTTGCTGCCTTAACCAGATATTATCTTCACTGAGAGCATTGAAGGTCTGCACAGCTGGTTCCAATAGAGCACAGGAGTGTCTCCAAGGCTTTGTTTGGCATAGTTTAATCACTGTGTCACACATAGGAAGGTGAGCAGATATACCTGTGGGGGTGGCTGAAAGACACTACAGCATGTTTCTTGGTGACACACTTTTGGAAGGAAAGATGTGCGAGCTTCACTAATTTATGGACTATGTTTTTTGGGCACTTTTATATTTCCAGATATACACTGATTTGGGCTCTATCTTATTCACCAGTGGATATATCCCTTTATACTTTATTTGATTCAGTGTTTATGTTATATGTTTTTTTTGATTGATCACTCACATTGTGTGTTTTATGTAGCACTGTGCACTTTTCATTTAAGCACCTAGTGGTACTTTCACTTTAGTGTATTATTGGTCAAACATCCATGTTTCTTTTACATTTATTATTGCTGCATCTTTTATTGATGTGACCTTTTTTCTAGCGCAGACACATTTTTTTCATTTTTGCCACTTGCACGCTTATGAAACGTGACTGAGTGTTTGCAGCTGGTCTCAATTCAGGTTTGGTTATACATTATTTTGTAGGCATTTATCCGTAAGTGGCTCGCAGGGTTTTACTTATTATCTTCACACCAAGAATGCTTTCCCAATTTCCCAATGGCGCTTTTTATATCCGGCGAAATCTAAGCCATGAAATGCTCGTAGCTTCCGGTTTCTTAGGCCATAGAGATGATTGGAGCCATTCTGGTCTCTCATTAGCTCTATAGTCAGCTGGTGGAACCACTGGCTGCATTCTCAGGTTCCCTGTTGGGACAGGAGAGCCAGAGAAAGCCATAGAAGACGGTGGGAAGGGTGGGACATTCCCTCCCACTGCTTGTAAAAGCAGTCTAGAGTCTAGAGCCGCTAGGATTGCTTTTACATGAAATCCAACTGCTGGCTGAAAAGAATGATGCCAAGATGATACCTAAACCCGCAGGCATCAATTTTGGTATAACCACTCAAAGTCGAGCAACATACCAGTACGTTGCTGGTCCTTGTTGGACATATATTATAATCTTTTTTTTCATGCAGCTTATGGGCTGAATAAAAAAAAGAGATTGATCGGTGGGTATGCCCACCATTAGAATACCTCCCTTCATCCACCCACTTCTAATGATGGGCATACATGCACCATTTTGTTTTTACATCACCTCCTACAGCGCTGGAGTCGCGGCTTTATGTATTGTCGGAGCAAACGCTGTTTCTATCAAGATAAATAAATCCGCGCTGTAGCTGAATGGCGTACCTGCTAATGATGCAAATGATGGTTAACAATAAAACAAAGTAACATTACAGTATAACAGTAAGACTTACCATACCTGCAAAGCAAATACAAAAAATAGTAAAATACAAAACATTTTTTAACGCAACCTGTGCCTAAAATATATATATATGCCGAAGCATGGGGGCATCTGCCCCAAAAGTTAGGAGCAAATCGCTCCTCCACCCCTGCTGCCCCCATGCTTCGGCATATATGCTCTTTTTTCTAACTGTGGTGGTGAAATCACCTTCTACAGCACTGGAGTCACGGCTTTATGTATCGTGGGAGCAAACGCTTTTGCTGTCAAGATAAATAAATCCGCGCTGCAGCTGAATGGCGTACCTGAAAACAAAAAAATGGTTAACAATAAAACACAATAAAACATTGCAGAATAGAATACAGTAAAAAAGAGCAGAACAACAGAGAGAGAATAAAAAATGTTTATTTTTTTTATTTTTTACACTTTTATTTGTAACTGTAACGGTTCGGTTCCAGGTTCGGGTCTCTCAAAATGCGATGGCATCTTGAGAGACCCTGTGAAAGTGTGTCCTAGTCTGTGCAGTGCTGTACCCTACGCTAAAACTCCACTAGTGTATGGTAGCATTCAAAACATTCAACAATGCAAAGACCAGGATTGTCAGGACAGGAGGGACAAAAATAGCGGGTGTCACGCCTATATTCACGCTTTCTACAGACACAACATTTTCTTTGGGGGGCTCGAGTATGGGGTACTAGGGAGGACATACGGAAAATGCCTCTCATGCAGCTGGCTTACTGCATTTGGACTGGGAAGGTGAGGTGAAGCACCGTCTGGAAACAGAAGGGCTCTGACGATCTCTTCCTGGAATGTAAGTAAGGATCCAGTCCATCCTGAAGCTCCGTATAGCACAAAGCCAATTGAAATAAGTATACAGACACTTTTTTGTACCAGCGTCTGGCCTTACAGGCAATTAGGTACGGCGCCAACAACTGGTCGTTGAGGTCCACCCCTCCCATATTTTGGTTAAATTTGTGGACACAGAGGGGTTTCTCCACAACACCAGTCGCCATAGGAATTTGGACCGTCGTGTCTGCATGAAGGGAGATAAGAACGAAAACATTCTTATTATCCCTCCACTTCATAGCAAGCAAATTATTACACTTGAAGCAGGCTCTCTCCCCCAGCCTAAGACAGGAATCTACAAGCCGCTGGGGCAAGAACTGGGGAAAATGTCTCACGGTGCCACATACGCCAATCTGATGATCAAACAAGTGACTAAAAAGTGGCACGCTCGTGTAATAATTGTCCACATACAAATGGTACCCCTTTCCGAATAAGGGTGACACCAAGTCCCACACAATCTTGCCAGCGTTCCCTATGTAATCTGGGCAGTTCTCCGGCTCTACGTCTCTTCCCTTTTAAACCTTAAAACTATATGTATAGCCTGTGGCCCTGTCACAAAGCTTATACATCTTGACCCCGTATCTGGCACGCTTGCTGGGAAGGTACTGTTTGAATGACAAGCGTCCAGAAAATTTAATCAGGGACTCATCAACGCAGACAACTTGATCAGGAGTAATCAAGGCTGCAAAACGTTTGTTGAAGTGGTTTACGAGGGGCTGAATTTTGTAGAGCCGATCGTATCTAGGGTCTCCATGAGGACGACAGAGTTCATTGTTGCTGAAGTACATGAACTGCAAGATCTGCTCGTATCATGCCCTGGCCATGGAGGCAGAGAACAGGGGCATGTGGTAAATTGGGTCAGTGGACCAATATGACCGTAACGTACTCATTTTAATTATGCCCATGTCGAGGGATAGGCCCAAAAAGGTCTTAAATTCGGAAACCGTAATTGGTTTCCAATCTCTGGCAAGGGACAACTGTGGATTAGAGGCGATGAATTGACCAGCATACAAATTACTTTGGTCCACAATAGATCTATAGAGATCTTCCATGAAAAACAGCAAATAAAAATCAAGTGACGTAAAATCAAGTGTTTCCACGTGAATTTCGGGTTGGCCAGTGAATGGGGGAAGTACGGGTGCTGCAGAAGTGGTGAGTTCCCAATTAGGATTGGCGAATTCTGCAGGAAGGGCACTATGGGCACGATGGGCCTGTCTTTGTCTTCTTGGTGGCAGTGAGATACTACTTGTGCTTGAAACCTCGCCAGCTTGAACTGCACTTATGGGACTCGCCACGTCACCACGTGATATTGCAGTGTTGGATGTACAACCAGGGTGTACTAGGCCGCTGGTGCTTGCCAGTTCACCAGAAGGATGAGCAGCGCTAGTACTGGTTCTCTGCTCCATACGAGGAACCTGCGGTTCTTGCACCTCAACAACAGCAGAAGAAAATAGGGGTCTGGTACACCCGACCTTGACAGGGACCACAACTCTGTCATCAGAGCTATCTGTCATGGAGCCTCTGTTGTCTACAGGATCATATTCTGAACCTGAATCTGACAGATGGGTGACTTCCTCTTCACTATCTGTCATGCTCAGAAACGTGTAAGCCTCTTCACCTGTACCTTCGATT
The DNA here is from genome assembly GCA_037952925.1 of Lithobates clamitans. Classification (NCBI taxonomy): domain Eukaryota; kingdom Metazoa; phylum Chordata; class Amphibia; order Anura; family Ranidae; genus Lithobates; species Lithobates clamitans. The sequence continues at coordinate 1,203,997 of JBBGZY010001812.1, read as the reverse complement.
TGCCATTTTTGGCTCTAAATTTACTGGTACACTAGTGAGACTCACAGGAAAAAAAGCTCCTAGGCTGTCAGCAACTGTATCAAATGCTACCAAAAAACTCTTAGCGTTAGCAGGGATTAGGCCTGACTCTGCGAACGCTTCAGTTATGTGTTTAGTGTTTTGTAAGTGACAGTGATCGATCGATACTGCACTTGGGTGGGCTGGGCGGAGGGGCAAAATGCAGGTGCTAGCAGGTATCCTACTAACACTGAGTTTTTGGGAACACTAAACTGCTGGGGACGCTAGTGTAGAGTCAGGTCCATAAATATTGGGACATAAACACAATTATAATCTTTTTAACTCCATTCGCCACCACAATGGATTTGAAATAAAACGAACAAGATATGCTTTAACTGCAGACTTTCAGCTTTAATTTGAGGGTATTTACATCCAAATGAGGTGAACGGTGTAGGAATTACAACAGTTTGTATATGTGCCTCTCACTTTTTAAGGGACCAAAAGTAATGGGACAATTGGCTGCTCAGCTGTTCCATGGCCAGGTGTGTGTTATTCCCTCATTATCCCATTTACAAGGAGCAGATAAAAGGTTCAGAGTTCATTTCAAGTGTGCTATTCGCATTTGGAATCTGTTACTGTCAACTCTCAATATGAGATCCAAAGAGCTGTCACAATCAGTGAAGCAAGCCATCATTAGGCTGAAAAAACAAAACAAACCCATCAGAGAGATAGCAAAAACATTAGGTGTGGCCAAATCAACTGTTTTGAACATCTAAAAAGAAAAAACGCACCGGTGAGCTTAGCAACACCAAAAGACCCGGTAGACCATGGAAAACAACTGTGGTGGATGACCGAAGAATTCTTTCCCTGGTGAAGAAAACACCCTTCACAACAGTTGGCCAGATCAAGAACACTCTCCAGGAGGTAGGTGTATGTGTGTCAAAGTCAACAATCAAGAGAAGACTTCAGCAGAGTGAATACAGAGGGTTTACCACAAGATGTAAACCATTGGTGAGCCTCAAAAACAGGAAGGCCAGATTAGAGTTTGCCAAACAACATCTAAAAAAGCCTTCACAGTTCTGGAACAACATCCTATGGACAGATGAGACCAAGATCAACTTGTACCAGAGTGATGGGAAGAGAAGAGTATGGAGAAGAATAGGAACTGCTCATGATCCAAAGCATACCACCTCATCAGTGAAGCATGGTGGTGGTAGTGTCATGGCATGGGCATGTATGGCTGCTGTCACGACTAATACTTACGGAGGCCAAGATGCCGAGAGCGGCTCGCCCTTATGACCACGCACACCCTGTCCCCCGGAGATGATACAGGGAGCAGGGGGCACGCAGAGGCACGGGCCTCCAGCAGGTGAGAACTCCAAAGGTAGAGGAACTATAAGCTCAGTAGAAGTCTCCAGGAGCTGACTGAAGGTGCAGATGAAGGTGCCACTGCAGGGTCAGGGGATTGAGTGCGGAGTTGCAGAAAGTCCGTGAAGCCAACCAGGGGTCAGAACCGGGTAATCAGATAGAGAACAGAGTCGTTATGGGTAGCCAGGGGTCAGCACAGGTGTCAGGCAGAGAGTAGAGTCCGCTAAGGATAGCCAGGGGTCAGCACAGGTATCAAGCAGAGAGCAGAGTCCGTTTTGGATAGCCAGGGGTCAGCACAGGTATCAAGCAGAGAGCAGAGTCCGTTTATGAATAGCCAGGGGTCAGCACAGGTATCAAGCAGAGAGCAAGTCCGTTATGAATAGCCAGGGGTCAGTATAGGTATCAAGCAGAGAGCAAGTCCGTTATGAATAGCCAGGGGTCAGTATAGGTATCAAGCAGAGAGCGGAGTCCGTTGTAAATAGCCAGGGGTCAACACAGGTAAACAGCAAGGAGCAGAGTGCACAGCGAAACCGGAACTGGGAACAGCTGACGACAAACCAGCAACCTGACTGGGTGCTGGAGCCATCAGAAATAGCCCACGAGGCGCGCGTCAGCATGACGCGCTACCGTGCACCTGCACGGGCGACGGCGCACACTCGGGGACCGTTTTGCACCCACTCGCGCCGCACCATAGGGCCGTGCACGGGTGTGCGTAGAAGCGCCCGTCCACCGGGCATGCGCCCCGGAGCACGCCGAATGGAGGCAGCAGATGTCCTCTGACAGCTGCCAATGGAACTGGTTCCCTTGTATTTATTGATGATGTGACTGCTGACAAAAGCAGCAGGATGAATTCTGAAGTGTTTCGGGCAATATTATCTGCTCATATTCAGCAAAATGCTTCAGAACTCATTGGACAGCGCTTCACAGTGCAGATGGACAATGACCCAAAGCATACCGCGAAAGCAACCAAAGAGTTTTTTAAGGGAAAGAAGTGGAATGTTATGCAATGACCAAGTCAATCACCTGACCTGAATCCGATTGAGCATGCATTTCACTTACTGAAGACAAAACTGATAGAAAAATGCCCCAAGAACAAGCAGGAACTAAACACAGTTGCAGTAGAGGCCTGGCAGAGCATCACCAGGGATGAAACCCAGCGTCCGATGATTAGGGATGGGCTTTATGTTTGGGTCGAACATGAGTTCAATTCGAACATTGGCTGTCTGCCAGTTCGCCAAACAGCGAACAATTTGGGGTGTTCGCGGCAAATTCAAAAGCCGCAAAACACCCTTTAAAAGTCAATGGGAGAAATCAAAAGTGCTAATTTTAAAGGCTTATATGCATGGTATTGTCATAAAAAGTGTTTGGGGACCTGGGTCCTTGCCCAGGGGACATGTATCAATGCAAAAATAAGTTTTTAAAAAGGCAGTTTTTTCGGGAGCAGTGATTATAATAAAGTGTAAAGTTAAACAATAAAAGTGAAATATTCCTTTAAATTTCGTACCTGGGAGGTGTCTATAGTATGCCTGTAAAGTGGCACTTTTTTCCCGTGTTTAGATTAGTCTGACAGCAAAATGACATTTCTAAAGGGAAAAAAAAGTAATGAAGTAATAGCGGTGTCGGCTATAGTGAATTGTCTATGGGAGAAATCAAAAGTGCTAATTTTAAGGCTTAATATGCAAGTCATTGTCATAAAAAGTGTTTGGGGACCTGAGTCCTGCCCCAGGGGACATGTATCAATGCAAAAAAAAGTTTTAAAAACGGACGTTTTTTTCAGGAGCAAAATTACATTTCTAAAGGGAAAAAAAAGTCATGACGTAATAGCGGTGTCGGCTATAGAGAATTGTCTATGGGAGGAATCAAAAGTGCTAATTTTAAGGGTTAATATGCAAGTTATTGTCATAAAAAGTGTTTGGGGACCTGGGTCCTGCCCCAGGGGACATGTATCAATGCAAAAAAAGTTTTAAAAGCGGCCGTTTTTTCGGGAGCAGTGGTTTTAATAATGCTTATAGTGAAACAATAAAAGTGTAATATTCCTTGAAATTTCGTACCTGGGGGGTGTCTATAGCATGCCTGTAAAGGGGCGCATGTTTCCCGTATTTAGAACAATCTGACAGCAAAATGACATTTGTAAAGGAAAAAAAGTCATTTAAAACTACTTGTGGCTATAATGATTTGTCGGTCCGACAATACACATAAAAGTTCATTGATAAAAACGGAATGGGATTTTTTCACAGGGGAAACCCGAACCAAAATTTTTTTTAAAAATGCGTAGGGGTCCCCCTAAATTCCATACCAGGCCCTTCAGGTCTGTTATGCATATTAGAGGGAACCCCGCGCCAAAATTTAAAAAAAAATGGCATGGGGGTCCTCCTAAATTCCATACTAGGCCCTTCAGGTCTGGTATGGGTATTAAGGGGAACCTTGCGCCAAAAATTTTTTAAAAAATGGCGTGGGGGTCCCCCTCAAAATCCATACCGGACCCTTTAGGTCTGGTATGGATTTTAACGGGAACCCCGTGCCAAAATGTAAAAAAAAATGGCGTGGGGTTCCCTCAAAAATCCATACTAGACCCTTATCCGAGCACGCAACCTGGCAGGCCGTCAGGAGCAATCGCGAGGGGGTGGCCATGAATCGGTGGCCTCCCCCTCAATACGGATTGCTCCTGGAATGAAGCCGACCACCACAGGCACCGGGGGGGGGGCCCAATTGAGCCCCCAGCCCGCTGGGAGGCAGGGACATACAGGTACGCCCATATGCCTGCCCGTGCCATTCTGTCGACATATATTGTCGTGCGGCGGTCGGCAAGTGGTTAAAAACCTTTCCTTCTTTCAATTCCTCCCTCCAAAAAAAAAAAAACATATTTTACATATCTTGTTCTGATGGATTAGTAGGTTATAGTCCTTCCCCAATCTCCAACCCATTGCACGTGTATTCACAGTACGTTTGCATTCATAAATCACAGGAGAGACTCCGGCAAAATGTTTCACCAGTCTTGTTGATGGACACAGTCTTTTAGATTCAGCATTAGCACTAAATTGTCCATAAGAAAAAGAAACCTCATATTGCAAGTATTAATCTGAATCTTTTCGTTTGTCCCTTCTCTCCTGAATGTTTATCAGAACAAATTTGCGGTGTGGTGTGGCACAGATAAACTGCCAACCACATGAACAACTTTCATCTCTGTTCCAGAAACCTCTTCAATCTTGCTCCACCAGGACTCTGGAAGTGAAAAACAAGAGCAGAATCAAATTCTTATCCACAATATCTGCTCGCTTGCTATGTTTACTTATAGTTCCCTCCTTGGAACCCAGGAACTTAGTATTCCTGGCTTCTGCAACTCTAAACAAATTATCAAAACAATCATGATTTCTTGAGGCTGAACCCACTCTAAAATGGATCCCCATAGTAAGAACAAAAAATAAAAAATGAACATGAATGATGCATCTCAAAAATTCTCATTTTAAACGCTAAAAAAAACCCAATGCCTTTATCTATTCCTTAAGACCTATGCACTAACTCCCCTTTCAGGTGGACAAAGCCTAAACCTTTTAGAACTTTTTCCATCTGAATGAAAATAAGAACAGAGCAGAAACAATTCACAGAATGAATAATACAATGTCCCATGCTAAGATGGTAGCCATCGATCAAAATCAAATTCCAAAATTTGAAAAACTTTGGCATCCTTGGATAAAACAACAGTTCCTGTCAAACTTCAATGACTCTGTCCTGTTGCCATGGTAACGGATTAAATGACTTACAGAGACACCCATTCTAAGGCTTCAAAGAGAACTAAAAAGAATAATAAACTGACGAGCGGGACAACCTTGTGGACCATACCTCTACCTTTCAACCCTTTTTCTTCTTTCTCTTTCCTTTTCTCCACCTTACGATTAAAGCTCATTATCAGAATTTATTTGACCTATATACACTCTACTTGTAAACAATATGTATAGTAGGTATAAATCATTTAAATACCTACAAAAGTAACTAAGGAAATGATATATATCTTTAATTTAGGTTTACGTGAACCCAATGTTTAATATTTGAAATTTCATGATATTTACCTATATAAACCCTACTGTAAAACAATGAGCTTACTTTATAGATCCTTGTAAACTTACTTTATGTATCTTTATAACATTGTATACTCAATAAACTTCTTTTGACAAGGAAAATAAGAACAGAGAAAAAACTATAATAACTCCTGCGGCTAGAATGGTACCAACTCTTGTCTTAAACAAAATGTATTCAGCTGCTAATTGAGGGCATAGCCGATGACCCCCCTTTCAGGTGGACTAAACCTCACAATTTTTCCACCTGAACAAAACAAAAAAAAAATAAATGAATAAACAAAATACAAAAAATTTAAATAAAAAAAAATTAAATTAAAAATTAAAAATAAGAGGAGAAAAAAAAACATAATAATCATAACAGAAAAAAAAAACAATTCAGAGGCTTATCTTCGAAAATATTAAAAATATATCAAGGTCCTCTATAATATTCCAAACATGAAGGCCAAATCTCTGAAAATTTCTGAATTTGTTTTTTAACCTTGGCCAGATCTGTGGCTTGCCACAATTCTGTCTCTGAGCTCTTCAGGCAGTTCCTTTGACCTCATGATTCTCATTTGCTCTGACATGCACTGTGAGCTGTAAGGTCTTATATAGACAGGTGTGTGGCTTTCCGAAACAAGTCCAATCAGTATGATCAAACACAGCTGGACTCAAATGAAGGTGTAGAACCATCTCAAGGATGATCAGAAGAAATGGACAGCACCTGAGTTAAATATATGAGTGTCACAGCAAAGGGTCTGAATACTTAGGACCATGTGATATTTCAGTTTTTCTTTTTTAATATATCTGCAAAAATGTCAACAATTCTGTGTTTTTCTGTCAATATGGGGTGCTGTGTGTACATTAATGAGGAAAAAAATGAACTTAAATGATTTTAGCAAATGGCTGCAATATAACAAAGAGTGAAACATTTAAGGGGGTCTGAATACTTTCACTGTAAGTGGAGACTATGATGGGCAGTCCTGACTCCGATAGACCCTTCTGGATGTAAGGGGAGATTCTGATAGGCCTTCCTGGATGTAAGGGGAGACTCTAATGGGCAGTCCTGGATGTAAGGGCAGACCATGATAGGTGTTCTTTGATGTAAGGGAAATCTCTGACAGGCATTCCTAGATGTAAGGGGAGACTATGATGGGCTCCCCTTGATGTAAGGAAGACTCTGATGGGCATTCCTGGATGTTAGGGAAGAATATGGAGGGCGCTCCTTGATGTAAGGGAAGACACTGATGGGCACTCCTGGATGTAAGGGGAGACTTTCATGGGTCTTTTTTGATGATATAAGGGAAGACTTTAATGGGCATCCCTAGATGTAAGGGGAGACTATGATGGGTGCTTCTGGATGTAAGAGGAGACTCTGATGGGCATTCCTGGATGTTGCAGGAGAATATGATGGGCATTCCTGGATGTCATGGGAGAATATCATGGGCGTTCCTTGATTTAATGGAAGACCCTGCTGGGGAGCCCTGGATGTAAGGGGAGAATATGATGGACACTCCTGGGTGTAAGGGGGGAATCTGGTGGGCATTCTTGGATGTAAGGGAGGACTCTGGTTGTCTCTTCTGGATGTAAGTGATACTCTGATGGGTACTATTGGATGCCAAGGTGGACTCTTTATAAAACTGATTTTCTTTGGTTCAGACATTTGTAAAATCAACAACGTGGCCCTTGTACTGAAAAATAAAAATAAAAAATTGCATATCAACCATTGACACTGTTACAGTATGTCCTAACCCATGTCACTGTCACTATTACTGGATAGCCCTTACATTTTGAACCAAAGATGTGGCACAGGTATTAGAGCCATCCTCTATATTGAAATTACAAGATAGCCTAATTGACATGTACATTTTGAGAAAAAAAAAAGTAGAAGCATGTAAAATAATTCACATCCTGAATACTATCTTATACTGAGTGCTAAAACTACATTTATTAATCCCATACACGTCTCAAATCCATTATTTTTCATGGTACTGGTTCTTTAACAAATAGATTTTACTTGTTGGGATATTATTTGATGCCCTCAGGTGTGAAGGTGTCTTCTCTACAAACCAGTTTTTTAAATATGCACAGTTCCTTTTGGCACAGACTTACCGTATTAATAAAGTGACCATATTTCATTCATGTCACTTTCAGAATATGCCAACCTCAGAAGAGAAATAGGCTTCCTCTATGCTGTCTCTAGAAAACCCCAGTAAAAAACACTTTATAGTAGATGGTAACCCAGTCACCAAAATCTTGCATGATCTTTATTATGTTTTTATTGGGATAATTGATGGTGATCCTGCTTTGTGGATCCTTGTTCAGATACTTGGATGATAGTGATCTGTCCTTGTATCCCAGCCATGGCTGGGACAAGGAGAGGGCAGGGGGGAGGCTGCCCTGGGCACTATAATATCATGAGAGGTGGGGGGGCACCGCAAGGAGATTGAGGGGGGCAGGTATTTGTGTTGGGCAGGAAAATTTTGGGGGTGGTAGGGGGTAAGAATTGTTCTAGGAAGGAAAATTTGGGGGGGTGAAATGAGCTATGAGGAGCATTTTTTTTTGGGGGGGGGGGATTTGTGCTAGTTGGAGTGATTGGGAGGCATTTGTGCTGGGTACCTAGTACGTGATCCGGCACTTTTGGATAGGGAGCGCGTGTGTATGCCGCCAGTGCCACGGCTGTGATTTGACACAGAACTAACAACTTAGCAGGTACCGGCCAGTAGATGTCTGGCAGCACTCGCTGATTGGCGAGGAGAGACGCAGAACGGAGCTCTGCCTATGTAAACAAGGCAGAGCTCCATTCTGACAGGGGGAAAGTGATTGAGTTTGTGTCCCTGCAAAGCAGGGAATAAAATTCATCACTTCCCTTAGTAAAAGCAGCACACATAGCAAACACAAACACTGGCTAGGCATGTGTTTAACCCTTTATCACCCTAGGTGTTTAACCCCTTCCCAGCCAGTGTCATTAGTACAGTGAATATTTTTAGCACTGATCACTGTATTATTGTCACTAGTATCCACAAAATGTCACACTGTCTGCCACAATATCGCAGTCCCACTATAAGTCACTGATTACTAGTATTAACTAAAAAAAAATTCCAGTATATATCTTATAGTTTGTAGATGCTAAACCTTTGTGCTAACCATTCAATATACGCTTATTGGGATTTTTTACCAAAAATATGTAGCAGAATACATATTGGCCTAAATTAATGAAGAAATTCAATTTATAAAAAGACATTTTATGGGATATGTTTTATAGCAGAAAGTAAAAAATATAGGTTTTTTTTTTTTCAAAACTTATTTTGTTTATAGCGCAAAAAATAAAAACCGCAGAGGTGATCAAATACCACCAAAATAAATCTCTATTTTTGGGAACAAAAATCACATAAATTTAATTTAGGTACATCGGTCTATGACCGTGTAATTGTCAGTTAAAGTAACGCAGTGCAGTATCACAAAAAATGTCCTGGTCATTGAGGGGGGTAAATCTTCTGGAGGTCAAGGGGGTAAATCCCTTCTTCCTGCAGGCTACCGTTGTTTTGTTTTCATTTTCCGAGGCGCAATTTGATTTATACATCGTGCGCGTGGCCACCTAGGGGGCACGCATGACGATTGGATTTGCTTTAGAACTGATCAATCTCCAGGCCCAAGCCAATGATTTCTGGCCTGGACCTGGTGATCGGTTCTGGCGAATGAAATCCTTCCCCTGCCTGTGTAAGTGTAAACACAGACAGGGGAAGTGATGTCATCTCCCCTCATGGAACTCTTTTCTGTTCCACAGAGAGGAGAGAAGACATCTCAGAGTAAGTTGCACCAACACTACACTGACAGAGTACACATAGGCACACTTGTCACCCCCCGATCGCCCCCACCCCCTGTTAACCCCCTCACTCCCTGTCACTGTGTCACCCAGTGCAGTGTTCTTTTTTTTTTTTTTTTATCACTGTACTGGTGTCATTTGTGACAATAATCAGTGTTAGGGTACTTAGTAAGCCCAGATAGATCTAGGGACCCCCCCTAAACCCCCCTAATAAATGTTTAACCCCTTGATCACTCCCTGTCACCAGTGATCACCGTATTAGTGTCACGGGTAACGCTGGTTAGTTAGTTATTTTTTTATAGCGTCAGGGCACCCACCGTATATTACCTAATTAAAGGTTTAACCCCATGATCACCCGGCGGGTGCTATCAGTTAGGTCTTAGCATCAGTTAGGGTCTGCGTAGTCCCAGGCATCGTCAGATTAGTGCCAGTAGCGCTAACACGCACGCACCATACACCTCCCTTAGTAGTATAGTGTCTAATATCTTTGATCTGATCAGAACTATATTAGCGTCCCCAATAAATTAGGGTTCCCAAAAATGTAGCGTTAGCGAGATCAGCCCAGATACCCGCTAGCACCTGCGTTTAGCCCCTCCGCCCAGCCCAGCCTACCTAAGTGCAGTATCAATCACTGTCACTTACAAACCCTAAACACATAACTGCAGCATTCACAGAGCCAGGTCTGATATCTGTGAACGCTAACAGTTTTTTTGGTAGCGTCTGAAGCAGTCGTTGACAGTCAGGTGCTTTTTTTTCCTGTGAGTCTCACTAGTGTACCAGTAAATTTAGAGACCAAAATGTCCAATCGAAGGTACACTAGTGAAGAGGCCTACACGTTTCTGAGCCTGACAGATGAGAGTGAAGAGGAAATCACCCATCTGTCCGATTCTGACTCAGAATACGAACCAGTAGACAGCAGCAGCACCCTGACAGATAGCTCTGACGACGGAGTTGTGGTCCCTGCCAAGTTCAGGTGTACCCGACCCCATTTTCCTGCTGTTGTTGAGGTGCAAGAACTGCAGGGCTCTCGTAATACATGCCACAGCATCACAAAGCAGGAAAGCTGACACGTTTCACGCTGTAGTCAGTGCTTAATCATGCAGCCACCGAGAAGACAAACACAGGCCTGTCGAGCCCATAGTGCCCTTCTTGCTGCATTTGCCAATCCGAATTGGGAGCCCACCACTTCTGCAGCACCCGTACTTCCCCTTTCACTGGCCAACCCGGAATTCAGGTAGAAACAGTTGATTTTACGTCACTTGATTTTTATTCGCTGTTTATCACGGAAGATCCCTATAGATCTGTTGTGGACCAAAGCAATTTGTATGCTGGTCAATTCATCGCCGCTAATCCTCGGTTGACCCTTTCCAGAGATTGCAAACCTATTATGGTTTCCGAATTTAAGACCTTCCTGCACCTATCCCTCCTCATGGTCATAGTTTAAAAAAGTGAGTTGCGGTCATATTGGTCCACTGACCCAATTCACCATATGCCCGTGTTCTTTGCCTCCATGACCAGGACACGATACAAGCAGATTTTACGGTTCATGCATTTTAATGACAATGAACTCTGTCGTCCTCGGGGTGACCCTGGATACGATCGGCTCCACAAAATTTGGCCCCTCATAAGCCACTTCAACCAGCAGTTTGCAGCCTTGTTTACTCCCGATCAAGTTGTCTGGGTTGATGAGTCCCTTATTAATTTTCTGCCTGCTTGTCTATCAAACAGTATCTTCCCAGCAAGCGTGCCAGATATGGGGTCAAGATGTATAAGCTCTGTGACAGGGCAACAGGCTATATATATATATATATATATATATATATATATATATATATTGTAGCAAATAATTTCGCACTACCCCCAATATTAGGCAGCTAACACGCCAAATTGGATAAATGGCAGAGGCAAAAAATAAAGCAAAAAATGTGTAGCGCTATAACATTATGGGCTGTGGGCCCAAATAACATCTAAAAATTAGAAACAATAGATAAAGAAATTAGATAAAAAAATTAATGAAAAAAATAAATTGTGGCATAGAAAATGACAATGTTAATAAAAACACAAATCATATCATGAGACTGTGTGACCATATAAATAACGACACTAGTGACAATACGACTGAAATTTAAATAGATGTGCGATGCCAGTCTATATATTTTAGAGTGGTAAGACTCTGTAACAAAAGCTCCAGTGAAAAAAACGTGTATATCCAAGGATAAGAATCTGTGACTGTGATAGGACCACCACCATGTGAAGAGGAGGCTTACGGAATGTTTGAACACACCAGAACATATGTTCTGCGTGTCAAACAGGCTTGTAATGTGGTGAGTAGATGCAGGAGATAATGATTTCTCTGGGCTGGAGACTCCCCGTTCACATCCAGATGAGGGCAGATGGAAAATAGCTTTTCATATGTAGCGGTACTCCGACATTCACAGATGTAAAGTGGCAAAGGGAGAAGCAAAAAGGGACCAAATAGTGTAATTCCCTATGAAAAATTTAAAATATTTTAAAGTTAAAACACTCACATGATTGTAAGTAGAAAAGCGCTTGTATTAGATCAAAAAGGCAGCAGTGGAGACCTTCCCGACACATTTTGTCTCCAAGGACATCGTCTGACCCGAGACGATGTCCTTGGAGACGAAATGCGTCGGAAGGTCTCCACTGCTGCCTTTTTGATCTAATACAAGTGCTTTTTTTAAATCTGTAGGGCCTTTGCTTTAAAAATATATATAATGTTTGGGGGTTCAAAGTAATTTTCTAGCAATAAAAAAAATATTTTTTCATGTAAACAAAAAGTGTCAGAAAGTGGTTCAAAGAGTGGGTAATGTTTGACATAAGCTTCTAAATGTTGTGCATAAAATTCCAGTTCAAACCCCCCCCAAATGACTCACTTTTGAAAAGTAGACACCCCAAGCTATTTGCCGATAGGCATGTTGAGTCCATGGAATATTTTATATTTTGCCACAAGTTTCGGGAAAATTAGAAACTTTTTTTTTTTTTTCTGCAAAGTTGTCACTAAATGATATATTGCTCAAACATGTCATGGGCATATGTGGAATTACACCCCAAAATACATTCTGCTGCTTCTCTTGAGTGCGGGGATACCACATGTGTGAGACTTTTTGGGAGCCTAGCTTCATACGGGGCCTGAAATCCAATCACCGCCTTCAGGCTTTCAAAGGGCGTAAAATGGTGATTTCACTTCCTCACTACCTATCACAGTTCCGAATGCTCTGAAATATCCAGATAGCACAAACCCCCCCAAATGACCCAAAAAAAAGTCTCACACATGTGGTATCCCCATACTCAGGAGGAGCAGCAGAATGTATTTTGGGGTTTAATTCCACATATAACCATGCCATGTTTAAACAATATATCATTTAGTGACAACTTTGTGTAAAAAAAAAAAAAAAAAAGAAAAAATTATTTTCCCGAAACTTGTGGCAAAATATAAAATATTCCATGGACTCAACATGCCTTTCAGCAAATAGCTTGAAGTCTTTTCTTTCCAAAATGGGGTCATTTGGTGGGTTTCGTGCTATGTTGGCATTTTATGGCCTTTGAAACTGTGATAGGTAGTGATGAGTAAAATACAAAATTTACGCTCTTATGCCCCGTACACACGATCGGATTTTCCGACAACAAATGTTGGATGTGAGCTTGTTGGCGGAAAGTCCGACTGTGTGTATGCTCCATCGAACATTTGTTGTTGGACTTTCCGCCAACGAATGTTGGCTAGCAGGTTCTCAAATTTTCCGCCAACAGATTTTTGTTGTCTGACTTTCCGATTTTCTATTTATTTATTTATAGGTTCAATAAAGGACTTCAGCCTCATCCAAAATTACAAAGGAATTGATTAGGTAAATACCAGAGACATGCTCCTGTATTATACAATAACAGACTATAACGGCCACAGATTGCAGACATGGTAGATGAAAACACATAATTTTTATTATACAAAGATTAAAAAGTATATTGTCTAACCCCAAACATAGGGGAATATTAGCACACTATGCAAAATGCAAAATATAAAATGAGTGCGTTAGGTTTAATTTATCGGTACAATCCATATCATGTGTATCATGTGCTATTGTCTGTTTGGTCCACATTTTGCCAACCATTTGGCTTCCTCAGGACCCAGACATAGGGTCTTGACTCCTGAGACATAGAAACTATATGCCTGGGTCCTGAGGAAGCCAAATGGTTGGCGAAACATTGACCCAACAGACAATAGCACATAATACACATCGTATGGATTGTACCGTTATATTGGACCTAAAGCACTAATTTTATATTTTGTAAATTCAATGTATAGTGTGCTAATATTCCCCTATGTTTGGGGTTAGACGATATACTTAATTTTTGTATAATAAAAATTATGTGATTTTTATCTACCATGTCTCCAATCTGTGGCCGTTATAATCCTCTATTGTAGGATACGGGAGCATGTCTTTAGTATTTACCTAATCAATTCCATTATTTATTTATTTTTTCCTATTGGTTGAACTAAACGGACCTGTGTCTTTTATCAACCCTACTAACTATGTAACTACGTAACCTTCCCCAGCTCCAAAACAGAAGATCCATTCCTCTGTACAGACCTGAGGCTGGAGAAACCGTCTGCAGGAGCCTGTGCTTTACACCCATGGTCCACTGATCAAGAACAGGCCCGTAGCTAAAGGGAACCTTGGCCGAAGGGTTAGTATGCCTGGGGACAGCTGTGGGGTGAGCACCAGGTTGTTACAATGGGAAGTGTGGTAGGAAAATGGGAGGGGGAGTGCTGGTCATTGGTCAGGGGGAGGAGAGGTCAGAGTTAATTTTGACCCCTGCAGAGGGAGAGGTTTCATTCAGGAGCAGCAGAGAAAGGGAGAAGATATAGGTAGGGTTTTTTCCCACCCACCCTCCCTGTTGTTTGGTTGTGTCTTATGTTGTGTGTATTGGTTTATGTGGGCATGGGTCTCTGGTTCAGGAAGGTTGGAATGGTGGAAGGTAAACAGGATATGGTGTGGGGATGGGTTGGACCTATCTCGGTATCGGTACTGTCATGAAGATCCTGCCAGTAACCGGCGTCCCAGGCGCACGGGAACTCGGCCACGGGTTCCATTGCGCATGCGCGCGCGTTCACGGGTGCGGTCACGCACGGGCACGCGCGCGCGCACTCCCACTGGTGTCAGGCGGGCTATTTAAACCTGCCTGTCACACTCCATCCCCGCTGTCTGCTCTACAGCGTTCTGTGAGTGTTACCTGATCTGATCTGTGTATCCTGTTATCTGACCCGGCTTCCTGTTTGACGATCCTGTTATCTGCCTGCACCAGACCCTTTTGGCTTGCCTGACAATCCCTCTGCATTACCCCTGGTACCTCTGCTGTCCGACCGTTACTGACCCCAGGCTTGTTGACCCTCTGCTGTGTACATCAGCTTCCAGTCTGCTATTGCCTGCTGTTGTTCCTGGTTCCAGTCCAGCGTTCCAGGCTATCTTCTGCTGTGTTCCAGTCCAGCGTTCCAGGCTACCTTCTGCTGTGTTCCAGTCCAGCGTTCCAGGCTATCTTCTGCTGTGTTCCAGTCCAGCGTTCCAGGCTATCTTCTGCTGTGTTCCAGTCCAGCGTTCCAGGCTATCTTCTGCTGTGTTCCAGTCCAGCTTCCAGTCTGCTATTACCTACTGTTGTTCCTGGTTCCAGTCCAGCTTCCAGTCTGCTATTACCTACTGTTGTTCCTGGTTCCAGTCCAGCTTCCAGTCTGCTATTACCTGCTGTTGTTCCTGGTTCCAGTCCAGCTTCCAGTCTGCTATTACCTACTGTTGTTCCTGGTTCCAGTCCAGCGTTCCAGGCTATCTTCTGCTGTTGTTCCAGTCCAGTGTTCCAGGCTATTATCTGCTGTTGTTCCTGGTTCCAGTCCAGCTTCCAGTCGGCTATTACCTGCCGTTGTTCCGGGCTCCAGTCCTGCATTCCAGTCTCTGTCCTCAGTCTACTCTTCAGGTTCCTGACTCCAGAGGGTGCCACCACTACTGGACTTTCAGCAACTGTTGATCCTGCCAGGCACCCATACCACTCTTCACTCCTGGCCCTCTGTCTCCATTCCAGGGGAACAGGAGTGGGAGATGTAAGGGAGGTCTTTTCCTGCACTTCAGGCTCACATCCTACCAGGTACGTGACAATAGCAGACAGCCATGTCTGAGCCTGAGCAGGGAACGTCTCCCATGGAGAAACTCTGTGCACACCTTGCAGGATTGACTGAAGCAGTCAAAAATCTACAGCAAGGATACACCAGACTGGAGGAACGAGTGTTAACCCTGTCTAACCCCATTGGGGCCCAGGGAGCTTCCTCTGCTCCTGCTCCTTCAGTTGGGCCTTCCTCAACGGTGGTGATGCTCCCTCCGGAACCTAAGGTTCCCACACCTGAACGTTTCTTCGGAAATCGCCATAAGTTCAGAGCCTTCCGCAACTCCTGCGAACTATTTTTTGCTCTTCAGCCACGTACCTTTTCCCTGGAGGCTACAAAGGTGGGCTACGTAATTTCTCTACTCTCTGGTGACCCCCAAACCTGGGCCCATTGCCTCTTAGAGCAAAAGGACATATCTCTGACCAACCTCTCCACTTTCTTTGATGCATTGGGTCAGTTATATGATGACCCCCAGCTATCTGTAACTGCAGAGGCGGCTCTGCACACCCTTCAACAAGGTCGCAGAGCAGCAGAGGACTATGTGGCTGAATTCAGGAAGTGGAGTGCGGATACTAATTGGAACGATGCGGCTCTCCGTTATCAATTTCGGTTGGGACTTTCTGACCCTCTGAAGGATGAACTGGCCAGGGTGGGTACACCGCAGACTTTAAATGCTTTAATCGATCTAGCCATCCAGATCGATCGACGCCTACGAGAGCGCAGGTCTGAGAGAGCTATGGGGTCTTCTCGTCCAACTTGGGTTACCCCTAAAGTTCCTCATCACCCATCATCAACACCAACTACCTCTACGTTTAACTTACCTGAGCCAATGCAATTGGGAGTCCTGCGGCCTTCGCTCACCCCAGAGGAACGACAACGTCGCCGAGCAAATAACTTGTGCCTGTATTGTGGGGAACCCAGGCACTATGTCAGGAACTGTCCCCTTAAACTCCGTAAGTGTTTATCCCTATCTCCTGACTATGTGACATCTCTGGTTAAAAATACCACTCACCTTGCTCTTCCTCTTCTGCTACAGCTTCCAGGGAAGGATCTACAAATCACCGCCATTATTGACTCAGGAGCTTGCAGCTGTTTCATGGATTCTCGTTTTGCCACCCAACACCAAATACCTTTGTCACCTAAAGCCCATGGACTTTCTATCCATCTAGCTGATGGGACTGCTATCAAGTCTGGACCTGTCACCCAAGAGACTATGCCAACACCCGTTTTCATTTCAAACGTCCATCAGGAACAGCTACGCCTGGACATTATCGCTTCACCCCTGTTTCCTATAATTCTCGGCATGCCATGGTTACAGGCCCATAATCCGGACACAAATTGGATCACGGGTGAGGTGACCTTTCCCTCTCCTTACTGCCAACAGTTCTGCAGAACCCAGAACACCCAGGAGAACCCTACTCTGTTATGCCTAGATACAGATCCTAGTCTACGTCAATCCATTCCTTCCGCCTATCATGATTTCCTGGACGTATTTAGTAAACAGAGGGCAGAGGTGTTACCCCCTCACCGGGCCTATGACTGTCCCATTGAGTTACTTCCCGGTGCTGAAATTCCTTTTGGAAGAATATTTCCCTTAACTGAGGTGGAGCAAGGGGCATTGAAGGAATACATTGACGAAAACCTCAAAAGAGGCTTCATTCGTCCATCCACGTCCCCGGAAGGTGCAGGCATCTTCTTCGTGCAGAAAAAAGATAAAACCCTGAGGCCGTGTGTGGATTACCGTGAACTAAATAAAATTACTGTGAAGAATCGGTACCCTCTCCCCTTAGTACCAGAGCTGTTTCAGAGACTGGGGACGGCCACCATATTTACCAAACGTGATCTCCGTGGGGCCTACAATTTAGTTCGTATTAGGGATGGAGACGAATGGAAGACCGCTTTTCGTACCCGTTATGGACATTTTGAGTACCTCGTGATGCCTTTCGGCCTGTGCAATGCCCCTGCCACATTTCAATACTTTATTAATCATGTGTTACGTGACTTTCTAGACCTGTTTGTCATCGTCTATTTAGACGACATATTGATTTTCTCTTGTTCCCTTGAATCCCATCGCAGGCACGTCAGAAGTGTATTGGGCCGACTTCGACAACACGGTCTATATGCAAAGGCTCAAAAATGTGAATTTGAACAGGAAAGTATTCCATTTTTAGGGTTAGTCATTTCCAGTAAGGGCATTAAAATGGACCCCCAGAAGGTCACGGCTGTCCTAGATTGGCCATTCCCGACAGACAAGAAAGGAATCCAGCGATTCGTTGGATTCGCTAATTTTTACCGCAAATTTATTAAAGGGTTCTCAGCCATCATTGCACCCATTACACAGCTAACCAAACAGGGTACACGCTTCCATTGGTCGGCCAAGGCTCAAAAGGCTTTTGAGACTCTCAAGGGCCTTTTTACCTCCGCCTCTGTACTAAAGCATCCAGATTCCTCTCTGCCATTTATTCTAGAAGTGGATGCATCTGAAATTGCTGTAGGGGCAGTATTATCCCAAAGACAGGGAACCAAGGCCCTGCTGCATCCTGTGGCCTTCTTTTCTCATAAATTGTCCACGGCAGAGAGAAATTATGATGTAGGTGACAGAGAGTTGTTGGCAATCAAGTCAGCATTGGAGGAGTGGCACTATCTGTTGGAGGGTGCCGCTCATCCAGTCTTAATCTTTACAGATCATAAGAACCTGGAGTATTTGAGGTCTGCAAAAAGGTTGAAACCACGTCAGGCCAGGTGGGCTCTCTTTTTCTCCAGGTTCTCCTTTCATGTCACTTACCGTCCTGGTTCCAAGAATACCAAACCTGACGCCCTGTCTAGGATGTTTCACAAACCCCAAGAGATTTCCCCTCCAGACACCATTTTGTCTCCGGGGAATTTTCTTCTACTTCAGGGAAACCTGCTTTCCCAGATTAAACAGGCCTCCGCAGGAATGGAATCTTCCATTAAGACAGAGCTCCAGGTTAAGGATGGGTTATTGTGGCATGAGAGTAGGATCTTTATACCTGAAACACTACGAGTTTCAGTACTAGAGCCTTGTCACGATCATGCGCTGGCTGGGCATTTCGGTGTAGCTAAGACCACTGATTTGGTTCAGCGCACCTTCTGGTGGCCTCAGCTGCGCAAAGATTGTAAAGAGTTTGTAGAGTCCTGTACCACCTGTATTAGGAACAAAGGGCACAAAACAAAGGCATGGGGTCTACTAAAACCCTTGCCTGTCCCAGATAGACCCTGGAAAATGCTTTCTATAGACTTTATTGTAGAACTACCCCCGGCCGGGGGCTTCACCTCAATCTTTGTCATAGTGGACCGGTTGTCGAAGATGACGCACTTTGTCCCAATGAAGGGCACCCCTTCAGCTACAGAAACAGCACAAGCATTCATTAAAGAGGTCATCAGGCTCCATGGGGTACCAGTTAATATCGTTTCAGATCGAGGGGTACAATTTACCTCTCGATTCTGGAGGGCTTTGTGTAAAACCTTGGACATTGAACTCTCGTCGGCTTATCACCCCCAGACTAATGGGCAAACAGAAAGAACAAACCAGACCCTTGAACAATATTTGCGCTGTTTTTCTTCCTTTGCCCAAGATAATTGGATTTCTGTTTTACCATTGGCCGAATTCGCTTATAACAATTCTATTCATTCTGCTATCAAGCAGACTCCGTTTTTTGCAAATTATGGTTTCCACCCCTCATTTTTACCTAACTCTCTTCCAGAATGCACAGTACCCGCAGTCCAGGAGAAATTGGATTTCTTTACCTCTAACAACCAAGTGTTACAAGACACCATGACCAGAACCCAGGAGTACAACAAAGCAACCTTCGATAAAAAAAGGCGAGGTGAGCTCTTACTTGCACTTGGGGATCAGGTATGGTTGTCCACCATAAACCTCAGGTTGGCCTGCCCTTCCAAGAAATTGGGTCCCAAATTTCTTGGACCGTTCCCTGTTAAACGGAGAATTAATGAAGTTGCATATGAACTTGAACTCCCGGATTCACTAAAGGTACATCCAGTTTTTCACGTGTCCTTGCTTAAACCATCTATTACCAACCCATTTCCAGGTCGAAGTACGGATCCCCCTGATCCAATCCTGGTAGATGGGGAAGAGGAGTTCGAGGTGGAGGCTATCATGGACCACAGGAAAAGAGGTAACCAAAATCAATTCTTAATAAAGTGGAAGGGGTTTGGCCCAGAGGAGAATTCTTGGGAACCAGAGGATAATATTCATGCTGAAGACCTGTTACAAGCCTTTAAAACAGCCCATCCAGAGAAATTTTTTCAAAGGGGCATCCAGAGGCTGCCCCTTGGGGGGGGCAATGTCATGAAGATCCTGCCAGTAACCGGCGTCCCAGGCGCACGGGAACTCGGCCACGGGTTCCATTGCGCATGCGCGCGCGTTCACGGGTGCGGTCACGCAAGGGCACGCGCGTGCGCACTCCCGCTGGTGTCAGGCGGGCTATTTAAACCTGCCTGTCACACTCCATCCCCGCTGTCTGCTCTACAGCGTTCTGTGAGTGTTACCTGATCTGATCTGTGTATCCTGTTATCTGACCCGGCTTCCTGTTTGACGATCCTGTTATCTGCCTGCACCAGACCCTCTTGGCTTGCCTGACCATCCCTCTGCATTACCCCTGGTACCTCTGCTGTCCGACCGTTACTGACCTCCGGCTTGTTGACCCTCTGCTGTGTACACCAGCTTCCAGTCTGCTATTGCCTGCTGTTGTCCCTGGTTCCAGTCCAGCATTCCAGGCTATCTTCTGCTGTGTTCCAGTCCAGCGTTCCAGGCTATCTTCTGCTGTGTTCCAGTCCAGCGTTCCAGGCTATCTTCTGCTGTGTTCCAGTCCAGCGTTCCAGGCTATCTTCTGCTGTGTTCCTGTCCAGCGTTCCAGGCTATCTTCTGCTGTGTTCCAGTCCAGCGTTCCAGGCTATCTTCTGCTGTGTTCCAGTCCAGCGTTCCAGGCTACCTTCTGCTGTGTTCCAGTCCAGCTTCCAGTCTGCTATTACCTACTGTTGTTCCTGGTTCCAGTCCAGCTTCCAGTCTGCTATTACCTGCTGTTGTTCCTGGTTCCAGTCCAGCTTCCAGTCTGCTATTACCTACTGTTGTTCCTGGTTCCAGTCCAGCTTCCAGTCTGCTATTACCCGCTGTTGTTCCTGGTTCCAGTCCAGCGTTCCAGGCTATCTTCTGCTGTTGTTCCAGTCCAGTGTTCCAGGCTATTACCTGCTGTTGTTCCTGGTTCCAGCCCAGCTTCCAGTCGGCTATTACCTGCCGTTGTTCCGGGCTCCAGTCCTGCATTCCAGTCTCTGCCCTCAGTCTACTCTTCAGGTTCCTGACTCCAGAGGGTGCCACCACTACTGGACTTTCAGCAACTGTTGATCCTGCCAGGCACCCATACCACTCTTCACTCCTGGCCCTCTGTCTCCATTCCAGGGGAACGGGAGTAGGAGCTGTAAGGGAGGTCTTTTCCTGCACTTCAGGCTCACATCCTACCAGGTAAATGACAGGTACCCTCCCTAGATGGAAATAATGGGCTACCAGTCATCGGGCTACAGTGGCAAGAAGGTGCCAAGAGTTCGTCCCTGTGCTAGTGGGATCATGGCCAAGATGCTGAGATGGTGGTGCAGCCGACGCAGTAGATATACCTTCCTTCTCAAACCTTAGACAGAACAGTAGTTAAAAAGTTGGGTTTATATAGGTGGTATATATGGTATATATATTTGAATGGAGTTTATTTTTATAAATTTGGTATTTGTTAATAAAGGGGCCGGATGGCCATTTAATCCAGAAGGTGTGGTGTGTTTTATTTTAATACGTAAAGTAAGGCAAGTAGTTGGAGGTATTATGGTGTAGGTGCAGCACGCAGGACATCAACTATAAACCAGTCATGGTTTGCAGACTCCGATGCCAAAAAAATGAATAAATTACATTTTGTTTTTGCAATATTGTTGCATTGATTTTTTTTTTTTTACAAACAGTGGGATATGCCTTTAGATAAACATAACAAATGCCTAGTAGTGTTTTTTTGTTCATTAAAAATCTAAATAGAAAATGTAAGTCAAGAATGAATCGTCTGTTACATACTATGGTAAGGAATTGGCACTCCTCCTAACAATGAAAGTCTCCTTCTAGCAGTAAACAGATTACGGATAATTATTAGAAAGTACACGATGAGCACTGCTGAGCTGTAACAAGTCATGCACATTAAGGTAACAGGTGCACTGGGAGTACTTAAGATCCGACACTAGAAGTACAATTCTCATTGGGAGAACGTTTCCATGGGGCACCCTCCTCCTCCTCCTCCGTACTCGAAAAGGGCTTGAGAATTTATCATAGCGTGACAAACTCAGGGATCTGCTGGGAGACTCTTGGTGCAGAGCTGTAAATAGAGCCAGGGGCATTGCAGATGATCCAAGAGATAAACAAGGCTGAGCTCTGGAGCTGCAGGTTTAAGTCATGCCACTCCTGCCAGTAAATCTCTTTTACTTTGTTTATTTGAAATGATGTGAGCTTCCAAAAATGAAGTAATGGCACAGTGTGAGGCCTGTAAAGTGCACACCTGTCAGCCATGTTTGCTCAGGAAGCCATTTTGTTAGGTGAGAAAATAAACATGCAGCTGCTAATTTGAAACTGGAGCTGGGGAATAGTAGGCCTGTTTTTCCACAGTAAGCTATTGTAGGACTTAGGTATAAAGCAGTGGTTATCAACCCTGTCCTCAAGGCCCACTAACAGGCCAGGTTGGCAAGATAACTGAAATACATCACAGGTGATATCATTTGCTGCTCAGTGATTGCAGTATTCTAGTCTGCATCTCCCCTAAGGTAATAAAACCTGGCCCTGAGGACAGGGTTGATGATCACTGGTATAAATGGTTTGTTTACAAGAAAACTCCTTGCTGCCCATAGCAACCAATCATTGGGGCCACTTCATTAACCTCTTTGCGCCGAGTGCACACAAATATGCAGCCTCTCAGCGGCTGGGCCTTGAAGCCGAGTGCCCTCATATTTGCGTACCGATAGAGCTGTTCCCAGTTACAGTTACCGGTGGCTAATGGAAAATTCCTGTTTGCTGCTTGTGATCGGAAGTTTTCCGCTCATGTGACAGCCAATCACATGACTATAAGCCCCGCCCCACCTTCCGGCATTCTAAACCTAGTGGTGGCCCCTCCATACAGGGAACAGGGGCACTGCCCTCCTAATCCATGCGCCTGACCCCTAATCTACATGCAGGGCACCAGACACATGGATTCCAATTGGGTTTTTTTTTTTAAGCACGTGATTAGAAACGGGGGGCTTTAATTGGCTTCAAAAAATGGTGGACTCGGGGTGCAAAGCACCCAGTTGTGTGACAATAGGGAATTAATATTCGTTATTGTCTTCCTGATTCTCCTCCCAGCCACTCAGGAAGCTGGTCCTGAGACCCAGTTGACCAGGGAATCTAGGGACTCCGTGGTCAATCGTGTCTCAGTCAGAACACACTTCCTGTTCAGCCGGGAGGAGAAGCAATGGCCCGGCTCTTCCTTCCCCCTGCCTCGTAAGGTCAGTCCATCTAACGCCGAGGGGGTGCACACCTCCCAATTTTTTGAGATGGGAATGAGGGACACCTATCAGCAAAAGTATGCAGGCATAAGACACACCCCTTGTCATGCCCCCTCGAAGGTGAATTGTACAAAAAAACAAGATTGGTTAAACCCACAAGTGCTTTTTTTACCACTACTATTCCTTTTGGCTTTTGGAATTTCCAAATGCAGAAATTTAGAAATCAGATGAAAGGTTTAGCACTGGAAAACACTTTTTGATAGAAAAAAAGTGCATTTTATATACAACTATATAGATCAGACCAAAATGAGGGACAAATGAGGAGGAATGAGGGACAGAGGGACATTGCTCCAAATCAGGGACAGTTCCTCAAAATCAGGGACAGTTGGGAGCTATGGGGGTGGGTGGGTGCTTGCGGCGATCACCGCCTTCCCGTCTGCTGTCCGTCTCCCGCAGGGTGGGAGGGTTCACCGCTCTCCTGTCCATCTCCCCCGGGGGCTGTTAGTTAGTGTGGCCCCTCCCAAACATATTTAGCACCAGCCACACTGTCTAAAGCCCTTAAAGGGCTGGCAGGTGCCATCTCTAAGACCCCTTTCACACTGGAGCGGTTTTCAGGCGGTATTGCGCTAAAAATACCGCCTGAAAACCGCCCCTAAACAGCCTCCGCTGTTTGTTCACTGTGAAAGCCCGAGGGCTTTCACACTGAAGCGGTGCGCAGGCAGGGCGGTGAAAAAAATCCTGCAAACCGCTTTTTTGGAGCGGGGAAGGAGCGGTGTATTCAATGGGACAGCGCGGCTATACCGCGGCAATACCGCGGCTATAGCCGCGCTGTACGAGGGATTTTAACCCTTTTGCGGTCGCCAGCGGGGGGTAAAACAAGAACGACGGTACAGCAGCGCTAAAAATAGCGCTGTTGTACTGCCGACGCCCCCACCGCCCCAGTGTGAAAGGGGCCTTAGGGGTTTAACCACTTCAATACCCAGCCATAGTCATATGACGTCCACAGATGGGATCTCCCATCCTGGGTGGACGTCATATGATGTCCTGGGATTCCCGGCCGTCTAGGGGGCGCGCGCGTGCCGCCAGGAGCGCACGCGCCGCGTTACTCGGGACCCGGTGCATGTGCCCGCCGGCCGCGATGTCCGCCGGGCACCCGCGATTGCCCGTTAACTGGGCCGGCATGTGGATCTGTGTGTGTAAACACACAGATCCACAGCCTGTCAGCTCTGAGGAGAGCGATCTGTGTTCCCAGAACGGAGGAACACTGATCGGTCTCCTCCCCTTGTGCGTCCCCTCCCCCTTCAGTTAGAATCATTCCCTAGGAAACATACCTAACCCCTCCCCGCCCCCTAGTGGTTAACCCCTTCACTGCCTGTCACATTTACACATATAAATATACACGTATAAATGTGAATGGCCCCAAAAATGTGTCAAAAGTGTCCGATGTGTCCGCCATAATGTCGCAGTCACGAAAAAAAATCGCGATCGCCGCTAAAAAAAAAAATAAATATTTTTTTTTTAAAAATGCCATAAATCTATCCCGTATTTTGTAGACGCTATAACTTTTGCGCAAACCAATCAATATACGCTTATTGCGATTTTTTTACCAAAAATATGTAGAAGAATACGTATCGGCTGAAACTGAGGAAAAAATTTGTTTTTAAAAAAAAAAAATTGGGATATTTATTATAGCAAAAAGTAAAAAATATTGTGTTTTTTTCAAAATTGTCGCTCTTCTTTTGTTTATAGCGCAAAAAATAAAAACCGCAGAGGCGATCAAATATCACCAAAAGAAAGCTCTATTTGTGGTGAAAAAAGAACATCAATTTTTTTTGATGTCCTTTTTTTTTTTACAACGTCGCACGACCGCGCAATTGACGTTTAAAATGCGACAGCGCTGAAAACTAAAAATTGGCCTGGGAAGGAAGGGGGTGAAATTGCCCTGTATTGAACCGGTTAAAGGGTTAGTTCACCTTTACCAAAAACTGCCTATACACATAAGGGGTGCCTGTAGATAGAAACAAACTGTGCAGCTTTAACTGAAGTTGGATATTGCCCTTGCTGAGTGAAAAACTCCCAGAGATGGCATTATCCTGCCTTGTCTTGTTGCTAGGAAGTTGCTTAGACACTGCTAGCCATTACTGTTTACTCCCACCATCACTGGAGCAACCTCTAAAGGCCCTGCAAATGTGTGGTCTACTATCTTTTCCGTTGCAGCATTCCTGGCAAGGGAAAGAGAGCGCATGCAAGGGAGTTTGAATCAGCTGGGAGTGTCTTAGTAATGCCCTAGCAACAAGGCATTATGAGATGATGCCATTTCTGGGAGTTTTTTGGCCTGGTTTTGGGAAATACGTAAATGGCCTACACCTATAGGAAGGCCAATATCCAACTTCGGCCAAAGCTGTACAGTTTGTTTCTATCTACAGGCACCCTTAAGTGCATAGGCATTTTTTTGGTACGAGGTGAACAAACCCTTTAAAGTAGGGTTGCACCGATACCGCTTTTTTATCGGTGAGTATGAGTACCAATACTTTGCAGTGAGATTTACGTCAATACAAAAAAAAAAATTGGCGCAAATCGCACTGCAAAGAATCACATGCGTTTGAATAGGGATGCAGTGCGATTTCAGCCTGAATCACATGCAATTTCCCCCACTGCTCCTGTGTGTGTGTGTGTGTGTAGAGGGGAAAAGCACCATCTAATGGGCAGTTGAAAAAATGTTAAAACCCACAGTACATATCTGGCCACATGCAAAATAATCTACATAGGTGTCACAGTCCGCCAATGATAGCAAATCAGGGCCACTGGAGGTGCTCACAGGGCTGAGAGAGAAGTGCTGGGACCCCATGGGTATAGGAAGGAAGTGATGTCAGGTTGGAGCCTGACCGCCTCTACATCTGTTCCAGCTCTGTGAGCGCCTTCAGGGGCTGTGATTTGCTATCATTGGCGGACCAGGACACCTATGTAGATTGTTTTGCATGTGGCCAGATATGTACTGTGAGTTTAAAAAAAAAATGTAAACTGTCCACTAGATGCGCTTTATTCCCATTCTCTACACACACACATACAGGGCAGTGGGGGAAATTGCATGTGATTCGGACAGGAATTACACTGAATTCCTGTTCAAATTGCATTAGATTCTTTGCAGTGCGATTTGTGCCCATTCCTTTTGTATTAACCTCTAACGAGCAGGGACCTCGGATTCTTTCTGTTTTTAATTTAATTGTAACTGTAATGTCTGCCTCATGTTGTAAAGCGCTGCGCTAACTGTTGGCACTATAAAGATCCTGTGTAATACTAATAATAATATTGACGCAAATTGCACTGCAAAATACCAGTTTCAGGCATTTGAGCTAGTACTAATACTCACACAACTGCTTGGTATCAGCCCATTAGTGCCGCCTATCAGTGCCCCATCAGTGCCGCATTTTAGTGCACATCATCAGTGCCCATTAGTGCCACCTAATTGGTGCCACCTCATCAGTGCCCATCAGTGCCACCTTATCAGTGCCCGTCAGTGCAGCCCCATTAGTGCCCATCAGTGAAGGAGAAAACTTACTTATTTACAAAGTTTTGTAACAGAAACAAAAAAAAAACCATTTTTTTTCAAAATTTTTGGTCTTTTTTTAATTTGTTTAGCAGAAAATAAAAATCCCAGAGGTGATTAAATACCACCAAAAGAAAGCTCTATTTGTGGGAACAAAATGATACAAATTTATATTGGGCACAGTGTAGCATGACCGCGCAATTGTCATTCAACGTGCGACACCGCTAAAAGCTGAAAATTGGTCTGGGCAGGAAGGTCTGTGTGACCTTTATTGAAGTGGTTAAAGAGCCCCCCCCCCCCAAAAAAAATATTCTACTATCCCGGTACTGTCCAGGCAACCAGCAGTGTCCTCCCCCGAGTCGGTTCTTGAATGGGCTCTTGGGTGCTGCTGCCGTTATCTTGGCTAAGAGAAACTGGTAGTGAAGCTTTGAGGCTTCACACCCGATTTCCTACTGCGCCTGCTCTTTCTCAATGGGCCGGCCAGGGGGGAGGGGGCAGTTGGAGGGGCTGAACTTCTGGCAGGCAGTATCTGTCGAAACCACATACCTGCTCCACCCTCCTCAAAAGGTACCAAATGTGGCAGCGGGGGGGAGGGGGGACGGGGGGGAGGCAGACAAGCAGAGCTTTCCCTTTTTGGTGGAGCTCCACTTTAACTCGCTCCCCCAGAAGGGGGCATACAAGCAGAGCTTCCCCCTTTTGGGTGGAGCTCCACTTTAACTTGCCCTCCCCCCCCACAGACAGATCAGTCTGAAGTCTCATTTAGACAATGCCAGCCAAGAAGCAAGATGCTCCTGCTGTATTATCTCTTAAATGCTGAACTCTGCGGTGAAAGGGTTAACTGCCCATTTCTGTCTAGCGGACTAGATACAGCAGCTAGACCGATCCTCGCAGCCTCTTTACCCCTATACTCCAGTGGTCTAAGGTCCTCTAACATCATCAAGACTGATGCATAGCCCTGCACTGAACATGAGGACACTGAGGAACAGTGTACCTCCGGAGTGTAAGGGAGCACCATCTACCAGGGTAGCAAGGCCTCTGCTGATAGCGTATGTCAGCTCCAACCTAGCAGGGATCGGCAACAGTTTTCTATGCTCAGAACTGCTGCAATATTTTTCATAATTAGGTGCAGAACCCACAGCACTGATCTTAAACAGGTTTATCTGCTTAGTTAAAGTGTTATTAAACCCACAACAGTAAAATCAGTCAGTATATGCAGTAAAGCATGCTTGTTATACTCGCTGTGGAAGGGGTTAATCCTCTGCATTGTGTAAAAAGGCTGATCGATCCTGTCTTCTCTGATCTTCCCCTTCTTCCACTCTGCACATGCTCAATTTGGTGTGTATAGCTAGAGAGTTGTTTTTTTCTTGGGAGGGTGCATGTGAGCAGCACAGGACCAATCAGCACTGTCCAGACAAAGGGTCAGGGGTCAGCCTCATAGAACAGACAGAGGAGAATGAAACCCCCTCTTACAAGCTTTAACCAGACACTAGACCATAGAGTTTCCTGCACCTGTTTTCTGGTGAAGAAAGCTTAAGTAATTCCCAGGTTTGTGACTAAATGCAGTAGAGCTGAATAACCCAAGTTGAGAAGAATGGGAAGTTTTTTTATATAGCTGCCGCTCACTTTTACAGGAAGTGGAAGAGGGTTCCCCCTGCCCACTGCTGCCTACCACCAGTGGAATGGAAGAGCCCGGGACCGCTGTGGGCGGTCTGGCCAGCTTATCATTTGGAAGAAGGAGGAACATCAACTCCCTGATCGCCTCCATGGTGTATGAAACCAGAAGCAATGAGGATTTTACCACTTCCGGTTTTAGTTTGCTGTTTAATAGCCGTTACCATCTAGTAAAGCATCTAATCTCAGTTTGATTGTCTGCTTTGGAGAGCAGAGGAGAGATGTCTACATAAAGAGTACCTACCACTGCCCACGCTATGGCAAGGGATGTTGTTCATCGCATGTGATGGCAATAAAGTGAAATAAAAAAATATTCACAAAACGGTTAAAGAAAAAGAAAATTAATCAAACATATATATATATATATATATATATATATATATATATATATATATATATATATATATATATATATATATATATATATATATATATATATATATATATATATATATATATATATTTTTTTTTTTTTTTTTTTTTAAAGTGCCCCCCGTCCCTATGCTTATGCATATGTAAATGGTGATTGCACCACATATGTGAGGTATCACCACAAACATTAGAGCAAAAGCAATAATTCTAGCACCAGACCTCCTGTGTAACTCTAAACTAGTAACCTTTTTACATATCCAAAAAATAAATATATATATATATATATATATATATATATATATATTTATACATATATATATATATTTATACATATATATATAATAAAACAAATGTATCCTTCAAATTAGGCCAATCTGTAATCTTCTACATATTTTTGGTAAAAAAAAAAAACCCAATAAGTATATATTGATTGGTTTGCACAAAAGTTATAGCATCTACAAAATAGGGGATAGATTTATGGCATTTTTAATATTTTATATTTTTTACTAGTAATGGCGGCGATCAGCGATTTATTTAGCGAGACTACAACATTGCGGCGGGCAGATCGGACACCTAACTGACATTTTTGACACTTTTTTGTGAACCAGAGTCATTATTACAGTGATCAGTGCTAAAAATATGCACTGACATTGTACTAATGACACTGGCAGGGAAGGGGTTAACATCAGAGGTGATCAAGGGTTGTTCCTTGTTTGTGATTACTAACTGTATGGGGGACTGTGTGACTGGGGAAACACACAGATCCATCTTCCTGCTTAGTAGGAAGACAGATCTCAGTGTCATCACCTGACATAAAGGAGATCTGCCTTGTTTACTTCGGCAGATCTCCGTTCTCTGCAGGGAACGATCGCGGGCGGCCAGTGGACATCGAGTCCGCCGGACCCGCTGATTTGCTCCCCCGCTGGCCCCCGCGAATGCTAGTGCACGAATCACCGTACCAGTACAGCGATTTGCGCAGCTGAGCCACCTTGCCGCAGTACATCTGCGGCGGTGCTCAGCAAGTAGTTAAAGCATTGCTTATGCATAATTTCATGTACCGTAGTTTGCCGTTGTGACAGACTCACCCAGGACAGAGGCTTTTGGAGGGGACTGAATGTTAGCCTCTTGAATCCCGACTATGAGCCCTGGCATTTGAGGGAGCTACAAGCATTTAGGAAGATATTCTATTAAGTAATGCAAAAGGACATTATTAGGGAGGCCATGATGGTCTCTGCCAGCTTGGGGTGGTTGGTATATTGTCTCATTTTGTTGTGTACTCTTTACTAGGTCGTTTGGGGTGTGGCTGTATTCCAATGTTCTATTGTGTCTGTCTGCCTTGGCTATTATGGGATGTGTATGTAGATTAACTGTGAGATTGGTGGGGGCGAATTCCAACAGCTCTCACTGCTGATTGGACAGTCTACCCTGCCCGGAATGAAAAGGGGGGGGGGGTGTCCAGAGTATTACCTGTGTACATGTACACAGGTTCATTTATAGTCGTTTCTAGGCAGTTGTGTTTAGAGGCTTTTTTTGGAACCCAAAAAAATGTGTTTAGAGGCATTTCAAATGCCAAATGCGGCTAAACGCGGTAACTCGTTTAGTTTACAGGCGTTTTTCATTTTTGGCTATTTTGAAAAAAACTAAACATTTTTTTTTTTCAAACGCCTCTAGACACAAACGTGGCTAAACACGGCATGTAAACGTGGCTAAACGGCTGTTTTATGACGCCGGTTTCTAGCTGTCAAGTTAAATCGTTCAGGAGAGGTTGAACAACGTCCCATGTACATGAAGCCTAATGCCCCATACACATGGTCAGAATTTCCGACGGCAAATGTGCGATCGGAGCTTGTTGTTGGAAATTCCGACCGTGTGTAGGCTCCATCTGACTTTTTCCATCGGAATTTCCGACACACACAAAATTTGAGATCTGGATCTTAAAATTTCCGACAACAAAATCCGTTCTTGTAAATTCCGATTGTGTGTAGACAATTCCGACACACAAAGTGCCACGTATGCTCAGAATAAATTACAAGACAGAAGCGCTCGGTCTGGTAAAACTAGCTTTCGTAATGGAGATAGCACATTCGTCACGCTGCAATTTTTAAAATATTTTAATGCAGCGCATTCTCTTCTTCTTTATAATGCTATAATAATGAAGTTGTTTTGCTGCTCATATTTACACAGAGTTCTGACAAACTGATTTCTTTATTATTTCTCGTGATCTCCTGAATCATATTATTTATTTTTTTCGTCAGATCTCTAAAATAATGTTTCTAATGTTTGTTTATATATTTTTTTTAATCAAGATCTCCTTTTTTTTTTTCTTTTTTATAGTGATCTCCATAATATTTTTCTCGTTTTGTGTGTCAAGTTACCACAACACCATTATGATCTTGTATTTTTTAATCTCAAGGAGGTTGGTGTCCCTTGTTAATTTGACATTGTATTTTGGAAATGTACCTGCCTACTCACAAGCAAACTGTGCTTTTTGAAGTAAAACACAAAGGCAAGTATTTCAGAAAAAAAAATATCCATTATGGGTCATAACAAAATAAAGAGGAAGGCAACGCTGGAGAAACTGCTGAAATTTGTGAAGCCTTTGCACCCCAGGGCAGACATCAATAATTTTACAGTCAAAATCGGTGGACTGAGGAGTCCTTATAATAGTGAGCACAATCCGGTCGAGAACTACAAGAGATCAGGAACAGTAGCAGATAACATATATGTCCCCAGGCTATGGTCATACAACAGCCTGCATCTTTTGTCAGACCAGACTGAACCCAGGCCATCACTCTCTGGTCTTCCTTACACACTTCCTTCCAGGCTTCCTTTCAGGCTGTGGCTCTGGTGTTGTAGTTGTGGCAGGAGATGGAGGTGGAGGTAGAGGAGGAGGAGGAGGAGGAGGACCATGGTTGAACTCATAAACGTGACTTTGGTTTGTGAGTTCGCCCCTCAAGCCCTTATTTAGGGCTTGTAAGATCAGATACTCACATAAGAGGTGTTGGCCCTCCTCCATTTCCTGCATCTTGCAGGCTGCCATATAGGCATATTCCTCTTGATTATTGGGGGGGGTCTGAGGGCCGCAGTAGCCTTCCGAAATAGGCCAATTGCAGCCTCCTCCAGGTTACTCCTCTTCCTGGGACTTTTTGTTGAAATATGGAGGGGAGGGACCTGGAAATCGGGCAGGCTACTGGCCCCAACCACCTCCAGGCTGCCACTTTCCACTGCCTGGCTGAGGCTTTTCTGTGTATGTTCAGCTCATGACTGTTGCAAATTGAATGTTAATAAATAGAAACGGCTATCATTCTGACCCCAGAATTTTTCATTCTTGTCACAATCATTTTTGTCTACTACTGTCTATTGATATGTAAAACAGTTTGTGAAATCATAAACTAGTGATCAAAAATAACATCTATTTAACATCATTAATTTGACAACCAGAAATATTTTTAAGAATGCTATACCTGACTCAAGCTGGGCTCCTCCACATGTTGCTGCCTGGAAGGCCCAGGTTGGTTGTCAGAAGCCTCAGCCCGGGGGGAAGGAAGCGTTGAAGGAAGACTGGAGAGTGCTAGCCTGAGTTCACCCTGGTCTGACAGAAAATGCAGTCTGTCATAGTACCACAGCCTGGGCACATAAACGTCATCTGCTGCTCCTAATCTCAGGGAAACCTGGACCTTCTTGCGCTCCCTATTATAAGTGCTCCTCATGCCACCAGTTTTGGACTTTAAATACTTGATGTCTGCCGTGGGGGTCATCGGCTTCACAAATTCAAGCAGTTTCTCCAGCGCTGCCTGCCTCTTTGTTTGCTTATTAAAAAATGGGTGGTTCAGCTGCCACAGACAGGGCAGCTCCCTGAACATATCAATGAATATTGCTAGAAATTCCCTATCATTGAAGGGATGCATTTTCTCTGCAAGACACAACACAAGACAAACCCTAATGTCAGGCAAAACTATCATAATCTTGACCCAATATAGGCCTCAATCTCTAAGCAGTATAGGCCACTGATGCACCAACTCAAAATCGTTATCACGATCGTCGCTTCCGTTACTCCTTCCTCTTACAGATCGCACGTATGACGCACGCGTGTTACGCTTCATGTACACTGCGCATGCGTGAAACTCCGCCCGCCCTGAAGTTCTTTCTAGTGTATTCCCTGCCCCTTGTCTTTCGACGCAGTGGGGAGAGCACATGGCAGAGACACAGCAGGTGCATGCAGACAGCAGCAGCAACAACGAAAGCCCAGAGCTACGAATGTCCTGATTCCGGAGGAGCTTTAAGGCCTCAAATATGTCCTTTGTAGAGATGGTGGACATCTTGAAGAGGGCCAACTATGATGGGAAGCATGGACCTTATCTAAATCCAAATGTGAGAAAGGCCAAGATCATGACTAAAGTTGTGAAAAGTCTGCACAGGAATTTTGGGATACGACGATCCAAGGATCAACTGAGGAAACGATGGTCAGACCTGAAATTGAGGGAGCACGATCAGTACAGAAAGATCAGTAACCTGCTTCTAAAAAGTAAGTATTTGTCATGTGTTCCTATTATTATTATTACTTGCATGCCGCTCCATGTGCTTTTCTTTACTGTTGTACAGTTTAATGTTCATGGGCACAGTAATCGGTCGTAGGAAACATCTTTCGTTCGCCCACCTATAAGATGTTTTTGGCAGATACAGGCTAACTACATTTGTTCAGGCCTATTTGTATTAAAATAAGTTTGTTGTCTAGATGGGTTTGTAACTAGAATGAAAAGGAAACTTGATCCAGTGTAAGGAGAGGACACTCAGCAGCTGTTTACACATCTGGACGCAGAAGCACTAGTGTGGGACACCAGAACAAACTTTTTAGGGTGTCCCACACAGGTGCTCCAGTGGATACTAGGGGTGTCTCCATGTGTGAAACTTTAACAAAAAAGGTAAGTATTCCAGCTTTAGAAAGGAAATAAAAATATAATAATAAAATAAAAATTTCTTCAGCTTGGAATTCTGCCAAAACAGACAATTGTACGACACTTCCAAGCAATGTTTCATATTCCTATTTCTGCCATCAAATATCTGTGTGCTAAGTATACCTTTTTTTTATTCACATAGGGGAGAAAAGACTCAGGACATCTGAGAACACCAGGGACCCCCCATCTCCTAAAGAAGGAGAAATCCCCAAACCACAAGCAGAGGATGTGGAGGAAGGAGAGGTTTATGAAGTGGGTGAAATAGTCACCACAACAGGTGAGTGTCTGAGACCACAGCTTCAGGTAATAGATGGATGCCTGCATATTTATAATACATGGTGTGTTTTTTTATTTTAGGTGATGTGGATGTTGTGGAAAAAAAATCTAATTTCACAAGTGAAAGTGCCCAGATCCTCATCAGAGAGATAATGGGGTGCAATTGTGATTTAGAAAATATGAAGGAAAACATCAATAATGTTCAACAAAAATGAAGAACATCATTGATGTTTTAGGCAGAAGATAAAACACACAAAAAATGTACCATTTTATCCTGTATTTTTGCTTTTAAAAACAAGTTTTAAAGTATTTTAAAAAACAAATTTTGAAGATGCACTCTGTTTATCAACATGTGCTATCTGCCATCACGGGATATCAATGTACATGTTTTGTGGGTGCAACCCCTTCCTTGAAACTCAAGTAGGTGAGAGAAAGGGGTTGCACCCCCAAAACATGTCCATTGATCCCCCCCATGATGGGAGCTAGCACATGTAGACATTAGGCATGGGATCCGGAGGGAAATCCCCAGTTTGAATCACAATTTGTGTGCATCTTCAAAATTTGGCTTTTACAGGGGTGACATCACCCGATCTGATGAAGGCAACATTAACACAGTTTGGACATACTAATGTCTGATATTGCCTTCGCTTTATCAAAGTTGAACTTTGTAAGTTCCTGAGTTGTGTATGTTATGGTTTAAAACATGCCTGTTTAACCAAAAAAGGATATTTCTAATGTGAAAAGAAAATGTTATACACCAAAGATGTTGGTTTGTTCAAAAACCCTTTTCCAACGCACATGTGAATGTGCTTTGAGTAGAATGTTTTCTACTCAACAATGTGTGGCTTCTTCTTTCAATGCTCAATAGCAATTTTTATAGTAAGTTGGTGTTTACAGTGACAGTGGGGGTTATTTACTAAAGGCAAATCCACTTCCACTACAAGTGCAGTTTCAGTGCAGTTTCATGTGCACTTTTGCAGTGCACTTGGAGTGCAAAGTGCAATTTCCTTTAGTAAATAACACCTACAGTGCTTTATAATTTGCCACAATCATGCTATTTTCGTGACTCGTGATCAGTATTTGCTTTACATACATTAACATAAAAAAAAGGTGTGTGTGTGTGTGTGTAACAGACCCACAACATAATAGTTCGCTGAAGAAAAGATTGCCACCTCAGGTTTCAAAAAAATTACGTTTGCACTATTGAACAAAAAGGCAAAAAAGAAAACCCATTGGATAACCTAGGAGCCAGCTAAGAGAAACACAAGCAGTAAATCAAAGTAAATATTATTTAGGTTTTAAAAAATATATTTTTAACATGTTTCTTAACCATTTTGTGGCATGTCAATGGCCCCCCTACCCGCAAAGTACTCTAGATACTTTTTGCAAACTACACGGGCGCTTTTGGGGGGCAAGCCAGGACAGCTAGCTTCAAGAGCCATCAGGGTTGTTGTATCTGATAATAAGCCATAGTTCGATGCATTTTTTCTTAAAAAGTTATGCAATATGCAGCATGCATAACAATATGATAGATTTTATATTCCGCCATGTTTATTGCAGTGAGGAATTGGCGGAAGTTAGAAACCCTCTGGTCCGCGGTAAGGGTCCTCATCGGGAACAGCCACATCAGGTGTTCACCCAGATCAAACACTTCATCAGCGACAAAGACAAACGGGAGTCCTTCCATGTTCCCTTCAGCAGGTGGCAATCCCAAGCCACCACTCTGGAGCCATCTGTAAAATTCGGTCTGGTCGATGACTCCACCATCTGACATCCGGCCATTCTTCCCCACGTCCACATGCAGGAACTCATATGTCGCCAACACCACCGCCAACATCACAATACTATTAAACCCCTATAGTTAAAATAGTATGACCCCGAGTTGGGGGGTGGGACGATATGGACGTGCTTCCCATCTATTGCCCCTCCGCAGTTGGGAAAGTCCCACCGCTGGGCAAACTGGGATGCCACAGTCTGCCATTCCTGTGGCGTTGAAGGAAACTGTGGAGTCAAACAAGAAAAAAAAAATAGTCATTTTGCACATAAAAATTGCAAGCAGATTAGACACAAACATTCTTGGCCAAAATCAGTATTAACATTTATTTGAAGGAGTATTTAAAGACATAAAGAGAAGATCCACTTATCAGATGCCTCGCGCCCTCTGATGGCCCATTATAAAAATTTTAGGGGCGGGGGGAGATGTTTTGGAAAGGTAACCCTCTCCACTTCATTGAGAGCTGAATGCATAAATAATATGTGTTACTCCTTACTTACACTATTGGCAGCCCGCTGAGCAGGTTAAGAAGTGTCATAATACAAAAATATGAATACACACTGTACAAATTGAAGCACTTTTTTTACATTATGCAATTACCTATCAAGATAATAGGAGAACAAAACTTTAAACAGTACCATTTGAAATTATTAAAGCAGACCCTTTCACTAAATGCTTTGGTGAATTCATCCATAAATCTGACCACAAAAGAGGTAGGTATAGTGTGTATGAGTTTGGCAAAGTCAGCAGATAGAGGATTGGTATCGGTTGACTTAGCGGTTGGGGGGAGGAAGGGTTCAAAATGATTTTGGGACCCCCCAAAAAAAAAGCCTCTGGCACTCTGCATGAATTTAAGGACATA
This sequence comes from Lithobates clamitans, assembly GCA_037952925.1. NCBI lineage: Eukaryota > Metazoa > Chordata > Amphibia > Anura > Ranidae > Lithobates > Lithobates clamitans. Next base: position 1,167,589 of record JBBGZY010001812.1, on the reverse strand, counting down.
AATAACTTTTGTACACATTTTAGGGGGGATTTAGGGTAAAGCATTACTATGGAGCTGACAAAATACATTGTTAAGTGACTAGGCTAGGTGTATATGGGCCCAGGATAGCATACTGGGGAGGTTAAAGAAAGCAAATATGCAAGAAGAACAAAAAAGGAAGTTTAAAAGCTTCCAGCATGCATGAGAACAAAGGGGACATACACAGCATATTACAATTATGGTAATTAGGGAACGATGAAAGAAATATAATGTATTAGCAAACATTAAATACATATAATGTGATGTTAAAGGAGAAATCTTACCTTAATATAGTCCTTCTGCAGGACCTGAATGATGGCAGAACAGGTCTCTGAAAAAATGATCCCCAGAGCCTGGGGGGAGATACCTGTCGAGAACTTGATGTCCTTCAGACTTCTCCCCATCGCGAAGTACCGCAATGTGGCAATTAGCCTCTGTTCAGGAGTGATGGCTTGCTGCATGCAGGTTTCCTGCTTCGTAATATAAGAGGACAGCAAAGCCAACAAACAGTGAAAAATGGGGTCCGTCATCCGGAAATAATTCCTGAAATCGTCAGGATTATTTTCACGGGTCTCCAGCAACAAAGGCATATGAGAGAATTGGTCACGCTGGAGCAACCAATTCTTCGTCCATGAACTCCTCCCCACCCTGTTCATGGACTGGGCTTGGGTCAAAGCAAGAACCCCAACACCAAGCCCCTGCACAGCATGAACTCTACGACGAGTACGTAACCGCAACTTGGCTTCAAAATGGTCGGCTGGTCAGAATGAACTAAAAGAAAGCACTGAAAAACAGAAAGGCCTGAGAAGAGCGAGCTGAAAATCAGAAACAAGCAGACAAGAACGCACTGTAGATCAAATAGTACTATGATATTAATAATAATAATATGCACTGACAAACAAATGCAAACTGACTACACGCACTGAAGAACAGATACGAACCCACAAGCACAAACTGAAGGGCAGTAACGATCTGAAAAGCACGAGGCTGAAAAGCGCGAATCGTCTCTCACTAAACTTCTACTAACACGAGATCAGCAAAAGGAGCCCAAAGGGTAGCGCATTTGGTAGTGAACTTCCATTTTCTAGTGCCGTCATACGTCACCGCTTTCTTGACGTTCGGAATTTCCGACCTTTCCGACATTGTGTGACCATGTGTATGCAAGACAAGTTTGAGCCAACATCCATCGGAAAAAAAAACATGGATTTTGTCGGAATGTGCGATCGTGTGTACGCTGCATTAGAGTGCTTTAAAGTTTTTTGGACCAAACAGAAGAACATCTGCTTTATACTGTAAATGTGCAAATCACATGTTCCAAACATGCTCTTAAATAGCAAAAAGCTTCATGTAACTGGGGTTTCCTGCAGTGCAGTTTAGATGTCCTTCCAGATTGTATACACACAGCTGACTGCTTCCGAATGATTGCATAACATTACCGTAGCAGCTACAGTGTGGGTCTGATTAGCATGGTTCAGATACCAATCATTGACATCCTTATTGCTACACATTTACAAACAAAATGCATTCTTTACAATCAAGGTGGCTGACCCATACTGTTTACCAGCTACCCAGAGATTATGGATATTTTTCTGGGTGCATTGTTATTAAAGCAAACCTTAAAACACTGAGGCTGCCAGTGCTAACCTTCTCCTTCTTAAAGTGGAACTGCAATCATCAAGACTGTTCAAATACAAACAGTTAAAAAGAAAGTTCCTATTGTACACTGACTCCTTCCTTTATTCTGTGTGATCCAAAGATTGCACTTCTTTGTGTCCCCACTTGTATGTAACACTGGTGCCTTATGAAAAATGTGAAAACCTCTAGTTTGGGATTTTTAAGGCAATGAAATAATAATTTAGAAAGAAATTCTATATATAAGAAATGTTATTTTAACATAAACATTAAAACATTAAAAGAAATGCATGATGTATTAAATTGAGTTAGAATTGGTATTTCCCAACTACTTGCTGAACGACCACCAGTGGAAACCGGGTGGTAAAGAGTAAAGGGATACCTAACGCGTTTCGAATAATAAATAAATAAGCAAAGTCTTCATCAGGGATTTATTCCACTTCTGAAAGTACAAAATGTAGCATTTTAGAATTAATATAAGTACCATCTATAGTACATATTTTCAATAGCTGCAAACATATGACATGAACACTTACGTTCTAAATACATGTTTAAGTAACTTTTGGCAGAGGCATTCCCCATATCTCGGTGGAAAAAGTCCAAGATTTGCACAAACTGCCTTTCACCCTGTAGAAGACTGCTGGATATCATCCAAAAATATGGCACTCAAAGCAGAGAGGGACACCTAGGCTATTTAAAGACAGATAAAGAGAACTAAATCTAGTAGGTGATATGTATACACATGCATTACCTGTCAGAATTTACATGCGATCACGGCTATTATACCTGCTAGCAGTAATCAGTGTGTTCTCCCGGCGGGGACCGCTATGATTTTTTAGTTGACCCCCACCAGCATAGTAATATAGCAGGGAGAAAGTGATGTGTGGCTTCTTACCCAAAGCAGCAGGCATCCAAAAGGAAGGTGAATATAAGCAACAATGAGCTGACATTTAAGCCTTGATTCTGGCCTTTGGGCCCCAATACCTATCCTCATAGGGCAGTGATGGTGAACCTTCACAAAAATTCACATTGTTTAGAAGACCATACTAGGCTGATATCAACATCAAAATTCCCTATGTCATAGGGGATTTTGATGTTGATATCAGCCTAGTATGGTCTTCTAAACAATGTGAATTGTTTGGTAACTTACAATAGTATTTGAGTACAAGAATGTATGTACATTATTTGGTGTTTGTGTGTATTTTTATTGTTATAGTTTACACCCATTTTAGTCCCGAAGAAGCAGGTCGTTTCCTGGAAAATGTGATGAAATCATCCGCTTATCCTTCACTATATACTATCTACAATTTTGAACTTGTATTGTATTATGTTAAGATATCATGTACAATAAGATCAATGTATGTGTTGAATAAAGTACCATTATAAAGCAGTCTTTATAGATGGATGATTGAATATTTGCTTTTAAACAGTACACCCTTCACATTTGTGTAAAAATGTTATTATATCTTTTCATGTGACAACACTGAAGAAATGACACTTTGCTACAATGTAAAGTAGTGAGTGTACAGCTTGTATAACAATGTAAATTTGCTGTCCCCTCAAAATAACTCAACACACAACTATTAACCCACTTCGCGCCCGCGCTATAGCCGAAAGACGGCTGCAGCGCGGACGCTATCTGCCGGGAGGGCGTCCCTGGACGTCCTCCTGTTTACTTCCGCGTTGCGCGCTCCCGCGGGCGCGCATCGGGGAAGTTTTGTGCTGGCCGTGTCCCTTGGACACAGCCAGTCACAGATCGCTGAAAACGGCCAATCATAGCGGCCGTTTTCAGCGCGATCGCTCTGCCAATGAGAGATGATCTCAAATGTAAACATATGAGATCATCTCTCATTGCCGGCTCTCCCTCCTCACACAGAGACAGCGTGTGAGGAGGGAGAGCGATCTGTGTTACTGAGAGAGGCTTACACTTGAGTTACTGTGAGTTACTGTGAGTAAAACACATACACTGTTCCAACATATCAGCCATCTGCCAGTGCCATCTGCCAGTGCCATCTTCCCGTGCCATCTGCCCGTGCCATCTGCCAGTGCCATCTGCCAGTGCCAGTGCCATCTGCCAGTGCCAGTACCTCTGTCAGTCCCATCTGTCAGTCCCATCTGTCAGTCAGATCTGCCCGTGCCATCTGCCCGTGCCATCTGACAGTGCCATCTGCCAGTGCCATCTGACAGTGCCATCTGCCAGTGCCAGTGCCTCTGTCAGTCCCATCTGTCATTCCCATCTGTCAGTCACATCTGCCCATGCCATCTGCCCGTGCCATCTGCCCGTGCCATCTGACAGTGCCATCTGCCAGTGCCATCTGCCAGTGCCATCTGCCAGTGCCAGTGCCATCTGCCAGTGCCAGTGCCTCTGTCAGTCCCATCTGTCAGGGTTAGGTCCCATGCCAGCCTTCCCTATTCTGTTCAAAACCCCTTGTGGCTGCCACCCAATTCAGGGGAAGCTAACGTTCCCTCTTTCACTGCCCAGCCAAGAGTCCAGGTGGACACAGAAAATTTTTCCCCGATAGACTTTTTCCACCTTATTTTTACTGAGGACATGCTTGCATCTATTGTTGCCCAGTGCAACCTATATGCCCAACAATTTATTGCAAGCAACCCAACGTCCTCTTATGCCCGTCCCTACGAATGGAGAGCCCTAACAGTGGAGGAGTTTAAAATTTTTTTGGGCCTCACGTTCTGTATGGGACTAAACAGAAAAAATTAAATACGTTCGTATTGGTCTACCCTCCCCATCTACCACATGCCCATCTTTTCCTCAATAATGCCCAGGATACAGATATCTCATGATTATGAGATTCCTTCACTATAACGACTAAACCCAGTGCCCTCCCCGAAATCACCCAAATTTTGACAAGCTTTTTAAAATTTGGCCCCTAATAAATTATTTTTCAGAAATCTTCCCCTAGTTGTTTACCCCAGGACAACACATATGTGTGGATGAGTCCCTTATCAAATTTTCTGGCAGGCTGGGCTTAAAACAATTTATTCCCACCAAAAGGGCCCGCTATGGGGTGAAGATGTACAAATTGTGCGATCGTGCTACAGGGTATACCTATGCCTTCATGGTGTACGAAGGGAAGGACACCCAGCTACATCCCCCTAATTGCACAGAATATATCAGATCGAGTGGGAAACTTGTTTGGGAACTCATAAACCCACTCCTGGAGAAAGGCTACCATCTATATGTGGACAATTTTTATTCTAGTCTGCTCCTGTTCCGAAACCTTCATAGAAAGAAGACTCCAGCATGCGGCACCGTGAGGACGAATCGGAAGGGCTTTCCTCAAAGCCTTGTCAACAAAAAGTTAAGAAGAGGGGAGGCGGCGAGCTTACGGAATGAGGAAATTCTGGCTGTGAAGTGGAGGGACAGAAGGGACGTCTACATGCTTTCTTCAATCCACAACAACACATTTGTTGAGATCAGCAGGAGGAATGGCCCAATTCAAAAGCCGACGTGTATCTATGAATACAACATGTATATGGGGGGTGTCGACTTCAACGACCAGATGCTCGAGCCCTACCTTTCCACCAGAAGAACATACCAGTGGTACAAAAAAGTTTCGATTTATTTATTTAATTTGGCCATTTACAACACCTATGTAATTTATCGCAACTCCACCGACAGACCCAAACCCTTCCTTGGCTACCAGGAGGAAATCACCACTGCCCTTATATACCCGAACGGCCCACCAGAAAACAGTAGATCCGATGTAATTAGTAGACTCTCTGAACGCCACTTTCCCGATAAAATCCCTCCCAGACCAACAGGCCAAAAACGACAAAAAAAATGCCGGGTGTGCTCCAAAAGAGGGGTGAGAAGAGACACCACTTATCATTGTGCCCAATGTCCTTCCCAACCAGGCCTCTGCATAGTTGACTGTTTCCGCCGTTACCATACTTCACTAAATTATTAGTGAAGTATGGTAAACATAACACTCACTTCCTGCCTTCACACCCCTTATGCCTCTGCTTGCTCTGTAACTGACCCTGGCTTGTTATTCGATCATGCTTCTGCCTACCGATTCTGTTTATATCTGTGCCTGATCTGGAACTGACCCTGGACTGTTATTCGACCACGCTTCTGCCTACCAATTCTGTACATACCTCTGCCTGATCTGGAACCGACCCTGGACTGTTTGACCATGCCTCTTGCCTGCCTCTTGGACTGATCTTGTACCCTGCCAGTGGACTAGTGGGATTCAGAACACAGGGGTCTCACATATGTGAGGGGCTCCAGAATTGTTTTTCTGGATGAAGAAAACTATTTAATTTGTTTTCTCATTCCTAGATTAGGGTCTGGAGACTCAGAGGCTTCAAAGAGATTTGGGTGGGAGAAGCCTCTACCCCTGTCCCCATTCTGTCCTGAACGAGGCCCTACTTCTGCCTGCTGCCTGTAGGACCTATGCCATCATGCCTCTGCCTGTCGCATGAACTGACTACACCACATGGACCTGCCTACTACCAGGACCAATATATTGGCACTGCTGAAATCTCTGCCTGCACTGACCCTGGACTATATATGGACAGTATCCCTGCCTGCTGCCTGTACTGACTATGGACAGTATTCCTGCCTGTTGCCTGGAAGATTGCGTTTGCTTTTGCTGACCAAGTCCCCGTCTGCTGCCTGGACCAGTGCTATCCTCCTGTGTACAACTGCGCTACTACAACCACAGGTAATCTTTTGTTTACTCTTTGCTCAGCATAATGTATTTTGGGGTGTAATTCTTGGTATGTGAATGCTATGTGTCCCTAGAACACCTGATGGTGTTCCTTGCATGTTAGGCCTCTGTATGTGGCCAGGCTGTGTAAAAGTCTCACACATGTGGTATCGCCGTACTCAGGAGGAGTAGCAGAATGTATTTTGGGGTGTCATTTTTGTTATGTACATGCTATGTGTTGGAAATATCTTACAAATGCACAACTTTGCGTAAAAAAAATGCGTTTTCATTTTTTTTCCACATTTTCCAAAAACTTTTGGAAAAAAATGAACCGTTCAAAAGACTCATTATGCCTCAGATTATACGTTGGGGTGTTAGCTTTCCAAAATGGGGTCACTTTGTGGGCGTTTCCATTGTACTGGTGCTCCAGGGCCTTCAAAATTGTAATAGGTGGTTGAGAAATGAGATGTGTAATTTATGCTCCTAGAACGCCTGATGGTGCTATTGCAATATTGGGCCTCTGTATGTGGCCAGGCTGTGTAAAAGTCTCACACATTTGGTATTGAAATACTCAGGAGGAGTAGCAGAATGTATTTTGGGGTGTCATTTTTGCTATGTACATGCTATGTGTTGGAAATATCTTATAAATGCACAACTTTGCATAAAAAAAAATGCGTTTTCATTTTTTTTCCACATTTTCCAAAAACTTTTGGAAAAAAATGAACCGTTCAAAAGACTCATTATGCCTCATAGATTATACGTTGAGGTGTTAGCTTTCCAAAATGGGGTCACTTTGTGGGCGTTTCCATTGTCCTGGTGCTCCAGGGCCTTCAAAAGTGTAATAAGTGGTTGAGAAATGAGATGTGTAATTTATGCTCCTAGAACGCCTGATGGTGCTATTTCAATATTGGGCCTCTGTATGTGGCCAGGCTGTGTAAAAGTCTCACACATTTGGTATCGAAATACTCAGGAGGAGTAGCAGAATGTATTTTGGGGAGTCATTTGTGGTATACACATGCCATGTGAGAGAAATAACCTATTACAATGATAATTTTGTGGGAAAAAAAAATCTTCATTTTGCAAAGAATTGTGGGAAAAAAATGACAACTTCAAAAACCTCACAATGCATCTTACTAAATACCTGGGAATGTCTACTTTCAAAAAAGGGGTCATTTGGGGGGTACTTGTACTTTCCTGGCTTGTTCGGGTCGCAAGAAATTAGATAGGCCACCAGTACATCAGGTATGATCAATTTTTTATGATTTGCACCACAGCTTGTAGACTCTCTAACTTTCACACAGACCAAATAATATCCACTAATTTGGGTTATTTTTACCAAAGATATGTAGTAGTATAAATTGTGGCCAAAATTTCTGAAGAAAAATTAATAATTTGCAAAATTTTATCACATAAACTAAGAAAAATGCGTTTTTTTTCAAAATTTTCAGTCTTTTTTCATTTATAGCGCAAAAAATAAAAAACCTAGAGGTGATCAAATACCCCCAAAAGAAAGCTCTATTTGTGGGAAAAAAATGATAAAAATTTCATTTGGGTACAATGTTGTATGACCGCGCAATTGTCATTCAAAGTGCGACAGCGCTGAAAGCTGAAAATTGGTCTGGGCAGGAGGGGGGTTTAAGTGCCCAGTAAGCAAGTGGTTAAAGAGGAGTTCCCATTAAAAAAATAAATAAATAAAAGTCAGCAGCTACAAATACTGCAGCTGCTGGCCTTTAATAATCACACACTTACCTGTCCCACGGTCCAGCGATGCGGGGGATAGAAGCTTCGCTCATCTCCCCCTCCGTTCGGCGGCTCCGGCATTGCAACTGTGGGCGCCCGGCTGTGGCTTCACAGCCGGGCACCCACTGCGCATGTGCGAGCGGCTGCGCCGTGATTGGCCGCTCAGTCATCTGGGACCTGTAATGTGTCCCAGATGATTGACAAGAGGGAGGGGGCAGAGCTGAGCCCTTCCTGCGCTGAGGGGAAGCGATGTCACCAGCCCAGGCACTGAAGGAGGCAGACTACGAGGGACCCCCTAGCAACAGCCATTTAGAGGTGAATAAAAAAAAAAATGTTTTCCAATTTTTTTTTTTTTTTAGGAACATTCATGTTATTTTTTTTTTTTTTTTGGTGGAACACCACTTTAATGTCTTAACAAAAGTGAGTACACTCCTAAGTAGGGATGAGCCCCATGTTCGAGTGGAACGTAAGTTCCACTCGAACATCATGTGTTTGCCTGTTCGCCGAATAGCGAACAACTTTGGGTGTTCATGGCAAAATCGAAAGCCGCGGAACACCCTTTAAAAGTCTATGGGAGAAATCAAAAGTGCTAATTTTAAAGGCTTATATGCTTGGTATTGTCATAAAAAGTGTTTGGGGACCTGGGTCCTGCCCCAGGGGACATGTATCAAAACAAAAAAAAGTTTTAAAAACAGCCATTTTTTCGGGAGCAGTGATTTTATTAATGCTTAAAGTGAAACAATAGAAGTGAAATATTCCCTTAAATTTTGTACCTGGGGGATGTCTATAGTAAAGTGGTGCATGTTTTCTGTGTTTAATACAGTCCCTGCACAAAATGACATTTCTAAAGGAAAAAAAAGTAACTTAAAAGTACTCGCAGCTATAATGAATTTTTGGGTCCGGCAATACAGATAAAAGCCATTTAAAAAAATAGCATGGGATCCCCCCAGTTCATTACCGGGTCCTTTGGGTCTGGTATGAATATTAAGGGAACCCCGAACCAAAATTTAAAAAAAATTGCTTGGGGTCCCCCCAAAAATCCATACCAGACCCTTATCCGAACACGCAACCTGGCAGGCCGCAGTTAAAAAGGGGGGGATGAGAGAGAGGCTTCCCCATGAAGTCAGAGGGGGGGCGACCCGTTTATGTAACCGGGTGGCCCCGCCCCTCTGACACCCCAAGAAAGCCATGGGAAAGTCCCTGTGCATCAGAGGGGGCAGGTTCACCTGGGTATGTCACTGTGTTGCCCCGTCCTCAGTTATAAAAGAACTGTCAAAGTGAAGACGCATCATACGGCGGGTGCCTCCTATGGAGGCGGATCTTTTTTCATTTTTTTTTTCAGTCCATCGGTGGAACGAGAGAAGATGGATGGACTTCGTGGGACATTTTAATTTTTAATAAAGGACTTGTCCCAAAGCTGTGTCTTGTGGTTTTTTAACATTTTGACACATTTTTGTGAAATGATAGGGGTACAATGCACCCGTTATCATTTCGAACAGGGGGGGGCCGGGGTCTGGGGGTCCCCTTGTTAAAGGGGCTTCCAGATTCTGATAAGGCCCCCGCCCACAGACCCCCACAACCACTGGGCAAGGGTTGTGGGGATGAGACCCTTGTCCGCATCAACATGGGGACAAGGTGCTTTGGGGGACTACCCCAAAGCACACTCCCCATGTTGAGGGCATGTGGCCTGGTACAGTTCAGGAGGGGGGGCTCTCTTGTCCCCCCCTTTTCCTGTGGCCTGCCAGGTTGCGTGCTCGGATAAGGGTCTGGTATGGATTTTTGGGGGGACTCCCACGTCATTTTTTTAAAAATTTTGGCGTGGGGTTCCCATCTGGTATGGATTTTGAGGGGGACCCCTACGCTATTTTTTTTAAAAATTAGCGCAGGGTTCCCCTTAATATCCATACCAGACCTGAAGGTCCTGGTATGGAATTTGGGGGGACTCCCACGCAATTTTCTTTTTAAATTTTGGTTTCCCCTTAATATTCATACCAGACCCAAAGGGCCTGGTAATGGACTGGGGGGATCCCTTGCCGTTTTTTTAAATGACTTTTATATGTATTGCCGGACCCAACAATTCATTATAGCCGTGAGTACTTTTAAATGACTTTTTTTCCTTTAGAAATGTCATTTTGCTGCAGGGACTGTTCTAAACACGGGAAAAATGCGCCACTTTACAGGCATACTATAGACACCCCCCAGGTACGAAATTTAAAGGAATATTTCACTTTTATTATTTCACTTTAAGCATTATTAAAATCACTGCTCCCGAAAAACATTCATTTTAAAAACTTTATTTTGCATTGATACATGTCCCCTGGGGCAGGACCCGGGTCCCCAAACACTTTTTCTGACAATACCATGCATATAAGCCTTTAAAATTTGCACTTTTGATTTCTCCCATAGATGATTCTTTATAGTCGTGAGTACTTTTAAATTACTTTTTTGCATTGATACATGTCCCCTGGGGGCAGGACCCGGGTCCCCAAACACTTTTTATGACAATAACTTGCATATTAAAACTTAAAATTAGCACTTTTGATTTTTCACGTTCGTGTCCCATAGACCAGTGGTCATCAACCCTGTCCTCAGGGCCCGCTAACAAGCCAGGTTTGCAAGATAACTGAAATACATTACAGGTGTTCAGTGATTGCAGTATTCTAGTCTGCATCTCCCCAAGGTAATACATAAAATCTGGCCTGTTAGTGGGTCCTGAGGACAGGGTTGATGACCACTGCCATAGACTTTAACGGTGTTCGTGTGTTCAAACAAATTTTTTGCCTGTTGCACATTCTGCTGCGAACCAAACCGGGGGGTGTTCGGCTCATCCCTACTCCTAAGTGAAAATGTCCAAATTGGGGCCAAATTGTCAATATTTTGTGTGACCACCGTTATTTTCCAGCACTGCCTTAACCCTCTTGGGCATGGAGTTCACCAGAGCTTCACAGGTTGCCATTGGAGTCCTCTTCTACTCCTCCAATATGACATCACAGAGCTGGTGGATGTTAGAGGCCTTGCACCCCCCCCACCTTCTGTTTGAGGATACCCCACAGATGCTCAATAGGGTTTCAGTTTGGAGACATTCTTGTCCAGTCCATCACCTTTACCCACAGCTTCTTTAGCAAGGCATTGGTCATCTTGGGGGTGTATTTGGGGTCGTTATGTTGGAATACTGCCCTACGGCCCAGTCTCCAAAGGGAGGAGATCATGCTCTGCTTCAGAATGTCACAGTACATGTCGGCATTCATGGTTTCCTCAATGAACTGTAGCTCCCCAGTGCCGACAGCACTCATGCAGGCCTAGGCCATGACACTCCCACTACCATGCTTGACTATATGCAAGACACACTTGTCTTTGTTCTCCTCACCTGGTTGCCGCCACACAGGCTTGAAACCATCTGAACCAAATACGTTTATCTTGGTCTCATCAGACCACAGGACATGGTTCCAGTAATCCATGCCCTTAGTCTGCTTGTCTTCAGCAAACTGTTTGCGGGCTTTCTTTTGCATCATCTTTAAAAGAGGTTTCCTTCTGGGATGACCGCCATGCAGATCAATTTGATGCAGTGTGTGGCGCATGGTCTGAGCACTGACAGGCTGACCCCCCACCCTTCCAACCTCTGCAGCAATGCTGGCAGCACTCATACGTCTATTTCCCAAAGACAACCTCTGGATATGACGCTGAGCACGTGCACTTAACTTCTTTGGTCGACCATGGCGAGGCCTGTTCTGAGTGGAACCTCTCCAGTTAAACCGCTGTATGATCTTGGCCACCGTGCTGCAGCTCAGTTTCAGGGTCTTGGCAATCTTCTTATAGCCTAGGCTGTCTTTATGTAGAGCAACAATTCTTTTTTTCAGATCTTTAGAGAGTTCTTTGCCATGAGGTGTCATGTTGAACTTCCAGTAACCAGTATGAGAGCGATAACACCAATGTTAACACACCTGCTCCCCATTCACACCAGAGACTTTGTAACACTAACGAGTCACATGTCACCAGGGAGGGAAAATGTCTAATTGGGCCCAATTAGGGCATTTTCACTTAGGGGCGTACTTACTTTTGTTGCCAGAGGTTAAGACATTAATGGCTGTGTGTTGAGTTATTTTGAGGGGACAGCAAATTTACACTGTTATACAAGCTGTAAACTCTCTACTTTACATTGCAGCAAAGTGTCATTTCTTCAGTGTTGTCACATGAAAATATATAATAAAATATTTACAAAAATGTGAAGGGTGTATTCACTTTTGTGAGATACTGTAAATAAAATGATATTTTATAAAGGTTTCTGTAATCTTTGCCTTAAAAGTCTGCACATTTCCATACCTATGCATGTTTAACGACTTCAGCCCCGGAAGATTTGGCTGCTCAATGACCAGGCCATTTTTTGCAATTCGGCACTGCGTCACTTTAACTGGCAATTGCGCGGTCGTGCGATGCTGTACCCAAACAAAATTGACATCCTTTTTTTCCACAAATAGAGCTTTCCTTTGGCAGTATTTGATCATCTCTGCGTCAATTTTGAAAAAAACACAATATTTTGTACTATTTGCTATAATAAATAGCCCTATTTTTTTTTTAAAAGAAAATGTTTTCTTCAGTTTAGGCCAATATGTATTCTTCTACATATTTTTGTTAAAAAAAAAATCGCAATAAGCGTATATTGATTGATTTGCGCAAAAGTTATAGCGTCTACAAAATAGGGGATAGATTTATGGCATTTTCGTTATTATTTGTTTTTTTACTAGTAATGGCGGCGATCTGCGTTTTTTTTGGGACTGCGACATTATGTCACTGGCAGGGAAGGGGTTAACACTAGGGGGCGATCAAGGGGTTAAATGTGTTCCCTGACTGTGTGCTCTAACTGTGGGGGGAGGGGACTGACTATAGGAGATGACAGAACGTGGTTCCTAGCTATTAGGAACTCACGATCTGCCTCTCCTCTCCTTACAGAACAGGTATTTGTGTGTTTACACACACGGCCCTGTTCTGCCTCTCATGCCCGCGACCGCCGGCCACAAGCATCGGCACCTCCTCAATGTAGGCCCCGCTTAAAGGAGCCAACGTATAACTACGACGGTTCTTTGGATTATGCCAACCTGCCACAGTATGACGGCGGCTGGTCGGCAAGTGTTTAAGTTGTTACTAAACCCAGGAGCCTGCATTCACTATATCTGGTCTCCCACATGGTCTACCATGGAAATGCAATAGTTTTAGTAAATATAAACTGCTGAATACCTTTTTTCACCAGTGTCTGGTTAAAGCTCGTAGGAGGAGTTTTCATTCTGTTCTGACTGTCTTATCAGGTTGTAGGACCCCTGACCCTCTGTCTGGACAGTGCTGTATGGCCCTGTGCTGATCCCATGTACTCTCCCAAGGAAAAAAAAACTCTAGCAATACACACCAAACTGAGCATGTGCAGCTTGTCTCTGTTCTATCAGCAGATGGTTTGAGGACCGTAGAAGAAGGGGAGGAACAGAGAAGACAGGATCAAACAGCTTTTTTACACAATGCAGATAATTAACCCCTTAGGTACCACAGTGAGTATAACAAGCATGCTTTACTGCATATACAGACTGATTTTACTGCTGTGTCTTTAGTAACACTTTAAGGGCTTGTTTTATACTTGCTTCAAAACATGGCTTCGGACACGTTTTTTTAAAGCTCTCCGAATACCAGTCAAAACTCCTGTTACCATATAAAATGGTTAGCTTAGAGCCCTTTTACACTGCCAGCTGGCCGCGATAGCGGTAAAGCACCGCTAGTTTTAGTGTCACTTTTCGGACGCTAGCGGGGCGCTTTTAACCCCCGTTAGCGGCCAAAGGATTAAATGCGCTCGTATAGTGCCGCTGCCGGAGCGCTTCGCAGGCGCTTCGGCAGTGGTGCCTATTTATTTCAATGGGCTGGGGCAGTGGAGGAGCCGTGTATACATCGCTCCAAAGATGCTGCTTGCAGGACTTTTTCTAACATCCTGCAAGCGCACCGCCCCAGTGTGAAAGCCTTTGGGCTCTCACACAGGTGTTATTTTTAGTCCTTTAGCGCCTAAAAATGCCTCAGTGTGAAAGGGTTCTTACAGTCCTGTTTACACTTTGCTTTGCTTCAGCTTTTCTTCAGCTCTGCTTCAAAAATTATACCCCATTTCTCTTTAGTGGTCCTTCAAAGCGTCTTCAAAGCCTCCATAGAAGTCTATGACAAAGCTTGCTTGAAGCGCCTACGGTTTTGGAGAGGGTTTAATTCAGCTTTAGCTTTGCTTTGTTTTGGAGGTATTGCAGGTATGAGATAGCAGCACACACGCACATAGGGTATTTGCCAGGCTTCAATAAAGCTTCAAAAAAGCATCATGGAAACACCACCGACACATCACTGAAAAAACATTGAAGCACCACCGAAGCCTCATCGAAGCACCATTGAAGCACCATGGAAGCACCATTGAACCAAAAACACATCAAAAAAGCATGTTGAAGCAGTGGGCTCTTTAATGTGTTTTGAAGTTGAAGCAAGTGTAAGTGAGCCCATAGTGGACCTGTTGCAATCCCCCGCATAGGCAAGCCACAAGCTCCCTTTAAGGACAATTTTAGAACGTCTAAAACCCAGGCTGCTTTCAGCTACGGCTCCTCTGGAGCAGCACAATGCTAATAAATGAATGCTGTGAATTCAGCTTTATTGAACTTGTTACATTTAACATTGCACTTACAAAACTAAAACGTGATCTAATTTACACTCTAGAAAAAAAATGATAATCTGTGGTTATAAATAATCCAGATGAGGCATTTAAAGCAGGTACAAAATGTGCAAATATCCCACTATGTCTAAGGAGGACACCTGCACGAGAAAGAACAAGCGTATCTTTTTTTTTTATAAGGTCATCCAATCTTAGCTGGCATAGAGCACAATTTAATCCTCATTGGTTTTGCTTAGAGAGCACAAGGCTGTTTCCACAGCAACCCAGTTGCAGTTGCTACGGCATCAACTGGCTTATGCGATGTCAAGGTTGAAGCGAGGCCTGGTTGAAGTCTGTAACTTAATGGTATTTACTTGAGCCTCCTAGACAGAAAGAAGTATCAATTGATCCTTTTGGTTTGGCTACAATCCTAATGGCTGTAATCTGTGACTCCCCAATGGCTTCATGTACTCGTCATTTTTTTATTCTATCACGTGTGGAAGCTTTGGCATTGAACTCCAAGATGTATTATTTGGAAATACTAGGCAGTGGGAGGAAAACAGGAATTGCAGACAAATGTGATAAATGCCCAAAAAAATATGTTGTGCTTTAATTACCCGTATATACTCGAGTATAAGTCGTTCCGAGTATAAGTCGAGGCCCTAATTTACCACAAAAAAATGGGAAAAACTTATTGACCCGAGTATAAGACGAGGGTGAGATATGCACAGCTACTGTAAGTGGAAAAGAGGGTCAACAATGCCCATTTGCATGCCTCACTGTGCCCATTTGCAGCCATAGGTCCCCTGAACGTCAAAATCGGTAGTTAAGGGTTCCTAGATGCCCCCTAGCTGCAGCCAAAATTTGGGGTCTCTGAACCCAAAGGGTCCCAAAATGACATTGCTGCAGATGGACACAGTTGACCAAATTTGGGGCCCCGTATCTTGGAAGAAGAACCCCAAATTTGGTGTGCAAACCCAGTGGAACTAGCACCACAAAATATCCAAAGCTGGGGTTTCTAGCACCAAGTGGCCCCGAGATACAGGGCCCCAAATATCAGTTCAGAAAATGTCAAGCACTTTTCTATAGCAGAATGACATTTTCTGAACCGGATTTGGGGCCCCGTATCTCGGGGCCACTTAGTGCTAAGAACTCCATCTTTGGATATGTTATGGGACAAGTGCCACTGGGTTTGCACACCAAATTTGGGGTTCCTAGCACTAAGTGGCTCTGAGATAAGGGGCCCCAAAGTCGGTTCAGAAAATGTCAAGCACTTTTCTGCAGCAGAGAATGACATTTTCCAAACCGATTTTGGGGCCCCGTATCTCGGGGACACTTAGTGCTAGGAACTCCTTCTTTGGATATGTTGTGGTACCAGTTCCACTGGGATTGTACACCAAATTTGGGGTTCCTAGCATGAAGTGGCCCTGAGATACGGGGCCTCAAAGTCGGTTCGGAAAATGAAATTTTTTCCTGCAGAAAAGTGCTTGACTCGAGTATAAGTCGAGGGGGGCACTTTCAGCACAAAAAAAGTGCTGAAAAATTCGACTTATACTCGAGTATATACGGTAATATTATTTAATGTAGCATTGCTATATTCTAATATCTAGCATAATGAAATAATCATAATCACATATCCTAATAAAAAATAGTGCCAACATATGCAAATCCCATGAAGTTAGTGCAAAGTCCAGTCTTTGGGCCAGTTCACACCAGAACGTGGTGCGGGAAACCTGGGTTCCGTGGATGCTCCCCACACCAAGTTTCAATCTGCAGTGGGTGTGAATATTAGGTTAATGCAGTGTGTTTTCCTGCAACGGAACACATGGTCTCAAATTGAGGGGGGATATGGGTAGAGAAGCCTGGCCTATGTAGTTTGATCCAATAGAGGAGCTACTGTAAGTTCATTCTGGCTCCAATAGAAAGGTGTCAGAACACACAGTGCATTGCAGTTTGTTGTGTATGGAGCTGTGTAGCCATAGACCAGTTAGGGTGCCCATGCTGAGCCATGTCCACAGCCAAAAGTGCCTACAATGGGCATCAGAACTGGACCACGGAGCAATGGAGGAAGGTGGCCTGATACGAGGAATTCAAGAATGGTTTGAGGAACACAACGAGCATAAGGTGTTGACTTGGCCTTCATGAATCTCCAGATCTAAATCCAATCAGGCATCTGTAGAATGTGCTAAAAGAACATGTCCAATCCGTGGATGTCCCACCTCACAACATACAGGACCTAAAGGATCTGCATCTGATGGCTTGATGCTAGATACCAGAGCGTACCTTCAGAGGTCTTCATGTGATTTCTTAAATGAGAATTGGATAAAAGAGTTGGAGGTAGTGCTTGAATTTCCGAAGTGGAACTGAACATAAGCGCTATTGCCACTTATGAGAATGAATGAGGTGAGTGTTATGCCCTGTACACACGGTCGGATTTTCCGATGGAAAATGTGCGATCAGAGCTTGTTGTCGGATATTCCAATCATGTGTGGGCTCCATCAGACTTTTTCCGTCGGAATTTCCGACACACAAAGTTTGAGAGCAGGCTATAAAATTTTCCGACAACAAAATCCGATCGGTTAAATTCCGATCATGTGTACACAAATCCGATGCACAAAGTGCCACGCATGCTCAGAATAAATGAAGAGACAAAATCTTTTGGCTACTGCCCCATTTATAGTCCCGACGTACGTGTTTTACGTCACCGCGTTCAGAACGATCGGATTTTCCAAAAACTTTGTGCGGCCGTGTGTATGCAAGACAAGTTTGAGCCAACATCCGTTGGAAAAAATCCATGGATTTTGTTGTTGGAATGTCCGATCAATGTCTGATCGTGTGTACAGGGCATTACTCTGAATGGAGTGGGATATGCATAGTCACTTTGGTGGTGGATTTATGGTGTATTATCTCCAGTAAGAAGAGACAAAACACTTATTATGTGGCACTTTATAGACTTTTATTTGAAGGACTTATTTTGTTTATATATTTATGTTTTTGGTTTTAATATTTTTATTTAAAATTTGCGCTACTGTGGAATATTTATGATCTTTTACTGATGATTTTTCATGTTTTTGGGTATATCTGCATATACAGTGTGTTATATACATCTGAATAATCACTTGATATAAGAACATTCTAGTCGCTCTCCCTCTCTTGGACCAAAGCCAAAGTAGAAATTCGAAAAGGAAAAAGGAAGTTACAATGTTATCTTCTGTTCCTAAAATAAAATTAAAAAGTGAGATAATGATCTTTTATTTATATTTTACAAAGACTCAACAAGACAAAAGTTTGTGAAAAAAAATGCCTTATGCCGCGTACACACGAGCGGACTTTTCAGCAGTGTCAATAATAAAACACACTACACAGGTTTTTGAAGTCATTTATTAGACACAAAATAAACATAACATACTGGATATAATAAAAGAGGCTTTCTTTGGATGAGCATGGAATATAGGGACCTAAAGAGCCACCCTGCCAGATGAAGGAAACTAGTCCACAGTTGCATACTGGTCAGCCCAGATATTTTAAAGTGTAGTATGTAAACCCTAATGCCGTGTACACACGGTCGGACTTTTCAGTTACAAAAGTCCGACAGACTTTCAACAGACTTTCGACGGACTTTTGGTGGACTTTTGTCGGACTTTCTAACGACTGGACTTGCCTACACACGATCACACCAAAGTCCAAAGGATTCGTACGTGATGACATACACCGGACTAAAATAAGGAAGTTGATAGCCAGTAGCCAATAGCTGCCCTAGCGTCGGTTTTTGTCTGTCAGACTAGCATACAGACGAGCGGATTTCTGGGTCCGGCGGAGTTACGACGTAAAGATTTGAAGCATGTTCCAAATCTAAAGCCTGTCAGACTTGGGACTGGAAAAGTCCGCTGAAGGTCCGGTGAAGCCCACACACGATCGGATTGGTCGCCGGATTTGGTCCATCGGCGTCCGTCAAACCAGTCCAGTCGAAAAGTCTGACCGTGTGTGCGTCCTATAACAATGAACTTCTCTTATTTGCTCCCTTTTGGTCTTTTAAATATTCCAGGGGTATAACTACAGGGGTCACAAGCGACCTGACCCCATGTTCCAGGGGCCTTTGCATCTCTCCTGTACACCCGGATAGGAGGGGCAGCTGGGGCGGCGTATAGAAGAACCAATCCCCTCCATTTTCCTTGTGCAGCGACTGAAAGCCTGCTTCTCCTCCTCTACCTCCCGCAGGCATTCAGTGGCTGCAGGAGGAAAATTGAGGGGATTGGTCCTCTATATGCTGCCCCTCCTATCTGGGTCACCTGTCTTCTGCTTCCGCCGGGCCCCTGTGTGCTCCCCCCCCCTTTGTCCCCCCTCCGGCAGAGTGTCATTATGGAGAGTGGGGAGGGGACCAGTAAGCAGGGGGATCTATTGTTGCAGGGGGATCTATTGTTTTAGGGGGTCTAGTGTTGCTTGCGGGATCTAGTGTTGCTTGGGGGATCTAGAGGATCGTGCTAGGAGGTGGGTAGGGGATGGAGACAAAAGGTGACTCGGAAGGGGAGAGTACCTGCACCTGTCCTCTAAGAAAAAGTGACAACACTGCTCCTCCATTGATACAGAGCAATGAGTAAGCATTGTTGTCACCCTAGGAAACGAGCTTTGTTACTGGTGGGATCACAGGTTGAAAATAAGGGCCAGTTCACACCACATGCAGTCCAGTGCATTTTTTCTGCATCAAAAATGCATAGAAAGTAGGTTATATGGTTTTCAATGGCATAGTTCACACCAGTGCTTGCAGTTCCAGTGTGTTCCAGTTCCAGAAAAAAAAATAGAACATGCTGCATTTTTTCTGCACTGGACTGTACTGGAACACTGTAAAAAGCATCAAAAACTCAGGGGAACGCACCGGAACGCACCTAAACACACCAAAAATGCACTGGAACACCTATGTACTTATTTGGGGTTAGGGAAAAAGGGGGGGGGAAGCACTGGACTGCATCAAAAACGCATCAAAAACACACTGGAACGCATCAAAAACGCGAATTCAAAAAGCATCTAGAGAGCATCCGGACTGCGTTTCTATGGAGTGAACTGGCCCTAAAGGAAAAACTAACCTTACCTAAGAACCAGTGAGCTGCAATATATAACATTTTTGTTTTTTGGATTTAGATACATTTTATTAGCAAGTACAGAATATAATTTTGACAGGAGCTCTTCACTAATAAAAAGAACATTAGATAAAGCTATGGTTTATGGAAAATTTTTCTTAAAGCATATGTAGCAGGGGGGCGCTCTGTCACCTGCGGCCCCGCACCTCCCAGCATTCCTGCCGGTGGCAGCCAGGCTAAAGACTGACACAGGCAAGAGGGAGAACATGCCTGTCAGTCCCTGTGGGGGATTTCTCCCCCCCCCCCCCCTTGTCTGTGTGAAGCCAGGCACTTGCATACAGGCATTCGCCCACTCTGCTCTTTCCCCTGCCTCTCCATTGGTAGAGAAGGAGAGCCAATTCTCAGGAAGCAGCAGCTGAGAACCATGGGATATGAAGTCCCAGCACAAAGTGGCCTCGCTGACTCTTAAAGAGGCAGGACTACAAATCCTAGCCTGCACAGCAGAAAAAGAGGAGAATTGTTTATGAGCTCCAACTTGCTGGTGAACATAGCAAGGCCTTGCACTTTGAACACTACTGTTTAATTGTTCTTAAAGGGGACACGTTACAGATATCCATATTATTCTGACACCCTCCCCCCGTAGAACTAAAGATATTATAGGCCGGCCTGGGATTCCCTCTTTAGTAGTAGTAATATTTATGGTAATCAATAGCTTTTCGGAGACACTCCTTTATTATTGTTTATTACTATATATGTTGGTATCATTTACTTGTTGTTGCTAATTGTTAATCTGACTTCTTTAACCACTTCAGCCCCGGAAGATTTGGCTGCTGAATGACCAGGCCATTTTTTGCGATTTGGCACTGTGTCAATTTAACTGACAATTGCGACGCTGTACCCAAACAAAATTGACGTCCTTTTTTTCCCACAAATAGAGCTTTCTTTTGGTGGTATTTGATCATCTCTGCAGTTTTTATTTTTTGCACTATAAACAAAAAAAGAGCAACAATTTTGAAAAAAAACACAATATTTTGTACCTTTTGCTATAATAAATATCCCAACTTTTTTTTAAAAAAAGCGAATTTTTTCTCAGTTTAGGCTGATATGTATTCTTCTACATATTTTTGAAAATAAAAATCGCAATAAGCGTATATTGATTGGTTTGCGCAAAAGTTATAGCCTCTACAAAATAGGGGATAGATTTATAGCATTTTTATCTTTTATATTTTTTTACTAGTAATGGCGGGGATCTGCGATTTTTATCGGGACTGCGACATTATGGCGGACACATCGGACACAATTTTTGGGACCATTGGCATTCATACAGCGATCAGTGCTATAAAAATGCACTGATTACTGTAAAAATGTCACTGGCAGGGAAGGGGTTAACACTAGTGGGCGATCAAGGGGTTAACTGTGTTCCCTGTGTGTGTTTCTAACTGGAGGGGGAGAGGACTGGCCTAGAGGAAATGACAGATCGTGATTCCTAGCTATTAGGAACTCACGATCTGTCTCCCCTCACAGAACAGGAATTTGTGTGTTTACACACACACGTCCCTGTTCTGCCTCTTGTGCCCGCAATTGCTCGTGGCCGGCAGTCATTGCGACCTTCGCCCACGAGCATCGGCACCCCCGCAGTGAAGCAGGCCTGCTATCCCCCTTAAAGGAGCCGACGTATAGCTACGACGGCTCGCGGGATCGTGCCAACCTGCCGCCGTATAATGACGGGGGCTGGTCAGCAATCGGTTAAACTCTATTTCAACAGAGTCTTGTCTGTTTATCCATGAGTTGGCTTATCGATATCCTTTTGAGTCCTTTCGCTGACTTTACATTACTGTGGTATTCTGTTAATCACATTGCTAGGTGTGCCAGTAGGGGCTGAGACGATTCCTGGGGTTGAAGGGCAGAGTAACGGACCAAAACAAACTTACAAACTTAAGCATCTCTTATGGGGGTAGCGCTACACATAAATAAAAAGTCTATAGTAACAGATTTGTGTTCCTGGCTGTTTACTGAATGGATCTATGTAGAATATTCCAGCAGTGACTCACATAGCGATCAGTGTGGCTAATGAAATTCTGGCACCGTATATTGTACACATGAGTTACCACCCTAAAACATTTTCTCTCTTTGCTTGAATAAATCATACCTTCTGTTGCAGGATTTGGAGAGCTGCATTTTTAATTACCTTAATTGCCTTTTAATTAGGACCAGGTTTAAACACAGTAACCAGCATGAAATCAAATTATGCAATAACGAGACACTCTTTACACAGTTACCTTTTCTATGGAGACTGCAATGTCTCCAGTACAATATGTGTGTCATCATTATTGACCTTTTTCTGAAAAATGCTAATTCCCTGACTGCCATGGTAAACCCGATTTAATCATTTAGTGATTAAGAATGAGGAATGAGTTATTTCAGTCAGATAGATTGATTTTACTGTGAAATTACTGTTTTTGCTATCAGTAAAATTTTGCCAAAGTAGAAACTTAATCTTTTACTCATTGAGCTGCTTAGGTGATTTTTGCTTGAAAAAAATAAAAAATAAAAAAAAATAAAATAAAAATTATATATATATATATATATATATATATATATATATATATATATATATATATATATATATATATATGTTTTCTTTATATAAAAGGTTTGTTTGTAAAGTAGTTGTTTTTATGTTAGAGCTTTATACTGTACCTTTTACTAATGTGGAATGAAGGAAAAAAGTTATTTACTGTACGTAAGGCTCAAGTGTTACAAAACCCAGGACCCTGCATTCACTATATCTGGTCTCCCACAGTACACAGAACATGGAAATGCAATTATAGTAAATATTAATTGCTAAATACCTTTTCTCATCAGCAGTATATAGCAGTCCTGTGACTTCTATCAGTGTCTGGTTAAAGCTTGTAGAAGGAGGTTTCATTCTATTCTGACTGTCCTATGAGGCTCAAAAAAACATATGTTAGATTATAAACATGATAGAAGTCAGATAACAGTGAGTAAATAAAACTAAGTAAACCACTATGTTGATTAAATAAATGTGACCAAGAACAAAAAAAGTTCATATGAACAACAACTTGGTGATTCAAAATAGTTCAGAAATATGCAGACAGTCCTTCACCACCTGACAACAATTCAGATCACCCAATGTGCTCTAATGGAAAACCTGCTCACCAGATTTCCATGAAATCTTTAACTAAAAAGAAGGTATGGGATCGCTAGGTAAGTATGCTGGAACAAGTAGACTGCAGACAGGTCCGTTAGTTTCTATGTTTGGCTTTCCTCTCCAACACAGTTACCCATGGGGGATAGAAGACAAGAGGAGGACCAAAAGCATAATATTGTTTTATTAAAACGCCCAAAAATAAGTAACATTAGCCTGCTTACATTAGGTGGTGCCTCCCTGGCACTAGTAATACCCGCAGTAAAAATTACTGGAAGCCCCGTCGCTCAGCTCGTGCTGAATTGTCGGCGTGCATTCCACTAAAGCTGAGAGACAAACCGGAAGCTGGGACCTGGAAGAAACATGACTCGAAGGCGCCTCGATGTACGTTTCGTAATCTTATGTCATCAGGAAGCGCTTCCTGATGATGCAAGATTATGAAACGTACGTTTCCAAACATCAGGTGGTACACAGCAGGGCATGGGGCACATTAGGCGGTACACAGCAAGTCACATCACAGGACAGCGGGCACACAGTAGAGCATATCACAGGGCACATCAGGGGGTACACAGCAGAGCACATCACAGGGTGTAGCACACATCAGGGAGTACACAGCAGGGCATCGGGCACATCACAGGGCACACAGTAGGGAACATCATGGGGCACATTGCACATCAGGCAGTACACAGCAGGGCATGGGGCATGTCACAGGGCACACAGTAGGGCACATCAGGGGGTACACAGCAGGGTATAGGCACATCACAGGGCATGGAGCACACAGGGCACGGAGCACATCACAGGGCATGGGGCACATCAGGCAGTACACAACAGAGCATGGGGAACACAGTAGGGCACATAGCAGGGCACAAAGCAGAACACAGGGCACATAACAGAATACATTGCTGCTGCAGTGTCCCAGCACTGAGATCCTCCAGACTCAGCACTCTGTCTCTCAGAGCAACCATCAGACATTTTGGAGCCCCTTTAGACAGCTTTAGGCATGCCCCCCCGGGGTCTGACCACCAACATTCGCCAGGGCCCACCCACTGGCCATTGGTGTACACATGTTGCAGCTGCAGCAGGAAATATACACCCTGTCACACTTATCAGGTGTAGCCTGCCAAGCATGACCCATTCAAGTGAATGGGGCCGTTCTGCAAACACCCTGCAACTCTGTGCAATGCATGCAGTTGCAGCATGCTAGTGTGGAATCCAAGGGGTTAAAGCAGGTGGTGAAAAGGTGATAAAATGCCTAATCACTGCCTGCTTTAGCCCCTTGGTTGCTGTACTGCACAATGTTGTAGGGTACTTAAATGGGTCATGCTTGGCAGGTGCTTTACCTGTTAAGTGTGACAGGGTGTATAATTCCTGTTGCAACATGTATACACAGGGGGATGCCATGGGGGGGAGGGGAGGACACAGGGGGGAGCTGTGGGGGGTGTTAGGACACAGGGGGACACCGTGGGGGGGAAAGGACATAGAGGGACGCCGTGGGGGGGTCCTATCAGTGCCACCCATCAGTGCAGCCTCATTAGTGCCTTCTGATCAGTGCCGCATCATCAGTGCCCATCAATGCAGCCTATCAGTGTCACCCCACCAGTGCCCATCGACGAAAAAGAAAAATGATATGTTTGCAAAATTTGAAAAACTACACAAAAGTTCTCAGACAAACGATCACTTATCCGGCGCTTAGGAAAATTATAAATGAAATAAAAGGGCAGCTGCTATAATGAAAAAAAAATCTGAAACAAGGGAAGCAATCAAAACTACGATTTGGAATCATTTCAATCAAAAGGTAATCTTTCAAAACTTCAACAGCGCTAAAGATTTTAAATAGAAGCTCAAAAATGTGTATATTCTGCTGAAAACTGGAGAAGCCATAGTGTTTTACAAATAAATGTTCATAAGTGATTCATATGTTGTTTAAAACTGGAGAAGCCATAGTGCTTTGCAAATAAATGTTCATAAGTGATTCATCAGTTGTTTAAAAGCTTCAGCAATTGATACATCGAATGCTTGAGATCCCTCTGGTAATTGCACTCACCAGAAATAAGATCAATTGAAAGCCTTGTGGTGTATGTGAAGTGGCTGTGATCGCTGCCAAACGAACATCAATTCAATCCACATTTTTTTTCAAATTTTTTTTTAGCAAAAAAAAAAAAAAAAACCCAGTGGTGATTAAATACCACCAAGAGAAAGCTCTATTTGTGTGAAAAAGAAATAATAAAAATTAAATTTGGGTACAGTGTTGCTTGCCTGCGCAATTGTATTTCAAAGTGTGAGAGCGCCGAAAGCTGAAGATTGGCCTGGGCAGGAAAGGGGTATAAGTGGTTAAGCTTGATTGTACACTTTTTTTTTAAAGGTTTTTATTTGCCAGATGTACATACATGTCGGGAAAAAAAAACAATTGAGAACAAGATACAGTCTGGAATGTATCAAATCATACACCATTTAAACGGACAGTAAAGGGCATTCACCTTTGTGTCCTCTTTCAATTGT
This sequence comes from Lithobates clamitans, assembly GCA_037952925.1. Taxonomy (NCBI): domain Eukaryota; kingdom Metazoa; phylum Chordata; class Amphibia; order Anura; family Ranidae; genus Lithobates; species Lithobates clamitans. Next base: position 1,142,128 of record JBBGZY010001812.1, on the reverse strand, counting down.
ACATTTAGCTCCTTTTTTTTTTTTGAACAGGTTTAAATATAATACATTAGACAAAATGTGTGCTCTCATGAGTAAGACACACTGATCATATAGTACAAGAAGAAAAAAATGTAAAAAATAATAAATGAGGCGCTCACAAATGTACGTGCAAAGGTAAATAAGTGTAAATAATAATAATCAAAACAAAGTCCAAATAGAGTAATTGAAAGTGTTCAAAAATAATTGAATCCATGGTGAAAAGAAACCACAAATGCTGCAAAGCTTTTCGGGTGCAAATAAACAGATGCTTCTGAGCTTTTCAGGTGCAAATCAACACCCCCTTATATGTCACCACTCACCAGATTGCGATGACCCCCAGCTTTGCAGTCTGGGGGTCGCTTTAGGCTTAAATGATGGTATCCAGAGATGTTCAGGAGAAGTGAGATACACATCAGATTAATAGGATTCAATAGGATTCTTAATGAAGGTTCTCAGTAGAAATGCCAGGTACCCAAAAAGATGAAAAAATGGAGCTGATAGTGAAAGTACCGTTTTAAAAGAATTTATTCCACAAGAGATTGGGTACTTACAAAATATCTGATTAAAACAGGCATCTAAAATAGGTTTGCAGATGTATCAGGGTGTCGCCATGTATGGATCAGGGCGGGACATCTCGCCATATTGCTGTAGTATCAGATAATAAACCATGTATGGCCAGTATTAGGAGGCAGTCAAGTGCATATGTTGTTAACTTTGCATGTGTGCAGCAATTAACTCACTGCATATTCAACGATCAGCATCAGGGCTGTGGACTGGACTGACTGGATACCCCCTAGTATCCAGTCAGCGTGAGGCCTCAGTAGGGGTGTTAAAGAAGGAAACTTTACCTCTATCCACCACTCTTAATTTTGCCAGGTACAGCATGCTATATGCCAGTTGTAAGTCTCGAAGTCTTTTTTTTTACATGAATAAAGCTGTCTCTCTGCTTCTGTGTGGCTGCCGAGAAATCTGGATATATGGAAATGCGGTTCCCATTATATTGTAGTTCTCCCCCTGTACGGGCTGCACGGAGGATGCTTTCACGGTCTCTGAAGTGCAGGATACGGGCAATGATTGGGCACGGATGTGCTCCAGGAGGAGGAGGTTTAGAGGGGATCCTGTGTGCCCTTTCTATGGCGAACAAGCGTGAAAACGTGGTGTCAGCCAGGTTATCTTTAAGCCAGAGCTCCAGAAAATCTTCCAGCTGTTTACCCTTTGCTTTTTCAGGGAAACCTACAAAGCGGACATTGTTCCTCCTTTGTCTGTCTTCCATGTCTCCCAGCTTATCAGTGTGAGCATTAACTTCTCTGTGCAGGGTTTGTACTTTGCTTTCCAAAGTAAGCTTTGCTCAGCTTCTGAGGCCCTTTCTCTAATGGCCTGTACATCTTGCTTCAGAAAAGACATTTCTGCTCTCATCCCATCAATATGTTCAGTCAGTGTGGTTTGGCAAGTGTAAATGGCCTGAATAATTTGTTTTAGTGAGGGTTCCTCTCCTCTCTCTGCCAGCTCTGTTTCCCCCATATCTCTACAGGACAATCTATCCAGGGAGAAGCCTCTTCTCTTCCCCTGAGATCTGTGGGGTAGCGGGCTTATCTTTTCAGGATGTGTGGGCGAGCGATCGGCTCCACTCCGCTGTGTATTGCTGGGGCCCTGGTCTGCTGCCTCGTGTTCGTCGCCATCTTGGGATCCCCATGCATAGCGGGACAGGCGATCGGAAGTGGTTTCCATGGGTGCTGGCCCGTATTTCACCATACCCAAATGTTCTGCTAGATCCAGGCAGTATCAGGGTGGCAATGCTGTGAAGGATCCGTGTACTTTGTCCCAGCTGGAGCTCCTTCACAGTGCTGCTCACATGTCGGCCGCTAGCTCCGCCCCCCCCCCCCCCCGATTGTACACTTTGATCTACTAACAGCTATGTAATGTAATTTGTACCTGCCTTATTTGATACAAATTGATTGAATAGTTTAATTAGGTTGGGTAGATTTATGGTTGATTGTACAAAGATTGTGCAGTCAGAGCATGTAGCATGTATAGTAACCCTTTGACTAGTTTGTGAATTGAGCCGATGATGTGCATTCTTCTTCTTTTTTTCCAGGTGGACTTCGCCAAGATTCCAGATGAGTCTAGATCTGCACGGACTATCCTAAAGCAAGTGATATATCATCTATCGTACATAGGGCTGCTTTGACTTGCTGCACTTTACTCCTCCTCATTGTTCTTTGCGCTGACCCACAGAATAAACACACGTTGGAACCTTCTTCTTCCATTTTAGGGATGAGAATGATTTTTTTTTGCCTGGGTTTGGAGATTTATCCATGCAGACAAACAGTTAATTTGCTTTTAGGTCCCAAGGGAATATTCTGGTGAAAAGATCTGCATGCAGAATCGGATTGCTAATCAACACTATAGTCGCCAAGCGAGCAGTATGGTGGCTTCTCACTGCTACATTAAACATAACTAGACAATTTTCTTGATTGTAGGTTGAATACACTTGTCCGGTTTAACCTGCATGGATCATTAAAAATGCCTCTTTCATTATCTTCTATTGATCCCTTAAGCTTAACAGCATACCATGCAGTAAACGTGATGTATGTTTGATTGCCGATGATGCCTGTTCATTTAACCCGTTCATGACTAGGGCTATTTAATCCCTTAACAACCAAAGTTTACCATTTAGCAGGAATTGGATTGAACTGGGAATAGCTACAGTGGGGAAAATAATTATTTGATCCCCTGCAGATTTTGTAAGTTTGCCACCTACAAAGAAATGAAGGGTCTATAATTGTTATCATAGGTGTATTTTAAATGATAGAGGCAGAATATCAACCAAAAATACATAAGAAACACAATACAAATATTATAAATTGAGTTGCAGTTCAGTGAGTAAAATAAGTATTTGATCCCCAAGCAAAACATTATTTAGTACTTGGTGGAGAAACTCTTGTTGGCAAGCACGTTTCTTGCAGTTGGTTACGAGGTTCATACACATCTCAGGAGGGATTTTGGTCCACTCTTATTTACAGATCTTCTCTAAATCCTTAAGGTTTCTTGGCTGTCACTTGGCAACTCAGTTTCATCCCCCTCCATTTTCTATAAGATTAGGGTTTGGAGACTCGCTAGGCCACTCCAAGACCTTAATGTGCTTCTTCTTGACCACTCCTTTGTTGCCTTGGCGGTATGTTTTGGGTCATTGTCATGCTGGAAGACCCATCCATGACCCATCTTCAGTGTTCTGGCTGAGGGAAGAAGGTTCTCATCCAAGATTTTACAATACATGACCCCGTCCATTGGCACCTCAACGCGGCAAAGTCAGCCTTTAGCTTTAGCAGAGAAACAGCCCCAAAGCCTAATGTTTCCACCTCCATGCTTGACTGTAGGGATGGTGTTCTTAGGGTAATAGTCAGCATTTTTCTTCCTCCACACACAACGAGTTAAGTTGATGCCAAAGAGCTCAATTTTGGTCTCCTCTGATCACAGCACTTTCCCCCAATCCTTCTCTGAATCATTTAGATGTTCATTGGAAAACTTCAGACGGACCTGTACATGTGCCTTCTTGAGGGAGCTTGCGGGCGCTGCAGGATTTCAATCCATGGTGGCGTATTGTGTTACCAATGGTTTGTTTGGTCACTGTGGTCCCAACTGCCTTGAGAACATTCACATGCTCCTCCCGTGTAGTTCTGGGCTGATCCCTCACTTTTCTCATGATCATCCTTACCCCATGAGGCAAAATTGTGCATGGAGCTTCAGACCGAGGACGATTGATAGTTATATGGTATTTCTTCCATTTGCAAATAATTGTTCCAACAGTTGTCTCCTTCTCACCAAGCTTCTTGATGATGGTCTTTCCAGTAGGAACACATACAGCAGAAAAACTTGACAGGGTTGCTAACTGAAAGTGTCACCCTATTCACCGAGACAGAAACCGATGGGGAATCCAAAACTTTGAGTTTGAGTTCACTAGAACAGAAAAAAGACCAAATCTTCCAATGGGGACATTTGTTGCAACTGTCAATTTGGAGAGATTTTCTCTTACTTCCTATTGGTCTATGAGGAAGTAAGTCAAGAGAAATCTCCCTCAAGAAAAACATCACAAAATAACCTGACACGGGTTTTAATCTTCCAGGTTACAAAAAAAAGTTTGAGTTTTAGATATATGTTAATTGCAACATTGTACCACACTCAGGGCCGTCTTTTAGGCAGGGCAAAATGGGTAGCTGCCCTGGGCCCTGTCATTGTTGTGGGGCCCAAAGCAGCTGCCTCATACTTGGCAACTATCCCAGTTTAAATTCCCTTCTCCTTTGAAGTTTTAGTCCTGTGCTGTGTCTCAATATCTCAGTGTGAAGTGTTGGTACTAATGCTGCCCAGCTCTGCCCTATTGTTGTGTACAGATGACTTACCTGTGATAGAGGTAATACGCCACCCAGGTGTACTTCAGGTAATGCAGGAAGAGCTTCAGTGACCCCTGAATTCGTGAGAGACCAAATAAGACACAGGGAAACAAGCTGCAGTGTGTTTAGTGTGCCTCATACTTGGCAACTATCCCAGTTTAAATTCCCTTCTCCTTTGAAGTTTTTAAAATGTAAAAACTGAGAACAATAAACACATAATCTCAGCTGCATAGCAATTGTCCATGAAATACAAAGGGGGAAGGGGCGTGACAGTCCTTAAAAGCAAGTGGGAGGGGCATGACAGCCTTTAGGCCAAATAAAAAATAGTCCCAAAGAAAAGCACAAAAAAAAGTCTCTTGTATGGCTTCTGAATGTCCATTAAATGGAAATGTCCACATTATAATTCTCATTCTCCTAAACTTTTCCCAAAACTTTTGGTTCGATTCTGTGTTCACTCATATTTTACAGCGATCCTCTACCCCAAAACCCTGCCTCTTTGTAAGGATAGAACTCGATAGCCACAGACAGACTGAAACTAATGCATTGGGCTAGACTTGGGTCTTCGGGCTGGCGTATCTGGATCTCTCTCATGTGGTGCGTTTTGTAGCGCGTTTTTTCGGGCATATTTGCGCGTTTCCATGCAGCGTTGTCCGGCTTTTTTGAGCTTTGGCATTTTTTTATTAGCCAATAGGAAAAATGATCATCTGTTTCATCATTTGTTGCTATGTTGTTAGATTTTGTCATCTGCTTCCTGCTCCAAAAACTCCCAAATCTGCCCGATTCGCGCAACAAAAAAGGGTCCAGAACTTGTTTGAGCTTCAGGCGACTTGGTGGGGAGATGTGAACCATCTCCATAGAGAATAATGGATTTTTTCCCCTCAAGCGTTTTGTAGCTTCAGGCTTCAAGCTACAAAACGCTCAGGTGTGAATGGGCTCATAAGATACGTTACTAATCAGATAATACCTTGTGCATTCATTAAACACAATACAGCCACTTTCTCCTTTTATTCACATTCATTTGGCCACTCCATTCATTCTTCATTTAGAAATTTTTTCCATATTTGCCCTTTGAACACATTTAGCCCCTTTTTTTTATCCATATCTCTCATATTTTTCCTTAGTGCATAGGATTGCACAAACCTTAAGTTACTTCCTTTTTCTTTACCAAACACAATTCCTCTGGCGTAGCCCCTGGAATACATAACTTCCTTATTCTTTCCATAGCATAGATATATACTTCTCAATTATCTTAGGCTGGGTTCACACCTATGCAAATTGGATGCGGTTTTCATTGCATCCAATTCGCAGTACACCTCAAAATACATTCATTTAAATGAGGCTGGTTCACACACCTGCGGTGCATTTGCACTCCGCATTTCCCAAAAAAAGTGTGCGCTTTCTAGGTAGTGCGGTCCGGCTTAGGTGCGAATTCAGGCCCATTGACTTCTATGGGAACGCTTCTGAATCGCACCTCATTCAGTTGTGAACAGGATAAAATCCTGACCTGATACTGATGCAATCCTGACCTGATCCTGATCAAAAACTGACATAAAACGCTGAACAACTACTTTGTCAATTAGCTGTGAAAACAGGAGCTCAAATTTGCACCGCATATGTGTGACCCCAGCCCTAAACTTGCATTTAACCTTAAAAAATAAAATCAATCATTTCAAAATCCCCAATCATTGTTAATACAGCCCTAACACAATTAAAACCATTTGCACAAATAACCATTCCCTTGTCTTGTAACAGGCAATCTCCTTATACAATGCAAAAGTTCCCCTTTTTTTTCTCAACATCAACAAAACTATAATGCCATTTGCTGAACACCGCAGAGCCGAGGGCAATTATATCAATCCAAACAATAGCACATTTGTTGATACTGAAAAAAAAGCACCTTTTAACTTCAATAACGTAAGGATAGGCAATTACACGATTAAAACAGCCCTCAAAGTCAGACTCCAAGGCTCTAAGGCTCTGTTTCCACTACAGCGAGTTGCTGTGCGACTTGACACATGTGAAGTCGCATGACAAGTCAAATCCCATGTATTTCAATGGTCCCCGTTTTAATTGGTGCGACTCAAGTCGCAGCAACTCCAAAAAAGGTTCTTGCACTACTTTGTTCCTACTTCTGTGCGACTTGTTCTCACATGGTTTCCACTAGATGCATGACATTGCATCAAAAATCTCATCGCAAAGTCGCATTGTAAATGGCGCAACTCTGGGGTTGCAATAGTGGAACCAGAGCCTAACTGAAATAATCAAAATACCCCATGTATAAATTGAAATGCTACTCTAAAAAATGTGTCCCTTTTAATGTTTCCAATTAACTATGTATTGGGCATGGGCTTAATATATGCCCAACACATTTCATGAATAGACTAGCAATAGTTGCAACATTTTAACAATAAACATGTATTTTTAATCTATATAGATAACTTATCTGAATTAAATCCTTTTTTAACATTCACTCTCCACCTCAGCAAGTCTCTCAAACTCACTGAATATGGAATGCAAACATAGCAGTATGCTTTGCGCAAAAGTGGTAGCTAAGGCATGGTTGGTGGTTTGATCCCGTTTTTCACTTGAAGCAAAATAGCAGATTTATGCAAGCGGGTATGTACCTCTGTGTACTGTGCTCACCTGCCCACTTTAGCAACGCTCACCTACTTGTCAGGATCATAGGACATATATCGACTACTTAACAATCCATTTGCATTCAGAAGAAAAAAAAACAACTTATACTCTAAATTGGAATTCCAAGACAACAACAAACAAAAAACACATAAAATGTAAGCATTTCTCTATGAGTAGATGGAAGAGAATTCCCTATACTAACAACATCTTCCCCTTAAAGGGGAGGTCCACCCAAAAAAAATACATAAAAACACTACTTTAACTGCTTGCCGACCGCCGGCTGCCATTTGACGGCCAGGCGGCGCAGCTCTCGTTGCGGGAGGGCGTCATATGACGCCCTCGCTTTCCCGGCCCACCAGGGGGCGCCCATGTGCCGCCGACGGCAATCGCATGCGCCCGCCGTGTCAATGGGCACCCGGTGCGTGTGCCCGGTGGCTGCGATGTCCGCCGGGCTCCCGCGATTGCCCGGTAACACAGCAGGACCGTGGATCTGTGTGTAAACACACAGATCCACGTTCTGTCAGGTGAGAGGAGACCGATGGTGTGTTCCCAGTACAGAGGAACACTGATCGGTCTCCTCCCCTTGTGAGTCCCCTCCCCCTACAGTTAGAAACACTCCCTAGGAACATAATTAACCCCTCGATTACCCCCTAGTGTTAACCCCTTCCCTGCCAGTCACATTTATACAGTAATCAATGCATTTTTATAGCATGGATCGCTGTATAAATGTGAATGGTCCCAAAAATGTGTCAAAAGTGTCCGATATGTCCGCCGCAATATCGCAGTGACAATAAAAAATGGCAGCTCGCCACCATTACTAGTAAAAAAAAATAATAAAAATGCTATAAATCTATCCCCTATTTTGTAGACGCTATAACTTTTGCACAAACCAATCAATATACATTTATTGCGATTTTTTTTTACCAAAAATTTGTAGAAGAATACATATTGGCCTAAACTGAGGAAAAAAATTGTTTTAAAGGAAAAAAAATGGATATTTACTATAGCAAAAAGTAAAAAATCTTGTGTTTTTTTTCAAACTTGTCACTTTTCTTTTGTTTATAGCGCAAAAAATGAAAAACTGCAGAGGTGATCAAATACCACCAAAAGAAAGCTCTATTTGTGGGGAATAAATTATAACAATTTCATCTGGGTACAGTGTTGCATGACCGCGCAATTGTCATTCAAAGTGTGACAGCGCTGAAAGCTGAAAAATGGCTTGGGCAGGAAGGGGGTGAAAATGCCCTGTATTGAGGTGGTTAAATACATTAAAAAACATTTGAAAAAAAAAAAATACTGACCAGAAATGCCTGTTTCTAGGCAGATCGTCCTAATCTGCACACTTCCTATTCCGCAGTGATCTTCAGTCTTCTCCTGGCGCTGATTTCTGGGAAATTTGAGCGCGGTGTCTTCTGGGACCTGTGTGTATCACAGAAGACAGCCGCCCATTCAGAAATCGCCAGGGGACTCGCGCATGTGCAGTAGGAAATGGGCAGGGAAGCCGCAAGGCTCCCCTGCCTGTTTCCCTTAGTGAGGATGGCGGCGCCGGCACACGATACGAGGGGGGGCCGACATCAAGGGCGCCCTGGACAGGTAAATGTCCTTATTAAAAGTCAGCAGCTACAGTGTTTGTAGCTGCTGACTTTCAAAAAAAATAAATTTTACGGCTGGAACACCCCTTTAACTAATTATCAGTAATTCAACTTTTAATCATTTAACACTACCAACAAATAGTATGCTGATAGGCAAGTTCCCCCTTTTGGGTTGAGTTTTAATACTAACACATATAGGCTCACACAGATCTATCTACTGCTAGCTTGACACTGGCTGTAAAAATTTAACTTCCTCATAGGGTTTGGGGTTGCTTCCATTGTATGGGGTATTTTGGCCCTTGATGTTGTTGGGTTTTGGGAGGGTTGTGTGACTTGTGTGGTGTTTTGTTCAGGTATGTCATATGGACATTGGTTTCTCCAATGACCCAAGTCCCTACAGTTAAAACAACCTCTTTGTGAGGGCTGTGTCCTGTGGAAACCATGGCCTCAATCTCTTCCTCTCCCTCTGCCTCTACTTCTATTCTGCTGTGTACAATTTCCTGTGTGGGACTGCTGCTGTTGTGGCAGTCCTCCCTGGAAGTGTGTACCTGGACCCCTCAGTATGTCAATACATCCTGATGCATCCTTCTCTGTGAATTCCGGTATGGTCTTTGTAGGCCAATCAGAAATCGTTTGCTTAACCATTAAACTATGTTGTGCTTTTAGGTTACTAACGACAGTCTGAATCATCAAACTATGCAAATCCGGTAGTATTGATAATCCAGCTTCCTGTGTCCACACAGCCATAAATCTCTTCCAAAATTCTAAAACACTTTCTCCTGACTTTTGTTTACAAGCTATGGCAGTAGGAAAGGAAGTTCTGTTTTTAAAGGCATTCTTTAATTCCGCTTCTAATTGATACCACATGGTGGTTTTCCCTCCTTCATTATTTAATTTGTATGTATCAGCCTTTACTGTTTTTGGATCTTCAATTTCATTTATGGAGGCTACTTTATCCACAATCAATCGCATATCTTCCTGTGTATAATTTCTCCCTTTACAAGCCTTTTTCAAATAGGACAAGATTGCAGAGGCAGACTGAGTTGGTTTTGGACAATGTTTAACAATGCGGTTGATATCTTCAGTATCAATCACCTTTTTCAACATGTCATTTCCTATAGTCATAAAATGATGGTATTGAGTTCCCTCTATCTCATCATCATCTAGTCTCCTCTGTCTATTTGATCGATTTCTTAGTTCCATTTGGCTACCCTGTGGGCGTGCAAGTAGGGTATTCATGATAGCAGATCCTACAATTGTTAATCCTCGGAGAAACATATCTGTTACGGAGCTATCTACTTGTTCCTTCTGACCAGAACCTTGTTCGGATCCAGGTGGAGAAGTTGTTGATGAAGAAACGTAGGAATGAGACCCTCCCGAAGACCCACATTGAGGTGAGCCTCCAGGAGTTCCCAAAACAGGACTTTGTGATACGGGATCTGGTTGGGTGACCACAGGAGCTCTCTGAGGCGGCTCGGCCTACAGGTACTCCTCCTCCCTGTGGGGGTGGTTGTGGTGGGGTTGGGGTTCTTTGTTGTACAGCATAATGAAAAGCCAGTAAGTCTATTTCCTCCTTAGTTAAACTGGGGTATACTTTATTATAAGTGGGGGGGGGGGGACCCAGAGCAGTAGCAGACACAGGTACATAAGGAAAAGGGAGTGCTGTAGGACCGGGTCGTTTAACCTTCACCTCTTGGGAGTGCTTCAGATCGCATTCCTCTTTGGTCATACAATTTTTTGTCTTACTGTTCTTTGGGAACCAGTAAGGTGCATATTGTAGCCAATTTTCACCACCGTTTCTCATGTATTCCATGTCCCACTGTGGGTATCCCTGACCAGGAAAAGCTTTCTTATCCCAGAGATATAAACCTTTTACCATATCCATGTAAAACTCATTATTTGCTCCATCTCTGGGGAAAGGGTCTGTACTAACCAAAGCTTCTGTCCACCCCACCAAATTAGAAACCCGAGGATTTATAAATTCATAATCATTACTACAAACCCTACATAATCTTTACAATTTTCCCTGAGTTTAGGGTATGAGGGAGGTTCTTTACTATGTATTAAAACAGTGACAGTGAGAGTATGCCTGTCTTACCTTACAGGCCTCCTTCTCCCACACAAACAAATTATCTTATACTTCTAGTATTTCTTATACTTTATGCGAAAGAAAGAAAAGCGAAAGTAGGTTGGGTCACTATAGTATAATCCTCATTAACTATTTCAGCTCCTTCCCCAAAAAGGACTGTACAGTACTGTATTATTCAAGTAAGACCTTCTCAGAGGTGCATTTAGGCAAACTTTCCCAGCGGGAATCCCCTATACTTTCAAAGGTGGATTTTCCCAAAAAATCCCCTATACACCAAGGCGTGGTTTGTATCCCTCTTCTACATAAATTTAGTTTGAGATGAAATTTAAATCAGAGCTAAGGCAAGAGGAACAGTCTTGTCTAAAAGACAAAGGGGTCCTTCTTACGAAAGGTGATTATTTCATCCCACCGCTGCTACCATCTAAAAGAGGTAATACGCCACCCAGGTGTACTTCAGGTAATGCAGGAAGAGCTTCAGTGACCCCCGAATTCGTGAGAGACCAAATAAGACACAGAGAAACAAGCTGGAGTGTGTTCATAACATCTCTAACCTTTACTGAATGCCACAGTGGCTTATATGCAAAAGAAAGAAGGGAGGACCTATGTTTTCTATATTTTAATGCATATGTTTCTAAAAGTTTATACAAACTCAGCATTTTCTTATCATGATTAAAACTGCTGAATTTAGTTTAACAAGAACTAGTTGATGATTTTGTTTATACAACAGGCTGCTTGACTAGATAACAAAAAATAGCTAATGACTTTTGCTGACACAAATTTGGCTTAACCGCAATATCTGATAGGGTGCGGTTCTATGCTACTGTATATAAAATGGAAGAGAATCTTTAAGATGGAGTCACAGTTGTTTATACATTCTATTATGACCTGCAGACCCTGTGTTTACAAAATAAAATAAATAAACGGCATTCATAAGTAAATAGCTGCTGTCAAAGACAGGTATCCTGCCCCCCCACCCCCACCCCACCCCTGAAAGGTGCCAACCCGGAGGGGGAGAGGAGACAAATGAGTGGAAGTTCCACTTTTGGGCGGAACTCCGCCTTAATACCACTTTAACAATAAATCTTTCAGTAGATCTGCTTTAGCCGCTTGCTGACCATATAACCTATATATACGGCAGCAAGGCGGCTCTCCTGCGCCAGATCACGTACCTAGTAGGGGTGGCGCGCACCACCGGCGACCCAGCTCTGCTGTGATTTTACACAGCAGATGCCGGCCAATAGATTACCGCCGTTACCCGCTGATCATCCGGAACACACAAAGGACAGGGCTCTGGCTATGTGAGTGAGGAAGTAATAGATTTTCTTTTCCCCACAAAGCAGGGAATTAAAATGATTCCTTCCCCTAGTAAAAGCACCTAACACAATACAATCAGCCAGTGTCATTACTACAGTGACAGTGTATATTTTTAGCACTGACCACTGTATTATTGTCACTGGTTCCCAAAAAGTGTCAGTTAGTGTCAGTTTGTCTGCTGCAATATCTCAGTCCCGCTATAAATTGCTGACCGCCACCGATGCTAGTAACTAAAAAAAAATGTAATAAAAATAAATGAAGATTTCCCATAGTAGACGCTATAACTTTTGCGCAAACCAATCAATATTCGCTTATTGTCGTAAATTTACAAAGAAATTATATTTTTATTGATTTTATTTATTTATTTTATTTTTTGTTTTTATTGGATATGTTTTATAGCAGAAAGTAAAAATATTGTTTTTTTTTTTTAAATAGCGCAAAAAAAAAGGCAGAGGTGATCAAATAAGCTCTATTTGTGGGGAAAAAAAGACATACTTTATTTTGGGTACAGTGTCGCATGACCGCGCAATTGTCAGTTAAAGTAACGCAGTGCTGTGTCGCAAAAAATTGCTTGGTCATGAAAGGGGCTAAATCTTCTGGAGGTGACGGTCAAGTGGTTAAGAAGACTTCCAAATATATCTGTAATGTGAAAAATTCTGCTTTACTCAGTCCATTTAAATGGGCAAATTATTCCGTATTGGTAATAAATACAAAGACTTTTCAAGCATAGAACTATTTTTCATTGCAGATTTGCATAGAAATTGTAGCTTTTACCAGTAAAGCCCCACTCATTATTAAGTATCAGATTTGTAATGCATAGAAATGCTGTGACACTTTTGTGGTGCATGATAAAATAAGCATTGTATCCATTCATACTACTTCTACGCTACCAAAGCTGTGGATAATGTGAAATTAATATCGTATTCATGTAAAACAAATCTGTTCCCAACTGTGAAATAATAATAATGAAGGAAATGTGAGAAAACTATGCATAGTTGGTATATTCAGCTATATATATATATATAGATATAGATATATATATATCTATATTTATTTATTTATTTTATAGATATATATAGTTTTTGTCACCTAGGGTTTTCATTTAGGCAGGTTGGGGCTCCAGGGTGCTTGCCTGGATTTTCAGTTTCCTTAGAGGTTGGTAAATCCTGATTTGGGACCTGGAGTCTGCAGGCTTCGTAAAGAATTCGGGAAATATTAAGTCTCCAATCCTGGGTTCAGGTTTTGTTGACAACCAATGATATGTGTGTGAAGCTTTTAAGGATGAGCTCAGGCGTGTTCGCACAGCCCACGTGCAGAGCCCGCCAGGAAGTCGGCACTGCGCTGCGCTAATCACAGGCGGTGAGACATTTCCCGATCTCTGCAGCCGCGCATCGGGACAATGTCTCACTGCCTGTGATTAGCGCAGCGCAGTGCCGACCTCCTGGCGAGTTCTGCACGTGGGCTGTGCGAACACGCCGGAGCTCATCCTTAGTTAGAGGTAACTAGTGTTCCGAACACCTGGTGCCCAGAGGCGGAGGCCTCTGTACAGGAGTCAGGAGGGCCCCGCCTAGGAGACTGGTGGGAGCTAGAGGAGCAGGGATCTGCTAGGTGTATGCACAAAGCTTGTGTGGGACAGCTGTGGATACAGACAGAGGGCCTGAAGTGTGAGGCCAGAGCAACAGTGCAAGTGTATGCCAGGAGGCTGAATTTGTGTTTCTTTGGTTGAAGAGGAATGCTGAGGAAAACCCCTGTGTGGGTAAACCTTGTGTTAAACTTAAGTCTCTAATGTCCTACCATTTGAGGTTCGTTCTCACAATATAAATATGTTTCTGTGTTTCGGCCCTGCCACTATGAAGAAAGAAATAAATGACACACAAGCTGCAGATTGAGTGGCTCCAGAGTGGTTGTTATGACCAGGGAAAACTGGGTTTTTGTGCTGCAAGAGTGAGCCAGGAGGCTAATGTCAATTACTTTTGTGTGTAAAATGATGGTGGAAACCCCTGCGAGGGCAACCGTTGTTTGTAGGAACATTTTCTTTGACATAAAAATGGGCCAACAAGCCCTAAACAATATTTTCTGTGTGGACTGAATTTACTGAAAAGCACTACACTTGAGCAAAACCCCATAATATCATTATATATATATATATATATATATATATATATATATATATATATATATATATATATATATATATATATACACACACAGTATGTATATATCGCAGAAAAATGATCCTGTAGTCCCGTAAAATAGCGCCCAATTAAGGCCAATTAAGACTTCAACTCTCAGAAACTGGGCGCTAATGCAAATGGAAAGCAGCGCTATTGCCGGCAAACATGCCTGTCAGATCACATATGCGGGAATAGTGGAAGTCAATGGGGCTCGAACCTGCAAAACCAAAGTTCTCACTGAAGGCTTATATGCAAGTTCTTTGCCATAAAAAGTGTATGGGGACCTGGGTCCTTGCCCCAGGGGACATGTATCAATTGGAAAAAATGTTTTTAAAACTGCCGTTTTTTCAGAAGCAGTGATTTTAATAATGCTTAAAGTGAAACAATAAAAATGAAAAATTCCTTTAAATATTGTGCCTGCGGTGTGTCTATAGTATGCCTGTAAATAGCGCACCTTTCCCATGTTTATTACTGTACCACAGCAAAATGACATTTCTAAAGGAAAAAATGTAATTTAAAATTGCTCGCAGCTGTAATGAATTGCCGGTTCCCAGCAATATAGAGTAAAAATCAAAGAAAAAAACGCCTCGGGTTCCCCCCACCAGTCCATACCAGGTACTTCGAGTCTGGTATGGATATAAAGGGGAAATCCACGCCATAATTAAAAATAAATTGGTGTGGGGGTCCCCCCCAAAATCCATACCAGACCCTTATCTGAGCACACAACCTGACAGGTCAGGAAAGGGAAGGGACGAGCCAGCGCCCCCCCTCCTGAACCATACCAGGCCACATGCCCTCAACATGGGGAGGGTGCTTTGAGGTCCCCCCAAAGCACCCTGTCCCCATTTTGATGGGGACAAGGGCCTCATCCCCACAACCCTTGGCCGGTGGTTGTGGGGTCTGCGGGCGGGGGGCTTATCAGAATCTGGAAGCCCTTTTAACAAGGGGGCCCCCAGATCCTGCCCCCCCATGTGAATGCAGTGAAATGTGAAAGCTTTTGACAATTTCTTTATTAAAAATGTCTTCTGTCCCCCGCTTCTTCCTCCATCTTCCTCCGGTCTTCCATCAGTTTTCTCCTTCTTCCTCCAGCTGCTTCTTCCTCCATCTTCCTCCATCCCTCTCCTTCTTCCTCCAGCTTCTTCTTCCCCCACTTCTTTTTCCATCTTCCTCCGCTTCTTCCCCCGGTCTTCTCCGTCTTTCTCTGGCTTCTTCTTGCCCCGCTTCATCCTCCAGTCTTTCTCCTCCGCCGCTCCCACTGAACATTCAAAAAACAAACCTCCTCCGATGCTGCGATGGGGCAGATGACGTCACTCGGAGACCCCGCCCCTTGTGACTTGGGGCATGGTGGGTCAGTGATGTCACAAAGGTGCGGGGTCTCCTGCTGACATCATCTGGTGGCCATGCCCCATAATTATATATGATATGTGTGCTATGGAAGCAGACAGATCATCTGGCTGCAGCGTCAGGGGGAAGGTTCATTGTTTTGATGTTCAGCAGGTCAGTGGCAGGAGGAAAAAGGCTAGAGGGCAAAGCAGGGGAATAAGAAGATGGAGAGAGACCAGAGGAAGAAGCGGAGGAAGATGTAGGAAGAAGCGGGGGAAGAAGAAGCTGGAGGAAGAAAGAGAAAACCGAAGGCAGACCAGAGGAAGATGGAGGAAGAAGCGGGGAAAGAAGAAGCCATTTTTAATAAGGAAATTGTCAAAAACCGGCTATTGTCTTTTGTCACATTTCACTGCTTTTTTTTGGTGAATGGGTAGGGGTACAATGTACCCGATACCCATTCACATAGGGGGGGCTGGGATCTGCCAGATTCCGATAAGCCACCCGTCCGCAGACCCCCCCAACCACCGGGCAAAGGTTGTAGGGATGAGGCCCTTGTCCCCCATCAACATGGGGACAAGTTGCTTTGGGGGGTACCCCAAAGCACCCTCCCCATGTTGAGGGCATGTGGCCTGGTATGGTTCAGGAGGGGGGCACTCACTTGCACCCCTCTTTCCTGACCTGCCAGGTTGTGTGCTCAGATAAGGGTCTGGTATGGATTTTGGGGGGACCCCTACGTCATTTTTTCTTAATTTTGGCGCAGGGTTCCCCTTGAAATTCATACCAGACCTGAAGGGCTTGGTATGGATTTTAGGGAGGACCCCATGTAATTTTTTTTTAATTTTGGCGTGGAGTTTCTTAAAGTCCACACCAGATCCTAAGGGCCTGGTATGCACTGGGGGTGGGGGGGGGTGACCCTACACCATTTTTTTCCTTGATTTTTGAATAGCTGGATTTTGGAATTCCACAACATAATATTATTGAATAATTACATACCATTGAATGCATTTGAAGAGTTAAAATGAAAACAATATGCATTCACTAATTATGCTGCTGAGTACAATGTATGTTTTCAGGAGGTGATACCATTGGTGGGATTCAAACCCATGGCTTGAACCTTTGAAGATAGCAAGGCATACCACTACGCTATGGAGCTGAGCACAATCATACATAGAAAATACTATTACTAATGTTTGATTCTTTTTCATTCTATACAATAATGTTTTGCATTTGAGGCATTAATATTATGGTACCAACCATGCTCATGTGCCATTGGCTATTGGGTAGGGATGAGCCAAACACCCCCGGTTCAGTTCGCACCAGAACTTGCGAACAGGCCAAAAATTTGTGCGAACACCATTAAAGTCTATGGGACATAAACATGAAAAATCAAAAGTGCTAAATTTAAAGGCTTATATGCAAGTCATTACCATAAAAAATGTATGGGGACTCGGGTCCTGCACCGGTGGACATGTATCAATGCAAAAAAAGTTTTAAAAATGGCCTTTTTTTCAGGAGCAGTGATTTTAATAATGCTTAAAGTGAAAAAATAAAAATGAAATATTCCTTTAAATATCATGCCTGGGGGTGTTCTTAGTATGCTTGTAAAGTAGCGCATCTTTTCCATGTTTAGAACAGTACTGCAGCAAAATGACATTTCTAAAGGAAAAAAATGTATTTTAAAACTGCTTGCGGCTGTAATGTATTGTCAGATCCTGGCACTATAGATAAAAATCATTAAAAAAAATGGCATGAGTCCCCCCCCAGTCCATTACCAGGCCCTTTGGGTCTAGTATGAATATTAAGGGGAATCCCGCATCAAAATAAAAAAAAAATTGCATGGGGTCCCCCCAAAATCCATACCAGGCCCTTCAGGTCTGGTATGGATATTAAGGGGAACCCTGCGCCAAAATGTGAAAACACAATGTCATGGGGGTCCCGCCAAAATCCATACCAGACCCTTATCCGAGCACGCAACCTGGCAGGCCCAGGAAAAGAGGTGGGGATGAGAGAGCGCGCCCCCCCAAACTATACCAGGCCACATGCCCTCAACATGGGGAGGGTGCTTTGGGGTCCCCCCAAAACACCTTGTCCCCGTGTTGATGGGGACAAGGGCCTCATCCCCACAACCCTTGCCCGATGGTTGTTGGGGTCTTTGGGCGGGGGCTTATTGGAATATGGAATCCCCCTTTAACAAGGGGGCCCCCAGATCCCGCCCCCCATGTGAATGGGTATGGGGTACATTGTACCCCATACCCATAGCTCAGCAAAGCTGGCCCCCCTACAATCAGCACAAATAAAAACTCAAGTGTGTTTCTTTAGTGCTACGTTTGTGCTGTTTTGTGCCGTAAAAATTTACATTTGTGCTGCTTTTATTTTTAAGATATTAGCAATTGTTTTTTCCAGACTATGACATCACCTAGCCCCCCTACAACGCTCAAATGACACAAAACTGGTCTCGTTGGTTAGTGCTACGTTTGTGCTGTTTTGTGCTGCTAAAAAATCCGTTCTATCTTTTATCGTTTTTGCATTATTAATGATTTATTAAAGGTCACCAAAGGTCAGTCAGCCCCCCTACAACGCCCAAATGACACAAAACTGGTCTCGTTGGTTAGTGCTACGTTTGTGCTGTTTTGTGCTGCTAAAAATTCCGTTCTATCTTTTATCGTTTTTGCGTTATTAATGATTTATTAAAGGTCACCAAAGGTCAGTCAGCCCCCCTACAATGCCCAAATGACGCAAAACTGGTCTCGTTGGTTAGTGCTACGTTTGTGCTGTTTTGTGCTGCTAAAAATTCCGTTCTATCTTTTATAGTTTTTGCGTTATTAATGATTTATTAAAGGTCACCAAAGGTCAGTCAGCCCCCCTACAACGCCCAAATGACACGAAACTGGTCTCGTTGGTTAGTGCTACGTTTGTGCTGGTTTGTGCTGCTAAAATTTTTATTTGTGCTGTTATGGTTTTTAAGTTATAACAGTTTATTTTTTTTTTCAAACCCCACTCACTTTGCCCACCCTACAATCAGCACAAATAAAAACTCAAGTGTGTTTCTTTAGTGCTACATTTGTGCTGTTTTGTGCTGCTAAAATTTCCGTTCTACCTGTTATCGTTTTTGCGTTATTAATGATTTATTAAAGGTCACCAAAAGTCAGTCAGCCCCCCTACAACACCCAAATGACACAAAACTGGTCTCGTTGGTTAGTGCTACGTTTGTGCTGTTTTGTGCTGCTAAAAATTCTGTTCTATCTTTTATCGTTTTTGCGTTATTAATGATTTATTAAAGGTCACCAAAGGTCAGTCAGCCCCCCTACAATGCCCAAATGACACAAAACTGGTCTCGCTGGTTAGTGCTACGTTTGTGCTGTTTTGTGCTGCTAACATTTCCGTTCTATCTATTATTGTTTTTGCGTTATTAATGATTTATTGAAGGTCACCAAAGGTCACTCAGCCCCCCTATAATGCCCAAATGACACAAAACTGGTCTCGTTGGTTAGTGCTACGTTTGTGCTGTTTTGTGCTGCTAAAATTTCCGTTCTATCTTTTATCATTTTTGTGTTATTAATGATTTATTAACGTTCACCAAAGGTCAGTCAGCCCCCCTACAACACCCAAATGACACGAAACTGGTCTCGTTGGTTAGTGCTACGTTTGTGCTGGTTTGTGCTGCTAAAATTTTTATTTGTGCTGTTATGGTTTTTAAGTTATAACAGTTTTTTTTTTTTTTCAAACCCCACTCACTTTGCCCACCCTACAATCAGCACAAATAAAAACTCAAGTGTGTTTCTTTAGTGCTACATTTGTGCTGTTTTGTGCTGCTAAAATTTCCGTTCTACCTTTTATTGTTTTTGCATTATTAATGATTTATTAAAGGTCACCAAAGGTCACTCAGCCCCCCTACTACACCCAAATGACACAAAACTGGTCTCGTTAGTTAGTGCCTCATTTGTGCTGGTTTGTGCTGCTAAAATTTTTATTTGTGCTGTTATGTTTTTTTAGTTATAACAGCTTGTTTTTATATTTGTGCTTTTTTGTGTCATAATAATAAATATTTGTGCTGCTTTTTTTTAAGATAATACAATTTGTTTTTTTCCAGATGATGACATCACCCTGCTCTCCTGTCACGTACCTGGTTAGTGAGCTCCTGGTTAGAAAGCAGCCATGGGAGCACAGTGAGGTATGAGTGCCTGTGATCAGTCCAGTAGACTGCGTGGTGGCAGCAGTCAGCAGGTGGATGTGGCAGTAGAACCAGCTGGTGGCAGATGAGCTGGCACTGAGCTTGGCTGGGGGCAGACTGTGGGTAAGCAGCTGGAAGCAGGAGACAGATGAGACCTTGCTGGGCTGAAGAGCTGTAGCAGGCTGCATGAGCAGGATGCAGGGTCGGATGAGCCGGGTCCATAATGGCCAGGCTGATCAGGCATAGACGGCACACAACAGGATAGTCGGGTCACAAACCAAGTCAGCAACAGGAGGTAGGTCAGGCAAGAAGAGAGGGCAGAAGCAGAATCCAGAGACAAGCCAAGGTCAGGGCTGGTAGCAGTCAAACAGAGGTCAGGAGCAAGCTGGGTTAGGATCAGAGGTCAAACACAGGAATCAGGAATGAACACACAGAAGCGGCACACCAAATTGCAGCCTGTTTAAATAGTCTGTCTGGTGCCAGCATTGGTGACAGGCTCATGCTCATCTGCCCAGCCAGTTGCCAGTCTGCGCATGCACATATGTATGTACAGGGAGACATCATTTGTGCTATGCAAAAGCCTTCCCTGACACCCCCTACAACAACCAAACAAAATGAAAACGGGTGTGTTCATTCCTGATTCCTGTGTTCGACCTCTGATCCTAACCCAGCTTGCTCCTGACCTCCGTTTGACTGCTACCTGCCCTGACCTTGGCTTGTCTCTGGATTCTGCTTCTGCCTTCTCTTCTTGCCTGACCTACCTCCTGTTGCTGACTTGGCTTGTGACCCGACTATCCTGTTGTGTGCCGTCTATGCCTGATCTGCCTGACCATTATGGATCCGACTCATCTGACCCTGCATCCTGCTCATCCAGCCTGCTACAGCTCTTCAGCCCAGCAAGGTCTCATCTGTCTCCTGCTTCCAGCTGCTTACCCACAGTCTGCCACCAGCCAAGCTCAGTGCCAGCTCATCTGCCACCAGCTGGTTCTGCCGCCACATCCACCTGCTGACTGCTTCCACCACGCAGTCTACTGGACTGATCACAGGCACTCATACCTCACTGTGCTCCCATGGCTGCTTTCTAACCAGGAGCTCACTAACCAGGTATGTGACAGGAGAGCGGGGTGATGTCATCATCTGGAAAAAACAAATTGCTATTATCTTAAAAATAAAAGCAGCACAAATTTTTATTATTATGACACAAAAAAGCACAAATATAAAAACAAGCTGTTATAACTAAAAAACCATAACAGCACAAATAAAAATTTTAGCAGCACAAACCAGCACAAATGAGGCACTAACCAACGAGACCAGTTTTGTGTCATTTGGGTGTTGTAGGGGGGCTGACTGACATTTGGTGACCTTTAATAAATCATGAATAACGTGAAAACGATAAAAGATAGAACGGAAATTTTAGCAGCACAAAAGAGCACAAACATAGCACTAACCAACGAGACCAGTTTTGTGTCATTTGGGCATTGTAGGGGGGCTGACTGACCTTTGGTCAAAGTGAGTGGGGTTTGAAAAAAAAAAACTGTTATAACTTAAAAACCATAACAGCACAAATAAAAATTTTAGCAGCACAAACCAGCACAAACGTAGCACTAACCAACGAGACCAGTTTCGTGTCATTTGGGCATTGTAGGGGGGCTGACTGACCTTTGGTGACCTTTAATAAATCATTAATAACGCGAAAACGATAAAAGATAGAACAGAATTTTTAGCAGCACAAAACAGCACAAACGTAGCACTAACCAACGAGACCAGTTTTGTGTCATTTGGGCATTGTAGGGGGGCTGAGTGACCTTTGGTGACCTTTAATAAATCATTAATAACGCAAAAACGATAAGTGATAGAACGGAAATGTTAGCAGCACAAAACAGCACAAACGTAGCACTAACCAACGAGACCAGTTTTGTGTCATTTGGGCGTTGTAGGGGGGCTAGGTGATGTCATAGTCTGGAAAAAAAACAATTGCTAATATCTTAAAAATAAAAGCAGCACAAATGAAAATTTTTACGGCACAAAACAGCACAAACGTAGCGCTAAAGAAACACACTTGAGTTTTTATTTGTGCTGATTGTAGGGTGGGCAAAGTGAGTGGGGTTTGAAAAAAAAAATAAACTGTTATAACTTAAAAACCATAACAGCACAAATAAAAATTTTAGCAGCACAAACCAGCACAAACGTAGCACTAACCAACGAGACCAGTTTCGTGTCATTTGGGCGTTGTAGGGGGGCTGACTGACCTTTGGTGACCTTTAATAAATCATTAATAACGCGAAAACGATAAAAGATAGAACAGAGTTTTTAGCAGCACAAAACAGCACAAACGTAGCACTAACCAACGAGACCAGTTTTGTGTCATTTGGGCACTGTAGGGGGGCTGAGTGACCTTTGGTGACCTTTAATAAATCATTAATAACGCAAAAATGATAAGTGATAGAACGGAAATGTTAGCAGCACAAAACAGCACAAACGTAGCACTAACCAACGAGACCAGTTTTGTGTCATTTGGGCGTTGTAGGGGGGCTGAGTGACCTTTGGTGACCTTTAATAAATCATTAATAACACAAAAACGATAAAAGATAGAACGGAATTTTTAGCAGCACAAAACAGCACAAACGTAGCACTAACCAACGAGACCAGTTTTGTGTCATTTGGGCATTGTAGGGGGGCTAGGTGATGTCATAGTCTGGAAAAAACAATTGCTAATATCTTAAAAATAAAAGCAGCACAAATGTAAATTTTTACGGCACAAAACAGCACAAACGTAGCACTAAAGAAACACACTTGAGTTTTTATTTGTGCTGATTGTAGGGGGGCCAGCTTCGCTGAGCTCATACCCATTCACCAAAGAAAAGCAATGAAATGTGACAAAAGACAATAGTTGTTTTTTGACAATTCCTTTATTGTAAAATAGCTCTGAGTGGTCTTCTCCCCGGAGCCGTGCCTCTCGCCGTCATCTTCTTCTAGTGCTGTCACTCTTGCCGCCATCTTCTGTCACCGCCTCTCCCGCCACCGCCTACTTCTTCCGCTGCTGTGTTCTTCCTCGCCGCCGTGTTTTTCCTCGCCCCTGTGTTCTTCCTCACTGCCGTCTTCCTCCGTTGTGTTGTCACCCGCTGTCTGGCATCTCTTACACAGCCATGGGGCATGACCATCCATTGACGTCACACACAGAGCCCGCCCCCTTTATTTGCTGGGAAAAGGGGATGGGCTTTCCGTGTGACGGAATTCATTACCTGCAATTCTCCACAGCTGTTATATTGTACTTTTATTTTGCGAGCAGAAACAAAATTATGTACATTCATTTACTAGCTTCGAAAAAAAAAAATTCTACAGGATATATGGTGCTACATTTAGCAAAACAGTTAGCAATTGGGTTTTAAGGGCCCTGCTCATTGGAGCTTACAATCTAAAATTTGTCTAAACCTTGGAGTGGACACAGCTTTACTTTCAGTGTATAACGCGTAACATTTCATACTACAATTCACCCACCAGCCCACATCATTTTTATCTGCAAGATTATAGAAACATACTTAACCACTTGAGCCCCGGACCATTATGCTGCCTAAGGACCAGAGGTCTTTTTCCAATTTGGCACTGCGTCGCTTTAACTGCTAATTGCGCGGTCATGCAATGCTGTACCCAAACGAAATTTGCGTCCTTTTCTTCCCACAAATAGAGCTTTCTTTTGATGGTATTTGATCACCTCTGCGGTTTTTATTTTTTGCGCTATAAACGGAAAAAGACCGAAAATTTTGAAAAAAAATGATATTTTCTACTTTTTGTTATAAAAAAAATCCAATAAACTAAATTTTAGTCATACATTTAGGCCAAAATGTATTTGGCCACATGTCTTTGGTAAAAAAAATGTCAATAAGCGTATATTTATTGGTTTGCGCAAAAGTTATAGCGTCTACAAACTAGGGTACATTTTCTGGAATTTACACAGCTTTTAGTTTATGACTGCCTATGTCATTTCTTGAGGTGCTAAAATGGCAGGGCAGTACAAAACCCCCCCAAATGACCCCATTTTGGAAAGTAGACACCCCAAGGAAATTGCTGAGAGGCATGTTGAACCCATTGAATATTTATTTTTTTTGTCCCAAGTGATTGAAAAATGACAAAAAAAAAAAAAAAAAATATTTACAAAAAGTCGTCACTAAATGATATATTGCTCACACAGGCCATGGGCCTATGTGGAATTGCACCCCAAAATACATTTAGCTGCTTCTCCTGAGTATGGGGATACCACATGTGTGGGACTTTTTGGGAGCCTAGCCGCGTACGGGGCCCCGAAAACCAACCACCATTCAGGATTTCTAAGGGTGTAAATTTTTGCTTTCACTCTTCACTGCCTATCACAGTTTCGGAGGCCATGGATTGCCCAGGTGGCAAAAAAAAACCCAAAATGACCCCATTTTGGAAAGTAGACACCCCAAGCTATTTGCTGAGAGGCATATTGAGTCCATGGAATATTTTATATTTTGACACAAGTTGCGGGAAAGTGACACTTTTTTTTTTTTTTTTTCATAAAGTTGTCACTAAATGATATATTGCTCACACAGGCCATGGGCATATGTGGAATTGCACCCCAAAATACATTTAGCTGCTTCTCCTGAGTATGGGGATACCACATGTGTGGGACTTTTTGGGAGCCTAGCCGCGTACGGGACCCCGAAAACCAATCACTGCCTTCAGGATTTCTAAGGGTGAAAATTTTTGATTTCACTCTTTACTGCCTATCACAGTTTCGGAGGCCATGGAATGCCCAGGTGGCACAAAACCCCCCCAAATGACCCCATTTTGGAAAGTAGACACCCCAAGCTATTTGCTGAAAGGCATGGTGAGTATTTTGCAGCTCTCATTTGTTTTTGAAAATGAAGAAAGACAAGAAAAAACATTTTTTTTATCTTTTTTCAATTTTCAAAACTTTGTGACAAAAAGTGAGGTCTGCAAAATACTCACTATACCTCTCAGCAAATAGCTTGGGGTGTCTACTTTCCAAAATGGGGTCATTTGGGGGGGTTTTGTGCCACCTGGGCATTCCATGGCCTCCAAAACTGTGATAGGCAGTGAAGAGTGAAATCAAAAATTCACGCCCTTAGAAAGCCTGAAGGCGGTGCTTGGTTTTCGGGGTCCCGTACGCGGCTAGGCTCCCAAAAAGTCTCACACATGTGGTATCCCCGTACTCAGGAGAAGCAGCAGAATGTATTTTGGAGTGTAATTTCACATATTCCCATGGGATGTTTGAGCAATATATCATTTAGTGACAACTTTGTGCAAAAAAAAAAAAAAAATTTGTCTCTTTCCCGCAACTTGTGTCGCAATATAAAATATTCCATGGACTCGACATGCCTCTCAGCAAATAGCTTGGGGTGTCTACTTTCCAAAATGGGGTCATTTGGGGGGGTTTTGAACTGTCCTGGCATTTTATGCACAACATTTAGAAGCTTATGTCACACATCACCCACTCTTCTAACCACTTGAAGACAAAGCCCTTTCTGACACTTATTGTTTACATGAAAAAGTTTTTTTTTTTTGCAAAAAAATTACTTTGAACCCCCAAACATTATATATTTTTTTAAAGCAAATGCCCTACAGATTAAAATGGTGGGTGTTTCATTTTTTTTTTTCACACAGTAATTGCGCAGCGATTTTTCAAACGCATTTTTTGGGGAAAAAACACACTTTTTAAAATTTTAATGCACTAAAACACGCTATATTGCCCAAATGTTTGATGAAATAAAAAAGATGATCTTAGGCCGAGTAAATGGATACCAAACATGACATGCTTTAAAATTGCGCACAAACGTGCAGTGGCAACAAAATAAATACATGTTTAAAAACCTTCAAAAGCCTTTACAGGTTACCACTTTAGATTTACAGAGGAGGTCTACTGGAAAAATTACTGCACTCGATCTGGCCTTCGCGGTGATACCTCACATGCATGGTGCAATTGCTGTTTATGTTTGACGACAGACCGCCGCTTGCGTTCGCCTTAGTGCGAGAGCAGGGGGCGACAGGGGTGTTTTTGTTTTTTTTTGTCTTTTTCTTTATTATTTTTTTGCTTTTTTAATCTTACTTTTAAACTGTTCCTTTCATATTTTTTTTTTAATCATTTTTATTGTTATCTCGGGGAATGTAAATATCCCCTATGATAGCAATAGGTAGTGACAGGTACTCTTTTTTGAAAAAATTGTGGTCTATTAGACCCTCGATCTCTCCTCTGCCCTCAAAGCATCTGACCACACCAAGATCGGTGTGATAAAATGCTTCCCCAATTTCCCAATGGCGCTATTTACATCCGGCGAAATCTAAGTCATGAAATACTCGTAGCTTCCGGTTTCTTAGGCCATAGAGATGTTTGGAGCCACTCTGGTCTCTGATCAGCTCTATGGTCAGCTGGCTGAATCACCGGCTGCATTCTCAGGTTCCCTGTTGAGACAGGAGAGCCAGAGAAAAACACGGAAGACGGTGGGGGGGGGCATTCCCTCCCACGGCTTGTAAAAGCAGTCTAGAGGCTAATTAGCCGCTAGGATTGCTTTTACATGAAAGCCGACCGCTGGCTGAAAAGAATGATACCAAGATGATACCTAAACCTGCAGGCATCATTCTGGTATAACCACTCAAAGTCGTGAATGGCGTACCTGAAGACAAAAAAATGGTTAACAATGGTTAACAATAAAGCACAGTAAACAGTAAAGTGTAAATAATTACACACCTGAAAAACAAACATGATAAAACATAATAACAATAACAATAAAACATTGCAGAATAGAATACAGTAAAAAAAGAGCAGAACAATAGAGAGAGAGAATAGAGAGAGAGAGAACAATAAAACAACAACTATTTTTTTTTATTTCATATATTTTTTTTTTTTTTACACTTTTTTTGTAACTAACTTTTATAACGGTAACCGGCTCCAGGTTCGGGTCTCTCAAAATGCGATGGCATCTTGGGAGACCCTGTGAAATGGCGCCTAGTCTGTGCAATGCTGTACCCTACGCTAATACTCAACTAGTGAATGGTAGCGTTCAAAACATTCACCAATGCAAAGACCAGGATTGTCAGGACAGGAGGGACAATAATAGCGGGTGTCACGCCTATATCCGCGCTTGCTGCAGACACAACATCTTTTTTGGGGGGTTCGCTGGGTAGGGGTACTCGGGAGGACATAAAGAAAATGCCTCTCATGCAGCCGACTGCATTTGGTTGGGGATGTGAATGGGGGAAGTACGGGCGCTGCAGAAGCGGTGGGTTCCCAATTAGGATTGGCGAATGCAGCAGGAAGGGCACTATGGGCACGACGGGCCTGTGTTTGTCTTTTTGGTGGCAGCGGGACACTACTTGTGCTTGCCACCTGACCAGCTTGAACTGCACTTATGGGACTCGCCACGTCACCAAGTGTTACTGCAGCGCTGGTTTGACTACGACCGGGGTGTACTAGGCCGCTGGCGCTTGCCAGTTCACCAAAACGCTACCAAAAAACTGTTAGCGATCGCAGGGATCAGGCCTGACTCTGCGAACGCTGCAGTTATGCGTTTAGTGTTTTGTAAGTGACAGTGATCGATCGATACTGCACTTGGGTGGGCTGGGCCGGGCGGAGGGGCAAAACGCAGGTGCTAGCAGGTATCTGGGCTGATCCCGCTAACACTGCGTTTTTGGGAACCCTAAACTGCTGGTGACGCTAGTATAGATCTGATCGGATCAGATATTGATGCGATCAGATACTATACCACTAAGGGAGGTGTACGGTGCGTGCGTGGGTGTTAGCGGTACTGGCGCTAACCTGACGCTGCCTGGGGCTGGTGCTTGCCAGTTCACCAAAACGCTACAAAAAAAACTGTTAGCGATCGCAGGGATCAGGCCTGACTCTGCGAACGCTGCAGTTATGCGTTTAGTGTTTTGTAAGTGTCAGTGATCGATCGATACTGCACTTGGGTGGGCTGGGCTGGGCCGGGCGGAGGAGCAAAACGCAGGTGCTAGCAGGTATCTGGGCTGATCCCGCTAACACTGCGTTTTTGGGAACCCTAAACTGCTGGTGACGCTAGTATAGATCTGATCGGATCAGATATTGATCCGTTCAGATACTATACCACTAAGGGAGGTGTACGGTGCGTGCGTGGGTGTTAGCGGTACTGGCGCTAACCTGACGCCTGGGGCTGGTGCTTGCCAGTTCACCAAAATGCTACCAAAAAAACTGTTAGCGATCGCAGGGATCAGGCCTGACTCTGCGAACGCTGCAGTTATGCGTTTAGTGTTTTGTAAGTGACAGTGATCGATCGATACTGCACTTGGGTGGGCCGGGCGGAGGGGCAAAACGCAGGTGCTAGCAGGTATCTGGGCTGATCCCGCTAACACTGCGTTTTTGGGAACCCTAAACTGCTGGGGACGCTAGTATAGATCTGATCGGATCAGATATTGATCCGATCAGATACTATACCACTAAGGGAGGCGCATGCTGCGTGCGTGGGTGTTAGCGGTACTGGCGCTAATCTGACGCTGCCTGGGGCGACGCATATCACCGCTGGGCGATCGGGGGGGCTAAACCTTTATTCGGTAATAAACGGCGGGTGCCCTGACACTATAAAAAATAAACAAACTAACCAGCGTCAACCGTAACGGTTATACGGTGATCAGTGGTGAAAGGGTTAACTAGGGGGCAATCAAGGGGTTAAAACATTTATTAGGTAGTATATGGGGGTCCCTGACGCTATAAAACGCTGACGGCGAACCTAAATATTTACCTCACTAACTAGCGTCACCAGCGACACTAATACAGCAATCAGAAAAATGATCGCTTAGGGACACTGGTGACGGGGGGTGATCAAGGGGTTAAAACTTTATTAGGGGGGGTTAGGGGGGTACCCTAGACCTACAGGGGGGTAACAGTAACTGTGCTAACACAGTAACTGTCACAAACTGACACAGCAGTAATCAGAAAAAAAAAAAAAAAAAAACTGCTGGTGTCAGTTTGTGACAGGGGGGGGGTGATTGGGGGGGGATCGGGGGGCGATCGGCGGGGGGGGGATCTGGGTGTTTTGTATGCCTGGCATGTTCTACTGTGTGTGTTGGTGCACTCACTCACATGTCGTCTCTCCTCGGGCCGGAACGGAAACTACCGACCCGAGGGGAGATGACATCACTTCCTTTGCTGCTGTTTAGCATACAGCAGCAAAGGAGTGTTCCCATTGGCCGGCGGCGATCGCGAGGGGGGGGCCACGAACGGATGGCCTCCCCCTCGTCTCTGATCGCCGGGGGACAGAACGGGACCGCCTCGGGCGGCGGGGGGGGGTCCGATCGGACCCCCCACCCGCGGGAGGCAAATCACGTACATGTACGTGATTTTGCCTGCCCGTGCCGCCTTGCCGACGTACATCGGCGTGAGGCGGTCCTTAAGTGGTTAACAGTCATTATTTTTACAAAGCATTCCACCATAATATTAAAAAAGACATATATTCAAAATATAACACCCACCACCAGCCCACAATCCACACACATACTGTAGATTGGTGAGTATGTTCTGCTGGAAGCTGCATTTCTGTGTACATGATTAAGCAATGAGATCAAAGAGTAGAAGGTCAGCAGATGCTCCCAAACCATGTTTGCATGGTCAGAAAGGAACAATACACACACAACATTGACAGCATGGCCACATAAATCCACTTTTGATGGAAAAAATGCACAAGAATTTCAGCAAACAGCCATAGTTGGGCGTTTGTCAATATGCACACTATCATTCCTTCTCCCCCACAAATCACAGCAAAAAACCTGACCTTCTCAGGCCAAACGAACCCCCCCCCCCCACTGCAGCCCTATATATAAGATAGGTTATATTGTTAGCACACTGACACACGCCCAATAGAAGTACACGCCCAATGGTATCTTCCAGTATCTTGCAATCTGTCTCTTCATGTGTGTCTAAAGTGATTGCATCTGATGAGCAGGAACACATAATACTATTTGCAACTGTCTTAGCCCTTGGCTATGTGCATTAAATCTCCAACTACAGGCCAAAGATCGAAGTCCATTTGCATGCACATAAACAAAGCAACAGTTTTCTAAGCATATGTATCTGTGCAGTGTGGACCCTACAATTTTAAATGTCCAAGTCCCTGGGCATGATTAGTGCTAACAAACATTAACATCAGTCCCTGTCTGCAATGAGCTTCCAATCTAAAGTCCAAAACTAACTTTCTTACATTAGAGACTATTTCGAAAAGGAGACAAATAAAATACCAGCATGTCTTTGGTGAGAAACCCACACAGGGAGAACATATAATCTTCAACACAAGCATTAGGATGTTGGGAATTGAACCAGCAACCCTAGTGCTGCTAGACAGAATTGCTACCCATTTAGCCAGCAGGCAGCCACGCACATTTGGCCCACCCTTTGTAGCTATAACAGCTTCAACTCTTCTGGGAATTCTGTCCACAAGGTTTACGAGTGTGTCTATGGGAATGTTTAACCATTCTTCCATAAGTGCATTTGTAAGGTCAGGCACTGATGTTGTACAAGAAGGCCTGGCTTACAGTCTCCCCTCTAATTCATCCCTAAGGTGTTCTGTTGTGTTGAGGTCAGGCCAGTCAAGTTCCTCCACCCCAAACTCACTCATCCATGTCTTTATGGACCTGCACAGAGTCCTGACTCCAACCCAATAGAACACCTTTTGGCTGAATTAGAGCAGAGTCTGCAAGCCAGGCCTTCTCATCCAACATCAGTGCCTGGCCTCACAAATGCACTTCTGGAAGAATGGTCAAACATTCCCATAGACGCACTAAATCTTGTGGACAGTCTTCCTTGCCTTCCCAGAAGCTGTTGTAGCTGCAAAGGGTAGGCCAAATCAATTTTTTAACCCTACGGACTAAGACTGGGCTGCCATTAAAGTTCATGTGTGTATAAAGGCAAAACATACCATATTCTATCATTCTTAAAAACTAAATAGTTGAAGTCAAAGCAACAATGTTGCAAAGGAAAATTTATTTCAGAGAAAGATACATTTCATCTCAACATTAAAATCTGTTTACACATCTGGATGCAGGAGCACTAGTGTAGGACACCAGAATACCCTTTTTAGGGTGTCCCACACAGGTGCTCCAGTGGATACTAGGGGTGTCTCCATGTGTGAAACTTTACCAAAAAAGGTAAGTATTCCAGCTTGAAGAAAGGGAAGAAATCATGTCTTCAGCTTGGAACTCAGCCAAAACAGACAATTGTACGACACTTCCAAGCAATGTTTCATATTACTATTTCTTGCCTCAAATATCTGTGTGCTAAGTATACCTTATTTTTTTTTTTTTTATTCACATAGGTGGAGAAAAGACTCGGGACATCAAAGGACACCAAGAACACCACACCTCCTAAAGAAGGGGAAATCCCCAAACCACAACCTGAAGATGTGGATTCAGAGGTAAATGAATTGGGTGAAATAGTGACCACAACAGGTGAGGGTCTGAGACCACAGATTCAGGTAATAGATGTATGCCTACATATTTATAATACATGATGTGTTTTTTTTTTATTTTAGGTGATGTGGATGTTGTGGAAGAAGAAACTAATTTCACCAGTGCAAGTGCACACGTCCTCATCAGGTCGATCATGGTGTGCAATTGTGATTTAGAAAAGATACAGGAAAATATCAATGATGTTCAACAAAAAATGAAGAACATCATTGATGTTTTAGGCAGAATCTAAAACACACACAAATTTACTGTTTTGTCACGTAATTTGTTCTTTTAAAGTAATTAGAAAGCCACATTTTGAAGATGCACACAGTGTGTCAACATGCGCTATCTGCCAACACGGGATATCAATCTACGCGTTTTATGGGTGCAACCCCTTCCTCGCAAACTCAAGTAGGTGAGAGGAAGGGGTTGCACCCCCAAAACACGTCCATTGATCCCCCATGATGGGAGCTAGAACATGTTGACATTAGGCATTGAATCAGGAGGGAAATCCACATTTTGACTCCTAATTTGTGTGCATCTTCAAAATTTGGCTTTTACAGGGGTTACATCACCCCATCTGATGAAGGCAAGATTAACACAATTTGGACATACTAATGTCTGATATTGCCAGATATTTTTGTCTCACTTTGCAGGCGCTTTGGGGGGGCAAGCCAGGACGGCCAGCTTCAAGTGCCGTCAGGGTTGAAGTTTCGAGAAAGCCGGCCTCAGTCCCAACTGAGGCCACATAGTTTGTTGCATTTTTTCGTAGATAATTGTGCAGAATGCAGCAGGTAGGGATGAGCCGAACACCCCCCGGTTCGGTTCGCACCAGAACCCGCGAACGGACCGCAAGTTCGCACGAACGTTAGAACCCCATTGACGTCTATGGGACTCGAACGTTCGAAATCAAAAGTGCTCATTTTAAAGGCTAATTTGCATGGTATTGTCCTAAAAAGGGTTTGGGGACCCGGGTCCTACCCCAGGGGACATGTATCAATGCAAAAAAAACTTTTAAAAACGGCCGTTTTTTCGGGAGCAGTGATTTTAATGATGCTTAAAGTAAAAAAAAAAAAGTGAAATATTCCTTTAAATATCGTACCTGGGGGGTGTCTATAGTATGCCTGTAAAGTGACGCGTGTTTCCCATGTTTAGAACAGTCCCTGCACCAAATGTCATTTTTAAAGGAAAAAATCTCATTTAAAACTGCTTGCGGGTTTAATGTCATGTCGGGTCATGGCAATATGGATGAAAATCAGTGAGACAAACGGCATGGGTACCCCCCAGTCCATTACCAGGCCCTTTGGGTCTTGTATGGATATTAAGGGGAACCCCGCACCCAAATTAAAATAAGGAAAGGTCCCTATATACTCTGAACAGCAGTATACAGGCGGTGCAAACAAGACAGGGACTGTAGGTTTGTTGTTAAGTAGAATCTGTTTGTAATTTTGAACATTTTTAATGTGTTTAGCTCCAGCCAAAAAATCTTTTCTAAGCTTTTTGGAAAACATAGGGAAGGGTTATCACCCCTGTGACATTTGTTTTGCGTCTTTCCTCCTCTTCAGAAGATTTCACCTCACTTTTTTGTCCCAATGAAAAATGTTTTTTGAAAATTTGGGTTTTTTTGTGGAACAAGGATTGGAAAGCATCAGTGGAAAGGAAAAATTGTTTTCCCATATTAACTCTTACAGGAGAGAATTTCCCTTCCTTAGGGGTAGATTTCATCTCACTTCCTGTTGTCTCCTTCCGTTTGCAAGTAGGAGTCGTTTGTAAGTTAGATGTTTGAAAGTAGGGTCCTGCCCTATATACTCAGCAGAAATTTGGGCCTTAGGTGTTGCTGTGGCCAAAACACTGTAAGCCCTCACAGGGCCCTGCTGTGAAATATTAGATCAAGAATTGTAATTACATGCCCCTGTTGAACAGGAGCTGAAAAATTAGGCCTTAGGCACTGGTGCTGGTGCCACAACACTGCAACCCCTCACAGACACTCTAGTTGGAACGCAGGAACGAGCCCTGCTGCAAAGTATTGCATCAAAAATTGTAATTACACGCCCCTGTTAGACAGGGGCAGAAAAATTGGGTCTTAGGCACTGGTGCTGGTGCCACAACACTGCAACCCCTCACAGACACTCTAGTTGAAACGCAGGAACAAGCCCTGCTGCAAAGTATTGCATCAAAAATTGTAATTACACGCCCCTGTTAGACAGGGGCTGAAAAATTGGGTCTTAGGCACTGGTGCTGGTGCCACAACACTGCAACCCCTCACAGACACTCTAGTTGGAATGCAGGAACGAGCCCTGCTGCAAAGTATTACATCAAAAATTGTAATTACACGCCCCTGTTAAACAGGGGCTGAAAAATTGTGCCTTAGGCACTGGTGGTGGCGCCCAGAACCAAAAATGTTCTTACAAGCTATCAGCGTGATGATTGAGGAGGAAGAGGATAATTACTCAGGGATAGTCACTCAGCATCAGCATAGGCAGTCTTTGAAGGGATCTGAGATTTCAAAAAAAATTATTCGGTTACATCTGCATCAGGTGCTTGGTAGCTGGTGGTGATCCAAGACTGATTCATTTTTATGAAGGTCAGCCGATCGACCGAGTCGGTGGACAGACGCACCCTGTGATCGGTTACCACGCCTCCAGCAGCACTGAATGTGCGTTCCGAAAGAACGCTGGATGCAGGACAGGCCAGTAGCTCAATTGCATACTGTGCAAGCTCTGGCAAGTGATCCATCCTCAAGACCCAGTAACCCAGAGGATTTTCGGTGGGAAAGGTGTCCAAGTCTGATCTTGCCCCTAGGTATTCCTGCACCATGTAAAACAGACGCTGGCGATGGTTGCTGGAACCGATCATACCTTGGGGCTGCGGACCAAAAAATTGTCTGAACGCATCGGTCAGACGGCCACCTTCTCCACCGCTCCTTCTTTGACTGACCGAAGCCTCAGCAACACGTTGTCCAGAAACAGGAGTTTGTAACCTCCCAGTCTCTGGGAACGCGTTGCACAGACCTTTCTGCAAGGCCTCCCGAAGATGTTTCATCCTCTGCTCCCTCTGCGATGGCAAGATAAGGTCCGCAACCTTACCCTTGTAACGTGGATCAAGGAGGGTTGCCAGCCAGTATTGGTCCTTCTCCTTGATACCACGAATACGAGGATCCTTACGCAGGCTTTGCAGGATCAGGGAGGCCATGCAGCGTAGGTTTGCTGAGGCATTCGGTCCGGAGTCCTCTGGGTCACTAAGGACAACAACGTCCGCAGCCACCTCCTCCCAGCCACGTACAAGTCCATGTGTTCCTTGGGACTGATCCCTTAAAGACTGCTGATGCTGAGTGCCAGGCTCCACCTCCATACTGACACAATCTTCCTCCTCCTCCTCCTCCTCCTCCTCGTCCTCTTCCTGTGTTATCGGCGGGCACGCAGGAACACTGTCTGGATAAAGGGGGCCTTGAGAGCTAAGGAAGTCCTCCTCTTCCTGCCTCTGTTCTGCCTCAAGTGCCCTGTCCATTATTCCACGCAGCGTGTGCTCCAACAGGTGGACAAGGGGGACAGTGTCACTGATGCATGCACTGTCAGTGCTCACCATCCTCGTGGCCTCCTCGAATGGTGACAGGACAGTGCATGCATCCCTGATCATGGCCCACTGGCGTGGGGAAAAAAAACCAAGGTCCCCTGACCCTGTCCTGGTGCCATAGTCGCACAGGTACTCATTGATGGCCCTCTGCTGCGTGTGCAGCCGCTGCAGCATGGCCAACGTCGAGTTCCACCTGGTGGGCATGTCACAGATTAGGCGGTTCTTGGGCAGGTTAAACTCCTTTTGGAGGTCCGTCAGCCGAGCACTGGCATTATATGACCGGCGGAAATGCACACAGACTTTCCTGGCCTGCCTCAGGACATCCTGTAAGCCCGGGTACCTGCCCAAGAACCGCTGCACCACCAAGTTAAGGACGTGAGCCAAACAGGGCACATGGGTCAGTTGTCCCTGTCGGAGGGCAGAGAGGAGGTTGGTGCCATTGTCGCAAACCACCATTCCTGCCTTAAGTTGGCGTGGTGTCAACCACCTCTGAACCTGCCCCTGCAGAGCTGACAGAACCTCTGCCCCAGTGTGGCTCCTGTCCCCCAAGCACACCAGCTCAAGCACCGCATGGCATCTTTTGGCCTGCGTACTTGCGTAGCCCCTTGAACGCCTACGGAGCACCGCTGGTTCCGAGGAAGAGGCCATGGAGGAAGAAGAAGAGGAGGGGGTGGAGGAGAGAGGTGTGTCACAATCAGCATTTTGGAGGCGTGGTGGCGGAACAACCTCCAACACTACTGCACCTTGTCCTGCATCCTTCCCAGCTGCCAGCAGAGTCACCCAATGCGCCGTGAAACTTAAGTAACGTCCCTGTCCATGCCTGCTGGACCATGAGTCAGCGGTAATATGCACCTTACCGCTGACCGCCCTGTCCAGCGAGGCATGGACATTGCCTTCCACATGCCGGTAGAGAGCCGGAATCGCCTTCCGTGAGAAAAAGTGGCGTTTGGGTACCTGCCACTGAGGAACCGCACATTCCACAAACTCACGGAAGGGGGCAGAGTCTACCAACTGAAAAGGCAGCAGTTGAAGTGCTAGCAATTTTGCCAAGCTAGCATTCAACCGCTGGGCATGTGGATGGCTGGGAGCAAACTTCTTTCGGCGGTGCAGCAGCTGGGGCAGGGAAATTTGCCTGGTACAATCTGACGTCGGTGTACCAAAAGCAGATTGCCCATAAGTACTTGGCTGTGACACACCTAATTCTACACCTTCATTCCTCTCACTGCAGGTCGCAGAGAGGACTGAAGGTCTAGTGGGGTTGGAAATCTCAGCTGATGAGGAGCAAGGAGAGATCGTCTTTGTTCTTTGGTGTGGGTCTTTTAGATACGCTTGCCAACGAACTGCATGGCAGGTCAACATATGTCTGGTCAAGCATGTGGTACCCAAGCGGGAGATGTTTTGGCCACGCGAGATACGCTTGAGACATATATTGCAAATAGCAGCGGTGCGATCTGATGCACTCGTCTCAAAAAAGGCCCACACCAAAGAACTTTTTGAATAACGCGCAGAGACTGCAGCGCCCTGCACATGTGGAGCTTTGGGGTGTGATGCAGTCAATGTGCTGCCCTTAGGCTGGCCCCTGGAGGGCATCCTGCCTAGTTGGTGATGTGCCACCTCCTCCTCCTCCTCCTCCTCCTCCTCCTCCTCTCTCCTATCAGGCACCCACGTTGAGTCAGTGACCTCATCATCCCCTCCCTCCTCATCACTGGAGCAAACCTGGCAGTATGCTGCAGCAGGGGGAGCATGACTGCCAGATTGCTGTCCTTCTTGGGCACCCCCTCTGTCCGTGCTCATGTTACTGCCTTCATTGAGCTCAGTATCATCATCAGAGCCTTCCAAACGCTGGGCATCCTCCTGGAGCATGTACCCAACACTGTGGTCAAACAGTTCGAGGGAATCCTCATGAGGACATGGTGGAGCTAGGGAAGGAGTCACTGATGACATTGAGCTGAGGGAAGAGGCCGCTGCTTTGCCAGACAAAGCACCCTGGGCATGGGTGAGAGAGGATGAGGAGGATGAGGACGGCTTGGTCATCCACTCGACCAAGTCTTCCGCATGTTGCGGCTCAACACGGCCAGCTGCCGAAAAAAAGGCCAAGCGTGTCCCATGGCCACGTGCTGATGAGGATGCACCGTCTCCACGACCAGCACTAGACACAGAGCCTGCTTGCCCTCTCTTATTGGCTTGTGACTGTCTGCCTCTCCTTCTTGGCCTTCCAGACATACTAATGGCCTGTAGCTGCACTAAGCTGGGATAGAACACCTGTAATTTTCTTCAGGTAGCTTTATATACTGTAACCAGACAAGCCTGCCTGTCAGTAGGAAGATAACAGGAACGGATCTAGCTGAACACTGTGAGCAGGACGTACTGCACTAAATGTATATAGCAGGAACGGATCTAGCTGAACACTGTGAGCAGGACGCACTGCACTGAATGTAAATAGCAGGAACGGATCTAGCTGAACACTGTGAGCAGGACGCACTGCACTGAATGTAAACAGCAGGAACGGATGTAGCTAAACACTGTGAGCAGGACGCACTGCACTGAATGTAAATAGCAGGAACGGATCTAGCTGAACACTGTGAGCAGGACGCACTGCACTGAATGTAAATAGCAGGAACGGATCTAGCTGAACACTGTGAGCAGGACGCACTGCACTGAATGTAAACAGCAGGAACGGATGTAGCTAAACACTGTGAGCAGGACGCACTGCACTGAATGTAAATAGCAGGAACGGATCTAGCTGAACACTGTGAGCAGGACGCACTGCACTGAATGTAAATAGCAGGAACGGATCTAGCTGAACACTGTGAGCAGGACGCACTGCACTGAATGTAAACAGCAGGAACGGATGTAGCTAAACACTGTGAGCAGGACGCACTGCACTGAATGTAAATAGCAGGAACGGATCTAGCTGAACACTGTGAGCAGGACGCACTGCACTGAATGTAAATAGCAGCAACGGATCTAGCTGAACACTGTGAGCAGGACACACTGTACTAAATGTAAATAGTCTAGCTGCCTGACCGTGGTACTAATAGGATCAAAAAGAACACCTGTAATTTTCTTCAGGTAGCTTTATATACTGTAACCAGACAAGCCTGCCTGTCAGTAGGAAGATAACAGGAACGGATCTAGCTGAACACTGTGAGCAGGACGTACTGCACTGAATGTAAATAGCAGCAACGGATCTAGCTGAACACTGTGAGCAGGACGCACTGCACTGAATGTAAATAGCAGGAACGGATCTAGCTGAACACTGTGAGCAGGACGCACTGCACTGAATGTAAATAGCAGGAACGGATCTAGCTGAACACTGTGAGCAGCACGCACTGCACTGAATGTAAATAGCAGGAACGGATCTAGCTGAACACTGTGAGCAGGACGCACTGCACTGAATGTAAATAGCAGGAACGGATCTAGCTGAACACTGTGAGCAGGACGCACTGCACTGAATGTAAATAGCAGGAACGGATCTAGCTGAACACTGTGAGCAGGACGCACTGCACTGAATGTAAATAACAGGAACGGATCTAGCTGAACACTGTGAGCA
The DNA here is from genome assembly GCA_037952925.1 of Lithobates clamitans. NCBI lineage: Eukaryota > Metazoa > Chordata > Amphibia > Anura > Ranidae > Lithobates > Lithobates clamitans. The sequence goes on along the minus strand of JBBGZY010001812.1, from coordinate 1,103,845 downwards.
GGACACACTGTACTAAATGTAAATAGTCTAGCTGCCTGACCGTGGTACTAATAGGATCAAAAAGAACACCTGTAATTTTCTTCAGGTAGCTTTATATACTGTAACCAGACAAGCCTGCCTGTCAGTAGGAAGATAACAGGAACGGATCTAGCTGAACACTGTGAGCAGGACGTACTGCACTGAATGTAAATAGTAGCAACGGATCTAGCTGAACACTGTGAGCAGGACGCACTGCACTGAATGTAAATAGCAGGAACGGATCTAGCTGAACACTGTGAGCAGGACGCACTGCACTGAATGTAAATAGCAGGAACGGATCTAGCTGAACACTGTGAGCAGGACACACTGCACTGAATGTAAATAGTCTAGATAGAAGATAACAGGAACGGATCTAGCTAAACTGAATACAGTGTATATATATATATGCAACACCTGGGATGCATATATATACACAATACACTGTAAGTGCAGCTAACTGACTGACTGTTCTGCCTAATCTATCTAACTCAAATCAAATGACACTGTCTCTCTCTCTCTCTATCGCTCAGCACACCGGAACACACACTACACAGGGCCGCCGTGCAGGCGGCCTTATATAGTGTGGGGTGTGTACTAAATCCCCTGAGCCATAATTGGCCAAAGCCACCCTGGCTTTGGCCAATTACAGCTCTCTCTACTGACGGCGCTGTGATTGGCCAAGCATGCGGGTCATAGTGCATGCTTGGCCAATCATCAGCCAGCAATGCACTGCGATGCCGCAGTGAATTATGGGCCGTGACGCGCCACACGAATTTGGCGCGAGCGGCCCATATCGTTCGCAATTCGACGGACGGTCGAACAGCCGATGTTCGAGTCGAACATGGGTTCGACTCGAACACGAAGCTCATCCCTAGCAGCAGGTAAGCACAATATGGTTCAGTTTATATTCCGCTATGTGGATTGGTGTCAGAAATAGGTGGAACCAGCTGGTCATTATGCCGAAAGCATTCTCCACCACTCTTCTGGCTCTGGCCAGCTGGTAGTTAAAAACCCTCTGGTCCGGGGTGAGGGTCCTCATGGGAAATGGCCTCATCAGATGTTCACCTAGCCCAAACGCTTTATCAGCGATGAACACAAATGGAAGACCAGCCACGTTGTCTTCTGCAGGTGGCAAGCCCAAGCCACCATTCTGGAGCCGTCTGTAGAACTCGGTCTTGGCGATGACTCCACCATCCGACATCCAACCATTGTTCCCCACGTCCACATACAAAAAGACGTATGTCGCTGACACCACCACCAACAACACAATACTATTAAACCCCTTATAATTATAATAGTATGACCCCGAGTTGGGGGTGGGATGATGTGGACGTGTTTCCCATCAATTGCCCCTCCGCAGTTAGGAAAGTCCCACCGCTGGGCAAACTGGGAAGCAGGCCCAGACTGGCCATAGGGCACACCGGGCATTTGCCCGGTGGGCTGCGGTCCCTGGGCTGCATGTTATAGGAAGAGTGGCCTCTTGATGACTGGGCTGCACAGCGGGAGGTAAGCGGTGACCGCGGTCAGGACAGGGCTAACACAGACTGCGGCTGCCACTCACCTCCCGCTATACAGGCATTCTTAAAGCAGGGCCGACACCAGCACACTTAGGTGCAGAAGGAGACGGAAGAGAAGACTCCTGTCCAGTGACATGCAGGAAGCGCATGCAAGGGACAGACACCACATAGGCCGGCCGCACTGGAGGTATAGCTAGTTATCTACACTGAAGGAGACAGGCAGCAGCCTCTCTTCTTACACCGGCCGGGACACTGTGATGGATGCACAGGGAGGCGGGTGAGTGCTGTGGAAAGAAAACTGTGTTCCAGTGCGTTACATCCAAAGTCCCGCTCTGTAGTGGCGAGGAAAGGGAGTAGAATGGGGCTGTCTCTTTATAGGTATGGGGCTGTCTGTATTGGGCTGTCTCTTTACAGGTATGAGGCTGTCTCTAATCTGGTATGGGGCTGTCTGTATGGGACTGTCTCTTTACAGGTATGGGGCTGTCTCTTTACTGGTATGGGGCTGTCTGTATGGGGCTGTCTCTTTACTGGTATGGGGCTGTCTCTTTACTGCCAGATTTAGATTGCCAGTGACACTGTCCCTGTTGTCCCAGAGTGAGGCCTGCACAGTAATGGCAATCTTTTAGATGCAGAAATGCGGTGATGCAAGGGGGCGGCGAGAGACAGTTGTGTCTTCAGCTTTCATATTTACGGGGGGCACATGAGGGGACAGGGACAAAAGTAGGGGGGCCAACTATAAAATGCAACTATATATACACACACACATATATAAATACACAGTGTCTTGAAAAAGTATTGGTGGCCAGCCAGGTGGAGGGGAGGACAGAGTGGGAGCAGCCAGGTGAATGGGAAGACAGGGTCGATGCAGCCAGGTGGAGGGGAGGACAGGGTGGATGTAGCCAGGTGGAGGGGAGGACAGGGTGGGAGTAGCTAGGTGGAGGGGAGGACAGGGTGGTTGTTGCTAGGTGGAGGGGAGGACAGGGTGGAAGCAGCCAGGTGGAGGGGAGGAAAGGGCGGATGCAGCCAGGTGGAGGGGAGGACAGCGTGGGAGCAGCCAGGCGGATGGGGAGAAAAGGGTGAATGCAGCCAGGTGGAGGGGAGGAAAGGGTGGCAGCAGTCAGGTGGAGGGGAGGATAGGGTGGGAGCAGCCTGGTGGAGGGGAGGACAGGCTAGATGCATAGTTGCCAACAGTCTCGATTTTCCCGGGACAATCCCAATTTTGGGACCCTCGCCCCGATCGGAGACTGTCCCGAATCGGGATTTTGCCCAGGGAAATCGGGAATGTTTGCTTTTTTCATTTTTGGAGCAGCTGGCTTCAGCAAAATGGCCGCCAGTGCCGCCGCTAAGATTGTTCCCCCTTGTGTTCAGTGGAGAGAGGAAGGGGGCTCGATCTGTGCAGCCAATGAATCGGCTTCTCCTCGCACAATAGTGAAGCTAGCTGCACGGATCGGCCCCTCCCCTCTCCACTGCACACATGGTGCCGGCCGCTCATGCCATGTTCCTTCTGCTCTAATGGACATGTGCTGGGGGGCGTTATGGGAGGGGAGGTTCTGCACTGAGGGGGGTCTGCACTGAGGGGGCTCTGCACTGAGGGGGTCTGCACTGAGGGGGGTCTGCACTGAGGGGGTCTGCACTGAGGGGGTCTGCACTGAGGGGGTCTGCACTGATGGAGGGGGGTTTGCACTGAGGGGGTCTGCACTGAGGGGTCTATATTGATAGATGGGGGGACCGCACTGAGGGGGGTCTGTATTGAGGGAGAGGGGTCTGTACTGAGGGGGTCTATACTGATGAGGGGGCCTACACTGAGGGGGTCTAAACTGATGGAGGGGGTCTGCACTTAGTGGGGGGGTCTGTACTGAGGGAGGAGGATCTATACTGCTGGAGGGGCGGTCTGTACTTAGTGGGGGGGGGTCTTTACTGAGGGAGGGGGGTCTGTACTGAAGGGGGACCATAGTTGGTGGAGGGGGGTGACACCAATCTTTTTCCGCACCGGGGGACACCAGCTGTAGTGACGCCACTGGCTCTTGTCTCTGCAGCAATTTAACTTTAATGTACAGGAGGGGGGTTAACTATATACAGGAGGAGGGGGGTTACGTATATACAGGAGGGGGGTTAACTATATACAGGAGGGGGAGGGTTAACTATATACAGGAGGGGGAAGGTTAACTATATACAGGAGGGGAGGGTTAACTATATACAGGAGGGGGGTTAACTATATACAGGAGGGGGGAAGGTTAACTATGTACAGGAGAGGGGATGGTTAAATATATACAGGAGGGTGGTTAACTATATACAGGAGGGGGGTTAACTATTTACAGGAGGGGGGTTAACTATGTACAGGATCGGTTACTATGTACAGGGGGGATTTATGTACAGGAGGGGTAACTATGTACAGGGGGGGTAACTATGCACAGGGGGGGTAACTGTGTACAGGGGGTAACTAGGGGGAGAGGGGAAACTATGTACAGGGGGGGGTAACTATGGCTCTGCCTGGGACACTGATTTAAGGACTGAGGCTGGGTGGATCGGGGGTCGGCATCAGCACAGCCTGCCCACTATTTTCTCGGGGGGGGGGGGGGGGGGGTGGCGGATCCCCTGGATCCACCCCTGCTGTGGTGTTGATCAAGTTTAAAAAATGTCAGTGACTGCATATACTGTAGTGTGAATGAGCTCCTAAAGTTGCCATGGGAAAAGGTGGAGGAAAAGTTTTGCACTGGGGAAAGTTGTACCAGTGACAGCTGTCTAGGAGGCAATTTCCCTTCGCTTTAGAGGGGTTTCCAATCACTTCCTGACAGGTAGTGAAGGATATTCTCCCAAATAGTATGAAAAATATAAAAACAACTGACGTTTAGCTATTTCCTCTCCAAGACAAGAAAAATGTTTTGGCTATGGATTCACTTTTTTAACCACTAAAGGTCCAGAAGGTTTTACCCCCTTCATGACCAAGTCATTTTTTGCGATACGGCACTGCGTTACTTTAGCCGATAATTGCATGGGTATTCGACACTGTACCCAAATAACATTTGTGTCCTTTTTTCCCACAAATAGAGCTTTCTTTTGGTGGTATTTGATCACCTCTGCGGTTTCTATTTTTTGCGCTATATAAACATAAAAAGACTGCCAATTTTGAAAAAAAAAAACTACATTTTTTACTTTCTGCTATAATACATATCCAAATAAAAAATATTTTTAAAAAATGTATTCCTCAGTTTAGGCCAATATGTATTCTGCTACATATTTTTGCAAAAAAAATCACAATAAGCGTATATTGATTGGTTTGCGCAAAAGTTATAGCGTCTACAAACTATGGGATAGATTTATGCCATTTTTATTATTATTTTTTTTTTTACTAGTAATGGCGGTGATCACCAATTTTTAGCAGGACTGCAACATTACGGCGGACAGATCAGATATTTTTGACACTTTTTTGGGACCAGTGACATTGTTACAGTGATCAGAGCTAAAAATATCCACTGATCACTGTATAAATTACATCGGACTGACTGGGAGTAGAGAGCCATCGCTGTTCCTGATCACTAGGAACAGACAATCTCACTGTACTCTCCTGTCAGAACGGGGATCTGCTTTGTTTACATCGGCAGATCCCCATCCTGCCTCTCTGAGGAGCGATCCCTGATGGCCGGCAGACACGGGGGCAGACAATGCCGGCTCCCCCATTGTGGATACTGAAATCCTGATTTCCTGGGACTAAGTCAGTCATAGACTGGTGAGGAGATAATTGACCCTGAGTGCGTTACTCAGGTTCTGGGGACATAAAGTCAGACGTCCTCTCTGGCTGAGATGAGAAACCTGAGAGTAACTGTTTGTGGCTCTTCAGAGGGTGGCACCATTGGGGAAGAGGGTCTCTGAAGCCGTGGCTGCTATGAAAATCATGCACATATATCAGTCATCAATGGATGTAAGTGATGCGGATCAACCAAATGGAGAAGGAGGATGGATGAAGTGGGAATCGGAGGGACTGAGTATGGGGACTGGTTGTGAAAAAAAAACCTCAGGTTAGACCCAATCTCAGATAGATGCATCTGTATCTACATGGTACTTTACCATTCCCCTTGGATCCTCAGTCCATGTCCATCAGCCTACGTTTTCCCAAGGAATATATCTTACTCCCATGCCAGTCCCACCTGGGACTTTGCAGTCAAGGCACTCCAGTGGCATGAAAGGCTTGGTAAGTTTGGTCAGTAGCCATCACTAGAGAATCCTGGCATTTTGCATGTATGCTAGTCAAGCCAGCGGCCAGAGAGACACAAAATATCCCCGTCAGGATCGTCGGAATCCCCTTGTGTGCTCGCCAAGACTATAGGGGATGAAGATGTGGCGTCAGGGCTGTGATGACATCAACGCATTTTGCTGTATGGTTGCTTAGCATCGTCTGGACATCGGGTGGATATCCAAGGGCTCCTTTTCAATGTATCTTCAACTTTGATAGAGCTGCCCCTATTTAATTACTTTAAAGGAGCTTGCTGTGTGATATCATACTGTGATCATGTTAAAGGAAATGTTAACAGTTATGATGATAAAGGTCATATTTCATTTTCGTTCCGATTTCTGGGTGTAATGGCTTCAAAGATGATTTAGCTCTTGTATTGGCTCCAAAGACATGTCAGGGCAGTTTCTAACATTCTGTTCATAGAGCTATATATAGAAAAGATTCATTAAAGAGATCATATCCAACCACTATCTGCTGGTTATATCTTTGCAGACAGATGCAGCTATAAGGCAAAGAGCGAGGTGAAGGTAAGAAACACATAGTACAAACAGAATACAATACACACCGAACACTGACCACACTTACAGCCAGAAGTTGTATGGATAGATAAGATATACATAGTCCGGCAAGGAGTGTAATGTATATAGCATCGACATTGGCCATGTATATGTGTTTATGTTGATGAGTGGAGCACTAATAGTATATGAAAACCCCTATTATTGAGAACTGCCAAGAAGGTTACTATTGGGAGGTGGGTGATGGGAGGGAAGTTATTTTTCCAAGAAAACCTGCAAATGGAGTTCAGTATTAAGGCCTTTTGGAACGAGTGTTCTCAATCTGTATACCCACCACTTTTCTTTCTGTAGTAGTATCAGATTGAAATCCCCTCTTGTTGGTGACAATTTCAATGAATAGATGTCCTTAACCCACACGCCTTCCAGGCTGCCTTTATGAAATTGGGCAAAATGTCTTGCTAGAGGTTTGTCTGTTTTTTTTTCACCTATGCGTATCCTAAGCTGGCGTTTTGTTTTCCCTATATAGAACTTGTTACAGGGACAAGTCAACATGTAAATGGCTTTGATAGTGGCATAGTTTATGAGGTCCTTTTATTTGAAAACTTTGTTCACCCAATGCGTCATTAAATGTGTCAGTCCTATCCACATAATGGCAAACCTGCACTGCAAACGCCTGCCAGAGCATCAGCAAAGCGCTACAATAGACTTGAATGGGAGGCGTTGAAATGCTTCCAACACCACCTGACTCGACGTGAGGCTTCAATTTTGAAGCGAAGCGACTCTAACTCTTCGTGTTTTGAAAATATGAGCAGCACTGTGTGCTGTTGTAAGAGAAGCCCGGTTGATAAGTGTGCATTGGCGTGCAGGCGGGGCATACCAGGGTATGTACAAGAAGAAGCATGTATTGGTGCATGCGCTAGCGCACGCAGGCGCGCGCACTCAAACACGTGCACGCACTGGCGCCAGTCATTTAAACCAAGCAATGATACACACACATTGCTGAGTGGTCTTTCAGCTTATTATTGTTAACCTATGCCTTGATCTGTTCCAGTTACCTATGTTTTACCCGGCTTCCCCTGTACCTGCCTTTGGACTTCCGCCTGCTTACCTGTGACCTCGGCTTGTGTTTGACTCTGCTCCTGTCTCATGCTCCTGTACCTCGCTGCCCGATTGGGTACCGAACTCGGCCTGCATCCTGTCTCCGCTACAGCCTCACGTTCCTGTACCTGCTCTGCCCGGCTGTTGATGACCCCCCTGGCTTATGTTCCGGCAACGCTTCTGCCTGCTGATCCAGCGACATGGTGTTCCAGTTTCCAGTACCTGTCCAGCGAGCTACAGCCATCGGGTTCCTGTCAAGCCTCAGCTGGTGTCACCTGCTAAACCTGCCCTTGTGCCACTCTGTGTCCTTCACTACCTGTCATCTCTATCAGGGGCGTTGGACAGGAGGTGCAAGAGAAGCCCTCTCTACAGCTCGATCTCCACCAGGTATGTCACAGCTGTCCATTGTATCATTTGCATAGGCATTTGAGGGGAGTTTTTAACGCCCCTGAAATGCCTACTTTAATGCCAGTGTGAGCATAGCCTTAAATGGCCAGCCAGAGAATGATGTAACTCTGTGCATTGGGAGTTCATTCAATCCAGTGCTGGGGGTAGGCCACAATTATACACTGAGCTGCACATATGTAGCTGAGTGTGCATTCTAAATAGGATTGGGAACAGGCAGGTAAGTTTGTTTTATTGCAACAAAGACATCTTCTGCAATAAAGAGCCTGCCTGCTCACAATTTTTAGTTTGTTGACTTTATTTCCTCTTTAAAGAGGAAGTAAACTCTGGTGGGTTTTACTTCCTCTTTATTTCCCTGCAAAGGTAAAGCATAATGGGCTACTATGTATTGCATAGTAGCCCATTATGTGTCACTTACCTGAAACCGAAGCCCGCGATGTTACCGTTGTCCCCACTAGCAGGGAGCGTCCATCTTCGCCCCTCTTCCTTCCGGGGGCCGCAAACTCCGGCTCTGTGACTGTCCGGAGTCGCATAACGTCACTCCCAGGCATGCGTGCGGTAGCCGCCAGTCACGGCATGACCCCTTTTAGAAACAGAACGATGTGCCCTTTCTAATTGCACATGCACCGATGACAGGTTTAGTAGATATTTCCAGCACCTACAGGTAAACCTTAATATAGTATGTAGGTAAAAGTGGTTGTACAGGGTGTACAACCACTTTAAAGCTTTGTGAATTGAGTCTAATATGTGGACAAAACAAAGAAGACAAACTTCTTTTTTTTTCATTATGGACTGTGCTGCTTTTTATGTAAAGAAGATTTATTGTAGTATTTGGAATCCAGTGTGTGACCTTGCAGGGAATGACATCAGGATTGCAATGACCCATTTAGGTATCAGATGGAACTAATAGATTGCATTTTGATGGCTCTGACAAGCTGAGTCATGATTCAATGTCAGCGCTGTCACATAGCAGACACATACCGTTCAATACATGGGAAAAGTTACTGCCCACAGCTGACTGATGGAACCAATTCTGTGCCCCCGGAATGGGGCTGTGTGCTCCATTTTTAGCCTTTTGGATTCCGATAGATCAGTGAAGAGATTATATGAGCTGTACTGTTATATGCCTTTGATACATGATGATAATTTATACCAAGAAGAGAAGCTGCACATAAAACCAAAGACACTGTCAGAGGGATGTTATAGTGATGTGTCTGCAGTGCCAGAATTTCTTGTTGCAAATGTTTCTGGTTACTATATCCAGGCCTGCTGTTAGAAATTATGGGGCCCTGTACAAACTACCAGACAGCCCCCCCCCCCCCCCTTAGCACAGTGCTCCACCAATCATTAGCGGCACAATCTTTATTTTTAGAATATTGTTTGACGCAAGGTTTTTCTTTACACTTTTCAACGGCATGATATTAGCACAACATTTATGAAACACATTTCTGAAAAAATACGCACATACATAGAATTTAATTATCGGGGCACATAAACGTAATACGTTGCACAACATTTGGTAAAATATAAAAGATGAGGTTGTTCCGAGTACATAGATACTGAACATGTCAAGTCTTAAAATTAGTATGGAAAGTTCCTGCACTGTCTGCTCAGTAAAATATATAGAATCATAAAAAATACCCTACAAAATCTACCATATAATCAACAATGTCTGCTATAACAAATGACAAAGCATAACAATAAAAGTTTATATAGTGTTTGTCCGTGCAGAAAAAGTTCTTTTAAAAGTGCAATCCGTGCAATAATATATGGCAAAGGTGATGAAAGCTCTTGTACCCTCACTCACTCCATGTAAAGATCTCCTGTACTGGTGAAACATCTTTCATAGATGTGTCTTTCTGCTCTTCCACGCGTCCCCAATACTTAGACGTACTCATAGGATTAGAAATAGAGCATACATGGTGTGATATTGTTTAACCACTTGCCGCCCGCCCACCGTCAAATGATGGTGGGGCGGTGGGCTCTCGTTCTGGGTGGACGTCATATGATGGCGCACCCGAAAGGCCGCTCCTGCGTGCCTATGGGGGTGTGCAGCGATCACGATCATGCCGCGTTGCTAGGACACAGCGCGACCCCGATCTCTGTAAAGAGCCGCTCTTTAATCATGTGATCAGCTGTGTCCAATCACAGCCGGTCACATGTAAACAAGGAAGTGCCGGTAATTCGGCTCTCCTCGCCTCACACTGACAGAGTGTGTGGCGAGGAGAGCCAATCAGCGGCATTTCCTCGCAGGGGACAGTGAGAGAGCACCACCAGTGCCAGCAACCAGTGCCAACCAGTGTCAGCAACCCGTGCCAGCAATCAATGCCCACCAGTGCCAACAATCAGTGCCCACCAGAGCCAGAAATCCATGCCCATTAGTGATGCTAGATCTCACTCTGGCGTGTGCAGTGATTTGTAACATGGGTAGCGTAATTTGCATGTAGGCACCCCTGACACATGCATTTGCATGTATGTGGGGGGACAGCTCAAACATTTTTGGGGGGAGGGATTTTAAATGCTTGGGTGTAACTTTAATTTTCTACTTTTTTTTTTAAACTTTTTTTTCATAAACTTTTTTTCATCACATATGGGGACAAAAAGTATTTTGGCGACACAATCTCTTTACATCAGGAGTCTCAATAATGGTCTGTAAAAGTGATCTGGCAGCTGCATAGCTGCCAGATTGTTTCCATCTCACAGCCAAATAGTCAGATTTACACAAACACTCGGTGGGATACTTTCTTTTAGGTATCATCTACACTTGTGATTGGAGGGGCAGTAAAAATGCATGACTAGGCCCCCTTTAGGCAGCGGAGGCACTGCCACTGCAGTATGGTGGTAGCGGCAGGGGGGGGGGGTTATAGACACTCCCACGGGTACAGCCACTATGTGTGTGTGTGTGTGTGTGTGTGTGTGAAACCCCCACTACCAATGCCATACTATGTATGATGGTAGCAGCGCCTCTGCAGAATGAGGAGGAGTGGTTGGGGGCTCAGTTGTTTTTACCTTTTTACTACCCCTCCAAACACAGGTGTAGACGTTACCACAAAGGAAGCATCTCACTAGGGTTATGGTCATCATCATTTATGTTGATAATCACAGTACAGTATCTGCTGTATAGTTGTCTGTCCCATTGCTGTTTGCACTGACTTGCCACTTGCAGTAGTCTACAGGTGCTACATATGACTTTATCACAATATGTGCCTCTGTACTTTCTGTAAAGTGCAGTTCAGTTGAGCCACCTGTCTGTGCACCGGGATCCACAAGCTGCGCCCTCCGCTCTACAACCTCACCATGTCGGCTAAAACTTCACCCTCCTCAGCACTAACTGAGGGAGGCAGGTAGATCACTCTGCCAGGGAAAGGCAGTGAGTGGCTGGCCGGGACTTATATTGCAGCACCTGGACTGCGTGGCCAGCTTTATCCGCCTGGGGGCCGAAAATGAAAAAATAGTCCCTTCCCTGCTGCTGCCTCCTGGGCCCCTCTGCTGGACTGATGGGGCCCAAGGAAATGCTATTGCAGTCCTAGCAAGCCTATGAGTCTGGCTAATGTTGATAATCTATGTACAACTGTTACAACATATGAATGACCAATAAAGCTACTCGGACCCCCTTTTAAGCTGATAGGGCCCGGCCCGGTACCGAAGGGCAGGCTGTACTGCCCTATCAGTGGCCCTGATTATATCTACTATACTATATCTGTGTTGACAAATATTTTCCTGTAGCACTGCCCCCTAGGAGCCGCTGATTAGGATGGGTTCTTTGCCTCAAACTTTTCAAGAACTTCAGCCCCTCTGACACACCAGGTTGAGTGTACAAATCTATAATCTCGAACATCTCTGTATCCTCCTGAGTGTATACGTCTTATCTAACCACCAGCTCCCCTAGTGTTGCTTGCATGGTTCCATATGGACTATTGAGCTGATGTGTTCTGTGGGCTGTTTGGCGCCCTGTTGATTGATGGGTATCAATGGCAACTGTTGAGTTCTTCCTTTGCTGGAAACGAACCCTGATATTGCTGGAACATAATGGCAACTTGTTGGTTCTTTTGAAATGAACCCTAAGATTGGATGTATATGGAAACAGATGGTGGTCACCTATTTTTATTGATAAGACCCTTACATCTATAGTGGAAAAAATTTGAACTATGATTATTTGAATCTTTAAAAGCCTCCTCATAAGTGAGATCTTTTCTTGCATTAATTGAAACCTGCATGTGTCCTGAAGAAGTTTTTTACGAAACGTGTAGACGCATCGGTGCTCTTATCATGTATATTCCTGTATAGATGATTTTTTAACTTTTTGTTGATGTCTTTGCTATGTATGCATTTGTACTTAATAAAGTTTATTATATTATTATTTTGACTATGCTTCCTAGGTTTGCTATTCCTCTAAAGTCCGACCAGGGGCGCCTTATTGAACCCCCCTTTTTTCTTTCTTGCCATCTGATAATGTCAATTTGCACTGTTGCCGCCAGCCAGCGTCCAGCCCGAGCTGGTCATGTGACGTGCGTGACCAGTCCACTGACACAACGCCTCTGTCTGCCTCTAAAGACTCAGTCTCCAGGACTTGTAGTTTCCTGTTGCACTGCTCAGTTCTCTCCAGTCTCCATCCACCGCCACCAGGAACTTAAGCACGGTCCGGACTACAACTCCCGGAATGCAGCGCAGCAGCAACACAGCCAATTGCCGGCCGCCGCGGTCAACTTCCTCCAAAAAAGAAATAAAATGTCAGCATACAGCGGCCACTTTGAATGTAAGTTAGGTGGCCTGAGGGGAAATTTTCACCCTGCCTCCTGGCCCAGCCTGCTCCTGTTCAAAGACCAGTCCTGCAGGATGGGACTACTAACTGGAACGGCGTTCCTGCTGCGGAAAAAGTACAGGAACACCGTTCTCATACGTTCCTGCAGGACTTAAGCCCTGGATAAATCATAGTGCTTATTGTTGTAATACAGAAATATTTTTAAATAAAATTATTCCACTCACAAAAACCCTGTGCTTCATGCAACAAGCTAGTGCAATAACCCAAAGTGTTCGTCAAAGTGCTCTGCTCACCATGCAGTAATCCAGTGTGTTCTCCACACTGAAGTGCATCTAATCTGCTGCTCAACTTTCAGGAAGGTGAGCGGAAGAAAAAGGTTTGAAGAAATAGGTTGATGAGAAAGTTTTGACTTTTTTGTGATATCCACATATAAATTGCTTTATGCCACTAGGTCCTCTGGATTGAATAACATCATTCAACTTGGAAGACTGAGGACTTAATGTGAATGCAAGGTGTCATGAACCCACCCCATTACAAGGTATCTCCACAACATCCTGCACTCACAGGGTAATGATGCAGAGAGCTGTACTGCTGTCATACTCTGCATCATTGAGGAGCACCCCAAGAAAAAGGTAGTGAATTTGAGTGAGCAGCCTTCAGGGGGAGGAAAGCTGGTGGGGGGTGGGCTGAGCTGGACTGGAGTTGGGCTTTAAGACAGGAAGGACAATTTTAAGATGTTAGTTATTGGGAGTTATCTGACTTAATTGGGATGGTTGTATTTAATGAGAATAAATGACACTTCCCCACAGTTACAATTCAGATTCAAGCTGTCAAGACACATTGGAATCTGGTTGCAGAGGCGGAGTACAGTCATAGTAAGAACAGGATTCATTAGTTCAGTTGCGCTTTACTCCAACTTTTGCCATAACCTGTGTCACTGTCTTATTCTAAAACTAACATTAAAGTAAAAAAAAGTCTGAGCATGTAGATAATTGGAGTTTACAGACAACCCAAGCAGATGTTTCAGGTGACCTTTTCAAGATTGCAGAATGAGGAAAATACATGTTTACATTGAGTTTTCCTGCTCCATTGAACAATACAGACAGCATTTCATGGATTCATTAATTGTGCTTGAATGGAGATCATTTTGGAAGCTGTTCAACTATACATCGAGGGGTGTTTTTACTAAAGGCAAAGAGGCTGTTGCAAAGGGAATTTTTACCTTGCAAGGGAATTTTTCTTTAGCTTATTAATTTAACTGAAAATACACTTTGCAAAGAATACCCAATCACGAGCAAGCAAAACAGTATTTTTGCATACACCTGATTAGATGATGGAAGTCACCAGAGCTTCTCCTCATTCACTAACCTAAGGAAAAAATCCCTTGCAAGGAGAATAACCCATTAGACCTTAGTAAATCAACCCCTTAAGTATCTGAAAAAATACTAATCCTGCAGCAGAAGTGACTCAGCCAATGGGAGGAAAGTGACATACCTAGATACAGGATAGATATGGGGGATCAACTTCCGCATCCCATGTGGTCCACTGACCCCCAATATGACCTCCACTTTCCATTGACACCCCTATGTAAGGGAGCCACTTTCTGCTGGCCCTCAATGTAAGGGGGGGGGGATTTTAACTTACTCCCAAATTAAGGAGACTCATTTTCAATTACGCCCAATGTAAGGGGGGTTTTACTATTAATATTGTTATACAAGATGTATATAGTGTCAACAGTTTGGGCAGCACTTTACAATATAAAGGGAGACAGTACAGTAACAATACAATAAAATACAAGAGGGTTAAGAGGGCCCCGCTCATAAGAGCTTACAATCTAATAGGGTGGGGCAAGTGGTACAAAAGGTAATAACTGTTGAGGATGAGCTAATGGAAGAATTAAAAATTCAGTTCTTAGGTGAAGGTGGGATAGGCTTCCCTAAAGAGATGAGTTTTCAGGGATCTCCTAAAGGTGGCCAAAGTAAGAGATAGCTAGACAGATTGAAGTAAAGAGTTCCAGTATAATTATAATTCCAATATAATTTTATGATTACTGAAAAAAACTTTTTTTACATAAGAGTGTCAAATGTCAAATATTCTTAATTTAACTCTACAGCCTTATTGGTTACACTAATGATTATATTGATTTATATGATTTATATAATCATTTTAGCAGGGCTCTTGGAGACCTGAGCATTCTCTTAGTGGTTCCTCCATTGTAAAACGCAGGTCTAGGGTATACACCCTTTCTTACTCATCATTGAAAAATGTGCAAATTCACTGCTAATTTGTGATTAATGACCTAAAGTATACGTTGATCTCTGTACTGAAACGGAGCCTAAAAATGGCATCTGTACAATCATGTTAAATGAATGAATAGGAAGTAGCACACAGCTGGGCCTGGCACACATAGTTATTTACATTTTTTTATGGTGCTGTGAACATCCCCTGGGAGCAACAAATATGACTCCATTCCATGGTGGAGCCTTATATATTCAACATTCATTACGGCTTCACTCTAGAGCAGAGAGCCTCAGTATTATTTAGTCTCCAGCACATTGTAAGTACTTCCTCCCAGAATGAATCGGAACTGGCATCTTGGAATAATTCATAGAGTCTGGGAATTCACAGCCTCTCTGCTTCATTTGGAATGTAAAAAAAGAGCTATATCTGGGAATTGTAAGCGGCTGATGTGACGTTGTATTGAACCAAACCCACAAGGGTGACATGCAAAAATTAAAGACTAGACTGTGCTAAAATAATGATTTTATCAGGAGTTGTTGCTGCTAAATGGAAAGCAAAATTACAGAAGAGAATTGGGAGTTGTGCAATCTCTGTATAATGCAGCACTCTGGATGACCATAATAAATATTCCCCAGAGCTGATGCTTTTTTGTGCTGTAAGTTGTAATTTATATAAGAACTTTTAAGCCCAGTCAAAACTTTTTTTCTTTTCTGGAGCTTTTAGCCATAATGAACTAGTTTGCACATCATATTATCCCATTATAGTAGACCTACCTGTCAAATGATACCTTCCAGTGCTGCAAGGTCAGCACTCCTTCTGATCACGGGACCTTCCATCTTCTCCTGGTCTTCTGGGTTTGGACTCTTGATTGGCTAGGCCATAATGATGTCAATCCCATGCATGGGAGTCAAATCATGGTGGCACAGAGTGGTTCTGTAAATGTTTACTGAGCTGCTAATGCACAGCTCAGAGTACATTAAGACTAACACCCCCCCCCACCCCACAGTAGTGTCCTCTAATCTGCTCCCCCTGCATAGTACTATCCTCCTATGCTCCTTCAAACCCCCTCTCCTCAGTGGTGTCCTCTGCCCCTCTAGAGGTGTTTCCTCTATCGCCACCCCCAGAAGTGTTGACAGGGCAGGACCGGGAGCTGCTTTAGTTGACTTTTCACATTAACAAGCCAATGACTAGTTGCTAGGACCTCCTGGCAACCAATCACCTGCTGGCTAACTTGCAAAGTTAACTAAAGCAGCTGCCCTGAACCCCTGTCACTATCACTTTTGCTGGACAACCTATTTGAGGAGTATATTTGGAAAAAACATATAAAAACATGTAACACTGAATACCATCTTATAAAATGCTAGAACTAACATATTAATTTATTTTTCGTGGTACTGGTTACTTATCAATAAATGATACTTGTTATCCAGACATGAGTTGATGCCCACAGGCGTGAAGGTGTCTTCAACCTGGATATTCAATATGCAGAATTCATGGTTCCTGCTTGCACAGAAACCTAAACTGACAGCCCAGGCAAGGAGAGCATTAATCACATTAGCAGCCAAGAGACCCATGGTAACTCTGGAGGAGCTGCAGAGATCCACAGCTCAGGTGGGAGAATCTGTCCACAGGACAACTATTAGTCATGCACTCCACAAATCTGGCCATTATGGAAGAGTGGCAAGAAGAAAGCCATTGTTGAAAGAAAATCATAAGAAGTTCCATTTGCAGTTTGCAAGAAGCCATGTGGGGGACACAGCAACCATGTGGAAGAAGGTGCTCTGGTCAGATGAGACCAAAATTTAACTTTTAGTCCTAAAAGCAAAACGCTATGTGTGGCGGAAAACTAACGTTGCACATCACCCTGAACACACCATCCCCACCGTGAAACATGGTGGTGGTATGTTGTAAAGCGCTGCACAAACTGTTGGCGCTATATAAATCCTGTATAATAATGTTGTAGGGATGCTTTTCTTCAGCAGGGACAGGGAAGCCAGTCAGAGTTGATGGGAAGATGGATGGAGCCAAATAGAGGGCAATCAAGAAAGAAGGGACACAAGAGATTAACCATATTATCAACCCCAGCAGTATCATCAGCCAGGAGGCCAAGCTCATTATGATCAGTATCAACATACGAAGCCTTAAGAGATTACAGAGAGGAGGATTAGAAACGCTCTTCTTTTTTAGATCAGCGTATGAGCGAGAGATCACCACCACGACACGAAAGAATGATAACTGCAAGAAGCCCAAACAAAAGAGGGGATGTCGAGGCGGATTCAAGATCAAAAAGAACTAGAAAAGGTACAATTTCTGGGGAAATTGTGAAAGTGTTCTTGCCTCTACAACTGGAGTGGGCGGAGTAACTGGGTGGGGTGGAGTGGCTTGAGTAACTGTGAAAAGTGTTAAAAAGCTTAATATTTTAAAAAGTATAAATAGTAGTAAAAAAGTTCCATCATTCGCTGAAAGAGCTGAACATTTTTTTCAAAAGTAATTTTTTTTTTCAAAAATGAATTTTTTTTAATCAAAAATGATTTTTTTTTTCTTCAAAAATGATTTTTTTTTCAAAAGTAATTTTTTTTTTCAAAGGTAATTTTTTTTTTCAAAGGTAATTTTTTTTTTCAAAAATGAATTTTTTTATTTCAAAAATAATTTTTTTTTCGAAATTATTATTTTTTTTAAAGTATTTTTTTCAAAAGTAATTTTTTTTTTCAAAAATAATTTTTTTTTTTCAAAAATATTTTTTTTTTCAAAAATATTTTTTTTTTCAAAAATATTTTTTTTTTCAAAAATATTTTTTTTTTTTTTTCAAAAATGATTTTTTTGTTTTTCAAAAATTATTTTTTTACTTTTTTCAAAAATTACTTTTTTTTTCAAAAATATTTTTTTTTTTACATGGGGCGGTCATAATGTTTTGGCTGATCATGGGGTGGTCATAATGTTTTGGCTGATCATGGGGTTGTCAGCTTTTGTCACTTCCCACTCTAGTTTTGAACATTTCGCCATTCATTCCTATGGGACCAATTTCGCCGCAAAAACGTCATTTCGTGGACCATTCGGCAAAACATTCCACAAAGTAATAACACACCAATCGGGAACAATCCGCTCGTTTCGGTATATTATTTGTCTCTGTAGTGTGAAAACTGTGGGAGGAGTCTACAAGCATTATCAAGTCTAGCAGATGAAGTCACATGCATTTGGAGTGTCTCAGCATCTTGTGTTTACAACCACTGTTTCCTAGCAACGCTCATGCCCTGTTTATGCTTCCCAAATACTGCTTCATCAAAACTGCCCCATCAGAATTACCCCATCAAAACTGCCCCATCATATTCCTCTATTATAAATCAGTACATGGTGTGTCTGTCCCCTCCCCCGGGCTCTGTAATCAGCTGAGATGCTCCAGCCACCTTCCCCCCTGTGTATAACAGAAGCTTTGGTAACCATGGCAACAAAACAAACACTAACAGTACACTCTGATTAATGGCTAAAATTTCCTGAAATGACCTCTAAACAAATGGCCGTATTTTAAAAACTATACATCCTACAGCGAAGATCTTTATATTGTGAGAATCACAAGACCCATACCTAGATTTTGATGTATAGTATGTCTCTGAAATATTAAAAATGAAGGCACAGTCGCAGTTTAGAAATTGCCCTTCAAATTTGGAGGGGGCTAGAGTGTAGTTTCAATGAATGTCAATGGACGGCATGAGTTGCAAACAAATGGTCATATTGTGAAAACTATCAGGACTATGGCTTAGCCGTGGACATGTTTAGTGGCAGCAGGGATAGCTGAACGTTTTGATATAAGATTTGTGTAGGTGGGCTTGAAAATGAGGGAGTGGCGGCAGTTTAGAAATCATGTTCTGATTTTCCAGCTTTTGTCATCTCCCACTCTAGTTTCCCCATTCATTCCTATGGGACCAATTTCGCCGCAAAAACGACGATATTTCGTGAACCATTCGGCGAAACGTTCCACAAAGTAATAGCACACCATTCGGGAACAATCCGCACGTTTCGGTATATTACTTGTCTATGTAGTGTAAAAACTGTGGGAGGAGTTAGGGTGGTAAATTTGGCTATAATAATAAGAATAATATATATGTGAGATAACAGTAAGTGGTCTTGCTATGCAAGAGCACTTAAAAAGAGAATAGTGGGGGAAGGAATCTACAGTCTAAGCAGAATTGAACTAACCCAAACTGAATTATTGACACTGGACAAAGGATTGAAATATGCACCCAAGAGAAATCTGAATAAATTTGACTTGTATGTGGACATTCAGAAATATACCAGGAAACTCAATATAAAGAAGTATATGATGAATAAAACATCTATGAGTGAGCAAGGAAGAGTCATAACACCAGGTAGAGTTGTGCATAGCCAATTGAGGAACAAATCACTGTTCAACCCACCAGTACACAATAATGAACACATAGAAGTTTTTAATAGAATAGTATTACAGGATCTAGAGAAATTAAAAGTGAAAAAAATGAGTGACCCCCAAAGTATACGGAG
This sequence comes from Lithobates clamitans, assembly GCA_037952925.1. Classification (NCBI taxonomy): domain Eukaryota; kingdom Metazoa; phylum Chordata; class Amphibia; order Anura; family Ranidae; genus Lithobates; species Lithobates clamitans. The sequence goes on along the minus strand of JBBGZY010001812.1, from coordinate 1,084,543 downwards.
AGGTTTAAAAGAACTAGAAGAAAATGATAAGGTTGTTATCAGACCCGCTGATAAAGGGGGTGCGATTGTGGTGTTGTCTAAAGAATATTACAATAAAGAATTGGCGGATCAATTAAGTGATTCCAATACATACATAAAACTCAGGGGAAATCCCACCAAAGAGTATAAGAAAGAATTATCAGAATTAATTCTAAGAGGCAGTATGAAAAACATTTTAACAAAGAAGGAGGAGAAATATCTACTACCCGATACGTGTAGGGTACCAATTATATACAAGGTTCCAAAGATCCTCAAGGATCAGGTCCACCCCCCAGGAAGACCCATAATAAACGGAATTCAATCCATAAATGCAAGACTGGGAGAATACGTGGATAAGTTTATCCAGCCCCTGGTACCACAGACACGTGTGTATCTAAGGGATACAAAGCACCTAATTCAGATTTTAAACAACATAGAAGTGATCCCACAGCAGAAGTACCTGATAGCTACAGTAGACGTATCATCATTATATACGATAATTGATCATGAGCAGGCCTCCAGATGGGCCCTGGATAAATTCAGCAATCTTATCTCCAAACAAAAAAGATTTATTTTGAGATGTCTGGCTTATGGTTTGCAACATAATTACTTTTGGCATAACTCCGATTACTACAGGCAACTAAATGGAATTGGAATGGGTGCCAAATATGCACCCAGTGTAGCTAACATTTTTATGGCAGAATGGGAAGAAGATGCCATTTATTCCAATATCCCAGAACGGTTGATCCTATATAAGTGATTTATAGATGACTGTGTAGTAATCTGGAATGGTGATGAAAATAGTCTGATCCAGTTTTTCAACAAAGTAAATGACAATCAAAAAAACATCAAATGAACATACCAATTTAGTGACAAAGTTATTAAATTTTTTGATTTGGAAATACAACTAGAAGATGATGGAATACAGACTAAAACCTTTTTTAAACCTGTAGACAGAAACAGCTATATTCCAGTGGATAGCTGTCATTATGACCCATGGCTCATTAATGTACCAAAAGGTCAATTGATACGGCTTAGAAGAAATTGTACTAGTCAAAGTGTTTTTATGGATCAAGCAAAGCTGATAGGGGATACATTTATAAACAAAGGGTACAATGAACACTTCATAAAGGAAAAGATTAAGGAAGTGTATGAAACACCATGGGATAAATTGATCCAAGATAAAGAGAAGGAACCTACACAGTATCAAGAGCTGACGATTATAATGAATTATCACAATTATCGTATCGGTCACTTCTTAAAGCAGATAGACAACTTTCAACCATTTTACCTGATAAACCTCATTTTATATACAGAAGGGCACCTACCCTGAGAGAATTGGTGGTCAAAAATGTTTCTGATCCCCCCAAAGATTAGAATGGATACACTTTTTTCCAAGGAAAAGGTTTCTTCCCAGGCAGAAGATGTTATGCGTGTAGAAACACCAACCTGAATGGCCAAAAATGCACTAAATTTATGTCACATACTACGAAAAAAGAATATCAAATAAAGGATTTCATTTCATGCAGAACAGAGGGGGTATTTTATATATTGCAGTGCCCATGTTCGCTGCAATATATAGGGACGCTCCATGTGGAAACGCATACGAGAACACATACAAAACATCAAGAACAGTTTTCCAACGCAATGTTTCCCGACATTTTGCATTATGCCACAATAAAAACTCCGCAGGTCTTAAATTCTGGGCCAAAGAAAAGTACAAACCCCATTGGAGGGGGAGTAATAAAGTCAGGAAACTGAGTAAGAGTGAGTCGAGATGGATATTTGAGATGTGTACTCCCTTACCCTATGGCCTTAATATTGATTTTGATTTAAATTGTTTCATTTCGGATTTTTAATTAGCGTTGATCAACAGAAGTAAAGGGGGTATAATTTGTAAATTGGTTTTATTTTTAAATTTTAAAAGATATTTTATATAAATTTTATATGATTGATTCTATTATAATATTTTTAATTTTCATTTATCATATTTACATAAAATGGGGTAGTTCCATTACTTACCACTGGATGGAGTGTATATGTCTGTGGGATTGAATGGAATTTACCATATGGGATAATCTACAAATGTCCACTAGATGGAGTTTTGTAGGCTCGTAACAACAATATTATTTAGGAAATTCCCAATAAACACCACATGAGGGAGCCTTTTTACATTGTATATCCCTGTATGTTGTGGTCGTTCAGGTGCTTATCTAATAGTTTTTTGAAGTTATCGATGCTCCCTGCTGAAACCACCACCTGTGGAAGGGATTTCCACATCCTTACCGCTCTTATAGTAAAGAACCCTCTACGCATTTTAAGGTTAAACCACTTTTCTTCTAATTTTAGTGAATGGCCGCATGTCTTAATAAATTCCCTTACGTGGAAAAGTTTTATCCCTATTGTGGGGTCACCAGTACGGTATTTGTACATTGAAATCAAATCCCCTCTCAAGCGTCTCTTCTCCAGAGAGAATAAGTTCAGTGCTCGTAACCTTTCCTCATAACTAATATCCTCCAGACACTTTATTAGTTGTGTTGCCCTTCTCTGGACTCTCTCCAGTTCCAGTACATCCTTCCTGAGGACTGGTGCCCAGAACTGGACGGCATACTCCAGGTGTGGCTGGACCAGAGTCTTGTAGAGCGGGAGAATTATTGTTTTATTCCTGGAGTTAATTCCCTTTTTAATGCATGCCAATATTCTGTTTGCTTTGCTTGCAGCAGCTAGGCATTGCATGCCATTGCTGAGCCTATCATCTACTAGGACCCCCAGGTCCTTTTCCATCCTAGATTCCCCCAGAGGTTCTCCCCCCAGAGGTTCTCCCCCCAGAGGTTCTCCCCCCAGTGTATAGATTGCATTCATATTTTTGCCACCGAAATGCATTATTTTACATTTTTCTACATTAAACCTCATTTGCCATGTAGTTGCCCACCCCATTATTTTGTTCAGATCTTCTTGCAAGGTTTCCACATCCTGCGGAGAAGTTATTGCCCTGCTTAGCTTAGTATCGTACACAAATACAGAGATTGAACTATTTACCCCATCCTCCAGGTCGTTTATGAATAAATCAAGTAGGATTGGTCCCAGGACAGAACCTTGGGGGACCCCACTTTCAACCCTGGACCATTCCGAGTACTCCCCATTTATCACTACCCTCTGAAATCGCCAGTAGCCAGTTTTCAATCCAATTCAGTTGCATATGATCTGGAACTGGTTAAAGGGGTTGTAAACCTTCGTGGTTTTTAGGATAGGATGCACTAAGGTGAAAGAACACCTGGCAGTGACCAGCCCCCCAGCCTCCCCCACCCCCCCCCGTTTTACTTACCTGAGCCCCGTATTTACCTCGGCGGAGACACGCTGTCCCTCTCTCCATTGGGTCCTGGATCTTGAATGGATAGATTGATAGCAGTGAAGCCATTGGCTCCTGCTGCTGTCACTCAAATCCAATGATGCGGGCGCCGGGGGGGCGGGGCCGAATCCGGCATTTGTGTCTATGGATGCAAATGCTTGACTCGGGAGCGCGCCCGCAAGGTAACCCCCCCTGGGAGAGCACTTCTTCTAGGGGGGTTATCTGATGCGGGGATAAGTCGCAAGAGCCGCTGGGGTACCCCCCAAGACAAGGTTCAGGCCACTCTGTGCAAAACAAGCTGCACAGTGGAGGTAAGTATGATATGTTTGTTATTTTAAAAAAATTTAAAAAAGAGGGTTTACAATCAACTTTAAAATGGATTAAAACCCAAAAACAAAATTGTTATATATTGAAGCTTACCAATCCTTAACCACTTCAATAAAGGGGACTTATACACCTTCCTGCCAAGACCAATTTTCAGCTTTCAGCGCTGTCGCCGTTTGAATGACAATTGCGCGGTCATGCAACACTGTACCCAAACTAAATTTTTATCATTTTGTTCCCACAAATAGAGCTTTTTTTTGGTGGTATTTGATCACCTCTGCAGTTTTTATTTTTTGCTAAACAAATAAAAAAAGACAGTAAATTTTGAAAAAAATAAAAGTTATGCTTTTGTTTCTGTTAAAATTTTTTGTAAATAAGTATGTTTCCCCTTCACTGATGGGTACTGATAAGGCAGCACTGACAGGCACTGATAAGGTGGCACCGATGAGGTGGTACCAATGAGTGGGCACTGACGATGGGCACTGATATGCGGGACTGATAGGCGGCACTGATGGGTGGCACTGATATGCAGCACTAATGGGCATTGATAGGCGGCACTGATGGGCACTCATGGGTGGCACTGATGGGCACTGATAGGCGACACTGAAGGGCACTGAAAGGCTGCAAAGATTGGTTCTAATTGGTGGCACTGATGGGCACTGATAGGCGGCACTGCTGGGCACTGATAGGCGGCACTGCTGGGCACTGATACGTGGCACTGATGGGCACTGATACGCGGCACTGATAGGCATCCCTGGTGGCACTGGCAGTGGTAGGCATTGTGAGTGGACACTGATTGGCAGCTGCCTGGGCATTGATTGGCAGCTGCCTGGGCACAGATTAGTATTTCCCTGGGGGGTCTAGGGGGCATACCTGGTGGTCCAGGGTGGATGGCTTCCCTGGTGGTCCTGGGCGGGGGAGGCTTCCCTGGTGGTCCTGGGTGGGATCCGAGGGAGGGCTGTGCTGATAAATAATCAGCACAGACCCCCCCTGTCAGGAGAGCAGCCGATCGGCTCTCCTCTACTCGCGTCTGTCAGACGCGAGTGAGGAAAAGCCGATCACCGGCTCTTCCTATTTACATCGTGATCAGCCGTGATTGGACACGGCTGATCACGTGGTAAAGAGTCTCCGTCAGAGACTCTTTACCTAGATCGGTGTTGCGGGGTGTCAGACTGACGCTGCCCTGGTGTATACAGAAAATGCCCATGTTGTGGAGAGGTAAGTGCAATGTTCATCTGTACTGTGTACACAACTCACATCCCAATATCTTGACTTTTGATGCTGTTATAGTTTTGGCCAGCTATTCAGACCATGTTATAATCATTTTTATGCTACGTATCCTATTAGGATGGACAAATGGGACTGGCCAATTCTGACTTGGTTTATAAGGGGTCTGGCGATGTCATCCTGATGCTGGCTTCACTCCTTATCAGTCACTAACCAGGAACAAGCATAAGAAGCATGTGTAGTAGGCATGTTGTCATGGACCAATGAAAGACTATTGTCATGCAATTTCTCCTTTTTGGCCACAAGATGCATAGTTGCCAACAGTCCTGATTTTCCCGGGACAATTCCAATTTTGGGACCCTCGTCCCGATTGGAGGCTGTCCCGAATCGGGATTTCCATCAGGAAAATCGGGAATGTTGTTTTTTAAAATTTTTGGAGCAGCTGGCTCCAGTAAAATGGCCGCCGGCGCCGCCGCTCGATCTTCCCCCTAGTGTTCAGTGGAGAGAGGAAGGGGGCTCGATCCGTGCAGCCAATGAATAGGCTTCTTTAGCTGCACGGATCGGCCCCTCCCCTCTCCACTGAACACATGCCGCTGGTGTCTTGCCGAAAAGTTCCCCAGCTCGGCTGTTTCCGCCGGCTCGTACTGCGCAAGCGTTGAGCCTGCGCAATACAGGGGTCCTTACTTGCCGAGGGGAACTTTCTCGGGAGAACACCGGCCGCTCCTGGACGAGGGGAGGGTCTGCACTAATAGAGGGGGGGCTGCACTAATAGAGGGGGGCTGCACTGAGGGGGGGCTGCACTGAGGGGGGTTTGCACTAATAGAGGGGGTCTGCACTAATAGAGGGGGCTGCAGTAATAGAGGGGGGCTGCACTAATAGAGGGGGGGCTGCACTAATGGAGGGGGGTCTGCACTGATGGAGGGGGATCTGCACTGATGGAGGGGGTCTGCACTGATGGAGGGGTCTGCACTGATAGAGGGGGGTCTGCACTGATGGAGGGGGTCTGCATTGATGGAGGGGGTCTGCACTGAGGGGGTCTGCACTGATGGAGGGGGGTCTGCACTGAGGGGGTCTATACTGACTCTGCTGGGGGCACCTGATGCAAGGACAGACTCTGCTGGGGGCACCTGATACGAGGACAGACTCTGCTGGTGGCAGGCGATGTGGCTAGTGACACGCTCAGGGATCCCACTGATTCGGCATTATGGTGAGTTGAATGAGTTAATTTTATATTACAATGTAATAATAGAAATAATGCGATTCAATCATCCTGACACCATAACAATCATGGTGCCAGGATGATTGAAGTGCTAACACCAGGTGTTTGGAGTATCTTTATCTGCTGATTGTTAAACTTTCTAGAATACACATATTTTTATTGTGTAGGATCTGGGGCTGCTGTCCTGTCATTCCCCTCCCCCCCTTTCCCCCTCTTCCCCTTTCCCCCTTTCCCCCTCTTCCCCTTTCCCCCTCTCCCCCTTTCCCTCTCCCCCTTTCCCCCTTTCCCCCTCCCCCCCTTTCCCCCTTTCCCCCTCTCCCCCTTTCCCTCTCCCCCTTTCCCTCTCCATCCCACATTCATCCCTCATTCATCTCAGACTTTAACCACACCCTCTTGAGCCAGGCTCATTTAAGCCACACCCACTATTTCACGTAAGCCACGCCCATTTCTCACCAAGGAGCGCTTAGCGTGCCGTACTTGTATTTTTTGCTAAACCACGCCTACAAACGAATGCCCCCAATTATTATACGGCCCCACATTTTTTTTTTTGAAATGTTGGCAACTATGCAAGATGGAGATAGGGAAATGCTGACTTGTCCTTCCAGAAAACAGAAGGACACTGGGAAAAAGGGGAGTTTCAGGAAGAGCGGAGGAGGCTGAGGTGTTTTCAGAGGAAATGAGAGTCTAGGAGCCCAGAAAAAGAAAAGACTCTGACATAACAGTGCAGAGACAGTGAGGAGAGAGCAACTGTGCCCAAGATTGTCAGCCAGAGAAAGACTGAGCCTGAGTTGGCAGAAATCCACAGCCATTTGGGGAATTTCCTAAGTCTCCAGTGAGTTATCGGGGTCAGCGTGGAGAGAGGATGAGGTGCCATTGGAAGCTACTACAGTGTGGGGGAAGCAGTTCTGGGACTGGATCGTGGAGAGACGGAGCCAATCCCCAGATGCTGTCTTTGCCATGCTGCCTGCCATAGTCACCCTAAGCAACCCAAGCGAGTTGACGCCTGATCGGAGGGGCGACTAAATCAGTGTTACAGGGACTGGTGAGCGGGCCTTGCGGTCAATACTTGCTACCACTGCTAGGTAATAAAGTCACTAGGAGCTACTTAACCAGTGACCCCATAGCTCTAATACTGTCTGCAGGCGTTACTGAAGGCCGCAACGCGTGCCAACGAGCTCCAACGAAACTTAGGACTCTGAAGACATCTTGCCTCTGAAGACATCTGTTACGATGAAACATGTCAGGCAGGCTGACATCCGTACGCTGATTGCTGCAGCCGCTGTTCCTATCATTGATGCATGCTGTTTTAAGCTTCAACTGTAAGTTACTACAATTAAAAAAAAATTTCTATCATTATGGGCTTCACTATGGGTCCTTCATTTTCTTTTCTCGGATATATGATGACTACATGCCTGAATGCCTAATTCTGAAGTGACCATTGGGAGATGTTTATATGTGAAGGAAATCCCATGGATGTTGTGGTCTGATGAGGAGTTCCAGTGGGCTGGTTTTGCTGGATGCTATTGAGAATTTATCATCTATGCCTAATCCTTAACACCTTCTGGTAAGCAGACTACATTACCACGTGGTGACGAGTGACTCTTTCTATATCTGCACAATATATTTGGTGATTGGATTCCACCCACTCTTCAATTTCATTTTGAACTTTTCAGCGCCGCAATAATTTTTATGCATGAAACTTAGGACTGCCCCTAGTTGTAACTACCTTGAAGCTATATCTGCTGACCAGTTTAAAGGGATACTATACCCCTGTCTATTCGTTTGAGTGCACTTAAAACCTATTGTGGATTTATAAGTACCCTTGTTGCATTTAAAGTTCATATGCATTGTTTATTGCTAACCTGCCTGCTGAGTGTGTTCATTTTGGTTTAACTGTTACTTACGCTATAATATCCAATCAATTGATTAAGCGTATTTATCACTAAACAGGTGTGTGTGTGTGTATTTATTGCCATATCCTACAGCCAGGCGAAAGGTATTTCTCACTTGTGTTGTAAATTGTGCTTGCAGTAATTTTATTCAACCAGGTGTACCAGGGGGGCTGAGGTTGTTCTTGGAGTTGAGGCGCAGAACAGAGAACCCAAAATTTAACCAGCGGCTCCTTTGGGGGTGGCACATGCAAGATTGAGTTCAGTTTTTTTTTAAATACTGTTTTTAACCACTTCACATCCGTGCTATGGCCAAATGACGGCCACAGCGTGGACCTGAATTCCCAGAAGGCCGTCGTATGATGGCCTCCCCTGTGCGCGCGCCAAACGCGCTGTGATCACCGAGTCACTGAGACCATGTGATCAGCTGTCAGCCAGTGACAGCTGATCTTATGATGTAAACAAAAGATCGGAAATCTCTTTTTTTTCTACTCTGTGAGAAGAAAAAAAAGCCGATCACTGGCTCGGATGTGAGGGACATCGGTCCCGAAGTGGAAGAGGTACATCTGCCTCATCAGTGCCACCTAATAGTTCCACCTAACAATGCCCACAGTGCCACCTAACAGTGCCCACAGTGCTACCTAACAGTGCCCACAAGTGCCACCTATCAATGCCCACAAGTGCCACCTATCAATGACCACCTGTAGTGCCAATCAGTGCCACCTAGCAGTGCTGCCCATCACTGCCACCCATCAGTGCCCATCACTGCCGCCTATCAGTGCCCATCACTGCCGCCTCATCAGCGTACATCAATGAAGGAGAAAAATTACCCATTTTAATTTTTTTATAACAAAATATAAAAAAAATAAAATTAAAAAAAAAAACAGTTTTTTACATTTTTTTTTAACAAAAAGTAAAAACTGCAGATGTGATCAGATACCACCAAAAGAAAGCTCTATTTGTGGGGAAAAAAAATGATAAAAATTTCATTTGAGTACAGTGTTGTATGACCGCGCAATTGTCATTCAAAGTGCGTCAGCGCTGAAAGCTGAAAATTGATCTGGATAGGAGGGGGGTTTAAGTGCCCAGTAAGCAAGTGGTTACGTTTTACAAAAATATGAGCACAGGTTATGTGAAAGACCCACTTAATTATCTATAAGAAGTTGAGCAAATTGTCTACTAAGATAGAAATATCCATTGTAAGTTTTATGCTTTATCAAACAAGCACTGATATTCCATTAATCTGGAGTTCAGTTTTAAAGGCTGCGTGTTTGATCCAGGTCAGAGGTTTAATAGGCAGTGGAGCCGGCATCTGTAAAATGTCTGTAAAGGGCAAAACTATTAAATGGATTTGATTTTTACATTGTATCTATGGCAAAAAAAAAAAAAAGCAGTTTATTTCGCCAATAAAACAAATTTCAGCGGGGAAGGGGGGAAGAAGTCACAGTGGCAACGTCATCCCGCTAGCATCTTGTCGTTTCTATGCATCCTGAGCCCGCACTGCTCAAGTGCTGTGTTTGTGAGTAATGTTTTAATGTTTTTATGAGGAAATAAACCGTTTTGATATACAGAGAGCACTAGATTTTGCCTTTTCTGTTTCTATGTGCAGCGGACCCCATTGAGGGAATCTGTACTGGCTGGTATGCATCTAATCAGCCGGAGGCAGCACGGGCGGAATATGAGCTCCTTGACCTGCTGATTCGTTTATATCCCTGAGAGCGAACCTGCTTTTTCTGACATTCGGGTGAAACAGGGGTCAGAACGTGAGGTGAGCTGCTAGGATATTGAGGTGGAGGAGAGCATTTGTATTTTCAACGTTTATGCACTGGTGGTGTGTTGTGCGTTTTTGTGAAGAAGGATTACATGAGGATTATTTTTGTACATTTGGACTCTTATTTTTATTAAATTATTTTTTTTTGAGTGTGTGGACTTTATCTTTATTGTCTATTGTTCATTATTCCCATATAGGGAACACGTATATTTCATTATTGTGTATTGTTCACTATTCCCAGTCAGGGAACATGAATATTTGATTGTGCACTCAGTATCTTGCTTTATTGCAAGTTAATCATCTATTCTCTTTAAGTAGTTATTTAGGAAGCGCAACACTGTTTTGTTATGTTTATTTTGGCAATACATGCACTTTTTTTTTTTATACTTTGTAATACAGTACAGTACAGAATCCCGGTGATACTGTCAAATCTAGGGTTGCACCAATACTGACCATTGCAGGCAGAGACGGCTCTCTAATTAGGCAAATTAGATGGTCATCTTGCGCCATCGGCTCCACCTCCCCCCCTCGGCACTCTGTGGCACAGGGGCTGACTAACCAATTGGGCACTGTGCCAGAGGGCTCTGGGCCAATAACGGCCTCATCATGGAGCGCCCTGGACAGGTCCAGTGGCAGCCAGCAGGTGCAGAGAGCTGCATAGCAAAGGCGTCTAGGTGCCATCTCTACAAGGGTTGTGGGCAGCCATAGGGCACACGGGGCCGCATGTCCATATGGGGCCCTAAAGCAGCTGAGGTAACTGGACTGCTCCTTCAGCCTGCACCACTCACCTGGCCTCTTTGCGGCTGGCCGGCCGCCTATTCGCCTACCCAGCTGTCCCATGGCTGTTAAGGGGAAGGAGCTCCCAATCTCCTGATGCTGCCTGGCCGACCAGAGAGAAAGTGAGTTCCCGTGCAGCCCTCCTGTGTGCCTGGATAGGAGGAGCAGCGGGGACAGCTGCATGTAGAGGAATTGATTTTTCCATATTTCTCCTGCAGCCATTAAATGACTGCAGGAGGGAGAGGAGGAAATCAGGCATTCAGCGGCTGCAGGAGGGATATGAAAAAATCAATTCCTCTATATGCAGCTGTCCCCGCCGCTCTTCCTGTCCTTCTATAACTTTTCTTGCTGCCCCCCAGTGCTCTCCAGCTCCTCCCCAGTGCTCTTCACCCCCCCATGATCTCCAACCCCCCTGTGCTCTACACCCCCCCATGCTCTCTGTGTCCCCCCTATGCTCTCCACCCCCTCCCCCATGCTCTCTGTGCCCCCCATGCTCTCCACCCTCCCATGCTCCCTGCCCCCTCCCAGTTCTTCCAGCCCCACTAGTGTTTCTTGCCTCCCCCAGTGCTCTCTGCCCCCCTGTGCTCTCACCCCACCACCATGCTCTCCAGCCCCCCCCCCCCACAGTGCTTCCCGGCTTTTTCGTTCTCTCCAGCCCCCCCACCATGTGCGCCCTTGCTCCTCCACCCCACCGTGCTCTCCAGTCCCCCCCCCCCAGTGCTCTCAACCCCGCTGTGCTCTCCAGTCCCCCCCAGTGCTCTCCAGCTTCCCCCCCAGTGCTCAGCATCCCCCCGTGCACTCCTTTCCCCCCATGCTCTCCACCCCTGTTCTCTCTGGCCCCAGTGCTCTCGAGCTCCCCCCCAGTGATCTCCAACCCCCGTGCTCTTCACCCCCATTCTCTCTGGCCCCCCTGTGCTCTCCAGCTCCCCCCAGTGCTCTACTGCCCCCCAAAGCTCTTCGCCCTCTCTCCGTGCTCTCTGCCACCTTGCGCTCTCCACCCCCACCAGTACTCTCTGCCCCCAAGTGCTCTCCAGTAGCCCCTGCTCTTTGCCCCCCTTGTGCTCAATGTCCCCCCTGATTTCTGCCCGCCATGCTCTACCCCCCAAAACTCTCGGCCCCCCGTGCTTTCCACCCCCCCCAGTGCTCTCGACCCCCTGTGCTTTCTACCCCCCCAGTGCTCTCTGCTCCGCTGCTGTCTGCCCCCCCCCCAGTGCTCTCCACCTCACTCCTGTGTTCTCCGCCACCCTTGTGCTCTTTCCCGGCCCTCTTCACCCTCATCAGGATGGAGAATGGAGAAGGGACTGGTATCATGGGCTGCTCAGTCTAAAATGCCCAGGCCTATTTTTTGTCCCAATCTGGGCCTGGCAGGGAAGATAAGCAGTGAGAGCGGCAAGGACCGATAGCCTTGGAGGGAGAAGACTTCTGAAGAACCCCCAGGACCGGAGGACAGGCTGACTGGGGCTGTAAAACGAGGACAGGCGGAAGGTGCAGATGGCCAGGGACCACTCCATTTCACAGCAAACAGATCCTCTGAAAGGAGAGGAACACTGACCCCACCCAGAACGAGAACGGGCCCTGCCTTCTGATGGTCATCATGGATATCCTGCTGGCATAGAAGGTACCATACCAAGCATACACACACACACACCTTTCCACAGACAGGGATTGCAGACTGGGCACAGGAGGGGCTTCAGACAGGGACAGGGCTAGGGATCTTTTTCTCTCTCACACCCCTCTCTTTCTCAACTCCTCCTCTCTCTGATCCCCCCTCCTTCTCTCACCCTCGCTCTCTCTGTCAGCCTCCTCTCTCTCACCCCGTCTCTCTTTCTCTCACCACCCCTCACACTCTCATCACCCCCTTTCTATCTTCCCCTCTCTCCCTCCATTCCTCTCTCACTCCTTCCCCTCTCCCTCCTTCCCTCCTCCTCCTCTCCCTTTTCTCTCCCTCTCCCTTCTCTCACCCTCTCTCCCTCTCCCCCCTCTAACCCCATACTCTTTCTGTCAGCCTCCTTTCTCTCACCCCCATCTCTCTTTCTCTCTATTACCACCCCTCTCTCTTACCTCTCTCACCTCCTCTCTCCCCCTCTTCTCTTTCTCACCCTCTCTCCCCCTCCTGTACCCCTCTCCCCCTCCCCTCTCTCTCCCTCCCTCCCCTCTCTCTTTCTCCCTCCCACCCTCCTCCCTCCCCCCTTTCCCTCCTCCCACCTCTCTCTCCCCCATCCCCCTCTCTCTCTCCCCTCTCTCTCTCTCTCTCTCTCTCTCTCTCCCCCCTCTTCTCTCTCTCTTCCCCCCCTGTCTCCCTCCCCCTTCTCTCTCTTTCCCTCCCCCCTGTCACTCTCTCCCCCTCTCTCTCCCTCCTCTCTCTCTCTCTCTCTTTCTCTCTCTCCCCCCCACCCCCCTTCCCCCTCTCCCTCTCTCTCTCTCTCTCCCCCCCCACTCTCTCTCCCTTCCCCCCACTCTCTCTCGCTCCCTCCACTCTCTCTCGCTCCCTCCACTCTCTCTCCCCCCACACTTTCTCTCCTCTCCCTCCCTGCACTCTTTCTGCTCCCCCCCCACTCTCACTCCCTCCCCCTCTCTCCTCTCTCTGTCTGCACTGTGCTGGGATCCCCCCACTCTCCTTCCTCTGTGGATGTGGAATGACTCAGTGACACCCCCTCCCCATTCTCTTAAGGCACAGGGAAAACTCCTAAAGGTGTTGTCATCTTACTGGGTCCCAGATGTTTTATTGGCTGCATATGTCAGATGTGTGAGGAGGGTTCCCTAGAAGTGGTGCTCATCTGTGCATCTTTCTGCAGCCATTTTTTTTGCTTGAATTTTTTTTCCCATTATGGGCGTAAGTGGGGCCTCATGTCTAAGTTTTGCCTAAGGCCTCACAAAACCTAGAGCCGCCTCTGATTGCAGGAGTACTTGTACTCGTGCAAATGCTCCAATACCTGAAGCCAATACCTTTCTGGTGCGATTTGAGCCCATACAAAATGAATGGGCTCAAATTGCACTGCAAAGAATCGCATGTAATTTGAACAGGAATGTGGTGCAATTGATTGATTGTTACCTATAGGTAAGCCTATAATTTAGCTTACCCTATCCTATGCTTACCCTAATTTAGCTTACCCTATCCCATTACCCTATCCTATAATAAGGCTTACCTATAGGTACAGTAAATATCTCCTAAATGCACACCGTTTAGGAGATATTTACTTGTGAAGCCGCCGGCGACGTCACCGGCAAAGGAACAGCATACCCGTGGTGTTCCTTCAGAGCCCTGTGCTCTAAACTGTGACTCTTACATGCGGGAGTGAGGTCATCGTGGCTTAGCCATTCATACCACCAGAGCCGATGAATCCGGGAAAAAGCCTGGGTGAAGATGAAAGCACCTACAGTGGTGACAGCATTCCGCTGGAGATCTTCATTTTCAGGTAAGTCTGTTATAATGTGCTAGTATGCGGTGCATAGCACATTATTACTTAAACTACTCGGGGCCCAGTTTTTTATTATTTTTTATTTTGATGTGGTTTACTACCACTTTTAAGCAGAACTACACTGCATCTGAGCACCAAAAACCAAAAAGGCTATTTAATTTATTTTAATATTCAAAGCACACTTCCCCATCCATCCATGTCTCCATGATTTATTTTGCTTAGAAATCACTTTAAACACCCCCCAAGCATTTCTGGCTGTGGCCATCTTGAGTAAGGGCAGATAATTCATGTAGCATTTATTTTCTAGAATCCATCTGCCCATAGCTCAGGCATGCAGGCAGGAGGGTGTGGTTAGCTGAGAAAACCTCTCCTCCCCTCCTGAAGGCCCCTGCGATGTATGACATCATTTGCCTAGGCATGGAAAGCAGAAATTAACAGAAGAAATGTGAAGAAAATGTTTAAAACATGCAAATATTAATGTAGCACACTGGTCCTAAAAAGGGCTGCTAACAAATTTAGTTGTGCTAGGTGGTAACTAGCCTGGCTAATTAGTAGGAGATCCACTGATTTTACCCTAAGCCTGAGTCTGGTGTAGTGCCTCTCTTCTGACACAAGGTGGCATTGCTGCCTTTGACATTAGCATGATGGATTACAGTTAACACAGGTTATGAATAGATATGTTGTCTCAGCCAATCCGGAGGAGTCTTCTTCGGCCCTGGGACATGCTGGGATAGTTTATTTATTCAGGAGGAGTCAGGTGATCGGGGTTCTTTCTGCCCCAGGCTTCAGCCTGGGGAGATGTATGTGGAGCACCAGCAGAGGGTTTGACCTGAAGCCTGAGGCCTAGCCACGTGTGAGGAGGTTCTGCCTGAGGGAGAGCCGCATCAGTGCCAGTGGTAATGGAGAAGCAGTTGCCATAAGGGACGACTGCTCCTGTTGCCAGAGGCAAGTGAGGATCAAGGTCAGAGGTAAGGGAGAAGTTGTTGCCACCAAGGGACAACCACTCCTGCTAACAGAGGCCAGTGTATGATGTCTGAAGAAGTACCAGAGCAGTCTTTTTCACTAGCTGGGGACGGTGAAGAAGTGGGAAAGCTTCAGCAGAGTCAGGACAGGGACTCAGTGAGTAGCGTGGGTGAAGTTGAGAAGTATACAGCGGGTTAGCTTTGGAAGAGCTCAGGGGATTCAGCGGTGGCTAGTGTCTTGGAAGTCTAGTGAGAGACTGGGAGCTCAGTGTGAAGATCTACAATGGGATACTGTGAGATGTGAGAGAAGATCTACAATGGCATACTGTGAGTTACGTGTGCAGATCCATATTGACTGTTGAGAGTTCAGTTGCTATAGGAGACAGTGGTTGCTACAAGATGCAGATTGCCGCATTCAGTTTAAAGGCCCTCAATCTGTATTGCTGTCTGCCTAGTTCTATTTTTGTCTGCTGAGATTGCCTTAATTGCTATTGCATTTGCCCAAGGGTGTCCTGTGTCCTAAACCCTCTCTCCCCAACGTTCTTGTTAGAGAAATTAAAACTCTCTCTCTGCTCATTTTTACAAAAAGTGACTGGCGCTCAATCTTTTCATCCTGCACCACACCCATTATGCCTAGTAACCTGCACCCTGAGGAGGAATGTCAGTTCTTCCTGGCTCTGGGGGTCACCATCAGGCCTTTGAAAGTCAGGGAGACCACTACATTAAATGCTTTCCTATCTATTTACTAATGCTTGCAGCATAAGGATTAAAAATAGTCAATGTTGGTAGAGAGAGTGAAGTTCCACTTTAAGATTTGCTTTTATGCCTCCGCAGCTTAAAGAGTTGGAAGAGGAGTGGGTTAAGATACCCCTGTCGGCTCCCAAGCACAACTAAACACAACACCTGAAGGCTCCACTGCCGGTTTCCCTTACTTACGATGCTGGCGCCTGCACCTGAAGCCGATTAAAGATTTGGCTCGGGGTGCTGACATCGCACGATCCCTGTTCAGGTAAATGTCCTTATATTAAAAGTCAGCAGCTACAGTATTTTTAGCTGCTGACTTTTATTTTTTTATTTTTTTTTTGCAGCCAAGTCCCGAGCCTCTCCAGGCCTAATGGTGACCTCCAGAGTTAGGGACAGCTGACATCCTTCTGTGTAGAGTGGGTTACGCGGCATGGTGGGTGTAATGTAAGGTAGATTAGTAGGCGCTAGGCACTTCTTAAAATGCAAAGAGATTTATTTACTCTTAAACAGAACCTTGGGAAAGAGGGTTCGGGCCAGGACTCCATTTAGTAGCTTCAATGTTATTTAGCAGACTCCGAGACTTCTATAGGTAAACAGCCATGCAGGGAAAGGTACCCAGCCGGACAACATGTTTGCCTTTGTAGGAACACTGTCTCCTATGGGCTCTCAGTCTATCACTTAGACCCGCTGATCCACAGCCACTGGGTCTCCTGAGCTCTTCCAATCTTCTCACTGAGTATCCTCCTCAAGCATCACCCCCCACGTGCCTGCTGGGTCCCTATCTTGGGACTCACAGACATTCATCAAGCTTCACCCCACTAGCCTGCTTGATCCCTGGCTTGAAACACCATAATGCCCTGCAAGTGCACCTCCACTGGCTGGGTCCCTGGCTTGACCTCTGCTGAAGTTTCCCAATTCTTCACTATCCCCGGTTGGCGAGAATACTGCTCAGGTATTTGCTTCAGCTACTCACAGTGGTCCCTGGTAATAGGGTGGATGGGCCCTTAGTTCTCCGGCCAGCAGAACTGTTACTTCTGGTTGGACTGCAATCTCAACCCTATGCTACTCTCTTGCTTCTGGATAGGCCCTCAGACAGCCTAGTAGCCAGATGTCCCCGGAATAAGTCTCAGGTCTCTGGCCTAGCAGCCTGGGGCAATATGACACATGTCCATCCAGACAGCTGTCCAGGTGGCACAGAAGCCCGATCACCTGACTCCACCCAAATAAATAGGTTCTCCCAGCAGGCCAAGGGACCCAAGAAAATCCCTGCCCATTGGCTGAGACACGCCATTTATTCCTAATCTATACTTGCTATGCCCTTGTCTTATCTAATGTCACCAGATACCCGGCCATCTAGCGACAGAAGAGAGACCTACTGGGGAAAATGATTTAGTGCTTGGGCTGGAGGTTAACCCTTTCCAGCCCAGCCTATTGTCAAAAACCAGCTGGGTGGGACCTTCATCATTCTGGGGGGATGTCATATGATGTCTTCCCAGAACGTGCCTTGGCACAATCCATCACCAGCTGTGTCCACTGGACACAGCCCATGACTGATCAGTGTACCAGCCTGCTGCCGGTACCATGTACCATGTTAAATGAAGAACAGACTTACTGGGCAGAGAAACCAGTGAAAATAAATGAAAGAAGCTTTAACAAAAACAAAGAAAACAAATGCAGCCAACATGTCTAAGAATTGACAAGCTGCAACATATTAAACTTTTGTATTCGGGTTTAATACTGATTTAGGCTTAAAGGACCCTTTGAGGACCCTTTATGGACTCCTGTCATGGACACCATTGTCAGCCAATTGGAAGTGTCCATGTAATCCAAGAAGCAATGTGGGCACTGCTCTTATGTTACACAGCCATACAGTATAACACAGCAGGGGTGTGTGGAATACAACAGTGTCTACCTGATATTTTATTTGCCAATATACAGTATATGATCCAGCTGTGTTTTACCTGTTTGGCTGTTTACCCTTTGACAGATTTCCTTGGCAGAAGAATTTCATGCTGCACTATGCACATGTGATCACTGTGATTGGTAACAGTGATCACATGGTAGAGACAGGGCCAGTCACAGCCCAGCTGTACCATGGCCAATCACAGCTAATCACAACAATGCACACTAAATGAATCAATTACATTCAGTAAAAATGGTATAATGTGTAAAATAAAAATCCTGATAATTTCCCCAGAGTAGTGCAATGTTACTATGGTAATTCTGTATTGCTCTTGGCACAGTATGTTAAAAAAATCATTAAAAAAAAAGAAAAAATATTATAATAAAAAAATGTAATAAGAATAGAAAATTATTTAGAAAAATCAGTGCCCCTGATAACCGGCACACCAGTAATATGATGATGCTCTACTGCACTGGTAACAGTATGTAATAGTAGTAGAGGAGAGATCTGGGGTTTTATAGACAACAGATGTCTCCATGAGGAGGTCCTGTCATGCCTTATTTCTATCACAAGGGATGTTTACATTGGTCAAGTGTTGGTCAAGTGGATAAACATCCCCATAGTGAAAATGTAAAAATTGCTCTTCTCTTATCTGAAGTTGTCAAAGTGTTAAAGTATAACTATGAGCAAAATAATAAAATTATATATATGACGTAGTCTCTCACTATCATTAAAGTGGTTGTCAAGCCCTATGGACAAAAACTGACCATTGTTTTTTTTTTTGTTTTGTTTTTAAACTTTAAAGAATTTTTATTGAATTCTCATACAAATAACAGAAATAATAAAGATATCTATTTTAAGTATAAAACAATCAAATGTAGCAATATAAAGATTGCATAACTTTACTCAATCACTAAAGTAGGTCCTACACATGAGAATGGACAATGGTAATACTGGCAGGATTGGCAAGTGCGGGTGTGTTAATGCTAATTATAGACTGTATTGTATGTTTTTTTTATTCTGCTCATAGTTCCACTTTAATTCATGTTACATGATGATGTATAACCAGGGCTTTTTTTCAGCGGGAATGCGGGGGAACGCAGTTCCGGCACATCCAGCACTGAATGTATGTAATAGAATAGGGTGTGGGGTGTGCTGAAGGGTCTATTGATGTTGGCTGCTGGGGGATCTATTTTCACTGGTGGGGATCTGATTTTGTGTGAGGGTCTATTGTTGCTGATGGGGAATCTATTGTTGCTGGGGGGTCTTATGTTTTCCTGCTGGGAGATCTGTTGCTGCTGGGGGGGTCTAATGTTACTTGGGTGGATATTTTGTTATTGGGTGTGATATTTTGTTGTGGGTAGTTCACTGTTGCTGCAGGGAATCTATTGTTGTTGGGGTGGAGTCCATTGTTGCTGGGGGAGTCTATTGTTGTGTGGGGATCTATTGCTGGGATTCTATTGTTGCTGACTGCAGGGGATCTATTTTACTGCTTTTCTTTTTATCATCAACATGTTCCATACAAATGATTTAGCACCACAAAACGATACTTGATTCTGTATTCTCTAAAAGGGGCAGTACTGGTAGGTGGGTAGGTGGTGAAATCAAGGGACGGTCGTCAGAGGAGGGTAGGGGGCAGAGACAAGGGGTGACTCAGACGGGGGGAGTTCCTGCACCTATTCTCCGAGAAAAAAAGCCCTGTGTATAACTCAGTACAGATGTTTTATTGCTTTGATTTCCTTAAAGAGCATGAACGGTATACTTTTCCTATTTCATGTGTACACATTGATGCAACTCTTGCTTAATATAGCTGTGACATATGTTGTCTCTGTATAAGCAAACGATAATAATTAAATTTTAGTCTAGTTGCAGAAGTCTGTTCACTGTATTGAAGCTTGGGCGTCTGTGTTTGAGATTTTTCTTCTTACAAAAATGTAAACCCTTGTGAATGGTAGGACTCATGTTCCCAAACTTAAATATCTTCTTAGATATTCTTCTTATAAAGCCCCATACACACTATCAGTTTTTCTGCTGAGTTAGTCCTTCAGATTTACCAAAACCATATAAAATGAGGTCAAACCTTAGGAGTTTCAATGTGTATGCAATCAGGCAGGCCCTTGCACTACATGGTTTTGGTAAATCTGAAGGACTAACTCAGCAGAAAAACTGATAGTGTGTATGGGGCTTTACACTTCATTCTATTAACTTCTATTATCACTTTTTCACTTTCGCTATTCCGAGAACAGTAGCTTCCATGTAAATAGTTTTTTCTCTCTTTTTCCGTTCTTGCTCAATTAAAGCTCAATTCTAGGAATTAGGTAAAAAAAATTTAAAAATCCACCCTTGTAGTGGGGCCCCGAAACTGCAAGGGTTAAATGCCTGGTATATCTAGGGGTGCCAGAATTTAGGAGTAATACCCTATTTACTTCTGTAGGCTCCTTCAATTCATGCAACCACTCCTCTATTAATTCATGGCTAATAGCCCTGCATTGTGTGTGATGATGCCAAGAGACTGCCCACAGACTGCAGCTTCAGGGAGAAGAGAGCAGCGTTTGAGTGGAGGATAGGGTAAGAAATCTTGCATTTCCCTGTACCCCCTAAATATAACAAGCATTCAACCTATAGTTCAACTTTAAATACTAAAAAAAAAAGAAAAAAAAGTAATGCTCTAGGGCTACTTACCATCAGGCAAAACAAGAAATGTGCCTCTCCTTGTCACTTTTTAGGGGCCTTATTGGACAGATTAAAGGAGGTAAGAGTAAAAGGATAAGTGCATTTTCAACCAACCATATACAGTATCTCACAAAAGTGAGTACACCCCTCACGTTTTTGTCAAGTGTGTCTTGCCTACAGTCAAGCATGGTGGTGGGAGTGTCATGGTCTGGGGCTGCATGAGCGCTGCCGGCTCTCCCCCTCCTGCAGGGTCTTTCTTGGCAAGGCCAGATAAGACATCTTGGGGGTCATTTACTATAGCATCGGGAAGTACTGGGCACTATTGCATAAAATATTGCCCATTTTAGGCAATTAAGATTTCAACTGGCTAACATGCAAATGAAAAAGAGCGCTATTAGCAGCGAACATACGTTAGTAAATTCAGAAATCAGTGCTAAATTAGTGATTCCGCGTACATGCAAATGCCAATTTCTACTAAGTTATTATATAGCACTGCACTGCAACCATGATCCATGTATGTGAAAGAAACATTTTTATGTGAGATGTGGTCCTACATGTGCATCTATTGATGTATATTGCAATTAGTATTCCTAGTTTTTTTCCTTCTTTTGCTAACGAATGCAGTTATGAATGATTATTACAGAGTAATGTCTGCTATTCTGTAAAGTTACATGTATTGAACATTTAGGTTACCTATTTGTTGTATGTTATTTTTTTCATGTTTTTATTTTTTATTTCATATAGGTGACTATAAAGCGGTAATTATTTATGTTCATTCTTTATTAATACTACACTATTATGCAGGTCATGGTGTACTTAGCACAATGGCTTGGTGGTCTGCTGAGCTGTTTCCCCAGCGCTCACGATATGAGTTCAAATCCCAAACAAAGAAATGTAAATTGCAAGTTATCTAGTGTGTGGTGTTTGGAATTCCACAGCATAATATTATTGAATACTTGCATACCATTGCATGCATTTGAAGAGTTAATATAATAGAATCAGCCAAATTGAAGTGCATTGGCTAATTGGCATTTGCCTATTTTCGGCATAAGCTGCTTTGGCTAATTGGCTAACAGTCATTTGTCTTTTTTCACCAATGCAATCTTTTAGTATCTCTCTGTGGGATTTGAACCCATGAGTCCTTCAAAGTCTGAGTTTTTCAAGGTAGAAGCGCTGATCACTAGCCTATTGGGTTTAGCACAATCATACATAGAAAATATATTTACTAGTGTTTGATGTTTCTTCTTCCCGAGCTGTCTTCTCCCCGAGCCGTCTCTCATGCCGCTGCCCTCTTCTCCCGCTGCTGTGTCCTTCCGCGCAGCCAGTTACCTGCTATTAAAATAAAAAGCCGATCTTCTTCTGTGGCCATCTGATGATCTCACCCGGAGAGCCCACCCCATGGCTATGCTAGAGACGCCACACAGCGAGTGACAACACAGCGGAGGAAGACCGCCACAGAAGAAGAGTGTATTCTTTTTTATTACTGGGTAACCAGCGGTGCTGAAGAACACAGCAGATGGTGTAGACGGCAGCAGGAGAGAGAGTTCTGTGAGAAGACAGCTTGGGGAGAAGATGGCGTTGGGAGAGATAGCAGCAGGAGAAGACGGCTCAGGGAAGAAGACAGCTATTTTACAATAAAGGTCTTGTCAAAAACCGGCTATTGGTTTTTTTACATTTCATTGCTTTTTTTGGTGAACGGGTAGGGGTACGATGTTCCCCATACCCATTCACATAGGAGGGGCAGGATCTGGGGGTCCCCTTGTTAAAGGGGGCTTACAGATTCTGATAAACCCCCTGCCCGCAGACCAACAACCACCGGCCTTGTCCCCATCAACAAGGGGACAAGGTGCTTTGGGGGGGACCCCAAAGCACCCTCCCCGTGTTGAGGGCATGTGGCCTGGTACTGTTCAGAAGGGGAAGATGCTCGCTCATCCCCCCATCCTGACCTCCAGGCTGCATGGTCAGATAAGGGTCTGGTATGGATTTTGGGGGGGCACGTCAATTTTTTTTAAATTTTGGTGTGGTGTTCCCCTTAAAGTCCATACCAGAATCAAAGGGCCTGGTATGTACTGGGGGGACCCTATGACATCTTTTTCCTTGATTTTTGGAATTCCACACCATAATGTTATTGAATAAGTACATACCATTGCATGCATTTGAAGAGTTAAAATATGGAATAAACCAAACTGATGTGAATTAACTAATTATTCAACGCACGTTTTCAAGAGGTGATACTATCAGTGGCATTTTAACTCACGGCTTGAACCTTTGAAGGTAACAAACAGGGCGTACCACTATGCTACAGAGCTGAGCATATATCTACATAGAAAATACATTTACTAATGTTTGATTCTATACAATAATGTTTTGCATTTCAAGTATTTATATTATAGTAACAACCATGCTCATGCTGATGTGGCATTGGCTAATAGGTGTTCGCCTCTTTTCAGCATATGCTGCTGAGGAAACAAAGAGAGCTCGATTTGTGTGAAAATAATGATAACAATTTTGTTTGGATACAGTGTTGCATGACTGAGTAATTGTCATTCAAAGTGTGAGAGCACTAAAAGCTGAAAATTGGTCTGGGCAGGAATGGGGTATAAGTGCCCACTATTGAAGTGGTTAAAGAAAAGAAAATTAAACTTGATCAGCTGCCCATAATGATTAAGCATCCCCACTGCCTCTTCTTTAGGCAAGGAGTAATATCCCAAATACAATAACCAATCTGCTCCATTTAGGCTAGATCCACACTTCCCAATTCCTGTGTGTTGCGTTAATTCACGCACATTAACCTGTTGTGTCACACATTAACGTGCATTGAATTGAGGCAGCTAATTCGTTTTGAATGGGCTACCAATGCATAGGAATTGACCAAAAATGGGACATGCGGCATTTTTTGACACAGCATACCTCAAATGCAATAACAAACAAAACGTGCACTGCATAATGCACACTATTGCAAAGCTTTAGTGATATTATTTTTTAGAAAAACCTGACTGGTTTCTATACATTACTATATTTTGCATAGTTTTGCATTTTGCACTACTCCCTCTCTCTTCCAGGTCAGCCCTTATCTGAGTGATGAAAATGAAGGGCTAACATTGTTGGGCTCCATGTAAAATAGTGACTGTGGATCTTGGTAATCTATTTATTGTGCTACAAGGCAATTCCTACCAGCAGAGTCAGCTTTAGTCCTCTGTGCTGATTCTACAGCTTTATAGTTCATTTTCTTGGGTTTGCTGAATCTAATTTACAGAACTCCAGTAAGAATAAATCTTGCCAATAAACTCACATAATATTAGTTTACAGTTTATTTTTTTTATGAACATGGAGAAAAGGCATGAAGAAAAATGTTACTTTATTTTTTTAGAGGATCGAGTTGCATCTCAGTAACAAATGCTATCATTATAATGGCTGATGTATACCTGTAAATTCTTCATGTTTTCTGGACAAACTGTTCTTTGTTTTGTCATAAATGGATGCTTTACTAAGACATCCATTTTTAAGGCTGAAAATAATTTCTACAATGTTGGCCATACACGTGTAAGGGAAGGTTGCATCCCCATGTGCCGGTGTCGCCACCACAATCCTTCAAAGTAGCATCTTGACACTACTTTGTGAGGACATTAGCACACTTCTGCCCAGAGGTCCGCTTTATATCTTTATTCCACTTACTTACTTACAGAATGTCCTATCTCTTCTTCAGCCAGTGACCAGGTCTGT
The DNA here is from genome assembly GCA_037952925.1 of Lithobates clamitans. Classification (NCBI taxonomy): domain Eukaryota; kingdom Metazoa; phylum Chordata; class Amphibia; order Anura; family Ranidae; genus Lithobates; species Lithobates clamitans. Next base: position 1,060,545 of record JBBGZY010001812.1, on the reverse strand, counting down.
TCCTACCTGCCCTGACACATGGGCTCCACAGCGGTTTGAGCATATAATGCTAAGCATATCCTAAACTCCACCAGCCCTCTCAGTCTTCCTTGACACGGTCATCTTAGGTTCACACTCTCACCTCTGTACCTTAGTTGATTCCCCCTCTAGGGAACGCAGGGAAGCCTGATTTGCAAGGCCCTGCAGTCCAGGCTTGGTCCCAAGGCGAGCCCTCTACTGCAGCAAGCTCTAAGATGGAGACCAAGCCATTAGGTGGGGAACATGAACTACAACTGTTCCATCACCACCAGCACTCCTGTCACCCAGCAACATCATCATCATTCTACTGCCAGCTGGCTGCTACTGCTTCTTTACACCTTAACTCTATCATCCTTAAGGTTGACTGTGATGTTCGGTTACATTCACTTAACCACAAGGGTTAACTTGATCACACTTGTGATTATGCTTTCTTAACCTGGAAGGTTAACATGGCTTTACTCCCAGTTTTTACGTTTTTTCCATACACCATTTTTACACTGTGGTCCAACAGTTAGATGAGCCTTTTTCAACCAGGGTGCTAAGGCACCCTGGGGTGTCTAGGCATCTTAAGGGGTGCCTTGGCAAATTCCCTAAAAATTACACACAATTGTTTAAAAGCCAACAGATGGAGCAAGCCTGCCTTTTAGTTACACAAAGCCACAGATTGTCATTGTGCACCATTACAACCAACCTTCCACCCACTGGCATCCTAACAACAAGTAACATCATTGGTTTATAAGAATGACTTCTGGTGCCTACACAGAATCCTTGTTTTACCTCCCCTGTCCCTCTCCGTCAGAACTAGGGTCACATTAGCTGAATGAGGGGGAGAAATTGAGGGAGAGGAGAATACTAGTCAGTACCAGTGTGTAAAGGTTTATTTGCTTTGGAAGAATAAATCACCTCTAATGCTGGGTGTGCTATGTGAGTGGAGCTTGCTGCATTATGTAAAACTATTAGTTTAGTGTTGTACATTTTAGAACAGGGTGCCTCGAGATGTGTATGATTTTAAAGGGTGCCTTGATTGAAAAAAGGTTGTGAAACACTGATTTTAATGACCTCTTACCAGTATGACTCAGACACTTCTCTTTGTATGGAAAGTCCTTTTACTTAGCAGACATATACATAAATATCTGTATATCCACATCATGACCCAGAACATAGTCCTACATGTGATCACCCTAAATTCAGTGGGCTGTGCTGTCTCTAGTGGTGCTAGAATCATTGGTGCAGTAAGTTAGTGATGCCGCCCATAATTCAAGGTGCATTAGTCCATAACAACATAGATCATTACGAGTGGTCGCCCCGCAATATCACAGTCCCGCTATAAGTCGCTGATCGCTGCCATTATTAGTAAAAAATGTAAATATCCCATAGTTTGTAGACGCTATAACTTTTGCACAAACCAATCAATATACACTTATTGGGATTTTTTTACCAAACACAGGTACGTAGCAAAATACATATTGGTGCGGAGGATGCTGGGGTTTTTCACTAGTTCTCCCAACTTTATACCTTCATCATCGGATCTTTCCACACACTGGTTATTCCCTGTCCTGGATCTAGTCCCTGCTCTGAGATGATTAGAGGAATGCACAAAGCTATCGATTGAGCGGCAATCCGATTGAGCGGCTCAATCCTATAATTGCATGGCAGGCTGGATCCAACAGGTTTTCCTGGAGCTGAAATAGGAGACAACAGTCCAATAAGCTAGTATGACATGTCAGGTCTTTTGAATCTAAGGAGCATTTGGAATATACATCTTTTGATCACTGTACCACATCAACTGTTATATGATCATTTGGAGATACCAGTTATAGTACCCACCACATACCTTTAGGTTATACTGTATTATATCATTATGATTAATGCCGCAGTTTGCTTCAGTAGTCCAGCAGATGCTCTCTATACCCGTGTATGTGTACACTGGGTTAGGGGGCCGGGCATAGTAGATGTTTATATCGGATAATTCAGCAGTTATATCATACAACAAGATTCTGTCAATCATGGCAGGTGGAGCACAGGCTCATTTCACACATAGAGTCCCTATACAGACAGGAACTCATCACCTTCTGAGGGGGGGAGCATTTACCCAGACTAAGTGACTACGTCTCCTAGCTCATTGACTATTCAACACACATTACCATAAACATCAACACAGGATTAATTAGAACAATTAACAATGAGTTGAATACCCTTAGAACCTGTGGTAAGCCAGACTAAACTCATTTACATTAAACACATTATAGCTGACATCAGACAGGTGAGTGGAGTTGATGACATTAGCATCTTCTCACAGTATGAGTCCCAACAGTATGACTCAGTCACTATTGCTACTATGGCAAATACAGGGTCCCCAGAGTCTGTGTCCTGGGGGTCAAGGACCCGAAGCCAAAGTAACAACACCTCAAGGGTACCCCAAAGGGCCCATAATCTGTAGGCAAGAGGCTCACATTCAGTCCCCTCCAAAAGCCTCTATCCTGGGTGAGTCTGTCACATTTCTCCCCCATCAAAAGTTGACTAACAAGGTCCCAGACCCCCACCTGGTCTGGACATGCGTTAGTCAGGCAGCGTGAACTTACAAAGTCTGTCCACATGATCTCCTTTCTTGGTTGCAAGGAATAGTTGACCTCAGTAGGTGTGAGGCAGAGGTCATTGACTCTCTGTCCGTCTGTCAGCGCTTCATCAGGGTGGTGTTTACCATTCCATGGCTTGGCCTGTTGCTGGGCAGAGGGGCCCACTGTCCCAGTTCCCTGAAGCTGAGAAGAAACTGTAGGCAGTGCTCTGCCCTGTTGCCAGCGATTCAGCTGGGAGTAGCATCTCCACTACATCAGCTTGTCGCTGGAGAGAGGGGCCGACTGCCCCGGCTCCCTGGAACTCCACAGTTGTTGCCGGTGCTGGGTAGAGGTTGGTAGCACTCTGCCCTGTTGCCAGCACTTCTGCTGGGGACTCCGCATCCTCCGCTCCGGCTAACCATTGGTGCTCCACTCCCAAACTGTGTAGCTGCCATTGGGGAGGTGAGCCGGTTGCTTCCTTTTCCATTCCCTCATCTGGCTGCTGGGACGACATGTCTATGGTACTGTCTCCCAGGTGCACAGATCTTTGCTGGGGAGAAAAGTCCGCTTCCTCCACCCTGGCCAACTGTTGGGGAGGGACAACATACACCTCCTCTCCCTTCTCCCCCTGTATCTGCTGCTGGAAAGCGATTGCCACCTTCTCACCCTGAGCCTCCGAAACGGCCACAGGTGTGGGGCAGAGGTCTTGGACCCTCTGTCCGGTTGCCAGCACTTCTGCTGGGGGTTTGCTAGGTGGTTCCTCCTCTACAGAAACGTCTATTAAATCCCCAGTCTCTGGAATTGCTTAAAGTGTGGGGCAGAGGTCTTGGACCCTTTGTTTCGTTACCAGATCTTCAGCTGAATAAGTTTGTTTTAACTCCATAGATGCTGCTGGCAGAAAATCACATGTCCCTGTCAGTGTTGTGGGAGAAAGGCCGACTACCTCTTCTCTCAAGAAGGCCAAAGCCACTGTTGGTGCTGAGCAGAGCACAGTGAACTTTGGCCCTGATAGCAGCTCTTCTGCTGGAGGCTCATCAGGTTGTTCTTCCTCAGCAGAAAAGTCTATCAAATCCCATGTCTCTGCAACTGTTGTCTGGAGATTAGGTTCACCATCACCTGTCCATGGAACCCAGAAGATGCTATCATTGCTGGGCAGAGGTTAGCAGAGCTCTGCCCTGTTGTCAGCACTTCAGGTTTGGGGACGGCAATCTCCAGATTTTCTACTGCCGATTCTCTGGCATGCTGCTGAACGTGTTCTAGCAGTTTCCTGTATGCCCTTTCTAGATGCTGTTCCTTCCTTAGCAAATGGTCCAGATCAGGTTTGAGCTCTGAGACCCCTGCAAGACCGAGCATAGCCTCTCTATATTCTTGCAGGTCCTCAAGGTCAGGTTCCCCTTCATCGCCAAACACAAAATGATCTGTAAGGCTCTCCCACAGCAATCCAGGGCCTCATATCCCTCTGGGGAGCATTCTGTTGTCTCCCCTAAATATCCCTCCTCTGCGTGCCATTGCAGAGCCCGATAACTGCTTGCCTGTGGTTATCACAGCGTATTCCAACAGCGAAACAGTGGATTGAACAGGTAAATACCATTCTCATTAAGGAAAAGTTAACAAATCAACATAGAAATACTCCAAACAAATTCTATAGAATATGGCAGCCATGGCTAGACACTCCGGGTCTAGCGCCATCCCAACTGGTGTTGGGACATCTGCTCCAGATGTAACTCTCTGTGCCTCTAGATCTATGGGGACAGTCATCCTCAGTCTGCAACTAAGGGTCTTCTGGCTTGGTCACGGCCGTATGTACGGTCATTTGTCCCTTCATCTCACTGGACAGCTAATAAAAACGCTTGTTAAAGACCTACGGGTCATGGTCCCGGTACTACACACTTCTTTCTTATGTTAGGTTGTTTGCCTTCCCCTTTTTAAGGTAGTTAGTTTACATACATTGTTTGTGTATCTATATCTCTTTTTGTGTCACTCATTCAAAGGGTCCATTCACAAGGTGTAAGCAGGATAATAAAATGTATATTAAGGATACGGATATTACTACTGTGCATATGGAATTTTTATACCTTAGCTCTTTGAGCCTTATACATTCTTTGTACACTGTATGGACCTCACTGTATATGCAAATGGCTTCCTTCTGAATGTGATCTTTGTTTATTGTATAACTGCATCTGTGACACAATAAAATCTCTTTTTCTGATTAAAAAAAAAAAATACACCTATGATAAAAATTATAGACGCTTACTTTATTTGTAAGTGGGCAAACTTACAAAATTTGCATTTTTCCCACTGTATGTCCAATAAATGTATATATTTTCTGAATTGGTAGCCTTTGTAAGTACATTTTTTTGTATGGTATAATATTGGAAGTACCTCCCCTCACTTTTAAATTTCTGCCGTCCACAGAGAAAGCCGTGCCACAGCCATGACACCAGCACGGGAGTGACGTCATCGTGGCTCGGCCAGTCAAACGGCCGGAGCCCATGAACCCAGAAGGAAAACCGGGCAAAGATTGGAGACCTGTCAGCAGTGACAGCGTGTCACTGAAGTGCTTCACTTTCAGGTAAGTCTTTGATATTGTGCTAGTATGCAATACATACTAGCACATTATGACATTAATTTACAGGGTGAAGATTTATTTTTTTGTGGTTTTCTACAGCTTTACAGTACCTGAGAATGTGCAAAAGTTTGCAGCTCAATAACTCTACCTTAGCAATCAAGGTAGCTGGGGAGTGTTAACAAATAATGTTTCTGAAGCTTTGCGATGATCCTAAACAATGACATACCTCTTTCCTTCTAGTTTTCAACCCAATTCTTAAAGGCCAATGGAACTGCCAATGGCGTGAAACTGATTTAGATGACCAGAGCATGTGCAACAGTTTTCACCCCAATAATTGTAGTGTAGCAATAAGAATAGCGGGAGGAGTAACTAACAATATGCCTGGGATATGAGGGGGTCTTGACCAATGACATGTCTGTTTGCTTCTAGTTTTCAAACCAATTCTTGAAGGCCAATGGAATTGTCAATTGCGGGAAACTGGTTGAGATGATCAGAGCATGTGCAAAATTTTGCAACCCAATAATTGTAGTTTAGCATCAAGAATAACGGGAGGGGTAAACAATATTATGCCTGGGGTATGGGGGGGGTCCTGACCAATGACATGCCTCTTTCCTTCTAATTTTCAACGCAATTCTTGCAGTTCAATCGGAGTAGCAAGGGAAATACAGGCATACCCCACTTTTAAAGTACACAATGGGGTTTATTTACTAAAGCTGGAAAGTGCAAAATCAGGCTCACTTCTGCATAGAAACCAATGAGCTTCTAACCTCGGCTTGTTCAATTAAGCTTTGGTAATAGAACCTGGAGGCTCATTGGTTTCTATGCAGAAGTGAGCCTGATTTTGCGCTTTCTAACTTTAGTAAATAAACCACATTGTGTACAGTGGGGTATGCCTGTAACTGTTAACAGTTCTATTTTATTTCTGACTGCACCTTAGAGTAAAGTAATTTGCACGGTTTAGGAAGGTGATTTTTTAAAAGCTTTCTCTGTGACAAAGCAATTTGCTTTATACCAAAGGAATGCCACCCCAGGTAACATGCACATTTGTCATGATCCTCAGGGCTACACACTATAGCTGAACCTTTTTTTTTCTGGTAACCAGAGACAGGGAAAAGAAGAGAAAGATTAGTAAATCAGATTACATAGCTGCCCTCAAATAAACAGCGGCCCTAGCATTGTATATTTATTTCAGCAATGCGAAACTAATACTGATACTTGAGCCGTTCCTGAGTGCTTTCCCTGCAAACACGCAGTAGCTGTCGGAGGAGAAGTGATGACTGATACAAACTTGAATCAAGTTCCTGTTACAGAATGAATTGCGCAAGATGCATACACTGACTGGGAGACAGAAAAACGTGTTAAGTGTCCAAAGGTTCTCATGTGCTCCCAGCTGGGGTGGCCCTGAAACATTAGATCACTGGTTCTTTAAAAGTTAAAAAGATTTGAGGTCAGCTAAAAGGTTAATAGGAAAAGGAGTCACCCAAGTACTGGCGGACAATACCATCCAAAAGTTCTATAAATATTACAAAAGTGGGGGAGGTACTTTGAAGTGTAACTCCACTTTTGTTGAGAAATAAACATGGCTAGGGTACCCCATATGTATACCAGATAGAGAAAATTTGGCCGGTTGGCCATTTATTAACAAATGAAACAATTAACATTTCGTAGCCTCCCTGACGGTTTTCCCGAGTGTGGCTCGGGGTTAAATTTCAGCACCATTAGCTGTAACCCCGAACCACACCCGGGATTGCATTGCAGGATCCTGGTGCGGTATACTTACCTTGTCCCCAGGATCCTGCGATGTCCCCCCCCCGCGGTGTCTGCGGGCTCTGTCCTCCTCCGAAGCCTCTCTGTGCCAGGCTACGTTCCCTGCGAGCGTCACGCGTTGCAGGGGGGCGGAGCCTGGCGGCAAATTCAAAAAAATTTAAAAATCATAACACAATACAGTACTGTAATCTTACAGATTACAGTACTGGATGAAATCATTTCACATCCCTTTTGTCCCCAGTGCTTTGTGCAATGCCCTGCATGCAGTTTTATATTATATATACTGTTCTTTCTGCCTGGAAACTTGAGATTGAGAAACTTGAGATTGTCCAAAGCAACCAAAAAGTGTCCCTTTGTCAAAAGTGGTTTTAGACCAGCTAAAAAACAGCGATAGTAAATTAGAACACTTGCAGAATTGAGCGATAGTGAATCTTGGGAAAATTTATTTTATTATTATTATATTATATATTTTTTTCAATTATTTATATTTATTTATTATATTATAATTTATGATTTTGTGTTTCAAACTTCATCATACCCGGGATATCTACTAGACTCTTGGTGGACAGATTTAAGTGTGTTATTGTTAAGAATTACAGGCCTACAATATAAATCGCCAAATTTCCATGCAGAATAATTGTACCGCTTTCAGCACCTAAAATCCGAAATAATCATACCGCCAGGGAGGTTAAACAAAACTAATACATAATCCAGTACCGTAATATAAAAGAGAGGCACCAATGAACTAGATTCCGGTTGTGTATCAATGGTAATACTTAACGGTCACCAGCTCAGGGACAGACACACTTCAACATCGATACCTCCTTGTTAACACTTCCCCGTTAATCCACCATTAACTGAGTATCCCATAGAGGACACCATACCTTAGATGGGTCACCCTATGAACCGTTCCAAAAAATGTTACTGCCTCCAAAGACCCCAACCCCCACCGTCCACAGGTGTAAAACCTTAGACCTGTGGGCCCCTCCACAAACGCAATACTCTCTGAATACCATCTTGCATGCCCAGGAACCACAGGTCTGTCCCTATGGTATTTAAGTGGACCCCATCGCTCAGCAGATAACACCAGGTATCCACCTCAAGATCATGGTGTGTGACAACAAAACCACCATTGCGCATAACAAAATGACTAACCTCCTTCTTGACCTTAATGTGCGCCTTGTTTAGCTTCTCGACCGACCTAGCAAAATGCCAAGAAGTATGGTCACTAATATATGCAATACCTGCAACCCAGTAGGTGAAAATTCTGTGGATGCACCGGCAACAACCGGAAAACCGCCTCAATATCCGTCTTCGCCATGAGGGCACCTTGCCCATAGTGTCGTACCTAAAATATGGCTGCATCAAACAAGGTGTAAGACACCGCACAGGCCTCTGGATCTATCGCATCATTGACTGAACCACCTTTGGGGAAGACAGATGATGTATAAGATGGTTCCTTTCATGCCGTTGACGGAGCCCCTGGCGGCAACACCAGGCCCATCCGTGATGAGAAAGCCGAGCTTATTCCCAACCCCACAGCGGAAACGGTGGACGAGCCAGAGGCTGCCCCTGGCATCCAGGCGGTCACAGGGGTTGCCACCGCCATGGAGCCTGCATCAAACTTCTGCACCAAAGACCGCAATCCTGTCACCAATTCCTCCAAGCCAGAGGATGCACTGGATGCAGTGAACCCTGGTTCCACTACGTGAGGTGCGGGGGGCACACTGGACCTCAACGGTACACCCCCCAAATCTGCCACCTCACCCCAGCCTAAACCCAACCCAGCATTTTGGGCAGACAGCAAAGAAACATAATTAAAGGAAATGGATTTATCAGGCTGACCAGGGCGAAGCCCCTCAGCCGTAGATCTGGATTTCACCACCGGCAAGGGTCCCAGGACCTCCCCATCTTCGGAGCTGGACAGCTCCCCTTCTGACCTTGCTGCAGCCTCCTCATCCCTGTCGTCCTTGAGCATGCTGGGTGGCACTGAGGGTCCAGGCCGCTTGCCAGCTGTACCATGCCGGCGGGAAGGCCGCAACCCCCCACCAGACATCCTGGGCCTCTTCCAGCTGGAACTGTGGACATGCGGCCATACAGAGACCATCACTGGGGACACCACCGAGCTGCACATGTGCACAGGAGAGCCGCCAGCTGCTCCATCTGACTTGCCGGTGCCCGCTGATGAAGCTCTCCCGCGCCGAGCTGCCTCGACAGTCGGAACATCACTGGCCGGGGCAGCCGCACCAGCCCGACACCCACGATGTACAGTTGGGGCCGCGGACATAACATGGGAGTGGCCCCACCTGGAAGAGCTTCACCGGCGGTGGGGATTCCTCCCAGGACCAGTGCCGGCAACAGCAGGAGATTGCAGTGTCGGTGGGCCAGGAGGGTCCACAAAGGGGCTCCCGCTGGGGCGCTAGCCTCTGGGGGACACTGGAGGGTTGAAACGCTCCAGAGGCCAGACATCCTGGGCCTCTTCCAGCTGGAACTGTGGACATGCGGCCATACAGAGACCATTACTGGGGACACCACTGAGCTGCGCATGCACACAGGAGAGCTGCCAGCTGCTCCATCTGACTTGCCGGTGCCCGCTGATGAAGCTCTCCCACGCCGAGCTGCCTCGACAGTCGGAACATCAGTGGCCGGGGCAGCCGCACCAGCCCGACTCCCTTAATGTACAGTTGGGGCCACGGACATAACATGGGAGTGGCCCCACCTAAAAGAGCTCCACCGGCGATGGGGATTCCTCCCAGGACCAGTGTCGGCAACAGCAGGAGATTGCAGTGCCGGTGGGCCAGGAGGGTCCACAAAGGGGCTCCCGCTGGGGCGCTAGCCTCTGGGGGACACTGGAGGGTTGAAATTCTCCAGAGGCCAAGACCACCGAGTGTGCTGGGGCCAGTCGCCCCCACAGAAGTCTCCCCGTCGAGCATAGAGGGGACCCCCTGGGGACAGTGGTGGACCGAAACTGTGCCAGGATCGCATCCAGATCACTCATGGCAATAAAAAGACAGATACCTCAGCAAGCAGGGAAGATTCCAGCTCGTCTGTTGCTTCCAAAAAGGGGAGCCTGCCAAGATATTTGTACTTCCTCTATCCTACCACTGCGGCCCCACCTACAACCCTAACCAGCCTATCCACGCCAGTGACCCCTACATGCACCCTTGTTTTCCTTATAGTTGAATATAAAATGCACTTTTTCTCTTTCAAAAAGTGTTTCCCAATGCTTAACCTTTCATCCAAATCCTAAATTGCTGCATTTGTAAATGTTAAAAGCCAATATAAAAGAAATAGGAGTTTTCAAAAAAAGTCCTTGTGGATTTTATTAACTTTTTTTGTGGTTAATTCTCCTTTAAGGAGGTGTGTCAGGAGGGCGTGTCCTATGCCTACATACGTTTGCAAGTAGGTGTCCCTCATTCCCATCTCAAAATGTTGGGAGATATGCTACATGGAGTGTTGCAGATAGTGTAGCCCACAACTGATCACACCAGTGATAGAGCACCATTAACCACTGTCCACTGACACAGGGGAATCATTCCTCCCGCAAATACAGGGGCATTTATTGCTCCCACTGACTACTGACATCAGGGCATTCATAACTTCCAATGACCACTAACACCAAGGCTGGCAAGAGTGGCGTGCATGGTAAAGAATGATGCAGTGGAGAGTTTAGTGCTATTAACTACTTCAGCCCCCGAAGATTTGCCTGCTTAATGACCAGGCCATTTTTTGCATTATGGCACTGCGTCAATTTCACTGACAATTGCGCAGTCGTACAACGCTGTACCCAAACAAAATTGACGTCCTTTTTTTTCCCACAAATAGAGCTTTCTTTTGGTGGTATTTGATCACCTCTGCAGTTTTTATTTTTTGTGCTATAAACAAAAAGAGAGCAACAATTTTGGAAAAAATATAATATTTTGTACTTTTGGCTATAATTAATACCCCCAATTTTTTTTTAAAAAGTAAAATTTTTTCCTCAGTTTAGGCCAATATGTATTCTTCTACATAATTTTGGTAATAAAAATCACAATAAGCGTTTATTAATTGGTTTGCGCAAAAGTTATAGCGTCTACAAACTATGGGAAAGATTTATGGCATTTTTATGGCATTTTTATTATTATTTTTTTTTACTAGTAATGACGGCGATCTGCGATTTTTATCAGGACTGCGACATTATGGCGGACAGTTCGGACACTTTTGACACATTTTTGTAACCACTGACATTTATACAGAGATCAGTGCTATAAAAATCCACTGATTACTGTGTAAATGTCACTTGCAGGGAAGGGGTTAACACAAGGGGGCGAGCAAGGGGTTAAATGTGTTCCCTCGTGTGTATTCTAACTGTAGGGGGATGGGAGTGACTAGAGGAGATGACAGATCGTTGTTCCTAGCTAGTAGGAACACACGATCTGTCTCTCCTCATAGAACAGGGAATTGTGTGTTTACACGCACACGTCCCTGTTCTGGCTCTCGTGCCCGCGATCGCGCATGGCCGGTGGTCATCGCGACGGCCGGCCACGCGCATCGGGTCTACCGCAGTGCAGCGGGCGTGTGTGTCGCCGCTTAAAGGACCAACGTACAGCTACGACAGCTCGCGGGAATGTGCCGACTTGCCGCAGTATAATAACAATGGCTGGTTGGCAAGCGGTTAAATATAGGATACTATCGCTTATACTAGTGTAGCACTGACCCCCGAAGGAGCTGCTGATATTTTGATTTGGGCCTGTACTCTGCTATACTCCCCCTTAATTTGACTCAGTCCCCTTGACACAGCTGTGGTGTAATATTAGTGTGCGGTAAAACCTAAAAGACAATCACACAATATATAATATAATATACCTTTTTGTCTTCACCTTTAACCTCCGGCTTGCACCTGGTCAACAGTTCAAAAGAAGCAACACTCCACACAGGAATACTTAAACGAGAATAACGTTTTACTGTATTTGCTTCAAAATAATGATTACAGTAGCTGTACGGTCAGACCAACGTAATGTGACAGCCAAAAGATTTAATCCACAATAAAGTACCACACAAATGTAAAGTGTTTAAATTAACCTCTTAGCAATGCGTCTATGAAATGAGACCAATGGCAGAGTGAACTGATTTCACTATGAGCATCCCATTATTAGCACGCTTTGTAACTGTAGAGAAGACGAATGCTATTTTAACAAAGCATAGTACAATCCCTAGAGAACTCCCACTGCTTTACATAACAATAAATTTAAAGAGCAATAAACAACAAGACCTTGCGTTTATAGAGGCAGTCCTTCTTTTCTTCTTTCTTCTGCTAGCTATGTGTAAATTAAATTGTAATCCAGTGGTTAACAACTCCCGGGTCAGAGCGAACTGAATGTTTAACTAGAGTTGTGGGACGGCAGCATTACAACTGTCTCTGGTGCAAGTAACACAGTGTCAGAATTGTACTGAAGTACAGGCTTGAGGCCTATATTGAGCTCAGTCTTAATCCTTTGAATTTCCTCTGTGGGACTACAGATCCCAGCAGTGCTGTGTTATAAGTGCAAATATGTAGAAGTGCATCAATGAAACTGCAACAGCCCTCTCACGCAAGCAGGTCCTCAATGTAGAACAGTTCTGCTCCGGTGCACAGGGTCCTGTTTCCAACCGGCCGACACTGCTAAGCTGCTCCGCTCAGCTCAGTGAGGTGTTCTGGGACTCTCAGATGACTCCAACAGGCTTCTCTGGATCCTTCCCAGTCTTGCCTCACCGTCAGTCCAGCTCACTGATACGTTGCAGGATCACTGATCAGATCGTTCCACAGTGGATCTAGGCCACGCTTCGCTGGAGACCTCTACACAGATCCTCACAGGCTGGCCATGCATTCCCAAGAGACCCAAGATGGCCGCGCCGAGATCTTTTATAGCCTTCCCACAATGCAGTTCAGTTCTCTTGGTGCCAGTGATGCCTATCAGTGAAATCCAGTGCCAATGCCAGTGCCAGCCATCAGTGCCCATCAATGCCCATCAGTGCAGCCTTTCAGTGTCCATCAGTGCCACCTATCAGTGCCCATCAGTCCCCAGCAGTGCCGTCTATCAGTGCCACCCATAAGTACCCATCAGTGGTGCATTTCAGTGTCCATCAGTGCCACCTATCAGTGCCCATCAGTCCCCAGCAGTGTCGTCTATCAGTGCCACCCATAAGTACCCATCAGTGCAGCCTTTTGCTGCCCATCAGTGTCACCTATCAGTGCCCACCAGTGCCACCTATGAGTGCCCATCAGTGCCCCCTATCAATGCAATCAGTGCCGCATATCAGTGCCACCTATCAGTGTTGCCTATCTTTGCCCATCAGTGCCGCCTATCAGTGCCCATCGTCAGTGCCCATCGGTGCCACCTCATCGATGCCGCCTTATCAGTGCCCATCAGTGCAGCTTATCAGTGAAGGAGAAAACTTACTTATTTACAAAATTTTTATAACAAAAACAAAGAAAAACTTTTTTTCTCTCAAAATTTTCGATCTTCTTTTATTCGTTTAGCAAAAAATAAAAACTGCAGAGGTGATAAAATACCACCAAAAGAAAGCTCTATTTGTGGGAACAAAATGATAAAAAAATTAGTTTGGGTACAGTGTAGCATGACTACACAATTGTCATTTAAATAGTGACAGCACTGAAAGCTGAAAATTGGCCTGGGCAGGAAGGTGCGAACGTGCCCTGTATTGAATTGGTTAAATAACACAGAGTTACATTGGGTGTTATTTATGAAAGGCAAATCCACTTTGCACTGCAAGTGCACTTGAAAGTGCAGTCGCTCTAAAGCTAAGGGGTAGATCTGAAATGAGGGGAAGCTCTGCTGATTTTATCATCCAATCAATGCAAGCTAAAATGCTGTTTTTTATTTTCCTTGCATGTCCCCCTCGGATCTACAGCGACTTTACTTCCAAGTGCACTTGCAGTGCAAAGTGGATTTTCCTTTAGTAAATAACCCCCATTGTGTATCAAAGAACAAACCTTTTAGACCTTAACCTGTGGGCTTGTAATGGGTGTATAATGTTCTGTATAGACAGAGGAGTAGGCTTTTTACTGAGTAGTTTGGATGATTCATGTGCTCCCGAGCTTTTAAATGAAACCAAGTAAAACTGGCATTTTATAACACAAACCCCCACAGCCACAGAGAGCATAATAGACACTTATTCCTTATTTAACTTTTACACATAAGTATATATTTTATCTGTTCTGAAAGGCTTTGCAACCAACAAAAAAGTTTTAAAAAAAAGTGTATTTAAGGATAAGTTCACCTTTAAAAAAAAAAACATATATGCACATCTTTTTGCAAGTAAAAAAATGTGCATTTATTTATTTATTTATTTATTATTGGGAGCCTGGAAAGCATTGAACCCACAGTCAGCAGATCGTGGGTGCAATGCAGGGCTCTTGCAGACTCTAGGGAGTTGATTTACTAAAGGCAAATAGACTGCACTTTGCAAAGTGCAGTTGCACTCTGCTCCACCAGTTGCTCCAGAGCTTAGTAAATGAGCAGAAGCTCTGCTGACTTCCATCATCCAATCATGTGCAAGCAAAAATGCACTTTTTTTCATTTTCCTTGCACGTGATTGGTTATTCTTTGCAAAGCGACGCTTTACCTCCTTTTACTAAGCTCTGGAGCAACTGCATATATGACTTTAGTAAACCAGCCCCTGTGTGTAATCTGTCTGGCCGTACACACTAATGCCCCGTACACAGGATCAGACTTTCCAACAACAAAAACGTGGATTTTTGTTAGAAGGATGTTGGCTCCAACTTGTCTTGCATACACACGGTCACACAAATGTTGGCCAACAATTACGAACGTAGTGACGTACAAGTTGTACGTGATCTCTCCATTATGAGTGCTAGTTTAACAAGACTGAGCGATTCGGGCTCGTACTTGATTCCGAGCATGAGTGAACTTTTGTGCGACGGACTTGTGTACACACAATCGTAAAGTCCGACAACAACATTTTGTTGGCAGAAAATTTGAGAACCTGCTAGCCAACATTTGGCATACACATGGTCAGACTTTCAGCCAACAAGCTCACATCCAACGTTTGTTGTCAGGAAATCCGATCGTGTCTACGTGGCATAACAGGAAGAATCTCGTTGTTCATGTCCTCGATACAAGTCAAGAATCTAACCCTGAGGTGAAAAAATATATATAAAACACAAAGCGCTGTGATGTTAAATAGCTGATAATTACACATAAAACCTAGTGAGGCTGCTATCAAAAGAGAGTGTTTTCAGAGTCACTTAAAAAGAATAAATAATGATATTTGAAGCGCTTCACAATGTGCATGAAAATGAATATATAAGAATAAATATAAATAGTCAAATAAATCCAGCGGTGAGTAAAAATTCCTAAAAAATCCAGCAATCAAAATAGTGTAAAATTATAAAAAATTAGTAACACCAAATGTGTAAAAAATTCACATAAAAAATCCACATAAAAATAAATATATAGGGATGTATTCAGAAGGTTCAATTATACAGGTGTAGAATCCTGATTGGTATAGAGCTTTTGATCACTAGCAAAGCTGTTTAAAAACACTTGCTTAATAAGGTGCTCATTGATAGTACCAATGTGTTTTTTGTTTCTATTCACAACCAATGTGAGAATCATAAACAGGCAGATAAGAGAAAAAAACCAATCATTGTGCAATAGTTAGGATACCAAGGTACACAGGCAAACTTCAATCCACTCACGTGTGCCTTATAATGATAAGGCATATGCAGGTTTTACTATAGCAGTCAGCCGCCTTAGACAGGAGCAGATTCAGTGCAGTACACTGTGTGAAACTGCTGATCTGCGCAGAGCGTCCTTGGCTCCTCCCACGCGTTACATCACAGTCACGTGACTTTTTCAAGGATCCTTTATAATTTTACACTATTTTGATTGCTGGATTTTTTAGGAATTTTTACTCACCGCTGGATTTATTTGACTATTTATATTTATTCTTATATCTTCATTTTCATGCACATTGTGAAGCGCTTCAAATATCATTATTTAACCCTGAGGTGAAATGTCAGCCACCTGGCCTTTGGGGGTCCCTAATAGGAACTAGAGCAGGGTTTCTCAACCAGGGCTTCATGGAACCCTAGGGTTCCTCCAGAGCTTGCGAGGAGTCTCTTTGAGCAATGAGCAATTTCTGCCTCTCAGATACATTTCCACTGACACCATTAATCCTTTTAGCTATCTGTAAGGGGGTATTTCTTCCCAATGACCACAAGTGTAAGGAACATTCTTCCCACTGACCATCACACTAATTTATCATGAGCTGTAGATAAAATAATTTTTAGCAGAGATTCCCTGAGACCGGACAGTAATTTCAAGGGTTCTTCTGTGTTGAAAAGTTTGAAATAGGCTGCTCAAGAGGGTAAGAGTGTTCTACAGGTGTCTTTCCTGGAGTTCAGCTTTAATGGTTCAGTGCTATCACTAAAGGTCAGGGTAATATGCTGGAAGTGTGTGACAAATATTGAGAATAAATATTGATACTAATGTGATACTAAGGTAATTGGTATTTAATCACTCTTGTATTTTAAGTGGAACTGAAATCATACACATAACGAATTCTCTCCGACAGAATAAATAAAAATGCAAATAACAGATTATGAGTGTATGCAGTATCTGTCTTCGCTGCCTGTACTCACATCTGCTCTCTCTGGCTAAGCCAACAGAGCTTAGTATCACCACTAGGGATGGATTTCTGCTAAGCTAACATAGGCCATGGCCTGGGACGGTAGGGATGCCAGGGTGGAACACAGCAACCCACATATCAGATTGCTGAATGAAAGTAAAACACTCTCATTTATAACAAAAGGTTCCAGATTTCTTTTTGGTGAAATAATACATATGTAGCACGGTCCCTTGAGGACTGCTTGGATTTACCTGCTCATCTGCATCACCATTACACTGTGAACCTTTCAACCCACCTGCACTCTGGGTTCCGACATCTTTTCACAAGCACTTTTAAATGACACGTCACACAAGTCAATATATTTATGTTAAAGTGGATGTAAACCCAAAGTCATCCTTTCTAAACTACTGCCATAGGGGTTATCTATAAGGATATACATGCCTCCTGCATGTATCTTTACCTGTCAAATGTCTGCCCTCTGTCTGTATTGAGACCCGAAAAACTGCAGATTCTCTGGGTGGGTCTGTTGTCTGGAGCTCGGTGGGTGGAGTCGTGATGTCAGTAGACTCCCCGCCCACCTCTACACTCCCCTTGTCAATATGCATTTTCTCCTGTGTATTTCTTACACTGAACTTCTGCTATGATCTCTAACATCCAGTGAAAAGACAGGAAATATATATACACATATCTACAATGGTATACCACCTGTAGCATGACCTGAAGGACAATGACTGATTAAGTGTTACTCTCTAAAGGGTAACCCTAGGCTGGCCTATTTAACATTTAAATTCTAATGAGAGATCAGACAGAATAAGGATGGTGTAGAGCCCTTTAATTAGTGACAACAACAATGTCCGTGGTGCACGCTTGATAGTCTTCACTGGCAGTTGGAGCTCATTAGATTATATCCAATAAGGCACAGTGATGAATGCATAGTTCCCAACTGTCCCTGATTTGGAGGGACTGTCCCTGATTTGGAGCAATGTCCCTCTGTCCCTCATTCCTCCTCATTTGTCCCTCATTTTGGTCTGATCTATATAGATGTATATAAAAATGCACTTTTTGCCTATCAAAAAGTGTTTTCCAGCGCTAAACCTTTCACCTGATTTCAAAATTGCTGCATTTGTAAATTCCAAAAGTCAATATAAAGGAATAGTAGTGGTAACTTGTGGTTTAACAAATCTTGTTTTTTGTACAATTCTCCTTTTAGGTGGGCGTGGCAAGGGCTGTGTCCAATGCCTGCATACTTTTGCTGATAGATGTTCCTCATCCCCATCTCAAAAAGTTGTGAGGTATGTGAAGTGGTTGTAGGTAAAGGTGTCTATGTACAGTGTTCAAATAGAAGTGCAGTAAAGGTGTCTGTACACAGTGGTCCAATAAAGTAACCAGGGAAATAATGCAGAAGGTGGGCAGTTGCCTTCTCACCAACAACTGGTCCGAACTAGATGCCATGAAGTCAACGACCCTGGAAAAGAAGTCCGTCAATGGAGCCGCCAGCGATGGCACACGGATGCGGAGTGTGAATGAATGTGGTGTCAAGCTGCTGAGTTAGTGCCGTGAAGATGTCTGGCTAACAGCCGCAGGGATGGGCCAAACGAGGCCGGGCTGGAGTTTCTTGTCACCGCGTGGTAGGCCGCAACCTCTCTCTCCCCGTCACGGAGAAGTATGCATAACACAAGACCCAAGAAGAAGAGAGCGTGCGGCGGAACTCCTATCTCTTTTAAGCCTCATGCACACTGGACGTTTTTTTGACGTTTTTACAGCAGCTGTTTTTGGCTGTAGATGTTTTTTTTCTACAGTCATTAAACTCTCCATCATGTTATCCTATGTGTTCATGCACACATAGGGTGTTATTAGCAGTTTTGGGCAGTGGCGTTTTTGAGCAGTAAAAAAACCCCCAAAACTAGTGGTTCTGAAAGACGTTTTTCAGCTGTAAAAACGCTGATAAATGCTGATAAACATTGATAAACGCTCAAAAAACGCTGCTCATCAGCGTTTTTTAACATTTTTGATCCATTGAAAAAAAATTAAAAAATTAAAAAATTCTTTAAAAAAACCTGCTAAAACGCTAACGTGGAAAAACGCTAAAAAACGCTATTACAAAAAGGTTGAAAAAAGTTGAAAAACTCACTGCAAAGCTACTGGCATTTTTATAACGTTATTATAATGTATAGTGTGCATGAGGCCTTTATAATCTCTCCCAGAAGTCCCCTGGACGGTAGCAAGTATCCCTGGGATATGTAGTCCTGGTGTATAGTTATACAATGGAACCGCCGGTCACAAAGACTACAAGCCCGACAATCCAGTGAGTTGGCTCGTAAATATGATGACAGTCACTGGCGTCCAGCATTAAAGGGATACAACTATAGATGATGAATAACGAGGAGGGCACATAATGTCACACTTATAGTCCACCATTGCTACACATAATTATCTTGCATACAGGCTGGAAGATATCTCTCTATAAATGCCTTTAGGCAAGTGTATGGTACCTTCAAATGCTACTCCTCCCTGGTGCATACTTTATTTTCCTGGGAAATGTCCAGAGAAATCCGGTTTTTCACCATTTTCCGCCGCCACCTGCTGCCGCTAGAGGTCCGCGGCTGGCGGATACATTGTCTCCGCCGGACGCCATTTTTAAGAAGACCAGGAACACCAGGAACAGGGCTGGGTGGCTAGATGGAGCTCCTGCATCGCCGCCCACCCTCCGTCCCACTCTGCCCCACTCTCCGCCTACCCCCTGCCCGCTTCACTCCGGCCACCGCCTGCCCCACTCCGCCCTGCTGCCGGTCTGTTATGGAAAGGGGCTTGGGTTCTATTGTAACTACGCGGCCGGCGGAGACCTACTAGGACAACTGATGTAAGGGGGGGCTCCGCTGGGGACACCTGATGTAAGGGGGGCTCCGCTGGGGACACCTGATGTAAGGGGGGGCTCCGCTGGGGACACCTGATGTAAGGGGGGCTCTGATGGGGACACCTGATGTAAGGGGGGCTCCGCTGGGGACACCTGATGTAAGGGGGGGCTCTGCTGGGGACACCTGATGTAAGGGGGGGCTCCGCTGGGGACATCTGATGTAAGGGGGGGCTCCGCTGGGGACATCTGATGTAAGGGGGGGCTGTGCTGGGGAGATCTGATGTAAGGGGGGCTCCACTGGGGACATCTGATGTAAGGGGTGGCTCCGCTGGGGACATCTAATGTAAGGGGGGGCTCCGCTGGGGACATCTGATATAAGGGGGGGCTGCGCTGGGGACATCTGATGTAAGGGGGTTCTCTGCTGGGGGCACCCTATGCAAGGACAGACTCTGCTGAGACACCTGATGCAAGGACGGATGGCTGGTGGCAGGCGACGTGGCAGGTGACATGCTCAGGGATCCCACTGATTCGGCATTATGGTGAGTTGAATGATTTAATTATATTTATATTACAATGTAATAATATAAATAATGCACTTCAATCATCCTGACACCATAACAACCATGGTTTCCGGGATGATTGAAGTGCTAACACCAGGTGTTTGGAGTATCTTTATTTGCTGATTGTTAAACATTCTGGAATACACATATTTCTATTGTTGTGTAGGATCTAGGGCTGCTGTCCCTCCATCCCTCTCCCCCCCCTTTCCCTCTCCATCCCTTATTCATTTCAGACTCTAACCACACCCCCTTTGAGCCACGCCCAATGAAGACACGCCCACTATTTTTTGCGGCTGCGCGCTTCACGTGCCGCATTTTTACTTTCCCCCTGTGCCACACCTACAAGCGGGGGTGTTGTATGGGGTCAGTCAGAGAGCCTGGAGCCAGAAAGTAGAGAGCAGCAGTAAAGAGTGTTCTTGCGCTCCCCTTCAGTGGAGGGGATGGAGAGGGATTCTTTCTAGTAGGACTCTAGTGGGCATCGTACATGGAGATAGGGAACTGGAAGTTTAAGGCTGGGTTCACACTAGTACGAATTGAATGCAGGTTTCCCCACATTCAGTTTGCACGACAGGAGATTGTGACCGGCTCTCGATGGAATCGGTTCACACAGCTCCGGAGCAGGTGCAGAGGGAATTGCACAGAAGTCTTGTGCGTCTTTGGCACCGTTTCAGGTCCAAATTTAGGCAAAACTTTGGGCATGATTCGTACAGTACTCCTGCTGCAGTGTGAACCCAGCCTAAAGCAGTAGTAAACCTTTGAAGAAAAAAAAAACGTTCCTCCAGAAAGGTAATATCATAATGTGCAAGTATGCATTACATACCTTAAAACGAAGCCATCCAGTGGCACGCTGTCACCGCTGACAGGGCTTCCATCTTCACCCAGTCTTCCTTCCAGGTTTGCATGCTCTGCCCGCTTGAATGCCTGAGCCGAAATGAGGTCACTACTGCACATGAGTCACTGCCACAGCGCAGAGCTCCGAAGGAACGGCATCAGTATGCCATTCCTTCATAGCGCCGGTGACGGCACTGATTGCCCAACAAGCAAATATCTCCTAAACGATGCATGTTTAGGAGATATTCATTTTACCTACAGCTATCTGTGGACAGTGTGAGTACACTTATGTCATTGGTCATATGGTGACAACGCTCATTCACCTTACTCTTATGGAAGAGCAGTGTTGCCACCCAAGGCTTCTCTTCTGATTTAGATCATAAACAGTTCCCCCTCTCCACATCTTTATTACATGGGGGAAAGTTATGATCGCTTAGAAAGGAGAGATTTAAAAGGCAAAAGAAGACATTGAGATTTTAGTTCCCTGCACAGAAAGTTACAAGGATACTGGATTCCTATCAGGATCAACAGGGAATTCTTCTTTACTGGCAGAAAATGTTCTTAATCTGACAAAAAGAGAGCTAATTAGGGTTGCCACCTGTACGGGTTTGACTCGGACAGTCCAGTCCGGTCCACCTGAAACCTGGACACAATATACCTCCAGTAAAGTCGGGTAAATCTGTCCCAGTGCAGTGAGGGAACTCAGAGGGGTATCCTCTGGAATTCCTGTCAGCTGCTCTTATTGTTCTGTGTGCTCTCTGCTCTGCCTTCTGCTCCGCCAGTACCTTCTGCCCTCCCGCCCAACTGAATGATCTGCTTTGCAGTCATTGGTTGCTAGGACCGCCGGTGTCCTAGCAACCAATGACACTTTTGCACAGTGCACATGGCATTTTCCGATCCACCTCCCAGCTCTGCCCCCTAACTCCGGCTAGCTCCCAGCCTCCCACACACTCACTGGCTTTTAGTTGCAGCGACTGCAGAGTCCCTCCCACCGCTAAGGTATTAGACAGTCTTATAAAAAAGGGCAGGGGGTGCTGTTATAAGGGGGTGATCTCTATCTAATGGAGATCTCTAAGGAAGGGGGGCACTGATAAAAGGGCACTGTGTGTGGGGGATGCTGACTGCTGATCTAGATCAGCAGTCAGCACCCCCCCCCCCCCATTAGAGCCCCCCATTATATCAGATTCACGTTTTATTAGCACCCCCTTACAGACCCCCATTAGATCAGAGTCCCTTTATATTAGCACTCCGTTTAGAGACCCCCTTACTAGATCAGAGTCTTCTTATATCAGTCTTTGGTCTCTAAGGGGGTTGGCTGATCTAAAAAAAATAAAAATTGCTATGCGCCGTTAAAGTGTTTGGGTTTGGCTTGAAGAAAAAGCGGCAACCCTAAAACGAATGTAGCCAAAGACTGGTAACTATAAAAAGTTTTTTTTTCTTGGGTAGCTATTATGTCAGTGGTAGCACCAGCTTGTACACAAACTCCCAGCTGTTATAGCAGCTGAGATTGAGGTTTTGCATTAGTATATCAGTCAGCTTTCACCTAGAAGTGATTTACAGCCATCCAATCACTTCTATACATTGGTAATGCAGGTGACCCTCTCCTCCCCCCACTGTATGCCCAAGATCATCAGTCCCTTCTGGGTGCCTAGGACATCCAGGGTGGCTATCAGGATAGAGAGCGGTGCAAGATCAGCCTTATGAACCTGAGGGGTAGGGATGAGCTAAGGATGATCCGAGTTTGGCCGTAACCTGCAGGCTGCTGGGGATGCTGTTGACATCATTGACCTAATATGGTCACATGGCCATATTTGGACAATATCATTGACCAAATATGGTCATTTCAGCTCATCCTTATTTGAGGGGAGCTGAATGTAGGAGACACCGTCAGAAACGTGTTGAAGCTTTTTTCGGCCGGGTCACACCATGCCCACACATGAATCGCACAGGAACACATTGTGCATCCCTGTGCGATTCACATGCGGTTCTGTGCAGTGCGATGTCAGCCCATTAATTTTAAATGGGCTACAACTGCACCGCACCAAAAGCATTGCAAACCAGGTACAAAAGTACCATGCGATCCAGTGCGGGCAAACACACTGCTTTTGAGACCTGCATTTGGGATGTCGTTAACTTTGTATTGACACTGACACCTGCTGCAAATTGCAATTGTATTGCGTTTTGCATGAGGCGTGGATCGCACAGGAACGCACAGCGGCCATAATGTGAACCGGCCCTTGGGACTTATCTCCTACATTCAAGATCTTCAAGTCATTAATACTTTATATTGAAAATATTTTTACTAGTTGCTCTCTATTCTTTATGGAATCTCTGCATCACAAATGTGGATGTTGCGTATTTTTGCAGCAGGGAGTTAAAAGATGTCACTTTTTTCAGGAGAAATTATTTTATTCATGGTAGATGACTAGAATCACCCCTGGCCAACTGGCAAGATCTGCTGGCACCAGCTTGTATTTCACATGCTAAGAGTTGCATAATGTTACATCCGCACTTTACAAAAGTGCTACAGCACCCTCTAGGGGTCACTTGAAACAACTCTATTGATTGGTAATAATAGACAGAGATATAAATAAAGTATTTAAAAGAGAAGATGTGATTTAAGAGTCCAGGAATTTGCTGACTACCTCTTGTTTTACAGTCCTGTAAAAACCTAAATTGAAACAATGGGGTTTTGCTTTACAGGAGTTAGTGTCCACAGACACAGCTGTATCATTTGGGCAGTAAACCTTCTCCCTGAAAAGAAGGATCAAACTTTTTGGAAAGTTTAATATATCGTTTATCTTGGAGGCCTTTCAGAAGAATAGATTATTTTTCTAAAGTTGCTTGGATTGTCTTTGCTTCAACTAAAATATAAAAGTCTTATACCATCTGCTTCACGCCAGCAGGAATAACATACTGTACATGAAAGGCACCCCATCATAAAACTGTGGGTGTTTTATAAAGACGGGATCAAAGAAAAGAGACACTATGCACTTGCTGCCAATTAGATTGCACCTTTTATATTAAGCAGGGAATCTGGTTACCATAAGCCACTAACTTTGTTTCTAGTTTTCTTTTTTTATTGTTTCAACATACAGTATCTAAGGCTGGCCATACATGTTCAATCTTCTTGTACAAATTTCCTTTAGATTTGCCTAAAACCATATAATATGAGGTCAAAACTAAACAACACTTTCACTTGTATCCAATTAGGCAGGCCCTTGCACTACATACAGTCAGGTCCATAAATATTGGGACATCGACACAATTCTAATCTTTTTGGCTCTATACACCACCACAATGGATTTGAAATGAAACGAACAAGATGTGCTTTAACTGCAGACTTTCAGCTTTAATTTGAGGGTATTTACATCCAAATCAGGGGAACGGTGTAGGAATTACAACAGTTTGTTTATGTGCCTCCCACTTTTTAAGGGACCAAAAGTAATGGGACAGATTAACAATCATTCATCAAACTTTCACTTTTTAATACTTGGTTGCAAATCCTTTGCAGTCAATTACAGCCTGAAGTCTGGAATGCATAGACATCAGCAGATGCTGGGTTTCATCCCTGGTGATGCTCTGCCAGGCCTCTACTGCAACTGTCTTCAGTTCCTGCTTGTTCTTGGGGCATTTTCCCTTCAGTTTTGTCTTCAGCAAGTGAAATGTATGCTCAATCGGATTCAGGTCAGGTGATTGACTTGGCCATTGCATAACATTCCACTCCTTTCCCTTAAAAAACTCTTTGGTTGCTTTCGCAGTATGCTTCGGGTCATTGTCCATCTGCACTGTGAAGCGCCGTCCAATGAGTTCTGAAGCATTTTGCTGAATATGAGCAGATAATATTGCCCGAAACACTTCAGAATTCATCCTGCTGCTTTTGTCAGCAGTCACATCATCAATAAATACAAGAGAACCAGTTCCATTGGCAGCCATACATGCCCACGTCATGACACTACCACCACCATGCTTCACTGATGAGGTGGTATCATGAGCAGTTCCTTTCCTTCTCCATACTCTTCTCTTCCCATCACTCTGGTACACGTTTATCTTGGTCTCATCTGTCTATAGGATGTTGTTCCAGAACTGTGAAGGCTTTTTTGGCTGTTGTTTGGCAAACTCTAATCTGGCATTCCTGTTTAGAATTGCGTTGATGTCCCAATATTTATGGACCTGACTGTAGTTTAAGGTAAATCGAAAGAAAATTCTACAGAAAATTGTATATTGTATGGCCAGCCTAACGCACTCATTTTTTTTCCTGAGGTCTTTAAAAGTAAAGAGCAAGTTCCCTTTTTCAAACTAAAGTCCTATTCCACCCTCTGCACTTGCCATCAAAATTTCAAGTAGAAAGTTAAAATCCAAGTGATTTTTTTACTGCCTCCCACAGCTAGCCTTGCAATTACCGTATTTATCGGCGTATAACACGTGACGGCATATAATATGCACCCTCATTTTAAAAGGGAAGTTTCAGGAAAAAAACATATTTTTAAAATAAACGACTTTGAAGCAAATTAAGGGTCAGTGCCCATCAATGTCCATCTGCAGCCTGATTCTTGTCCTCAATGCAGCCTAAATAAAGTCCTCAATGCAGCCTGATCAATGCATCAATGCCGCCTAATTATTGTCCTCAATGCAGCCCAAATAAAGTCCCCAATGCAGCCTGATCAATGCATCAATGCCGCCTAATTATTGTCCTCAATGCAGCCCAAATAAAGTCCTCAGTGCAGCCTGATTATTGTCCTCAATGCAGCCTGATTAATGCCTTTTTCTAAACTACAGTCATTTGCAGCATCACCATTTCCCTCACGAGCAGCCCGATTCAGGAAATCACAGAGCCGTCATCTCCTCTCCACTCGGCTCTCACGTCACACACGCACAGTCCCGCCTCCACCATCGGCATTGGACCAGCTCCTGTGATAGGCAGAACACTGGTCCAATGCCGGTGGCGGAGGTGGGACTGTGTGTGTGTAACGTGAGAGCCGTGTGGAGAGGAGATGACGGCTCGTGAGGTACGCTGTCGGCGTATAACACGCACCCCTGATTTGCCCTACGATTTTCAGGGGAAAAAAGTGTGTGTTATACGCCGATAAATAGTATATATTTTCTGGCACTATGCTGTCTTTTAAATGTCTACATAAGCCTTAGGCTTGCCATAAACATTACAATGAAATTGTACCATCTCTTTACAATCAAATTCATGTCTTTCAAAATTATGTAATGTGAAAGGCTGCCTAAAAAAAATCTATTCAATTTGTATCCAGTCGGGCAGGCCTTTGCACTAGATGCACTATATTGTCTTTACACGCACGTGATCTTTAATGGCATCCCAGTCTTAGTCTGTAGGGTTCAATATTGAGTTTGCCTGTCCTTTGCAGCTATAACAGCTTTAACTCTTCTGGGAAAGCTGTCCACAAGGTTTAGGAGTGTGTCTATGGGAATGTTTGACCATTCTTCAAAATTATTTGGTGAAGGTGGATTATAGTGTGGGAGTGTTTTTCAGGGGTTGAGCTTGGCCCCTTCCAGTGTCGCTTCCCCTGGTGACAGGATGGATACCAATGCATATTTTTAACGTTACTGGCCGATGTGTATATACCTCCTATTATAGATATTATGTGAGTGCAACAAACAACAATTTACCAATCTTAATTGTATATGTGAACAGGATAATACCTCAATGATGCTCATGATGTTGTTTTTTCATTGTAGAAGTGTTTTTGTTATACCTATTGTGCATCCCTGAAGAAAGAATCCACTTCTGAAACGCGTTAGCTGATTCTATTCCCATTGGTCATAAATGACCACTACAATACTACTACAATAATACCAGAACATGTAGAACATTGTTCACGTATTGATTCTTTCCTTGCTTGTTGTTATGACAATACATCAGCTGCAATTTACCTTTTAACTATATTGTTTAATAAACATTGGATTTTAGCTTTAATTATCATTTCTTTATTTGTATAACAACCATAACATTTTGGGCCCCAAAAGTCCCTTTAAGGGGGTATTTTCCTCTATTTTACTCTTTATGTAGCGGTACCCCCATAGGGGCTGTTAAGCGGTGTGTCCCACCTGTCACCCTGCCCAACCCGGTGTTCACCTCTCAGACACTCCAAGACAGAAAACAGTCCATGTGCTTGTTTCTTTATGTTTTATTGAGGGATTTGAACTTGGATGGGGTATAGAAAGTATGGGATGCCCAAATAAACTTTGCAGAACTTGCTATATATATATAGCAATATATATATATACACACACACACACACTCCTTTTCTCCTCCTGCACATCACTTCCTCTCTAATGTTCCTCCTGTCTCCTCCTGCACATCGCTTCCTCTCTAATGATCCAGATACCAGATACTAATGGTGATTAGGCCTTACACTGCATGTCACCAGCCCTCTCCTGGCTGCGACCAGTTGTTCCTCTCCTTGGAGACTTGCCCGGCGATGCTCTCTCCTGCTGTCCTCTCTTGCTCCTCCAGAACCTTCACAATTTCTTAAAGGGCTCAATTTGCACCCCCCCCCCCCCCCCCAAAGGTCCTGACAGCCTAGCATTCCATCTCCAAGCTCTGAACAGCTCCAACTCCTCCTCAGCTGGGCTGACCCTGGGTATTTAAGGAGGCCTGCCCCCTGCCAATCCAAGTTGGGGATAGGTCAGTATGATGATTTAACACCAAGATTAAGCAGAAAGCAAAAGCTTGAACATGAGCCTGGTCTTTATTCAGCAGCATCCTTTTTACAGGACTCACCATAGCTCCCCGCCTTCAGATCACTTGACCAAAACTGTTAACTGTTTCCTAACATGCATAAAGAACTAGGCATAACAATTGAACTTGAATTATAACATAAAGCATACACATCATTATATCTTCCCTCTCAAGTATGAAGCATTTAATATGAGACAAAGTCCCTCCATATCTTTGGTTTAATAGCTCGACCAGAGCAAGAGAAAGTAATTGCTGGCTTATCATCTGTAGCATTGGTGTCCAGTTGAGAGTCACTCCCAGCATCATCACATGCTGATACGTTTATGCTATCCTCTGTATCCTCAGTAGACTCAATGTTTACTGTGCCAGCAAGCGCTTGTTCTTTATCTCCATTGTCATGTCACATCATGATGATGTATCCGCAGCAGTGTCTGGACGAAGATGACGCCTGTTTCATCTCAGTTTCTGTCCACACTTGGTCTCGATTATATATGATTTTGGTGAATTGGCTTCTTTGACAATACAAGCAGGTTCCCATGTATTCCCAGTGACTCTGTGTCGCACAGCTTGCCCAGCAGAGAGTGGACGAAGGGATTTTGTAGATTTATCAAAATACAGTTTTTGCCTTTTCATGTTTATGATCCTCTAAGTTGTTACTCGATCCTGTGCAATAGACTGAGGCTGCAATTTCTGTGGTGCAATAGGCACTGTGGTCCTCAGTGTTCTACCCATTAGCAGCTGTGCAGGTGAGCATAAACCTTCAATAGGTGTTGCACGATAGTTTAACAGTCCTAGGTACACATCCTGCCCTGATGATTGCGCTTTCAGTATAATGGATTTGGCTATGCCAACATACTTCTCTGCTAGACCATTGGCCTGTGGGTGATAGGGGCTTGTGGGTTTGTGCCTGATTCCCCATTCACACAGGAAGCACTGGAACTCAGAACATGAGAATTGTGGCCCATTATCAGACACAAGTTCTTTACACACTCCATGTCTTGAAAGTATTGTTTTGAAAGCACATATGACTGTTGATGCTTTTAAATTTCTCAGCTGCACTAGCTTAAAGTATTTGCTGTAGTAATCTACTACTATCAGGTAATGGTTGTCCTCAAAATGAAAAATATCTGTAGCCAGTCTCTGCCATGCCCGTGAAGGAGCATTCCATGATGTAAGAGGTTCCTTTGCATTGTGTTTTTGAAATGTCTAGCAGATTTCACACTTCTTCACAAGTGTCTCAATATCAAAGTCCAAATTAGGCCAGTAGACCAACTCCCAAGCTCTGTGCTTATACAGAGTGATGCCCAAATGCCCCTGGTGGATTTGTTTCAGTACTTCTGCCTACTGGGAATGAGAATACGGTCACCCATAAATATGATATCCGAATGAATGTATAGCTCATCTTTCATAGGCCAGAATCCCTGTAGTTCAGGACACAGCTTCTTTAGTTTTTCTGGCCAGCCATTGCACATGACATGAGTTAGTTTTTCTAGGACTTTATCCTGTTTGGTGTCTTGTCTTATCTTCTCCAGCCGTACATCCGATATTGGAATGTTCGCTAGTACTGTATGTACCTGTTCTTCAAACTCAGGTTCATCCCATGCTTCATGTCCTAGAAACACCCTAGACAGGGTATCTGCCATTGGAATTTCTTTTCCAGGCTTATACTTTACTGTTAGATCATACTGCTGTAATTTCATAACCATCCGCTGCAGACGTGGAGGTGTAGAAGCTAGTGATTTCTGTAGGATGTGCTCCAATGGCTTGGGGTCTGTTTCCACAACTACCGGGCGACCATATATGTACATATATGTGAAATTTCTCACATCCATTCACAATAGCCAGCATCTCTTTCTCAGTTTGGGCATAATTGGCTTGCGTTGTGGTCAGTGCTCGTGAAGCATATGCCACAGGATGTTCTTGTTAAGTCAGTACAGCACCTAACCCAAACTGGGATGCATCCACTTGAAGTACAGTGTCACAGTTTACGTCAAAATATTTCAGTATTGGCCCTGGATGTTTAGTGATCAGTTTTTTCACTTTGTCGAAAGTCTTTTCCATGTTTGCATCCCAACACCAAACAGCATCCTTCTGTAGCAGTGTATGTAGCGGTGCTATCTGTTGAGCAAAGCCCTGAGAGAATTTGAATAGATAGTTGAAAATACCTAGTAATGTCTCCAGCTCATTTCTGGAGGTTGGAGGTTCATGTTAAAGAGGAGTTCTCATTTAAAAAAAATAAAATAAAAGTCAGCAGCTACAAATACTGCAGCTGCTGACTTTTAATTGGACACTTACCTGTCCCAGGGTCCAGCGATGCGGGGGATCGAAGCCCCACGCATCTCCCCCTCTGTTCGGCGGCGCCGGCATTGCAACTGTGGGTGCCGGGCTGTGGCTTCACAGCCGGGCACCCACTGCGCATGCGCGAGCGGTGCCACGCACCGTGATTGGCCACTCAGTCATCTGGGACCTGTAATGGGTCCCAGATGATTGACAAGAGGGAGGGAGCAGAGCTGTGCCCTTGCTGTGCCGGGGGGAAGTGATGTCACCAGCCCAGGCACTGAAAGAGGCAGACTACGAGGGACCCCCTAGCAACAGGCATTTAGAGGTAAGTTAAAAAAAAAATTGGAACACCACTTTAAGAACTGCTGTAATCTTCTTTGGATCAGGCTTCAAACCCTCTTTGGTTAGTAGGTGTCCAACATATGTAACGTCTTCTACCCCAATTTGCATTTTGTTTGGATTGAGTGTAAGATTCTTCTCATGACACCGATTGAGCAAAGCAGTAAGGTTTTTGTCATGATCAATTTGATCCTTTCCATAGACCAACAAATCATCAACTATTACTTCAACACCCTGTAGACCAGCGATCAATTCGTGTGATTTCTTTTGAAATATTTCCTGTGCAGATGCTATGCCGAAAGGTACCCTTGTGAAGCCCCATCGACCCAAAGGGGAGGTAAAAGTGGTCAAGTAACTGCTGGCTTCATCAAGACACAATTGCCAGTAACCCGAACGGGTGTCTAGTACGCTAAATACTGTTGCTCCTACTAGCTTGTGCTCTATATCCTCTATGGTGGGAAGTTTGTAGTGTTCTCTCATTATGACTTTATTCAAATCATGTGGGTCAATGCATATACGAATTGCACCTGTGTTCTTCTCCACCACAACCATAGAACTGACCCATTCCGATGGTTCTGTGACCTTTTTTTACTACTCCCAGCTTCTCCATCCTAGTCAGTTCTTGTCTGACTTTATCCACAAGAGTTAAAGGTATTCTTCTTGGGATGTGAACGACAGGCTGTGCACCCTCTTTTATACGTATGTGGCTTACACCCGGGAGGCACCCCAGGCCCTTGAATAGATCACAGTACTCACGTTTAATGTCAGCCTCTGTCAGACCTCTGTGCCCACTATCCACAGTCTTTATGATCTTCACAAGTCCAATCTCTTTACTTGTTCTAAGACCTAGCACTGCTGGGGCTTGTGTTTCTATCACAAACAATTGTAAAACCTTTTCAGATCCCTTGTATGAACATTTTGCATGACAGCAACCCATTACTTTCAGCTTTTCACCACCATATCCCATTAGTTTCGGTAGGTCCTGAGTCTCTAAGGGGGATTCCTTACTGACTTGTTCCAGGTATATGTGGCTTGGCACACAATTTACTTGTGCTCCTGTATCTATTTTAAATGTGATTGGAGTTTTGTTAGCCCCTATCTGTAATGTTACAGTTGCTTCATATGCAGACTGTTGTGTTTTTTGTACTGCTGCAAGATATATTGGGGTGCAGGCTGAGTCTGACCCTGCATTGTCATCATTGTCCTCTATGGCATGTACAGAACATGTTTTTGACCTTCCAGTTTGTGAAGACAGTTTACACACCCTGGCAAAATGTCCTCTTTTCTTGCAATTATTGCATATCTGCCCCCTTGCCGGACAGACACTATTTTTATGGTGCATGTTTCCACAATATCCACACTCTTCTAGTTTGTTACTTGTCCCAGTGCCATAGGTGTTCTTTATTCCTTTGTGTGTTCTGTCTTGCCCATATCTGCTGCTGTGATTTTCTATAGCATTAATCTGGAGCTGTGTTCCTTCCAGTACCTGCATGTCCTTTCTTGACATTTCATATGCTCTGGCAATCCTTATGGCTTTCTCAATATTTAAGTCTTCTTCCTGCAGTAGCTTTTCCCGAACTTCCTTAAACTTACTGCCCATCAAAATGCGGTCTTTTATCATATCTCCAGTATCATAGAAAGCACAGTCTTTGGCAAGCAAGCGCAGCTGTGTCACCCATTCATCCACAGACTCACCTCCACACTGGTTCCTCTCATAAAACAGTTTCTTTTGCACTATGGAGTTTCTCCTTGGGTTGCAGAATGCCTCAAACTTTGCAAACAGTACCTCTGTTTTCTTTTTGTCCTCTGCAGTGATCTCCCCACTTGCTTGCCAGGCTCGACACACATCATGGCCTTTTTGTCCCACACATATCAGAAAGTGAGCTGCTTTCTGCTGATAAGACCATTTATCTGCATCTGGTCCTGCAAACACAAGCTCTATCAGCTCCCTCCATTGTGACCAGTTTTCAAATACATTCCCTAATTCCAAATCTAGGGATGGAATGTTCTTTGTGTTGCTGTTTGCTGCCATGACTCTTCTGGTACCATGTGATGATTTAACACCAAGATTAAGCAGACAGCAAAAACTTGAACATGAGCCTGGTTTTTATTCAGCAGCATCCATCTTACAGGACTCACCATACAGTGGCGGAATTACCAGGGTCGCAACAGTTGCAGTTGTGACGGGGCCTCGGCATTCTGCCACTGTGGGGGCCCAGCAGGGTTGCTCTTCACACACGGCTCTGAGCGGAGATCGTGTGTCATAGAACAATAGCACATAGACACCGGCGGCATTAACGTTCTACTTTCCCGTCCGTCCTCTCTGGCAGGGGATGAGAGAGGACACAGCTGATCTCACAGCTCCCCCTTCTCCCCCCTCCCTCTCCTGTGTGCTCCGCGGGAAATGTGAGCTCCTTAGCTTCACACTTGGCTGCCCGCGGAGCACACAGGAGAGGGAGGGGGGAGAAGGGGGAGCAGTGAGATCAGCTGTGTCCTCTCTCATCCCCTGCCAGAGAGGACAGACGGGCAAGTAGAACGTTAATGCCGCCGGTGTCTCTGTGCTGTTGTTCTATGACACAAGATCTCCACTCAGAGCCGTGCTGTCCTGAGAAGGCAGACGGCACTGATGAAAATTAATAGCAGGCACTGATGAGCATTGATAGAAG
Source organism: Lithobates clamitans (assembly GCA_037952925.1). NCBI lineage: Eukaryota > Metazoa > Chordata > Amphibia > Anura > Ranidae > Lithobates > Lithobates clamitans. The sequence goes on along the minus strand of JBBGZY010001812.1, from coordinate 1,027,764 downwards.
GCACTGATGAGCACTGATAAGCACTAATAGAAGGCACTGATGAGCACTAATAGAAGGCACTGATGACCACTGATGAGCACTGATAGAAGGCACTGATGAGCACTGATAGAAGGCACTGATGAGCACTAATAGAAGGCACTGATGAGCACTAATAGAAGGCACTGATGAGAACTGATGAGCACTAATAGAAGGCACCGATGAGCACTGATGAGCACTAATAGAAGGCAATGATGAGCACTGATGAGCACTGATAGAAGGCACTGATGAGCACTAATAGAAGGCACTGTTGAGCACTGATAGAAGGCACTGATGAGCACTGATAGAAGGCACTGTTGAGCACTGATAGAAGGCACTGATGAGCACTGATAGACGGCACTGATGATCATTGATAGAAGGCACTGATGGGCACTGATGAGCACTGATAGAAGGCACTGATAAGCACTGATGGAAGGCACTGATGGGCACTGATGAGCACTGATAGAAGGCACTGATGAGCACTGTTAGAAGGCACTGATGAGCACTGATAGAATGCACTGATGAGCACTGATAGACGGCACTGATTAGCACTGATAGAAGGCAGTGATGAGCACTGATAGAAGGCACTGATGAGCACTGATAGAAGGCACTGATGAGCACTGATAGAAGGCACTGATGGGCATTGATGAGCACTGATAGAAGGCACTGATGAGCTCTGTTAGAAGGCACTGATGAGCATAGAAGGCACTGATGGGCACTGATAGAAGGCACTGATGGACACTGATACAAGGCACTGATGGGCACTGATAGGAGGCACTGATGGGCACTGATAGGAGGCACTGATGGGCACTGATAGGAGGCACTGATGAGCACTGATAGGAGGCACTGATGAGCACTGATAGGCCACATTGATGAGCACTGATAGGCAGCACTGATAGGTGGCATTGATGGGCACTGATAGGTGGTACTGATGGGCACTGAGGAACACTGATAGGCAGAACTCAGGCAGTATTGATGGGCTTTGATGGGCAGCATTGAAGAGTACTGATAGGTGGCACTGATGGACGCTGTTAGGCGGCATTAATGAGCACTGATAAGTGGTGCTGATAGGCAGAATTGATGGGCACTAATAAGCAGGATTAATGAGCACTGATAGGTAACACTTGTAGGTGGAAGTGATGGGCACTGATAGGCGGCATTGATGAGCACTGATAGGCAGCACTGATGGGCACTGATAGATGGCACTGATGATTGAGGCACTGATTATCAGTGTAAACAATTTACTGACATTCTTGACAGTTAACGGCAGTCCTTTCCTAACACAGACACAGCGTGTGAGGAAAGGGCTGTGGATAACCGGCAAGTCTGTTTACATGCGATCAGCTGATCACATGGCAAAGGGCCGATGTGGTTGCGCTGGATGCATGTCCCAGGGGTCATGCAGGAAGCACGGTTTTGGGAGGATGTCCATGGACACCCTCCCAAAATTGGAAGCCCGGGGCTCGGATGGAAGGGGGGCCCATCATGGTTTCTTGCACCGGGGCCCTGAAGGTTCTAGTTACGCCTCTGTCACCATAGCTCCCCCAGATCACATGACCAAAACTGTTAACTGTTTCCTAACATGCATAAGGAACTAGGCATAACAATTGAACTTGAATTATAACATAAAGCATACACATCATTACAGTCAGGGCCTCCTCAGAACACCCCAGGCAGCTCCACCTCTCCTCTCCTCCTCTCTTTCTAGAATCCTCTACAATCAAATCAAGTAGAATCCTCTAGAATGAAGAGGGAGGTCTCAGTTATGCTGCCTGTGAGTCATCATCTGCTACCCTGAGCCACTCCCAGCCCAGACCAAATCAAAACAAACAGGCCTGGCTGCCATCCAGGCCTGCCTAAATTTAACTACCCTTCAAAAAAATCTCACTCTAGCACCTACCTATCTAGAGGATGCTACATTTAATTTAAATGGCTGAAGGTATACATTTTTGTCAGAACATTCCAGTGGAATTGGTAAAAGTCCAACGTTTTGACAACAGTTCACACCTTTAGCCATATGAATTAAATGATTAATACCTATGAAGCCTTCTTGACACCAAGGATGGGTTTATGTAACTAGAACTACTGTAATTGGTTCTACAGCTTCCACCTTTCTCATCCTGGTCTTGGACAATAACATCAGCTTTTCCATGGTGATTGGTTAAGGTGTCTCTGATGTGTGTGTGGATATAAATGTGAGGGTATTTTTTCTGAAAATCACTAGAACTGAAGAAGGGGCTTTGCTAATCTACAAAATATCTTCAACATTACAGAAAAGGTATAGTTGAATGAGATTACGTCTAGATATACCATGCCCTTGAAGAATGGGAACATTGACAGATTTGGCTTCAGAGGCTCCATAGTGACAGCTGTGAAAGGCCGGGCAGTAAAAAGTTTACTTCGTCAGCATCTGAGGTCTATAATTGTACTAAAACTTGTACTAGAACTATAACTTGATGAACAGGTTAGGAGATTGGCTTTTGACCTTTGTTCTAAAAGAGCACGTATCCTTTAACCTAGATTCATGGCTTGGTGATTTACTTCATGAACAAAAATACTTCTTCAATGTGCTGATGAGCATTTCAGATGAGGGTGGAGGACATTGAATACCAGTCAGTCCTGAGCACTAGCACTTACACCCAACTGGTTATACAATGATGATCGTTGCATGCATGTAAAATACATTTTTCCTGAACTTCAAACCTCTAATATATGTAAATGCATTCCATAGCTACGTGTGAACACAGACAGGCTGATCCACTAAGTAAGCAATTGCCTAGCAAACCACTACTCTCGAATAGTCAATCAGGTTATAGGGACATACCCGACTGGGCATTTAAACCCCAGGGGCCCACACATTTTCCAATTTTAATGTTCAATCCATCAGATCTCTCCACATTCCAAAAATAAAATGGGGAAAAAGACCTACCTGTTTGTGTTCACACTTAAAGCATCATTGCCATCACTTAAAGCAGAACTCCAGTCAAATAATAACTAAATAAAAATGAATAGCCCTTAAAAAGAAAAAAAAAACACTTCTTCTGGTGGGGGAGCTACCTAACATGAAGTTGGCTTTTAAATTGATCAGTTGGTAAGTCATACAGGATTTCCAAAAGCAGTAACATTTTTTGTAGCACCCTCCTAACTAGGTTGCTAGATAAATTTAGTTTCTGGGCTTGTTCTGTAATTAACAGAGCACAGATTGTTAGGTTTGATCTGTTTGAGGTTTTACAGGCGGGGTGTTTGATTGCTTCCCTGATAGCTTCTATAGCTTAGAGAGGGAAAATTCAAATAACCAGCTTAAATATTGATCAGAGCCTAGATCATTCCTGGGGAGGTGTATCCGGGTGGTGGCTGGGCAGCTGATAAACAGTCTGAAGCCCTGGATAGATTGTCTTTCCCAGGAAGGAGAGTTCCCAGCGTCGGGGGGCTGTCGCCCCTGAGGCAGCTAAAGGATTGGGTTGCTATTCTGCAGGGTTTTAGGAGCTACAGTGCTGGGACCTAGAAGTAGCCTGGATCTGGCCACAAGCTTTCTTCAAGGGATCCAGTCTGGAGAAGGATTGTCCCCATCACTGGTGTCCAGAGGAAACTAGAAGGAGGCAGCAGTCCTGGGGACTTGTGAGTAGAGACCCTAAAAGTGATCCCTGTAACTGCAGTGTATGGAAGATGGGCTGGGCACCAGCAAGTATACATTGGGACAAGATACCAGATGCTAGTGTGTTTTGACCCCCCCCCCACACACACACACGCACACACACACACACACACACACGCACACGGTCCTCAGCTGTGAGGGAATAGACTATTCACATTTACATTTACTTTGGGGGAAGATTGTCCTCTAACTGTTGTTTGCTATTAATTTTTAGAGTACCCCATGTTCCAATATCTCTCCTGTTACAAGTTCTTCAAGCTATAAATCATAAAAAGACAACCTCCAGACCACATATGTCAAGCACAAGGCCCACTGGGCCATGTCATGTGGCCCTCGCATCCAGTTGTGCAGCCACTACATGGCTGAATTCTATCTTGTCACCTTTGGCTCTCACCCTCTGCTCCCATTCCCTGCTGTCACTTGTAAAAACAGAAGCATTCTGTGTTTGCAAGGGACAGCTTTGCTCAGCGGCTCCCGGATCTAACAGATCCCTGCATGGGCTCATGGCGGGGCCAGATCTCCAGAGAGAGAAAGAGAACGATCTCCCTGCAAGGTGCACTGCCTACACAGGGAGGTACTAAACTGGGCCAGGTAGGAGAGAGATATGCTTGGGGGGAGGGGGGGGAGTTGCACACCCTGCACTCTGTAGACAGCACACCTCTGACTTCTGTACAAAGCACACCCCTGAAAACGGCACTCTGTGCGTAGCACACCCTAAACCCTGCATTCTGTACATGGGCACACCCTGAACTCTGCATTCTTTACATAACACACTCCTGAACCCTGCACTCTGTACCCCAGGTACAATGGGCCCTGGGGGGGGCAACCATATTGCTGATGTGGCCCCCAACAAAATTGAGTTTGACACTCATGCCCTACACTGTATACATACCTCCCAACATTTTGAGATGGGAATGAGGGACACCTACTACCAAACGTATGTAGGCATAGGACACGCCCCCTTCCACATCCCCTTAAAGGAGAATTAACCCCAAAAAAAGGTTAATTAAATCCACATGGGCATTTTTTTTACCACTACTATTCCTTTATATTGGCTTTTAAAATTTACAAATGCAGCAATTTAGAATTTGGGTGAAAAGTTTAGCACTGCATTTTATATACAACTATATGGATCAGACCAAAATGAGGGACAAATGCAGATGAAAAAGGGACAGAGGGACATTGCTCCAAATTAGGGACAGTCTCTCGAAATCAGGGACAGTTGGGAGCTATGTGTATATTGGAGCCCGAGTGAATGGACTGTTTCTTGGGGTACTGGTGGCCTCTGTACTGCTTGGGAAAGAACCAGGTAAATTCAGCGGCCCTTGAGGGGGTAGCAATACATTTTATATTAATTTTACTGTATTTCACTCAAACATTTATTGGATTAAGAAATGAAAAACACAGTGTGGAAGATTTTTAAGGTAAGCCTGAACCAATAAAACATTTAAAGGATAAGTTCACCTTTCTACAAAAAAATAAATGCACATCTTTTTGCAGGTAAAAAAATGTGCATTTATTATTTATTGTAGTAGGAGCCTGTAAAGCATTGTGTAGCGGTACCCCCGTAGGGGCTGCTGAGTGATGTGGCCCACCTGTCACCCTGCCCTGCCCAGCCCTAGACACTCCAAGACAATGAACAAGTCCATCAACTTTGTTTTTGTATTTTTTGAGGGATTAGAACTTGGATGGGGTTAAGGAATTCATGGGATGCCCAGAAAATGATTCTTGCATGGTATGAGACAATTCAGATATTCTCCCTCTGCACTACACTTTCTGCAAGACTATCTCTCCCTCTCCCTCCAGCACAGTTCTTTAGGCTCATGGTTGGGCCTAACTCTGGTTTCAGCCAGGCCTTAGCAAAGTTACATATTACAGGCAGGGACTGCGGGCCCCTTAGGTGTAGCAACAATAATAGAAAAGTCTTTAGTGCTAGCTGTCAGCCCTTTGCAGACAGCAAACAAATACTCTTGCGCACAAGTGTGTTGATCAGGTGATCTAAAGTTCAGGGTGGATAATGTCTCAGGCCTTGCTGCCCTCCAGGATAGAGGTATCCTAGCAATCAGAAAGAAAATAGAAAATTGAGGGCGCACCGGCCTTGTGCATTATCCTTTGATATGTTTATTAAAGGAAAGAATGAAAACTACTCACAAGCATATGAAAGGAACCACAATATAAAAGCCTTTAACTTATGGCAATCCATCTAATAGTAGCAGTCTCCAGATGACGAGAGAGAGGACATATGAATCACTGCTATCTAATGCGTTTCGAAGGGATACCTTCTTCCTCAGAGCCTACAGGCTACACGTATCCCTTCAAAACGCGTCAGCCAGCTGTGATTCGTATGTCCTCTCTCTCGTCATCTAGAGACTGCTACTACTAGATGGATTGCCACAAGCCCTTTGCAGACCCTGACAGCTCTCCCAGCTGCAGCAGCCCGACTTTGCCAGTAACATCACAGTTTGTCCTGCTGGCTCTACATCCATCTCAGACTGCACACTCCCAGTCCGCTCCGGTATGCCTTACCCAGCTCTCCCAACTGTGCCTGCCACTCACCAACACCTGATGGATCCCTCCTGGAGACCTCCCTGGCAGCATTCCCCGCTGTCCTCTCCTGCTCTTGCTCAGGGCATCCCTTGGGTTGTTTGGGGTTCCTGTTCAGCCCCTGGCCCAAGGTCCCCCCTCACACACTGGGGTGCTCCCTCCAAGGCCCTGACAGCCTAATACTCCATCTCCAGTTCTTTCACCCGAACAACCCCTCCCCAGCTGGGCTGACTCTTGGTATTTAAAGTGGTTGTAAACCCTCACAGACCACTTTGACCTACAGGTAAGCCTAGATTAAGGCTTACCTGTAGGTCCAAGAAATATCTCCAAAACCTTCACGGTTTAGGAGATATTTGCAAAAAGACAGGCACCGCTGTCTACGGCGCACAGGCGCACTGAGCATGCGGCTGCTAACGGCGATATGCCGTTAGTGGCGGCTCCTGTGCGCATGCACGGGAGTGACATCATCGCGGCTCTGGCCAATCACAGCACCACGATACCCGGAAAGAAGATGGATGCTCCGTAGCAGAGGGGACAGCGGTGACATTGCAGGCTCCTGTGTCAAGTAAGTGACACATAATGGGCTACTATGCAACGCATAGTGGCAGCTCCCGTGCGCAGGCGCAGGAGTGATGTCATTGCGGCTCCGGTCAATCACAGCGCCACGATACCCGGAAAGAAGATGGAAGCTTCGAAGCAGAGGGGACAGCGGTGACATCACAGGCTCCTGTGTCAAGTAAGTGACACATAATGGGCTACTATGCAATGCATAGTAGCCCATTATGCTTTACCTTTGCAGGGAAACAAAGAGGAAGTAAACCCATCAGGGTTTACTTCCTCCTTAAGGAGGCCTGCCTCCTGCCAATCCAGGTTGGGGATTGGTCAGGCCTCTTCAGAACACCCCAGACAGCTCCACTTTTCTTCCACTCCTTCCTTCTAGAAGCATCTAGAAGCAGAAGGGAGGTAACCGAAAGATGAAACTAGCTGTGAGTCACCAGCCTACTCTAAACCACTCCCAGCCACATATCAAAACAAACAGGCCTAGCTTTCAGCTAGGCCTGTCTAAATTTTCCTGCACTGACAAAAATCTCAACTCTAACACCTACCTAGGTAGAGGGTGCTACAATTGTACCAGCGATAAGCAGATCGCTCACTGTCAGTGTATCTGCTTACCTGTACATTCCGTACAGATAGGCCAATACTCGCTGACAGGACTCAATGAACTACCACAGCACCAACTACAAGCCAATAGCTGCTGTGAATGTTGGGGCTTGCAGTTCCTTGGGACACACAGAGCTGTGTTTATGAATGGCGTGGCCATGTGGGTGGAGATCTGCACGGCCATGCTGTTTTTAAACAGTGACATCTATTACGGGGCACTTCTCCCCTTGCTGCTGCCATGGAAGGGGAGGGCACAGGGAACATGTTACATGTTCCCAGAGATGGACTTATCCTTTAAATCTCATAATAAAGTTGAATCAAAAAAATACTTTCTACTGCTACAGCCTGATGACATCATCTCAACCTAGGCAAACCTCCTGAGTGGAGCTCATTGACTTTCTAATGATAAAATGTATGGCGTTCTTCAAAAATGATACTGTTGCTGTAAATTGTGACAAGATAAGAAACTATTCATGTGTGGACTTGAAAAGTTACTGAACCCTACTTTTAATCATGATGATGCAAAGATGGGGCGGACCCAAACACATAAAGGCTCCCACAAACTCCTAATGATCTTAATGCAGAGTGTGCACAAACAATAAATTATTATTGGTGTTTGGCCTTTTCAGATTCAGAAGCAAAGTTTAGAGGTTATAGTAAGAAAATTAAGCAGCTCTGTCATCATAAACAATAGAAATGTTTTATTTAGGTGTTTTTTCTTTAGTGTTCTGATGTTGTGGAGCAGAAGTTCACTTATCTTTCTACAGTTTAGATTGACGGTCAGTGTCATTTGAAGCCGGTGCCATGTTAGCTGTGTGCAGTTGCCAGACGGCACTTAAACTACACAACCTTCCAGGTTCTACATGAAAATCCTTGCTGAGTGATTTGCAGATTTGCAGTCAGCACTTCATCATTGTGCGCACCAGGTGGGGGAAATGGTTTGGCCTCCATTCAAAAAGCTCTAATCACCTACAGCCAGCTCGGTAACATTACACTGTTATTCTACTTCTTCCAGCAACTTTCTCCCACAGCAAAATGGAATTCCAAGGCAAAAATTTGCCACTCTATTCCTCACTATGGTCTAACTTCCAGTGCATGCTTGTGTATCACGTATCTCCCTCAGGGATTTTCTCTATATGAAAGCCAGGCCTGCGGATAACGTTGTGTTGCTACAAGGGGGTTAAGGATTTAGCAGCGAATATTGGATGCATATAAATAATATACATCAAATTCCTTTAATACTCAGTGATTTCCTTTTTCTTGCCTACAACAGCATATTAAAGGGAATGTATGTTTTAAATATTAGTTTTATTTCTTTCTTATATTCACAATAAAAAATACATTTAACCTTTTTTAGTTATAAAATATTTAATATTTTCAGACTGGAGATGGCGCTCAAGATTTTTTGCAGATGCCAGCATGTCCTGTCTACTGCCGACCTGCCAGGACCCAGCTCCCCTACTCCACTGTGGTTTACCACCAGCCTCCTGCTGCCGGGCCTGCGCATCCTATTGGCTCCACTGCTAGCAAGACCAACAGGCACTCATGCCGCTCTCTGTTTCTACGCTACCTGTTTACTCTATCAGGGCCCCCCCAGCCAAAAGTGTAAGAGAGGCCTTCCTTCGGATGTCAGGCTCCCCACCAGGTACGTGACCAGGTTCCTTACCACAGGGACTTGCTGACTTCACCTTAAAATGATTATTTATAAAAATGTGCAGCCACATACCTCTTATCAAACATTTTTTCTGGAGAATTCAACAGATTTATACTCACCATGTTACAATAGTTTAACCACATTTAACACCGAGCACTTTCACCCCCTTTCTGCCCAAGTGAATTTTCAGCTTTCAGTGCTGTCACACTTTCTTTTTTTTTAAATCAAGTCATTTTTTTTTCTTTTATTTCCAATTTACAACAAAACTCAAAAACACACAAAACATTCCCACCAACCAACCTCACCAAACAAAAACAAAAAAAAAACCTTTTTTTAAGCCTTCAAGATTATACCTTGACTGTTAGTAAAAACCTTTTATCACTTCAAAATCAATGATTACATTCTCCGTACATAAGGTTAATGGCAATATAAAGCCCCTTTCACACGAGGCGGGCTCTGTTTCTACGGAGCCCGCCTCGGTCCGCCGGCTCAGCGGGAGATCTGTCCGTTGATCTCCGCTGAGCCGCCGGATGACAGGTCCCTCTCTGCTCACTGAGCGGGGAGGGGCTTGTCAGGCGCCGCTGCCGCCTATGGAGGGATCGGACGAAAACGGACAGCGTGTCCGTTTTCGCCAGATCTCACCCGATCCGATAGCGACGGATCTGGACGTAGAGCCCATACGTCTGCTTTTAGCGGATCGGACGGGGTCGGATGTCAGCGGACATGTCTCCGCTGACATCCGTCGCTCCATAGGCTAACATGGATCGCCCGTTCAGGTCCGCCGTCAAAACTGACAGGCGGATCTGAACGGTCCGATCGCGTGAAAGGGGCCTAAATCTAACCATTAGGCCCCTTTCACACGATCGGACCGTTCAGATCCGCCCTGAACGGGCGATCCATGTTAGCCTATGGAGCGACGGATGTCAGCGGAGACATGTCCGCTGACATCCGACCCCGTCCGATCCGCTAAAAGCAGACGTATGGGCTCTACGTCCAGATCCGTCGCTGGCGGATCGGATCGGGTGAGATCTGACGAAAACGGACACGCTGTCCGTTTTCGTCCGATCCCTCCATAGGCGGCAGCGGCGCCTGACAAGCCCCTCCCCGCTCAGTGAGCAGAGAGGGACCTGTCATCCGCCGGCTCAGCGGAGATCAACGGACAGATCTCCCGCTGAGCCGGCGGACCGAGGCGGGCTCTGTAGAAACGGAGCCCGCCTCGTGTGAAAGGGGCTTTATATTCAATCTGATCTCTACACCTTAACAACATATACAGCATCTCACAGAAGTGAGTACACACCTCACATTTTTGTAAATATTGTATTATATCTTTTCATGTGACTACACGAAAGAAATTACACAGTACATGTTGGCATTCATGGTTCCCTCAATGAACTGTAGCTCCCCAGTTCCGGCAGCACTAATGCAGCCCCAGACCATGACACTCCCACCACCATGCTTGACTGTAGGCAAGACACACTTGTCTTTGTACTCCTTACTAGGGATGAGCCAAACACCCCCCTGTTCGGTTCGCACCAGAACATGCGAACAGGCAAAAAATTTGTTCGAACACGCGAACACCGTTAAAGTCTATGGGACACGAAAATGAATAATCAAAAGTGCTAATTTTAAAGGCTTATATGCAAGTTATTGTCATAAAAAGTGTTTGGGGACCTGGGTCCTGCCCCAGGGGACATGGATCAATGCAAAAAAAAGTTTTAAAAACTGTGTTTTTTTTCGGGAGCAGTGATTTTAATAGTGCTTAAAGTGTAATATTCCATTAAATTTCATACCTGGAGGGTGTCTATAGTATGCCTGTAAAGGGGTGCATGTTTCCCGTGTTTAGAACAGTCTGACAGCAAAATGACATTTCAAAGGAAAAAAAGTCATTTAAAATTACTCGCGGCTATTAATGAATTGCCAGTCCGACAATACACATAAAAGTTCATTGATAAAAACGGCATGGGAATTCCCCACAGGGGAACCCCGAACCAAAATTTAAAAAAAAATGAAGTGGGGGTCCCCCTAAATTCCATACCAGGCCCTTCAGGTCTGGTGTGGATATTAAGGGGAACCCCGGCCAAAAAAATGGCATGGGGTCTCCCTCAAAATCTATACCAGACCCTTCAGGGTACCAGGCCACATGCCCTTAACATTGGGAGGGTGCTTTGGGGTAGCCCCCCAAAACACCTTGTCCCCATGTTGATGGGGACAAGGTCCTCATCCCCACAACCCTTGCCCGGTGGTTGTGGGGGTCTGCGGGCGGGGGGCTTATCGGAATCTGGAAGCCCTCTTTAACAAGGGGACCCCCAGATCCCGGCCCTCCCCCTGTGTGAAATGGTAAGGGGGTACTTTTACCCCTACCATTTCACAAAAAAAGTGTCAAAAATGTTAAAAATGACAAGAGACAGTTTTTGACAATTCCTTTATTTAAATGCTTCTTCTTTCTTCTATCTTCTTTCTTCTATCTTCTATCATCCTTCGGTTTCTTCCTCCATCGTCTTCTTCTTCTGGTTCTTCTGGTTCTTCCTCCGGTGTTCTCATCCGGCATCTTCCTCCGCGGCGTCTTCTTCCCTTCTTCTTGGGCCGCTCCGCATCCACCATGATGGGAGGCCCCCACTTTGTGACGTTTCTCGTCTTCTGACGGTTCTTAAATAATGGAGGGCAGGGCCACCCGGAGACCCTGCCCCCCTCCGACGCACGGGGACTTGACGGGGACTTCCCTGTGGCATTCCCCGTGACTTCAGAGGGGGGCGGACAGGGAAGTCACCGTGTGTCAGAGGAGGGCGGGGTCACTGGGTGGCCCCACCCTCCGTTATTTAAGAACCGTCAGAAGAGGAGAAGCGTCACACAGCGGGGGGGGGAAGCCACGCCATTTTTTTAAAATTTTGGCGTGGGGTTCCCCTTAAAATCCATACCAGACCTGAATTGTCTGGTATAGAGTTTGACGGGGACCCCACGCCATTTTGTTTTTTTCTACATTTTGGCTGGGGTTCCCCTTAATATACATACCAGACCTGAAGGGCCTGGTATGGAATTTAGGGGGACCCCCACATCATTTTTTTTTTAACTTTGGTTCAGGGTTCCCCTGTGGGGAATTCCAATGCCGTTTTTATCAATGAACTTTTATGTGTATTGTCGGACCGGCAATTCATTAATAGCCGCGAGTAGTTTTGTAAATGACTTATTTTCCTTTGAAATGTCATTTTGCTGTCAGACTGTTCTAAACACGGGAAACGTGCACCCCTTTACAGGCATACTATAGACACCCCCCAGGTATGAAATTTAAAGGAATATTACACTTTTATTGTTTCACTTTAAGGATTATAAAAATCACTGCTCCCGAAAAAACTGCAGTTTTTAAAACTTTTTTTGCATTGATACATGTCCCCTGGGGCAGGACCCAGGTCCCCAAACACTTTTTATGACAATACCATGCTTATAAGCCTTTAAAATTATCACTTTTGATTTCTCCTATAGACTTTTAAAGGGTGATCCGCGGCTTTCGAATTTGCTGCAAACACCCCAAATTGTTCGCTGTTCGGCAAACAGCCGATGTTCGAGTCGAACATGAGTTCAACTCGAACTCCAAGCTCATCCCTACTCCTCACCTGGTTTCCACCACACACGCTTGACACCATCTGAACCTAATAAGTTTATCTTGGTCTCATCAGACCACAGGACATGGTTCCAGTAATCCATGTGCTTAGTCTGTTTGTCTTCAGCAAACTGTTTGTGGGCTTTCTTGTGCATCATCTTTAGAAGAGGATTCCTTCTGAGACGAAAGCCATGCAGACCAATTTGATGCAGTGTGCGGCATATGGTCTGAGCACTGACAGGCTGACCCCCCACCCCTTCAACGTCTGCCGGAATGCTGGCAGCACTCATACGTCTATTTCCCAAAGACAACCTCTGGATATGATGCTGAGCACGTGTACTCAACTTCTTTGGTCAACCATGGCGAGGTCTGTTCTGAGTGGAACCTGTCCTGTTAAACTGCTGTACGGTCTTGGCCACCGTTCTTCAGCTCAGTTTCAGGGTCTTGGCAATTTTCATATAGCCTAGGCTATTTTTTGTAGAGCAACAATTCTTTTTTTCAGATCCACAGAGAGTTCTTTGCCATGAGGTGCCATATTGAACTTCCAGTGACCAGTATGAGAGAGTGAGAGCGATAAAACCAAATTTAACACACCTGCTCCCCATTCACACCTGAGACCTTGTAACATTAACTAGGCACATGACCCTGGGGTGGAAAAATGGCTAATTAGGCCCAACTTGGACATACTCACTTTGAGGGGACAGCAAATTTACACTGTTATGCAAACTGTACAGTTACTACTTTACATTGTAGCAAAGTGTAATTTCTTCAGTGTTGTCACATGAAAAGATATAATAAAATATTTACAAAAATGTGAGGGGTGTACTCACTTTTGTGGGATACTGTATATACATATACAATTGTCCCCCTCCAAAGATCTATCTCATTGTTAACTTTCCTCAACATCTTTAATATGTTCACCTGTTTACTCAACTAAGTTGGAAACTAACCACCAGGACCAAAAACTTTTTAGGGCTTCTCCTATGTTTATATGCCAATTCCTCCCATTTTATATTAAGATTAAATGCTTCAGACCATTGCAATAATGTTGGTGGAGAGTTTGATATCCATTTTTGTAATATGAGTTTACGGGCTATATACATAGCTCTTAACCACATTGCATGCATTTCAACCAGGAGAGTGTCTTCTGGTACACTCCCTAGCAATGCTATTTTTGGGTTAGACTGTACCTGTGTAGAACATAGGGTATTCAAAGTATCAAATACACACTTACAGTAGCGATGCAATTTGGGACATCGCCACAGCATATGTATAAAGCCCCATACACACAATCAGATTTTCTGACGGGAAATGTTGGATGTCAGGCTGTTGGAGGAAAATCTGACCGTGTGAATGCTCCATCGGACAATTGTTATCGAACTTTCCGCCAACAAATGTGTGTTGTCGGATTTTCTGAGCTTGTTTAAAAAAGTTCAAAGTACAAATACGCATGCTCAGAAGCAGAAGCTGTCTGTCTTGTAAACCAGCGTTTGTACTGGAGAATTAAAATTTGTGACATGGCAAATTATGAAATCTCCAAATGCAGCGCACAATTCTCTTCTTCTTTATTGGGATAATAATGAAGCTGCTTTGCTGGTGACACTGATGGAGTTATTGCAAACTAAATTTCAAAGGCTTTTCTTTTCTAGTGATATCAAGAATAATATTATTATGTTTTTTTTTTTTTGATTTGTGCAAGTTACCACAACACCATTATCCCGTAGTTTTTAAGAACAAAGATACAACTATGTTGGTGTCCCTTGTCAATTTTACATTGTATTTTTTAAAATGTAACTGTCTACTCCCAAACTGTCATTTGAAATAAAACACATAGCCAAGTATTATTCTCCACATTTTTTTTATTGTGGATTAAAAAAAAGAAAACAAAGAAGTGCATTCTATGCATCCAAAAATATAGTAAATATACCAAATCAAATCATTATTATTCAACCAAAAAAAATGTCAAAGCAATAACTCCAAGGCCAATAATAAATAACACATTATCACCTCCAGTTCCGCAACATGTCTGGTTGACGAAAACAAACGTTCAGAAACAAACTGAAAAGCACTAAATGAAAAGCGCGAATAGAAAAGCGCGAACCAACACTCACCAAACTTCTAACACGAAATTAGCAGAAGGAGCCCAAAGGGTGGCGCTAAAGAGCTGAAAAACCACATAGTACGTCTAGTACGTCACTACTTTCATAATTGTTGGCCAACATTTGTGTGACCGTGTGTATGCAAGACAAGTTTGAGCCTTCGGACAAAATTCAACAGTTTTGTTGTCAGAAAGTCTGATCATGTGTACGAGGCATTAGTGTACCCATATCATTAGTACACCTTGGACAATATGATGTAGTTGCTTTACCCCAAGAATGTAACTTTAACCACTTCCCAAACAGCCGCCACAGTTGTACTGCGACAGGTTGGCTCTCCTGCGCGAATCACTGTCATTGTACGTCGGGCATGTACACAGCGATCTGTGGGCACACCCACCCATTCGCTAGCGGGGGAGTCAATCCGCGGGTCCAGTGGACTCAATGTCCACCGGCCACTAGCGATCACTCCACAAAGAGGCAGAACAGGGATCTGCCAGTGATCAGGAACAGCGATCTCTCTCTACTCCCTGTCAGCCCACTCTAACTTCACAGTTAGAAAGCCCCTCCCTAGGGAACATTTAATCCTTTGATCACCCCTGGTTTTAACCCCTTCCCTACCATTGTCATTTATACAGTAATCAGTGCATTTTTATAGCACTGATCGCTGTATAAATGTCACTGGTCCCAAAAAAGTGTCAAAAGTGTCCGATCTGCCCGCCGCAATATCGCAGTCCTGCTAAAAAGCGCAGATCACCGACATTACTAGTAAAACAAAATTATAAAAATGCCATAAATCTATCCCCTAGTTTGTAGACGCGATAACTTTTGCCCAAACCAATCAATATACACTAATTGGGATTTTTGTTACAAAAAATTTAACGGACAATTGTACAACCATGCAATTGTCTGTTAAAGCGATGCAGTGCCTTATTGAAAAAAATGGCTTGGCCAGGAAGTGGGTAAATCCTTTTGGGGCGGAAGTGGTTAAGGGAGTATAGTGGGATCTATGAATAATAAATAGCTGAGTCAGACACTGTGAAGAGAATAAGGATGCTCTGAATTAATTCTTCAAAGCTTGCTCCCACTCCTCATCATTTATGCTTTTGGTCGGAAATTCTGACCATGTGTATGCTCCATCAGGAATGTTATCAGGTTTTAATAGAACTATAATAATCGCATCATTCATAGAGGGAGGAAGATGATCACACTCCAATGCTGAATTAAATACCTGTAACAATTCAGGCATCTGCATCTGGGGATTTATTGTTAGGCATACTGGCAGAAGCAAACTGGAGTTCCTCTAAAGTCAGAAATTAATCCAGTGTCTCCCTGTCAGCTGCAGACAGTTCTGTTAGCCTAATGGAATTAAGAAAAAGTTGCATTTCAGTCTCTTTATAAGATACTTTGCTACCATACAAGTTTTTTTTATAAAAATCAAGAAACACCAATGATATCTCTGTGGTAGTATATGCAATTTTAGTTGGAGATCATTGCAATTCTACCACTTATGTTGCTGTTTTTTGAGCTTTTACTATTGTTGCTAAAAGTTAGCCCTATATTTTCCCCATCCTCAAAATAAGGTTGCTGAAGAAAGAAACGTTTCTATTCTGCTTTTTTACGGGAGATATCTGCATATGCCTGTTGTTTTTGTATACACATCTGTTGAGCTTCTATAGTAGGATTCACTATATATTGAAGTTCAGCCTGTAGAACAGCTTCAGCCATAGAATGTTGCCAAGCCCAAGATCTTTTTTTAATTTTCTAAATTTGAGAAATAAATATGCCTCTTATATAGGCTTTTAAAGAATCCCAATAAATCTGCAAAGATACAGTGGGCTTGTTAACAATACCATAGGTCGAGATGTCAAGCAGAATATTCTCCTTTGAAGGAAAAAGGTCGAACCAATAAAGGTTAAAGTGGTGTTCCGGCCGAAATTATACTTTTTAAATAAAAATACCCCTATAATACACAAGCTTAAGGTATTCTAGTAAAGTTAGTCTGTAAACTAAGGTCTGTTTTGTTAGTTTATAGCAGTAGTTTGTTATTTTATAAACTTACAGCAGGCCGTGGCCATCTTAAATGTGGGCATTTGAAGCCAGACTGTATTTCTTCCTGCATCTCATCCTTGCAGATCTCGCACATGCTCAGTGCAGCACAAGCAGTGTAATAGGTTTCAGGTCAGGTTTCAATAGCAACGGCAGTGTCAGAGGAAGTTGCCGCCCCTTCCCAGAAGACATTGCAAACAGGAAATGATGCGATGGGCCACGGCCAGGGAGGAGGAAGCGAAAAATGAATACAGCAGATATACAGTAGGTGCTGAGAAAAAAAATAAAAAAATATCCAATTTGTTTACAGTGCACAGTTTAGTGAGGGATGCTGAAGAGTTGTAAAAGTGGGTGGAACTCCACTTTAACTTTCCACAAAGTGTAAGTCTGGGCAGAACAAAGAGTTAACTTTAGGACCAATGGGGAATGATCGGACAACCCCCTAGCTGCGTAAGTCACTTTAGATATTATTGGCAACATCGCAGAAGTACCTAACGCCAAGTCTATTGTAGATGCCATATGGGTGCTAGAGAAACAAGAAAGTTCTCTGGCATGAGGATGCAACATTCTCCATACATCTATTAGGCCAATCTCCTGAACATAACCAGGAGGTACTTGCAGAGGTCACTTGTCCCATAGACGTTCCATATTTATCTAAGCAATGATCAAATAATTATTAAAGTTCCCTACTATTAACCAGGGAGCATCAGTTTTATCAGAGGTAAAATTCAAAAATTCTTTAAAGAGGAGGTCCACCCAAAAAAAAATAAAAGCCAGCAGCTATACATACTGCAACTTTTAATAATAGGACACTTGCCTGTCCTGGAGTCCAGCGATGTCAGCACCGAAGCTGATGTTTTCATCAGCTGTCGGGTGCTGCCGTCGCCATTGCGGGTGAGGGAACCTGGCAGTGTAGCCTTGTGGCTTCACGCCGGGAACCCTACTGCACATGCGCGAGGCCCCACTCCTCTCTCATACTGGCCCGGCAACAGGGGGAAGAGGAGGGAGGAGGATGAGGGAGCTCTGAGGTGACGTCATGGACCGAGGCGTGGACTCAGGATACTTGTTCCCCCCCGAAAGGTGCCAATCGTGGCACCGGAGGAAGAGAGGAGATAAATGAGTGGAAGCTCCACTTTTGGGTGGAACTCCACTTTAAGTACCTCCAATGAATATGGGGGTGGTACATATACATTAGCTAACACATAGGACTTTCTATACATTGTACAAAATAGGAAGATATAGCGCCCTCTAGTGTCCTAGGAAAAGTCAACATCATTTGCTATCACTACAGATACGCCTCTAGAAGTAGAATGGTATTGTCTATTAAATTGTGTATGCTTCAGGTAGTTTAACTTGTATATATTTAAATGAGTCTCCTGCAGGCAGATAATAGAGGAAAACTGTTTCAATGTAGTAAACATTACTTGTCTCTTCACTGGGTCGCCAAGCCCCCTAATATTCTAAGATACCAAAACGTGTATTAAAGCCGACATATTGTAATGATTTCAAGTTTTGAATCCAAAATCCTCAAATAGCCCTTATAGTTAAAAGATGTAATATTGAAAAAGGTCCCATTAATAAGAGGTACCCAGTTCAATAATATCACCAGGCAAAAGCCCCTTTAAGTTCTTTGTGACAAAAAGGTTTCAATATTCATCATCATTTTCTGGTGCGCATATTTGGCAAATCTATAAAAATGAAAAAAAAATACAACAACAAAAAAAAATTTAAAAAACCAAAAACTTGTACAAAACTCACACTCACTCAGTATTAAAAATGCACAATTCCCCTCAGTAGCCACTATACAAGAGGTTATATATATAGACATCGCCATATACACATCGTGCCTTTACTCTAATTCCTGTAACTATAAATTGATCAAAACAAAAAGAAAAAAAAATCCTGTGTTCTAATTTCAATTTGAAACACATACTTACAGTAGATTAAAAGGATTGTAAAAATTCCAGGTCGTCCAGTAATTGTTGAAAAAAAAAAAAAAATACTAATTGTTTATACCCGCGGAAAAAAAATACAGAGTCCATTCTATAATTTACTAAACTCTCTCCTGCAGCTCTATATATTAGAAAAAGTAGATCTGATTAGGTCCCGAATATATGAGAAAAATAGAAATATGTTGGATAAAGAGGAAAAGGAAAAAAGAAAAAAAAATTGTCACACTTTGATTGACAATTACACGGTCATGCAACACTTGGGCGGAGCAACGCGCTGACGTCACCAGTTCCCACGTGTCCTGGAGGGGTTTGTTTGTTTGTGTGTCTGCCGACACACCAAACTTAAGGCGCAATTAATCAGCGATGCTATAAGTGCAATATTTCACATTTTGATAAACTTTTAAAAGCTTTTTACACTATATGAAGCAATTTGTTTTTTTGGAGATAATCATACATTTGACAAGGGGTGATCCAGTGCGAGGAGGTTACCGGATCTGGAGAAAGGCCCTGGCTGTGTGTTAAGCCATAAGCTTAGACGACCCCTTGTAATGAGGGGTCCACAGGAGCAGGTAAGGTAAGCAAGTTTTTTTAGCCATTGATGGAGGCATTGACGCACAAGATGACTAAAAGGTGGTGGTTGGTGGAGTCCGATACCAGGACTATATGAGACATATTGTATCATCACAACTCTTCTGGACTGTTTTTGCCATTTTGATTTGAATATCACTGTTATTTGTTTGATTTAGTGCAATTCTATATTTTTTATTTTTTATTATTTAGTCTGTAGGAAAGTTATTGCAGCTAGTGTTCCCCACCCTGGAAACACTAACTGCCTTTGTCAAGGTCATGTTAAGTGTTGGTACTGCAAAAGGAGATTAAAATGCCACTTTTAATATCAAGTGAAAACAAAAATCTAATTACCATTTGGCAGCATATGAATATTAGTTTTATATCTCACAGGTATTTTAAACATTTCATATTTGTGATTTACATTATTTTTACTAATGCTACATAATAACTCTTTTTAGATCTGATTGTAGTTTGAACATCAAAATCTAAGCTCATGGTTTTTACATTTATAGTGGAAGTCTGGTCTAATCTTAAACGTGCTTCCACGCCAATTCTACGTCCTATACTAACTAGCCTGTAGAGCAAAGATGTATATATGCTGTACCTATTCCCTGGGTACTCCGGTCTGCTCCTATGATCAGCTATGATCAGCTCCCAGCACCAGCTTCAGGGTAGAGGAGGGATAGCCAACAACGTAAGCCCCATAGTAAGCTTATGGGTAATGTCACCGCCTTTGCATTACAGCCATTGTTGGTGATCTCTTCTCTCCCCTGAAGCCAGCCACTGGGGAGCGGGGGGTGATCACGTGATACCTGAGCACCCAGGGAATAGGTAAGTATACACATCTTTCCTCTACTAGCTAGTTAGTATAGGACTTAGAATGAGGGTGGGAGCAGGTTTCAGATTAGATAGGTTAAGACCAGACTTCTACTTTTAAGTGTAATATATAGAGAGAACTTTTCCTACAGTTTAAGAAATGGCATGTGGAAAGGTTTGAACCCTGGTCATGTTTTTATTGCTGTTTGTTTTCCTGCTGGGGAGATTCACCTCCTCTTTTTCTCCTGTGGACCATTGTCAGTGGGAAAGAAAGTGATGGAAAATGCAAAAATTTACAGACATCACTGGACCCAGTGGTGGAAATCTTACAATGGGGACAACTTTCTAAAAAGGGACATCGCCTCACTTTAGGGTGCTTTCCTCTCACTTCCTGTTGTGTCTCTGGTACAGAAATTGAAGAGAAATCTCCTCAATGGGATATAGTAAAAACAAAAAACTTGACAGGGGTTTTCACCATTACCTACTCTATCCAAAAGAAAAAGAAAAGAAAGGGCTAACCCCAACTGTGGCAGATGTGGACACCCACAAATATCTCTTATCCATCTCCTATGGTGTTGCCCAAAATCAAAGAGATACAGGGTAGAGGTTGTGGGTACTATAAACAGTTTACTAGGTAATAATCTTTCTGCGGAACCACTTACATGCCTTCTGAGGTAGTTTGACACCTCGTCTATGGACCAAAATCTGACAATTACTCTTTGTTGAGCTTTTTTTTTGTGGCCAGCAGAACGATTGCCTTAAAATTGACCTCACCTCGCCTACCTACTCTTTCTGAATGGCTCTCTGAACTTAATAAGTGTATTTCCCATGAAAATATACTTATTACTTGCATAATGCCTCAGAGGAAATGTAATGCCATATGGTCCCAATGAATATAATACCCCCCCCATAGCCCTTTTGTCTCTGCCAGCTAAACTAAGGTTGTTCTTGCAAAGATCATAGGGTTTTTGTACCTCAGATTTTCCCTAACTGTAATGTGGAAAGTTGTCTGCCTACTGCACTGCAGAAGGCTTGCTTATTATTGGTTTCTGTCAATGGTTATCTTTTAACCTTCTTTTGCCTATGATAGTCCTGCGAGGCAGTGTGTCCCTTTGTTGTTTAAATGTATGAAAATGCATGTATGCATGTAAATGTATGAAAAAGTCACTGGTGATGATGGGTTCTCTGTACTGCCATGACTGTTAAAGCTACTTGGCCCCCACTGACACACCTGGTTCTAGGTTGGAGTTACTCACACCTGTGTAACGAAGAGTTAGTATACTACCACTTTATTAAAGTACAGAGAAAGTAGGCAAAACAACTGGTGGTAGGTTAAATGAATGTGGTTAAACCATACATAAATCAATGAACAGGCAATCAAACAAGTTTAAAGATGCTAAACTAGTTAAATTAGCACTGACCTTTAAGCTGGCAATAACTTTAACTGTAGCAATATTAAACCAAATTATAACTAATGCAAACAGGGTTAAAGTATTGGCATCAACTAAACTAAGAAAATAAAAGTTCTTGTGTGCAGACCACGCATAAAGTCAAAATAGCAGTTGGGCATATGCATTCCAGATAAAGGGGCACACCTGGAGGTACTAATTGTTAATGTTGGCTAGCTTCCATTGGGGCCCTTCTGTAGGTGGTGCACGTGTGGCTGTCCCTTTAGGTGTGTGCAGTAGATGGCTAGTGGTCTGCTGAACAAGGAACAGTCTCTTAATTGTGTCAATATTGGGATAAACATGGATGGTCAGCTCATGCCTCCTGGTATGAAAAAATCCAGTCCAGATCACTTGACGGTCTGCAGTCCTCTGGGTTCCAGCACGACAGGAGAACTCTCATCATCTCAATCATATGTTCTCTGGGTCTGCACTTCTCCAGAAAGAAAAAAGCCACTGGCACAAGATAATGCAGTGACATTATACATATCAAAAGCAATAAAAAATGTCCTGCGCTATAAAGAAACAATCAAAAAAATGTGTATACAATCAAGTAAAGACAGACAAAACACTCAAAATGGTATCAGTCTAATGGTGAGTCCATAAGTGAAGATTCAAAGAAATTCTAGAAAGTAAAGTATTACATAAATTTCTGTGCTTCAATATCACTCCAATTAGGTGTGACAACGGTAGATATGGATAGTGTAGCAACAGGTGAATCACCGCAGTGCTCCTTCAGCATATGTTTAAAATGGCTGCTTACCAGAGAGAGTGGACTCCAAATTATAAGAGCCACAAGTGCAGTATAGCAAGATATCTCTCAGGATGAAGACACCTAGTTACTGGCTTCATTCTGGGCATGGACACTCTCTCATAGGGATTCAGAATAATAGTCACTCAATCCAACATACTGTAGCATGGGTAAAAAGTAAAATACTTATACTTAAAATACGTAGACACTGGCGCATAACTTTCTTGGGGTAAAGGTATTCATTAGTTTCCACCTTTGATAAAACTAGATAGTTGGAATGAACTTCAGCTGAATATCAGGTCCTTGATGTTCACGTTCGAACATCCATCTTACACAACAATCAAAGAATGCGTGTTCCTTCTTAAAACCTATGCAATCTAATACAAAACAGTGGTTGCATTTAGTCAAAACTTTTTATTCACTATTATATGTTATATAACCAGCTGTCATTATTGTGCAATGTGCTTGACACACAATTCTTTTTCAGTTGTATACCCACTTTCTCAGAACTGGTAACTAAAAATACACTGTGTCATTTTTATTGTAGAAGAAAGAACACGGCTGTATATAAAGTGAATCTTTGACTTTATGCAAACAATGAGCCACAAGTCTATAAAAGCTAAGTTTACTTTCAAAGTGTTCTTACTCACCCTGCTCAGTTTGACCTAAACACAAGCCGTTTGCAGTGCACTAAACGGATAAAGAAAATGGCCAGATGTGTGCCAGTTCAGCGTCTGAACCTCCAGTTACATAGTTACATAGTAGGTGAGGTTGAAAAAAGACACAAGTCCATCAAGTCCAATCTAGTTGATACAGCTGCATTATTATTCATTTAGTGGTGGTATTACTGCCACCATTAAATGGCTGGCTTGTTTCAAATTATAAACAAGCTGGGTGATGTCATTGACCAATGGCAATGACCATATTTGGTCAATGACACCAGCCAGCATCTCTAGATGTTTTGTTTACATTCAGCAGCCTGTTGGAGATTGGCATTTGTGATGGGGGTGGTGCATCACTGGATGATGTGATTTACATTGGATTTACATCTTTACAACTACTGCCCCCAGCATATAACAATAATCTTAAGTTTATCGTTATACACCAGTATAGAAACAATTCAAACTTTATATGATAAAAGATTAGTAATACTATATACAGTACATATCCTATACAAACATATAACAAGAAGAGTCTGAGAAGAAGAGTCCTGGTGGAATTGTGCAGATATACTCAGGTATACACAGATATTTAGCAAAGATACCACTGCATAAAAGCAGCAACAAAGTCCAGTTTAGCGGTCCATGGAAGATCCTAGGTCCTGTGTCCATTCTGATTCCGAAGAGCTCAATACTGGATCAGTGGTGGTGTGGAGATCCTCCAACCAGCCTGAGAAGCGGCTTCATACTTACCTCAGTGTTGTGACGATGGAACTCAGTGTCAGCCTATCTATCCTTCTTCTCGGTCTCTAACAGTTTCTAATCTGCCACGCAAATAGGCATCTAGCTACCTATGGACCATTGGATGCCTAACCTGCCTCTACCCTATGCTAGAGAAGAAGCTAGCGAGAGAATCTCAGAGCACAAAGGACAGCAGTTAATTAAAGGGGTTCTGCACATACACTCTGTTTTTATGCAAGGCAAATACTACATACAAACTGTACCATAAGGTGACCTGATTTTTAAAAATAAATCTGGGGGCATATTTTTTTGGGCAAATGGTAAACTATTTTATAAGCATATTTTCCTCAAATAATATATGCTTTGTATGTGGTATGTGTTTATGGAATGATTGTATGATATATATGTTCTCACATTTTGTCAATGAGTTAAAAAAAAGAATTTTTTGAGATATAATTACCAAATGTTATAAAGATAAGATAGAGAAAAAACAGAGTGCAAAGTTCAGGAGTGTGCTACTTACAGAATGCAGAGTTCAGGAGTGTGTTACATAAAGAATGAAGTGCTAAGGCGCATGCTACATAAAGAATATCTCAGAGTATTCTACATAAAGAATGCAGGGCTAAGGAGTGCACTACATAAAGAATGCAAGTCTCAGGAGTGCACTACATAAAGAGTGCAGGGCTCAGCTGTGCCCATCAATGCAGCCTGACCAGTGCCCAGCAATGCAGCCTGATCAGTACCCATCTATGCAGCCTCACCAGTGCCCATCTATGCAGCCTCACCAGTGCCCATCCAATGCAGCCTCACCAGAGCCCATCTATGCAGCCTCGCCAGTGTCCATCTATGCAGCCTCATCAGTGGCCATCAGTGCAGCCTGACCACTGCCCATCTATGCAGCCTCACCAGTGCCCATCTATGCAGCCTCACCAGTGTGCATCTTTGCAGCCTGACCAGTGTCCATCAAAGCAGCCTGACCAGTGCCCATCAATGCAGCCTCACCACTGCCCATCAATGCAGCCTCACCAGTGCCCATCCAATGCAGCCTCACCAGTGCAAGGGATTAGAGAGAAGAAAGGATGAGAAGAGCTGGCCGGATCATCACACAGGCCGGCATCGCCCGCTGTGACAGCTTTAATTTGAATCGCTGGGCGTCCGCCATCACACAAAGTCCTATCTCCTTGATCGGCTCCTACCTATGATAGACAGCACATGTCCCAGCATTGGACAAGTGTGCTTCCTATCAAAGGAGCCAAACCAGTTGGCGGGACTTTGTGTGACGGCGGGCGCCCGACGATTCAAATTAAAGCTGTTACATCGGGCGATGCCGGCCTGACACCCCCCAGTGTGGGTGGAACCAGAGATGGACTGCCCCCTATTGGTATGCCACTAGCTTTGGCACCCCCTCTCTGCCTCAGCACCCACCCAGGATCATCCCTGCACCTAGCGCCCCCCCCTGTCTGCACAAAACCGGGGACAGACTTTCTCCGGGAACAGTGTCCTCAGTCCAGGGACTGTCCCGGGAAACTGAGGATGTCTAGTCACCCTACTGTAGCATAGACCTAGCCATCTGGCACTGTGCATGTGAAATAATAACAAGAGGATAGAGAGATTTCTGTCACCAGGTTTCAGATACATACACAAGACCATGGGCAGCTACTGTTAGAACTATTAGAATACAGGAACACTTGCCTAATAATTTCTGCTATTCAGGATGAAATACAGTAGCAGCAGCTCCTGCTTGGATGGTCATGTGGTCCAATTCTGTCTCTAATTTCCAGAAACTCCCCTTTGTAAGGTATCACATTGCTCCAGTTGGGGTTTCTAACCCAGGTAGTTGGTACAGGAAGTACCTGTCTTTAACCCACTAACTCTATGATAGGTAACAAGTCACAACAAATACAGACACTAGAGTGAAGCAGCTATCTACGATATTTAATTTGTTTAGTGAATAAGTAATGAGGTGTACTATGTAATCCTTCATGTAGGGGTAGGGCTGGGTATCTGGGGGCTTCCTCATTTAAAAGGGGCTTCCAAATTTAAATTAGTCCCCACAACTGCCCTTCAGGTCTTTTGTGACTTTTGAGGGAAACACCACCCAGAAATAATTGCTTTGTTGAAGTCACCCCCGAATTCTATATTTGGTGTGGATTTTAAAGAGGGCAGGGTGCAGGGAAAAATCAAGGAAAAAAGTGTGAGATTCTCCCAAAAATCCATACCAGAACCTTATCTGAGCATCCAGGCTCTCAGGCCGGCAAAGGGGGGCAACGAGTATGCACCCCCTCCCTTATGAACCATACCACTCCACAAGGCCTCATTATATAATACATAATATGTATGGGTTCCTTGCCAGGGGTACAATGACCTCTTTCCCACAACCCTGGCCCAGTGGTTGTTTGGGTCTGTGGGGTAATGGGGTAATCAAAATATTAAAGCCCCCTCATTCACATAAAAAATGCAACTGGAAATCCATGCAGCCAGTGCAGCTGGCTGTCTGTCATTGATTTTAACAACATCTGCATTCCGCACAGGTGATGGCAGCCCTTTGCACGTTTGTACAGACCGGTACACACATTGAAATGATGCATCACATTGACCTCTGCTCTTCTTAACTACCTTGAGGGACACTAATAACCCACTGTGTTTAAAACAAGCTCAAGAAACTTTTTTTTGTCTTGTTAAATGTAATAATTAAAGTTATTGTAAACCCTCACCTTGTAAAATAACCTATTCAGTTTAAAATATAAATGAAATATATAAATACCTTTTTTTCACATTCCATCTGTTCTCATCTGCATAAAAGCTGGGGGGAGGAGAAACATAAGTACACTGACCTTCCAAGTGAATGGCTGTGGGGGGGGGGGTCAGGACAAGACTGATCATTGGAGGAGAGAAAGCTGAATTCTCAACACAGATAGAGAACTGACCATGGTGTGTTCCCCTGCTTAGTGTGGTCAGATTTTAACTACTTCAATACAGGGCACTTACGGCCCCTTCCTTCTTATCTCCGTGTTTACATGTGACCAGCTGTGATTGGACACAGCCGATCACATGGTTAAAGAGCCACGGCCGCGAGTTTGGGGTCGCGCCGTGTCCTAGCAACGTGGCGCGGCCGCGATCGCCACGCTGCGCACCCCCAGGGGCGTGCGAGAGTGGCCGTTCTGGGCGCCGTCATATGACATCCACCAAGAACAAGAGCCGCACCGCAAGTAGTTAATAAGAGAGCAGAGGAACTGGCAGGAACACCAGGGATTTACACAAAGAAAGCAATACAAAGAGAACAGGATAGGTTTTCATACAACTACATTGTACAGTGAAAATTTGGTTTGCCTCGAGATTTAAAAAATACACAAAAATTAAAGGTACCATCTGTAAGGAGATTCCATAATACATTTCATTATTGATTAATTGTTGATTTCACCCTGTTCATGAGATATGTTCAGGGTTTGCTTATTTGCTTAATAATTAGAAAAATATCTTGGTATATTTTAATGACTTATGACAGACTGACTATGACTTACTGAATTATCTCATTGCAATATCACCCTGTCTGTCTTTTCCTCTTTTATGTCTCCATCTGAGGAAACATCTGTCTGTGGTTTTTATCTCCGTACACTGTTGCTGGGTATGAGAGGGCCAACATTAGTTTTTTAGGGAAGCTGTGGTTGGACACCTCATGGTCCGGCAGACGGTGACAGAAAATAAGGAATCTTTTGACCTATTAACTTGAACTATAGGGGTTAACATTTTAAGATCACAAGATGAAGGCATTATTAAAGTATGGAAAATCACAAGATTAAGAAATTACCGAATATGCTAATATGTATTATTTTGATTGGCCCCCAATTGGGGCAGAGTCTTGTAAAAACAGCATAAAACAGCGAATCCTGGAATAAAGTATTGTAATCATTTCAGCATACCTAATGTGTGTATGTGTAATTGATTAACCGCCGGCGAGGACCTCCACTGAGCCATCTCCAGAGCCTAGGCCACAAGGAGAAGACGGGCGCCTAACAGTTTTGGTACCAGGAGTGGGGTGTTTTGAACAGGTAAGACATTTTTACTCCTTTTTACCTATTTTTGGTAACTGGTGTTGATGCTTGCCTTGTTCAAATAACCTTGTATGTCCACCCACTTACATAACTGTGCCTTCGCAACGGACTAAGGCTGGTCCCTTGGAGGGTTAAAGAAGGGCTCGCAGGTTTTTTGGTTTTTTGTAGTCTGACTAGGTTGGTCTGACTGTGTTCAGTAGATATATGTGTGTTTAAAACTCGGGAAGTATAGAATACGCCCGTAGTATAAGGAGTGGCTGAGTGGACGCCCAATTTTTGGGGAAAATATTGAAAAGTGCACTTATTATACTTATTATAACATGTTCATATAGTGTAACTTTATTTTGCCACTGTATATATAAGATTTTGCTTGTTTTCTTTTAGGTACCACCGTAAGTATTTAGAGTGTATAGAGTATTAGAGAATTAGAGATAAGTGTATGATATATATGTGTATGACAACTGAATGTAAAGTACTGTATTGATTTAGAGGATTTTTTTGTTAAGATATTGTATTACACATATATGTACTAAATGAACGACCTAAGACAGGAGCCTGACTGTAGTGAGATAGCGCCCGCCTGCCCACATTGCACCTTTGGTTTACTGTTCCTTAGTGTTGACAGGACATGGATCCTGCTTACCACTAGACCAACCGGATTTTCATACCGACTTGGTGCAAGGGGGGTCTTTCCTGCCACAAGAAGGGGCACTTTATACCGGGTACTAAGAGTTAACCTTCATAGCTATTTCAGCCCCACTGCCATAAGAGACCAAGGGACTTACTCCCAAGTCAGGGAACAGATTATAGCACAAACAGGCTGCTTTCATCTCTGTCCCTGTACTAGACACACACTACCAAGGTTATTAGATGGGGAATTCTGCGGCAACCCAGACCATGGCCAATCCATCTCCCTATGAGTATGTTAAAAACACACTGCCGGGGTCACAGGTAGAACCGTTTTGGACACAGGTCAGAGAGAGGTGCCAACAGCTGGGGATACATGACCCAGGGCCAGTGGGACCCTGTTCTGAAGACGAGTGGAAGGAAGTGAGCAAGGTGTGTCAGGTACACAAGCACTCCTACCCACCTGGGAAATGGGAAGACACCCAGTATATGAAAAATTGTTACAAAATATGGAATAAATGCTTAGCCAAATATAAAACAGAGTATGTAACTAAAGCCCCCACACCAAAACTTGTAAATTCACCCGCCCTATCACAACAACCCGAAGCACCCCCCCCCTTATGTGATGGTTAAACAGGAGGATGGAACATTGGGTCCATGTCTTCAGCTGTATCCATCTTTGGATCCAGCAGTATTGGCTACCATGGTATATGGGGCAGCTGATCAGGCACAGGTTACACGATGGGAAAACGAAAGTAGAAACAGGGAAGAGGAAGTCCGGGCAGAAGGTATACGTAGGAGGGAAGAAGAGAGGATTAGGAGGTTGGATCCGAAGGAAAGGGAATTAGAAGAGAAGTTAAAAGAGCTCAAGAAAAGGGAGGAAGAGCTAGAACATTACAAAAGAGAGCTAGATAAGAGGGATGGTGAGATGAGAGAGTATTCTGCGATAACTAAGGAAGAAAGGGATGGAATGTCCCTGGAAAAGGGAGAAGAGGAAGGAGTCAGGAAGTTAAGCCCCAGGGAAAAGGAATGGGAGGAGAAACAGAAAGAATTTAATAAAAGACAGCAGGAAGAGGAAGAAAGGATACAGAGGAAAAGGGAAGATTTAGAGGCGTACGAGAAGAAACTAGAGAAAGAGGCAAGAAGGATTAAGGAAGCTGAGGAAAAGATAATTTCACAGCCATCCACTACACTCAGAAGCCAAACTAAACCGGCCATAAGCCAGAAACCCCCACAGGAGGAAAGGGAGCAGGGTGAATCCTCTACTGAGGAAAGAGAAATGGAAATGGAACAGGAAACTCTAGGTGCCACCTTTAAAGCACCACTCATGCATATAGGGGAGACGGTAGTGCATATTCCCCTACCCCTAGGCACACTGTCAAAAATAAAGGAGCTATGCCCCAGGCCAAAGAAAAGCCCTAGGGAGGCTGGTGCTTTCCTTGCAAAATACAGTGCAGGGACAAGCCTGGATAAAGAAGATATAGCAGGGATTCTTAGTATAGTTGACCCTGACAGCCCAGAAGGGCATCCCGTAGAGGCCTTATGGACAGCCCACATAGAAGAAAATAAAGATTGGGTGTCTTTTTGGAAAGGTATGGGGAATCATTGGTCTGCTATATACAAGGGTTCATCTGCACTTCAGGAACTTGTCCTAGCAAAACAGGGACCGAAGGAAAAGTTCTATGAATTTTGTACCCGGGTATATGGTCTGTGGAAAGCAGTAGATAACGCCAACCCCCAATTGTTCACCACCACCATTATGGCTGGTGGCGATACGAAGGTGACACAGTTGCTTAAATTCACTAATCCAAAGTGGGCAGAACAACCCCCAGATGAATTTATGAAAGATGCTAGGTCACGAGAAACATCAGGGGTATTTGAACAGAAGGGTGGCATTTTTCCCTCCCTAACACCAACCCAGACTCTGCCAACTGGTGGGACTCCGCCCACCCACATAATGACAATGCAACCTTATTCACCAATGCAATCTTATCCCCCAGACCAGGCTTACCCACCAGACCAGGGGTGCTTTAACTGTGGGGAACTGGGGCACTGGAAGTCCCAATGTCCCTACAGAATTAGAACAAACGCCCAGAGAGGAAGAGGTAGGAATCTTAACACCGGCCCCCGTCGCCTTCAGGATATCAGGTATCCTCACCCACCACAACCCCAACCACCCCCACCACAACCCCAATACCAGCCTCAGCCTAACAGACCACCCCCACGCATTCCGATGCAGTGGCCATCCGCTCGGCGGACACCACAATAGGGATGCCAAGAGTATGTCCCGTCCCTCAGCCTTGTGTGTTACAATCCATCATGGAAAAGTCTTCCGCAGGTACTATTGCGGGTAGACAACCACCTGATATGTCTACTTTTGGATTCAGGGGCTACATTCAGTAGTCTGAATGATGCCATATATGACACACCGCACTGCACTGAGGGAAACTCTATTGGTATAAATGGGACATCAGTTACCCACCCCATCACTCCACCATTGCCCGTGGCTACTCCAGAAGGGCAGGAACTGTGCACTCAGAGTTTTGCTGTCCTTGTGGATTGCCCAGTATCTTTAATGGGGAGGGACCTACTCTCAAAACTGAATATCACCATTAAATTTGACAGAGGGGGCTCCCTCACTGCCAGCTCACCGTTCTGTGATTTACATGCTCCAAAGAGACACACTTTCAGGGGACTCTTTGCATCATTGCCACCCACTCTAGAAACACATGCTATATGGGCATACAGCAAAGGGAGTGTGGGTTTTATTAACTGTACACCTTACACACCACAAATGCGTCCAGACGCTGTGGTACAATATCACAAGCAATACCCCCTGCCACTTGAAAAAATTGAAGGCATCACACCATTAATCAATGATTACATAGCAAAAGGGATTCTGAAACACATTATAAGCCCCTGGAATACACCAATCTACCCTGTGAAAAAGGCAAATGGGGAATGGAGGCTTGTACAGGACCTAAGGGCCGTGAACAAGCAGGTTATACCTCTGCCACCTTTGGTGGCAGATATTTCTTTCATCTTTTTGAAAATACCTGCTGATTCCCTTTGCTACACAGTAGTAGACCTGGCGAACGCGTTCTTTAGCATCCCGATCGATGATGGGGTATTGCCCATGTTTTCATTCTCATGGGGATGGAGGGGAAAACAGTTGACCTGGTCAAGATTACCGCAGGGGTATGTGGACAGTCCCGCAGCCTTCTCCATGGTCCTTAATGAGACAATTAAGTCATGGACTGCTGAGCGCGGGTCGGTGCTAATACAGTATGTGGACGACTTGCTCCTGTGCAGTCGATCTGCTGAAGATTGTGCGGTCGATTCCACATCTCTGTTACATCACCTGGCCAGGTCTGGCCACCTAGCATCGCGGAAGAAGATACAATGGTGTCAAAGTCAGGTAGAATACCTGGGATGCATTCTGAAGGAGGGAACCAGGCTGGTATCCCCCAAACGTGCCGCAGCCCTGCAGGCTCTCAGTCCTCCAAGAGACAAAGCAACTTTGCTCTCATTCTTGGGCGCAATTGTATATTGCCGCCAATGGATCCCAGATTGTTCATATTATGATGGCATTCTGAGGGAGGCTACCTTGTCCACCGCCCCAAAGACAGTAGATTGGACAACAGAAAGGCTCTGTGCTTTTCAGGCCTTGTTAAAAAGTCTGACTCAGGCCCCCGCCCTGGGATTGGTAGAATATGGCAAACCCTTTCAGTTATACTGTGTGGTATCGGGAAATTCTTTTGCTGCGGTTTTGACACAGCAACATGGAACCGGGTACCGACCAGTCTCCTATCTCTCAAAAAAGTTGCCTACCCAAGTACAGGGGATGCCATCTTGTCTACAAAACCTTGCTGCTTGTGCTATGGCAGTTCAGGAGGCTAACAAATCAGTATTAGGCCATGAACTGACTCTCTACACTACTCATTCAGTAACTCACCTTCTGCAAAACATGAACACACAGCATATGACAGCACAAAGGCTTAGTGGGTATGAGATCACACTTCTGAATACTGATAACCTCACCCTCAAACACGCACCACCAAGTAATCCCACTGTCCGTCTTTTACATTCTTTGCTCAAGCTGCCACGAGACCCTGATCAGAAGCACAATTGTGTTGAACAGGTTGCAGCAATAACCAGCCCTCGCCCAGATCTCACTGACATTCCCTTACCAGGAGTACAGGACGTCTTCATAGACGGCAGTTGTACTCGCCTCTCTGATGCAACATTCCTGACAGGGTATGCCATTGTCCAACTACCTGATGTGGTGTTGGAAGCAAAAGCCTTACCACCCTCCTCGGCACAGGTAGCAGAATTGGAGGCACTCACAAGAGCTTGCATACTTTTCTCTGATGAGGAGGTAAACATCTACACAGATAGTAGGTACGCTTTTGGTGTCTCGCACGACTATGGCGTAATCTGGGCAAATAGAGGATTTAAAACCGCTGACAACAAGCCAATCGCTAACTCTACGCAAATTAAAGCACTCCTGCAAGCGATTCTTCTCCCAAAGAGGATAGCGGTCGTCAAGGTAAAGGCACATTCATCAGATAACAGCAGAGTTTCCAAAGGAAACGCTCTGGCAGACAGAGAAGCAAAAAAAGCCGCTGCCCTGTACATTGGTCAGCCAGCCCCCACAACAATGTTCTTCAAAGAACATTTTACATCACCCAACTTTAAAACCGTTGTGGCACAAATACAGGGATTAGCTACAGAGGAGGATGTTTCTTTTTGGGTCAAGGATGGCTTGACCAAGGACCAAGAAGGTCTTTGGTCAAAAGAGGGGAAGATATTGGGCATACCAGAATCAAGCAGTGTTCTCATACTTTCCTATCTCCATGGTCCAGGACATATAGGTACCACCGCCCTAACAAACATATACACAAAGTCTTTCTGCACAAACAACTTAAGTAAACAGGCAAAACTCCTCACCAGCAGTTGTCTGACCTGTGCACAAAACAATGTCCAAGGGAAAAATCATGGATTACATGGCCACCTGCCCTCACCCCTGGGTCCCCTAACAGATTTGCAAATAGACTTCACACACATGCCCAAACAAAAAGGCAATTTGAAATGCCTTTGCGTGATCGTATGCAAATGGTCAGGTTGGGTTGAAGGTATTCCATGTACAGGTGAGACTGCTAAAATTGCTGCCAAATGCCTACTGAACCATTGGGTTTGTAGGTTCGGAATACCAACGGCCATATGGTCAGACAGAGGGCCTGCCTTCAGCTCCTCTGTTACACAGACTTTAGCTAAGCTACTAGGCTTACAGTGGAAACTGCACATCCCTTACCACCCACAAAGTGCAGGAGTAGTGGAAAGAATGAATAGGAACATTAAGGACAAGTTAAAAAAGGCTACGGGGGGCACCATGAAAGGATGGTTGGATTACCTTCCTTCTGTCCTATTCCAGATCAGGACAACACCACATGCTAGAACAAAACTCTCGCCCTTTGAGATTTTGATGGGAGTTCCTGCAAACATAGAGCTGCCCCTCTTAGATCAAAACACTGACATTAACATCTATTCTCAACAGGAAATGTACGTGAAAAATCTGGTAAGTATGCTACAGGATATGAACGAACAAGTTTCTGTCACCTTTTCTCCTCTTTCAACAGAACCTACTCATCCCTTCATCCCAGGAGACAAAGTACTGGTGAAACAACTGGCACACAAAAAGAAGGTTGGACCCATTTTTTCTGGACCTTGGAAAATAGAGAAGGTTTCCAGAACTGCTGTACTGACCGATCTAGGAAACACCTGGATCCACGCCAGCCGGTTAAAGAAGTGTCCACAGCAACCCCAGACCCCTGACCCTCCACCAGCATCCCAAGACTTCTCTCTTCAGGAACAGCGACCAGATTTGGAGGACATTCAAGAAGGCATAAAACAAATCTCTCTGGACGACGAGACGAATCCCCCACCAACAAGAAGAAACGAGTAACAGAACTTTGCACACAGTACCTGACAAAATGATTTCTACCTTTGTGTCAGGAAAAACATTATGCCTCTGGACATGTCTGATTCTGATAGTATTCCTACCTACTTGGTTAATAGCGAATTGTGTGTATCATCCAGAAGGTTTAGGGCTACTAAAAGGGATATGTGGAAAGGCCCAGACAGCCAAAGCACCTAGCATAAAATATAAAAGAAGTATGTCCCCCACTGAACCCCCTTCAGGTTTCACTGACAAGATGTCGTTGTTGAGGTTTAAGTACAGTTATGCACAAAAGTCTGGTTTTGAGAAATGTTGGATATGCAGCAAACTCCACCCCAGTACAGCCAGAATCCCATTGATGGCCATTCCCTTAAACGTCACTCCTTTTTTGAATGGAACACCCCCCATAATTCTTGACAATGTCATAAGAAAAAGTCCCAATAAGCCCCTCAGTTTTCAAATTGTGGGCAGGAGCCACGCCCCAGATTGGTGTTTCATACTGGGAAACATTTCCAGGGGAGCTGAGGTGTGCAAACGATCAAAACTTAATGTCTCCATGGCTTCCCTTACCGACAACTCACTTTTTCGCACCTCAGACCCTGTGATAAATGCTACCATCTATGACCTTTTTAATTCTAGTTCCCACTCCATGGTCGCACAGTTATTAGCTCTGCTGATGGCATCTGGTCATTCAAAGGGTGCAAGGACCGTTGTTAGTCAACGACCCTTGGCATTAGGTAACACAACTTACATCTGTTGTGGCAAGCTGCTCTGTTACCCATGGATTCCTGAAGAACCTCAGGGATGGTGCTACCTTGCTAAAATAGTTCCTGTAATGGGAGTAGTTGGGGATAATGGGCAAGGACACCTACTTAAAGCTAGCACCCACCCAAGATACCCTCTAAAACATCTTGGAAAGAGAGAAATGTTCCTAGAAAAAGATATGACCTGGGCTTGGTTCCCTTCCTGGACAGGTTGTGGAATAGATTTGATGAAGAAACTAAATAACTACACCTCAATCATTGATGAGATCTTGGAGAAGGACTCTGATGACATCTCAAAATTAAACCTAGAAACCAGAGCAATTAGAAAACAATTGGAGTTACATGACCTGGCTATAGAAAGCATGAGTGCAGCCCTCACTGGCCTCTGTGAAATTACTGAGGACTATGAATGCTGCACTTGGATACACAACATGAGTATCGAGATCCCTGATTACTATGACATTATTACACAACACAGAAAAGAGGTAAACAAGCTACAACAGGATGCAAGGGATATTGGGAAAACATGGGACCCTTTCTCTACCGGGTTCAGTTTGGGAGGTCTCACTTCATGGTTTAAGAACACTGCAATGACAATTTTTACCATACTGCTTTTCATATTGTTCTTGTATGCATGCTTCATGTTACTTAAATGCCTCTACAAAAAGGGTAGCGAAGCACATTCCGAAACCATGAAGCTGACTTCCATTACCAGAGATCCCACGGTATGGTGCGAGAACCAGGAAAATGAGGCCGAGGGATATGAATCCTTAAGGCATGACGAAAAGGTAGCCGAGGAATATGACTCCTTGAGGCGTGACGAAAAGGTAGAATGACCATTTCGATGATATCGAATGGTCAAAGGGAGGATTGTAAGGAGATTCCATAATACATTTCATTATTGATTAATTGTTGATTTCACCCTGTTCATGAGATATGTTCAGGGTTTGCTTATTTGCTTAATAATTAGAAAAATATCTTGGTATATTTTAATGACTTATGACAGACTGACTATGACTTACTGAATTATCTCATTGCAATATCACCCTGTCTGTCTTTTCCTCTTTTATGTCTCCATCTGAGGAAACATCTGTCTGTGGTTTTTATCTCTGTACA
Source organism: Lithobates clamitans (assembly GCA_037952925.1). Lineage (NCBI taxonomy): Eukaryota > Metazoa > Chordata > Amphibia > Anura > Ranidae > Lithobates > Lithobates clamitans. The sequence goes on along the minus strand of JBBGZY010001812.1, from coordinate 991,543 downwards.
CTGTTGCTGGGTATGAGAGGGCCAACATTAGTTTTTTAGGGAAGCTGTGGTTGGACACCTCATGGTCCGGCAGACGGTGACAGAAAATAAGGAATCTTTTGACCTATTAACTTGAACTATAGGGGTTAACATTTTAAGATCACAAGATGAAGGCATTATTAAAGTATGGAAAATCACGAGATTAAGAAATTACCGAATATGCTAATATGTATTATTTTGATTGGCCCCCAATTGGGGCAGAGTCTTGTAAAAACAGCATAAAACAGCGAATCCTGGAATAAAGTATTGTAATCATTTCAGCATACCTAATGTGTGTATGTGTAATTGATTAACCGCCGGCGAGGACCTCCACTGAGCCATCTCCAGAGCCTAAGCCACAAGGAGAAGACGGGCGCCTAACACCATCATCCAAGACTATTTATATACAAATAGAAGGGGAAGTAGGGACAGTTGCTGAAGCTGTTTTGCTACATCCACAAAGGGAAAATGGACTATCTCGGTACCAATGAACAAAAGTTGACTTAAAGTGGTTGTATACCTTTATTGTTAACTTTTACCTACAGGTAAGCCTATAATAAGGCTTACCTGTAGGTAAAAAAAATATCCCCCTCCCATTGAGCTGCTGACTGCAGCGGCGCATGCGCACAGGGGATTCTCGGCTGACAGCCCGGCAAACTCCGGAGCTTGCCGGGCAGAAGTCTCCCGCGCGCATGCGCGGGAGTGATGACATCGCGGCTCCGGCCACTCACAGCGCCGGAGCCGCGATACCCGGAAGACACGCCGAGGGGAGATGTCAGCTCCCTCGGCGTGGACCAGGTGAGATGCCGATGCCTCGTTCTAAGGTAAGTATCTCATAATGAGCTAGTATGCGATGCATACTAGCTCATTATGCCTTTTCCCTTGCAGGTGTAGAAAAAAAAAAAAGACAGCGGGTATACAACCGCTTTAAGACTTTAAGATAGAATAATTATTTATTACATATAAAAACACACATGATTACAAAAATCAGAAAACATGAAAAGGGGGGGGAAGATCAATACAGTATACAGGTACTTGTAGACTTCCAAATGGTTTGTTGATTATAGAAATAGCTCACAGATCTATACAATCCTCTACCAGTTTCGCGGTCAGGGGACCGCTTCTTCAGGAGGATAAATCTATAAGATAAGTAATGTATATGAAATGCTACACAACAATGAAAATACATTTATATTAAACATCAGAAACCAAGTATACAATATAAAATACAGCAAAAACGACAACAGGCAAATATCAGGAATATGAAATGCTGGGTTCTATACCAGCCTTGAAGAACACACATTCCTGTCCTTTATTTTCACATATGTCTCTGCATACAAGCAATTGATTGTCAGGTCAAGCTCTGAAGGTTTATAATGGGACTCTGATGTGCTTTTCTATAGGAAATGTTGCCCATTGTCAGTAACAGAGGAGTCATTGATGTCTTTCCGCTAGTTTGATAATGTCTTAATTGGATGATTCACGACAGCTAGTTAACTTGCCAGTAATTTCATGCTTGTTCTAAACATGTGAAAGCGTTTAGTCAGTCTAATTAATGTAGAATAATTAGCAAACAGAAATCTTGGTGAATATCAAGTTGATTGATGGAAAAAAAAAAAAAAACAAGCAGCAAGTTTCTTTTAAGCGATCGTAGGCACATGCAGTCTGTATTCTCCATTGCAGGTGGCGCTCACCCACAGCGGCAATGCAGATAGGGAGGGAGTTGACAGGAACTTGGTTCCTCTATGATTTCCTCGGTCATAGGGAGGCAGCTATCCCATTAGATGCTGGCGCCCCCTGTGACTTTGGTGGCCATCTTGGGTCAGGCAGACTCTCCAGGGTTAAACAGGCAGTGTGGAATCAACTTATAGCATGTCACATGCCTTCTGAAAAACAATATGTGGTGGGCACCAAGAACTATCACAAGTGTGAACGAGCCCTTAGGGGGGTATAGTTGTTGCCATAGACTACATTGCCAAAAGCATTGGGGCATCTGCCTTTACACACACATGAACTTTAATCGCATCCCAGTCTTAGTCCGTAGGGTTCAATATGGAGTTGGCCCACCCTGTGTAGCTATAACAGCTTCAACTCTTCTGGGAAGGCTGTTCACAAGGTTAAGGAGTGTGTCTATGGGAATGTTTAACCATTCTTCCAGAAGCTCATTTGTAATGTCAGGCACTGATGTTGGATGAGAAGGCCTGGCTCACAGTCTCAGCTCTAATTCATCCGAAAGGTGTTCCATTGCGTTGAGGTCAGGACTCTGTGCAGGCCAGTGAAGTTCCTCTACCCCAAACTCGCTCATCCATATCTTTATGGACCTTGCTTTGTGCACTGGTGCACAGTCATGTTGGAACAGGAAGGGGCCATCCCCACAAAATTCTGTTCCCACAAAGTTAGGAGCATGAAATTGTCCAAAATGTCTTGGTTTGCTGACGCCTTAAGATGTTCCTTCAATGGAACTAAGGGGCCAAGCCCAACCCCTGAAAAACAACCCCACAGAATAACCCCCCCTCCACCAAATGATTTGGACCAGTGCACAAAACAAGGTCCATACATGGATGAGCAAGTTTGGGATGGAGGAACTTGACTGGCCTGCACAGAGTCCTGACCTCAACCTGATAGAACACCTTGGGGATGAATTAGAGCGGAGAATGCGAGCCAGGCCTTCTTGTGCAGATCAGTGCCTGACCTAACAAATGCGCTTCTGGAAGAATCAAACATTCCCATAGACACACTCCTAAACCTTGTGGACAGCCTTCCCAGAAGAGTTGAGGCTGCTATAGCTGCAAAGTGTGGGCCAACTCAATATTGAACCCTACTAAGACTGGGGTGCCATTAAAGTTCATATGTGTTTAAAGGCAGGCATCCCAATACTTTTGACAATATAGTGTATGTACAGCTCTGTATATTCTTCTTAAGGTGGGTGGTCAGGGCATGGGAAAACTGCAGTTCAACCGACTGTTTTTACTGGCCCCTTGTGTGAATGAAGCCCAACTGTTACAGCTGCAGATGAATTACCACTTTACTGAACTAAAACAAAAAAAAATGACAGCGCTAGTAAAATAAAAAAACCTGTTTTTTTACATGCATGTGCGGAGCTCCCGGGAATGGCAGCGTGATCTCAGAGCTCCATCCCGTCCCCGTCCTTGGTCCTTCCAGACCCACAATCGCGAGCAACTGCCACACACACGGACCCTCCCAGACTCTACAGCTAGCAGGGACACCCAGGAACACCCCTATGTCATCGGGGTCAGTCAGGAGGGTCCTCACTCGTCAGCCAGGCTTCATGTCTGAGGCCCCAGAACATTCCAAGATGGCGCCGGCTTCACACCACGCTCTGGAGGACAGGTGAGAGAAAATGGAGGAGAGTGCAGATCCCGCTCCACAGGTAGCCTCACCCCACAGCCCTGCTCCTGTGGGTACACCTCTCCCCACTGTTATCACCCCAGTTTCCACTGAATCTCTCCTGGAGAGAACTCTGGATGAGCTGCTGCTCACTCCTCTGAGAGGCATGGAGCCAAGTCCCTCTGTCTCCACCAATATGGAACAGTCCTCCCCAGCAATTCCAATGGACTTTACAACCATATGAGCGCTTTTTCTAGGATGCTCTCCAAAGGGCTAGCACAAACAGCTTCCCAAATCACTTCAGCAATACACGCAGACCTCCAAAACCTTGGGTCCAGAATAGGGTACAGAATGTCATGGAAAACAAAGTGGATCAGACAATTTCTAGAACCAACCAAAACACAGACCGTATACAGGACTTACAAGACAGCCATATCCAAAATAGATGACTTGGAGAACCGCTCCAGGTGATACAATTTTCGCATAAGAGGCCTCCCCGAGTCCGTCAAAGATGTGAATGCTGCTGTCTGCTCATTCATCGCGGACCTCATCCCTGGTATCCCAGAGCACCGGTTGGAGCTAAAAAGTGCTCATAGAGCTCTCCACCCTCCTCAGTCAGATGGCCTTCCTAGGTACATAATTGTCAAGCTGCACTTTTACCGAGTTAAGGAAGACATTATGTGATTTTCCAGGGATGCAGAACAACTGTCCATTCAGGGTCATCCGGTCCAAATCTTCGCTAACCTCTCCCAGCTCACCATCCAGCAAAGAAGGTCACTAAAACTTCTACTCCATGTCCTGGCTCAAAAGGCAATCAAATATTTGTGGTCCTTCCCGTTTTGACTATCCTTTATCTTCAAGAACAAAACCCATGTCTTTTCATCACTTCTGCTCCAGATGGGGCTGATCTTCCAAGACCAATCATCGACCTCGCGTCTCACGCATTCAGGATCCACCAAACGCCCTTCCCCACATAGTCTGATTGTACCGGTCTGGCAAAAGCAACAATCTAAAAGACCCAAAGACTCTCACCCCCCCTTGATTCTTCCTCCTTGGAACGGGAGACCAACTTTTCTTGTTTGGCCACAGTTTTACTCCCCATAAGAGGAACTCTTGTCCTATGTCTATTTATTGAAAAGCCCCACGAGGATATCTTGTTTATCTATTGCCCTCGTTTATGCCTAGGGTCATCTCCATCTTCTTTATTTTTGTTTTCTAATAACATGGTTTATATCCTTTTTTACAGCTGGACATTTTCAAGTTACTGAGATTTGGTTTGGAGATTTGTGAGTTTACTTAAATTTACTGAGGGAAGACAGGGCACTTTGATAAATAGAGAGTGTCCGAAGTCTCAAAAGCTCTTTGACTGAAGCTAATATTCATTATGCTTACTTATACTTGGTTGTTATTGTTTGGGGAATTCTTTTTGGATTCCCATGTGAGCCTGACATCCCTTGCTATACATATGGGGACTCTGCCTCTGGGGATGGGAAGTTTGGAGGAGAGCCCCACTTTAGGGAACCCTCCGATCTTCCCTAAGCCAAGGGGAGACATCCTCAAACTGGGTCAAATTTCATCCCTCATTATCACCCCTATTTCCCCCTAAACAAATAGGGGAGGGTCGTTCCTAGTAATCCGCTAATATAGGCTTCTGGTTGGGCTGGGGCGGCAGCAATTCTCTCTGCCTCTACGTGGCTGATGTTCACCTGCAATTATGCCTGCAGCTACAGGCATCATTCAGATATCCTTGTTTTCAGCTGGCGATTCTGTGCACCATAAGAATGATCATAGTGGCAGTTCGACTGCTTGATTGTTCTTACAGGTGATGGGAGGGGAAACCCGCCCGTCCCTCCGCCATCTGGTGCTTCCTCAGGCTCTCCCGTGCCATTGGGGACCCAGAGAAAGAATCGGCCACCGCCGGATGACGACCATAGAGATGTCCGGTGACCGGATGGTCACCAGTCATCTCTATGACAGTCGGAAGGCCCGCGGATGTAAACAAGGCCGCGATCGCGGCTGGTAAGCATGAGATTGTGGATTTTTTTTTACGATCTCATGCATTCCAGCCTGGAGGAGAGATGTGGGGTCTTATTGACCCCGCATCTCTCCATAAAGAGGACCTGTCACGAACGATTCCTATTACAAGGGATGTTTACATTCCTTGTAATAGGAATAAAAGTGATAAAAAAAATGTAAAAGAAAGCGTAAAAATAAAAAAAATAAAGTAAAATAAAAAAAACTTAAATTTTTGCTCAGAAGCAAACGCACACATAAGTCAAGCCCACATATGTAAACGCTGTTCAAACCACACATGTGAGGTATCGCCGTGTGCGTTAGAGCACAAGAAACAATTCTAGAACTAGACCTCCTCTGTAACTCTGACCATGTAACCTGTAAAACATTTTAAAGCGTGGCCTATGGAGATTTTTAAGTACTGAAGTTTGGCGTCATTCCATGAGTGTGCGCAATTTTAAAGCGTGACATGTTGGGTATCTATTTACTTACCATAACATCATCTTTCATATTATACAAAAAACTGGCTAGAGACCTGTCTCTTTGGTCAAAGAGAGAAATATCCTGGCTGGGGAGGGTCAACTCTATTTTGCTCCCTTCCAATTTACATTTACAAATCCCACCTTCAGAAGCTTCAATCCAAAATACTTAGATTTATTTGGGGTTTTAAAGGACATTGCTGTTCTAAAAGTGTCCTCTTCAGAAGTTGTGAGCAAGGGGGCTTGGGAGTCCCACTCCTCTGCAAATACTACCAGGCAGCCCAATTGGTCAAATTCTCTAATATATACAAACAAGGCCAGAGACCGGATTGGGTGGATATGGAGAGACAGTCGGTCCCTTAAACACTATAGATTATCTGACTTGGGTTCCCTTCAAACAGAGACCCCCAGTATTGGCACCTACGCTATCCCATTCCTCAGCCCTCTGTGATTACCTCTATAAATCTAAGGCCCTGATCTCTGACTTTAGGCCACTGACTCATCTGTTTCACAATCCTCTCTTCCCCCTGGACAGAATATTAAGGTTTTCGAATGGTGGAAGAATAAGGGTCTATTTGGAATTAGATACTTTCTCTCCCCTGGGGGCCCCCTGACAGCGTCCCATTGTGTTAGCAAATTGGAAATGCCACAATCAGAAAGATTCAGACTTCATCAAATCAGACACTTCATCCTCTCACAGTGGCATTCCAAATTAGCCCGCCCACATGTCACAGCTTATGAGCAGTAGTGTTCAAGAGCCCTGGACCAAAGGGATGGTGTTTCCTTTATTTACACAGCCTTGACAGAGACCTCCCGATTAGCAATAATATTTCTGGGTTCCTCTCCCCTTTGCTTTAGGGGTTGTGGCCATATTGGTACTCTATCTCATACTTGGTGGGAATGCCCGCGCATTAGGGGTTTTTGGAACAAAAGTTTTTGTTTGCTGCACAAGGTCACTGGCCTTGCAATTCCCAAAACCCTAGAAATTGCCTTGCTGAACAGCAAGCTACCTGAATGCTCGAAGCATCTCCTAAAACTCATTCACTTTATACTGCTAGGAGCCAAAATTATTTTGGCCTGAGCTTGGAAGCAACCGTCGGTGTCAGTGGAAGCAGCTAAGTGAAACATTTCTTGGATTATGGTACAGGAAAAGACAGTCAGCATTCTCATGGACACTTGTAAAACATTTGAAACAGTGTGGGAACGGTGGACCACATATATTCATCAACCCTTGTAAACCTGCACACGGAGGAATAATCTGTGTAAATCCCAGATGTACACCTTGTCTTTAACACTTTTCTAGCCTTATCTGTCTCTAGCTTTTTTCTAGGTTTCTCTTCTGTTTCCCTCTAAGCTAGGGTGACCAGACGTCCCCGTTTTCCGGGGACAGTCCCCGGATTGAGGACACTCTCCCCGGAGCCCGTCTGTCCCCGGATTTGTCCCCGGATTGCAGGGGCGGCACTCAGGAACGTAGCGGCACGCACCGCTAACACTGGCCGTTGCCCTGATCTGTGCCACGGGACTTGCGCTGTGTCCCTCAGCACAGCGGACTGAAGCCGCCTCCCCCTCCTCTCTGTTTACATTCACACAGAAGGAGGAGGAGCCCGAGGGACACACACGGCTGTGTGTATCATCCGCGCTGTTCTGAGGTCTGTAAACTTCATTTATTTACAGTATGTGGTGGACATGTGCAGGGGATTCTATACTAATGGGGGGGGGGGGCTCTGCACTGGGGGGATTCTATACTAATGGGGGGGGGGCTCTGCACTGGGGGGATTCTATACTAATGGGGGGGGGGCTCTGCACTGGGGGGATTCTATACTAATGGGGGGGGGGCTCTGCACTGGGGGGATTCTATACTAATGGGGGGGGGCTCTGCACTGGGGGGATTCTATACTAATGGGGGGGGGCTCTGCACGGGGGGATTCTATACTAATGGGGGGGGGGGCTCTGCACTGGGGGGATTTTATACTAATGGGAGGGGGGGCTCTGCACTGGGGGGATTCTAAACTAATGGGGGGGCTCTGCACTGGGGGGATTCTATACTAATGGGGGCTCTGCACTGGGGGGATTCTAAACTAATGGGGGGGCTCTGCACTGGGGGGATTCTATACTAATGGGGGCTCTGCACTGGGGGGATTCTATACTAATGGAGGGGCTCTGCACTGGGGGGATTCTATACTAATGGGGGCTCTGCACTGGGGGATTCTATACTAATGTGGGGGCTCTGCACTGGGGGGATTCTATACTAATGTGGGCTCTGCACTGGGGGGATTCTATACTAATGGGGGGGCTCTGCACTGGGGGGATTCTATACTAATGGGGGCTCTGCACTGGGGATTCTATACTAATGGGGGGTCTCTGCACTGCAGGGATTCTATACTAAAGGGGGCTCTGCACTGGGGGGATTCTATACTAATGGGGGGGGCTCTGCACTGGGGGGGATTCTATACTAATGGGGGCTCTGCACTGGGGGGATTCTATACTAATGGGGGGGGGCTCTGCACTGGGGGGATTCTATACTAATAGGGGGGCTCTGCACTGGGGGGATTCTATACTAATGGGGGGCTCTGCACTGGGGGGATTCTGTACTAATGGGGGCTCTGCACTGGGAGGATTCTATACTAATGGGGGCTCTGCACTGGGGGGATTCTATACTAATGGGGGGGCTCTGCACTGAGAAATATGCAAGTTAAAGGGTTACTCCGCAAGATGTTGTAAAACTCCTCCAGTATTTTATATTGCTTTTGTTCCTGTAACATTTGTAGTCTTAGAACAGTTAGCTATTAATATTTGATTATTTATGTTTGAAGGTATCCTACGTGTTGTTACCATGCAATCTTTTACTGTTCTGAATTGTTAATTTATTGTTCATTGTTATTGTTGAACCAAAATTCTTTGGCAAGAATAAAATACAAAATATGCATTGAAAAGTTTTATCTCCATCTTATCGTCTTAACATTTGGTAGTCGTATTCCAAAAAATTGTAAGAATCTTCTTTTTTTTTATCTCATGGACGAAATGTGAGAAATAACGTATATATCATATAATCCTTCCATAAACATATACCACATACACTGAATATATAATTTGAGGAATATATGCTTATAAAATCGTTTACCATTTGCCAAAAAAAAAATGTCCCCGGATTTCATTTTGAAAATCTGGTCACCTTACTCTAAGCCCAAGTTTCTCTTACTTGGTCACCCTTTGTACATGTTTAGTAGATCATAGTTAAGGTTATGTAGTTGGAAAACTAAGATAGGCTTATAATTTGCCTATGTTGATCCTACTAGGATGATGTCGTTTTCCTAGCTGGAAGGAACTTTTGGTCTCTTCAATAACCACATCAGTTTGCAGCTTCCTCACTAACACCATGGTGGATTTATATCTCAAGATAACGTCTTTGGCTAACAAATTTGCATTATTTCCAGTTTGACATAGGCAATGGTTAATTTGTTATCGGAATTTATGTCCACACTTCAATGTCAATATGCATGCTGTAATGTACCGTATTGTATTTTCTTATAAACACATTTGATTTAGTTAAATAAAAATTATTGAAACTAAAAAAAAACGAATTAACACTCCTGTCTCATTCCCTTGTTATGGCAGAGCAGCTAAGATGCAAATTCACAGCTTTCCACTTGTAATTATATACTCCCAAATAGCCAAAACACATTCCTACAGACATGGGACTTCAAAGATGCCTAATGACACAATACATACAGTATATCATACGTTTAAAGTCCATCCATTTAATGTAAAATCATTAAAACATATGGCATATTTCACCTAACAGTGTTTTTGTTGAATATGTACACATATATAGTAAATTTTCACATAAAAACATCCATGTAATACAAAAGAATACTCCATATGTGTTTCACAACATATCATTATTACAGTGGTTGCAAAGCCTCAAGGTTTTTCACCTTAATGCACTCTGCAATAACTACGTCAGCCCCGGAAGATTTTACCCCTTAATGACCAGAGCACTTTTTGCGATACGACACTGCATCGCTTTAACTGGCAATTGCCCGGTGGTGAGACACTGTACCCAACAAAATTGACGTCCTTTTTATTCAAAATAGGGCTTTTTTTGGTGGTATTTGATCACCTCTGCGGTTTTTATTTTTTGCGCTATAAACTAAAAAAGAGTGCCAATTTAATAAAAAACAATATTTTTTACTTTTTGCTATAATAAATATCCCCCAAAAATATATAAAAAAAAAATCTTCCTCAGTTTAGGCGGATATGTATTCTTCTGCATATTTTTGGCAAAAAAACAACAAAATCACAATAAACGTATATAGCCAAAAAGATTGGTTTGCGCAAAAGTTATAGCGTCTACAAAATAGGGAATAGATTTATGGCATTTTTATTGTTAATTTTTTTTTTCTTAGTAATAGCAGTGATCTGCGATTTTTAGTGGGACTGCGACATTGCGGCGGACAGATCGGGCACTTTTTACACTATTTTGGGTCCATTGACATTTATACAGTGATCAGAGCTAAAAATAGCCACTGTTTACTGTGTAAACGTCACTGGCAGGGAAGGGGTTAAACACTAGGAGGCGATCAAGGGGTTAAGTGTGTTCCCTCTGTGTGTGTAGGGGGGATGGGCTACCACTTACATGACAGAGATCACTGCTCCCAATGACAGGGAGCAGTAGATCCCTGTCATGTCACTAGGCAGAACAGGGAAATGCCTTGTTTTACATAGGCACTTCCCAGTTCTGCCTCCCCTCGTCGCAATCCTGGGCCGCCAGCGGATATCGAGTACATGGGACCCGCGGGCACACGCGCCCGCTATCCTGCTTTTGGGGACTAACGTATGGGTACATCAGTTTGCGCTGGAGTGCCATTCTGCCGACGTATATTGGCGTGAGCCAGTCGGCAAACGGTTAAGGTGAAAAACCTTCTGTGCTGCAGCTCCTCCCAGACCCCCTCCCCCCTTTTTTTTTTCTCAACTGAGCCTGATCAAGCAATGTGCCACTGTCCCTCTCCTCATTTGGCTCTCACTGCTGTCAATCAAATCCAGTGACAGGGGACAGGGGAACGGGGGGGGGGCAGGGCAAAGTCTCGCTGTCTGGGTCAATTGACACAGCAGCAGGACTCAGGAGCGAGCTAGCACTGGTGCCCCCAGGAAAAGGCTCCCCTGATTAAGAGGAGAGGCCTGAAGCGCCGGTGGGGCACCCCAGAATAAGAGGATCGGGATGCTCTGTGCAAAATGATTGCACAGAGCAGCTAAGTATAGGCATGTTTGCATGCCCATGTTTATTATATTGCACCGTGGCAATATAATATTAGCCCTTCCATCACAATTCAGGTACAGCATAGGACTGCTTGGTAAATAAAATAAAAAAAGCCATACAAACTATAAAGAACACATTGTGCAGTTACTTAACAAATTAAACTGTATAGAATACTAAGGTCAGATCTGAAAATCCAAATCTAAATCTATGTACAGGGGCAATAAAATCACAGGTTCTAACCCTTCCACATCCATACAATATAGGAAAAAAATGTCTGTTTACAATATTTGTGGTATTTCATTGTTCTAAAGAAAGAAATCAAAACAAATACCTTTTATTTATGTTTTTATTTAACATTAATTGGAAAATGTTCCCACGTCCATAGCAAATAGTAAATGGTGGTCTGTATTTTGGTGTGACTGCCAACATAGGAATATATGCTGGACTGCAGCCAGATAGGTTGCCTTCGAATTATAGAAAAGGAGCTTTAGAAAAATGAGAAAACAGTAGTGGAAAAGAAAAAAAAAAACAGAAAAGATACATGATGCCAAATAGTCAACAGGCATAAGAAAATACACACAAGGGCAAAACTCAATAGAATTTGAATCACTTGGTGAAAGTTTAACAGATACTTATACTTTCTGTAGAAACAAATATGTTCCCATAATCGAGTTTCAATTCCACTGAAACATAAATCAGGATACAGTTTGTCCTGATGTTAAGAAACTTGAAATACTGTACATCTGTATCCAAAACAGAATTCTCATTATTATGTGGAAATCATCTTCAGCTGGGGGAAGCAAGACATTTAAAATAGTACAATGATAATGGTTTTGAACATGATCAAATATCTACAGAAAACATTCCAAACAAGGCTACTATTTGATTTTTATTATTATTTATTTTTCATTGTATTCCTTTTTTATAGCTGTAATTCATTCTACTCTGGGTTTTTGCTTATTGCCTATCTTGGGTTCAACCCACAATGACTGGTAATACCTGTATGTTGCAGGGTGGACATGCAGCCTTATAGGGTCTAGAGCAGGGGTAGGCAACCTCGGCCCTCCAGCTGTGGTGAAACTACAAGTCTCATGAGACATTGCAGGACCCTGACAATGACAGGCAGAATCTTAGAGGCAGAGGCATGATGGGATTTGTAGTTTCACCACAGCTGGAGTGCTGAGGTTGCCTACCCCTGGTCTAGAGGTTGTATGAGGGAACCGCATTCTACCTGTCTTGAATTATGAATTAATTTTGTGTGAGTTAGCGCAATCATGACACACTTTACTTATTCTGAGGTCTGGCCTTAAAGGCAAAGAGGGAACCCACCACACTTTTTTCGCAAGGCCTTGCATACACGTGGTTTCAAGTCCAGTTTCTAGAAGAATTGCATTCTGCAACAGGTCCTAAGTTAAGGACCCTGCCACCCAGTAGTCCAGTGCCAGGCCACTCCTACCTACAGAAACCCCAGCAATAGCCACCACCTCCACTCTGCTCCCAGACTGGCTGCTCCTTCTTAGATCTCTTCACTCCATAACCTCAGGGGTTGACCAAAATACACACTTAGTTCCATAACTGCAAGAGGTAACTTAAGATGATACATCTTCATTACGAATGGTCAAACAGTTCGGCCCAAGCATAAGTTCGGGCTGAAATTTTGTTGTTCGGACATTCGGCGAATAGCCGAACAAACGAGTCATTGGACCATTTGTTCGCCCCCCCCCCGAACCCACCACAATGCAATGCCGTGCTGAACAGTGCATTGCAAGCCCTGATTGGCTGAAGCAGTGAAAGCTTCAGCCAATCAGGGCACAGAGCACTGTGAGAGTCATGATTGGACACTGTCATCAGGACTTTATCCAATCATGGCTCATTTCTGCCCCATCCCCCCCCCCCCCGAACCCACCACAATGCAATGCCGTGCTGAACAGTGCATTGCAAGCCCTGATTGGCTGAAGCAGTGAAAGCTTCAGCCAATCAGGGCACAAAGCACTGTGAGAGTCATGATTGGACACTGTCATCAGGACTTTATCCAATCATGGCTCTTTTCCGCCCCACAGTATAAAAGTATTCTTTCAATGGCAGCCATTTTCAGTGTGATTTCGGCATGGAGAGAGATAGAACAGGGCTCTGTTCAGTGCTATTAGTTAGTTAGTGTACTATACTGTGCTAATATGCTTCAACTGTAAGTGTAGAATATTAGTTTAGTGTCAGTCTAGGGATAGTGTGAGTGTAGTGAGGAGGACCATCATTGCATAGTATGCAGCTAGGTAGGGATAGCTCAGATAGTTTCAATGTAGTGTAGTGAGACTGTGTCATTCATACATACATTAGTGTAGAGTAGGGACAGCTCAGATAGTTTCAGTGTAGTGTAGTGAGACCGTGTCAGTAAATTTTGACATTAGTGTATAGCTAGAGTAAGGACAGTTCAGATAGTGTTAGTGTAGGGATGGATGAACACCGTCTATTTGATTAAGTTACTGCCAGTTTAACGCCATTTACATCATATAGTTTTGTGTGCGTTACTGCCAGTTTAATGCCATATAGTTCTGTGTGCGTTACTGCCAGTTTAACGTCATATAGTTCTGTGTACATTACTGTCAATTTAATGCCATTTACTTCTGTGTGCGTTACTGCAAGTTTAATGCCATATAATTCTGTGTGTCACTGTACGTTTGGCGCATTATATTATAGTGTATCCGTGGAGTGTGTCTGTGTAGTGTGAGTACTCAAATTAAAGTGCACCAAACACCACTTTACATGATTAATGTAAATAATTAATGTACGTACAGATTTCCACTTCTTCTTTACTATACTTCTTTACAATAATGTCTGGGAGGACAACAAGGAGAGGCAGACATTCCCTTGGCACTGTAAGGAGGCCAACAACAAATGCGTCCACAGTCAAAGGTGGATGAGGTGGTCAGTCCTCAGGCAGGGCATCATTTCCTCTGTTTAGTGAGTTTGCCCATGCTATCCAGCCACAGCATGCAGAGGAGGTGCTGGGCTGGCTTACTAAGCCTTCCTCATCTTCCTCATCCTCTGTCATGCAAGCATGTCTGTCCTTGTCCACATCTATTCCTGCCATAACCCCAACATCAGCCATGGAGGAGTCAGCTAAGTTATTTGACCACAGCATCAGCCACTTGCTCCTTGATGATGCCCAGCCATTACTGGATTCAGATGTTGGTTCTGAGGTTGAGGATGACAGGAATATGAGCCTAGAGAGAGGGCAGAACACTGGTAGACAAATTGGCATTCGTGGTCCCCCAGCTGCAGCGTATTGCCAAGTTGTCTCCAGTGGTAATGATGATGATGGAGGCGATGGAGATGGAGGAGATGGAGATGATGATGATGATGAGGTCACTGATGCGACTTGGGTGCCAAATAGAGCAGAGGAGGAAACTGAAGGCGAGGAGTCACAACCCCAAGGAGGCTGACATCAAGAAAGAGTAGAGAGCAGCCATCCTATTCCATCACATTCTGCAGCTGTTATCTCCCGGCCCACTCCCCAAAGCTCAGCTGTCTGGGACTTTTTCAGCACATCTACAGCAGATCGCACTGTTGCTATCTGCAAACTGTGTCTCAGGCACATCAAACGTGGCAAAAACACCAGCCATTTAGGTACCACATGCTTAACATGGCATTTAACGTCCAACCACTCAGCCTAAAAGCCACACAAAAGGGGCACAAAATCTGTCCCTCCTCCTTACCCACTTCAGTTTGCCCCTGCTATACCGAGTCATTACCTCTCAGCAGCCTCCACTGACAGGGATGATGGTATAGCACAGGGTGTCTCAGGTCCTAGCAGCACACCACCAGCTGTAGACTGTAGCAAATTTCTCTGCCCCATTTGCTGCAGCGGAAAAAAAATACAGTCCCTACCACCCACAAGTCCAGCGTCTAAATGCAAGCTTGTCAAAGCTGTTAGCTCTCCAACTTCTTCCTTTCAACCTGGTGGATTCTGCCCTCTTCTGTGAATTTGCACAATGTGCTGTACCACAATGGCAGGTTACCAGTCGCTACTACTTTACCGTTCCATCCTTCTACCCTCATGTAGAAGGGAATGTTCTTGCATCGTTGGGCAAGGCAGCCAGCCGTAAAATCCACCTTACTGCTGACACGTGGTCCAGCAAGCATGGGCAGGGTCGATATATTTCGTTCACAGCACACTGGGTAAAGCTGCTTGCAACTCGAAAGGATGCAGGACAGGGCTTGGTGCTGCAGCTTGTTGTGCCCCCACGTCTCCATACAGCTGGTGGTGATGATGCCAGACCTGTGAGCTCTACCCCATCCTCCTCCTCCTCCTCCGACATATCCATACCCTCCTGTGCAGAATTGTCCTATGAACATCAGGTACCCCCTAAGCCTTCAAAGGGCTATTCCCAGAGTCAGGCTAAAAGGTGCCATGCAGTGCTTCAGCTGGTGTGTTTAGGGGACAGGAACCACACCAAAGCTGAGATTCTTGCAGCTTTGCAGGGACAGGCCCAGAGGTGGTTCACAACACGCCAGCTGGAGCCAGGAATGCTGGTGTGCGATAATGGCTCAAACCTCCTGTCCGCCCTTAGACAGGGAAAGTTGACACGTGCCATGCCTGGCACATGTCCAAAATTTGGTGGTACAGCGTTTCCTAAATACGTACCCAGGGTTGCAAGATGTGCTAAAGCTGACCAGAAGAGTCTGTAGCCATTTCAGGCGGTCATACGGAGCCAGTGCTCAGTTGGCTGAAATTCAGCAGGAAATCCACCTGCCCATAAACCGCCTGATTTGTGACACCAGGTGGAACTCAACTTTGTCAATGCTGCAGCAGATATACATGCAGCAGAGGGCCATCAATGAGTACTTGTGCGAATACGGCACGACGACAGGCTCAGGCCGCCTCAGCTTTTTTTCCCCACGCCATTGGCGGAGCCGTGACAGTGCATGTATCAGCGACACAATCCCTGTTGTGTTCCTGCTGGAGCAGACTCTGCATGGCATTATGGACAGGGCACTGGAGGCAGAGCAGCAGGAGGAAGAGGAGGACTTCCTTTCCTCTCAATGCCCACTTTATCCAGACACCATCATTCCTATGTCAAGAAACACACAGGAGGAGAGAGGGGAGGAGGATTCTGGCACTTTCATAGGTTTCGAAGAAGAGGAAGACATGCGTCAATCTGTAAGCGATGGCTTTCCAACCCCAGGACCCTTGGGAGTAGTACGTGGCTGGGAGAAGGAAGTTCCAGATGCTGTCATCTTGAGTGACCCCGAGGAGTATGCCTCTCAAGCCTCGGCAAATTTGAGGCGCATGGGCAACCTCATGCTTCAAAGCCTGCGAAAGGACCCAAGAATATGTGGCATAAAGGAGATGGATGATTACTGGTTGGCAACCCTCCTTAACCACAATTATAAGGGGAAGGTCTCAGAACTCATCCCGTCCCCACAGAGAGTGCAGAAGTCTTTTGAGGACGTTAAAGAGGATTTTATTGAACATTTTTCCTGACTCCAGTGGGTAACAGTATCGTAGAAAGCGAGTCTTCAGTTGGTCAAGAGAGGAGCGTTGAAGAAGGCGTGTGCCTAAGTAAGGCATTTTGGAATTTTTTTAGTCCTCACAGCCCAGGGGTGTCAGCTTCCACATCCCATCGGCAGCGTCTGTATCACATGGTGGACGATTACCTCGGGGTCAAAACAGAGATGGAGAGCTTTCCAGCTGACGATCAACTGACTTACTGGGTCATGAGAATAGACCACTGATCAGAACTTGCCCAGTAAGCTATTGAGTTGTTGGGTTTCCCTGCATGCAGCGTGCTTTCAGAACGGGCATTCAGTGCTTCAGGAGGTTTCATCACTGATCATAGAACGCGTCTGTCCACAGACTCCATGGACCGTTTGACTTTTATAAAAATTCATCAGTCCTGGATTACCAGCTATGAAGCCCCTAAAGCCGATGTCACTGATTAAGTGTTTTTGGAATGTGGAATCCCTGCAGGACTTTGAGGCTGCCTAGCTTTGAGGGTGTTCAATCATTTCATCTGGAAGAATGTTTTTGGTATAGGTTTCATGGGCACAATTAACACTCAAAGACCAGTTTTTCAGCACCTGTTTGACAGGTGCATATCATTGCAATTTCTTTTGCCTTCATCAAGAGAACCTCTATAGGCTTACGGTGGGAAGGTGCCCCCGACACCCAAAGAGTAATTTTTCTGCACCTGTTTGACAGGTGCATATCATTGCAATTTTTTTACAGCAAGGCCAATTCTTGCTTTCATCAAGATTACCTCTATAGGTTTACGGTGGGAAGGCGCCACCGACACCCAAAGACCAATTTTTACGCACCCGTTACTTCTATCCAAAGTCAAAGTGACACCAGAATGTATCCAAAAAATCTCTAATCTTGTTCCCAGTGCACTACATTGTGGCCTCATCATACACACTGGCTCCCCAGCTGTGGTACACATCTGCTACTTTACAGGTAGACTAAGGGGACCCCCCAGGCAGTATATTAGAAGAAATTTTTCATTTTTATGCTTTCACTTTAAAAATCAAAAAATCACTGCTCATTTAAAAATTACGTTTTTCACAAACTTTTTTTTTATTGATACATGTCCCCCAGGGCAGGACCTGGACCCCTATAACCATTTTATGCCTAATTACTTGAATATAAGCCTTCAAAATGGGCACTTTTGATTTTTGATGCTCAGGTCCCATTGATTCGGGTCCGAACTTTTGCGGTGTTCGAAAGTTCTGGTGCAAACCGAACAGGGGTCCGTTCAGCCCATCCCTACTCTTCATTGCCTGGGTCTTTAATACCCTGTGAATACACTTAAATCGTCTCCCCCAAGAAACTCAGACCAGATTATTCCTTAACCAGCAATTATTACTAAATAAAAAGGTATATTTACAGTCTTTGGCAATTCCAAGGCAATTCATTTAATTAAAACTGTGCATTCTTCATCTCCCATAACACTATACCAGGCTGTTGGCTGTGCTGTGTGGTGCTGTCCATACCTTTTGCTTGGTTTAGTTACAGAATTGTATTTTGTGCAACAACTACTTTATGTCAAAATAGGTACAAGAAGAGATTGGTGATAGAAAAAATACCACGCTGTATAAAATTAAAAAAACTAATGACAATTTAAAAATATATAAAAATTATGACACAAGAATTTACCATCATCAAATGTTGAAAATATGTGAAACCAAAATAAGATAAAAATAAAAGCAGCCACTATAAGTGGGATACACACAAAAACATATGGAATAAGAAGTAGCAGCGCTGACAACAGTGATATCGAACAATATGTTGTAATAAACACTAAATTAATTAAACAAAAAATGGTGCATATATGAAAAAAATGTCCATCTATATAAAATGTTCAAAGCCTTAAGCCCATAAATAAATCTTCCAATGTGATGATTAAATACAATGATTAAATAGACAAATCCTCCACCGCACCGCAGTGATGACACCATATAAAGTGCGCGCTTACCCCAAGGCAAGCTTTGAAAGCTTGCAACCTATTACCCGGTGAGGGCCTTTATCAAAGAGGAAATCGGGGGGGGGGGGGGCAATATTCCACCAAGCCCCACGGAAGGGGTCAGTCCCAGCACAAATCTCGTCAAGTACACAGATCGCAAGGTAGCAAGATGGATAGCACTCAGAGGTTCCCCAAGAAAAGGAACTGAATCGACATAGCGTAATCAGTGGTGTCTGACCCCTCCTGGAAGGGGAAGAAGCTTTCCCTCAGCTCCTCTCCATAGACATTGTTCACCATAGAGTTCAGGACTATCACGCGGTTGTCTTTGAGGACATCAAAGCGAGGGTTAAAGTGCAGCACTAAATTCTTTTAATCTTTTCCCAAGTTTATGGAAAACCTTTTACAGCCCTCCGGAAAGAAGCCCCCCACCTCCACAGAGTGACCGGGTTTGAGCTGAAGTTATACAAGACAACCATATTATCTGCCAAAAGATAGCAGATAATACGGTTGTTTAAAAGATATTTACTCTGTACTGTGCCGATCATGTCATCGACGCATGCGCTGTGAAGAAACGGCCCTCCGTGCTGTTTCCTCACTAGCAAATGCCCTGACTGAGCATGCGTGAGAGTGACATAGCATGACTCCGGTCAGTCACAGAGCCGGAGTCCACGGCCCCGGAAGAGGGGCAAAGATGGATGCGGCCTCCAGCGGGAACAGCGCGGGCTTTGTTTGCAGGGAGGTGCCACATAATGGGCTAGCATGCTATGCATACTAACCCATTATGCTTTTACTTGGCAGGAAACAAAAGAGCAAGTTAAACACATGAGGGTTTACTTCCTCTTTAAACAGCAAAGCCCATGTGGACTGTGCTCTGTCTGTTCTGTAGGGCTATATATATACAGAATTTCTAACATTAGTCCATCCCTACAAGTAAATGTAACTGGATCCCACTAAAGGAAAACTCTTCTGTTACTCTGACTCACATAGCGACACAGGTTGTCCACACTGTTTTCTTCCCATGCACGGACAGTCACGGGAATGGTCTCCTCCTGTAGGCATGTGCAATCCGTTCGTTGCAAATTAGTTTTTTAACGAATTTCAACAAATTCATTAATTCGGAAATATCCGAATTAACAAAAACCCGTTTAACGAATTTTTCTGAATATTCATAAATTTGAAAAATTTGTAAATTCGTAATTTCATACATTCGTAAATTCGTAATTTACGAATGTACATTCGTACTTTCGTACATTAGTAAATTAGTGAATTCGTAAATTTGTAAATTCGGAAATTCAGAAATCTGAAATAATAATTAACTAATAATAACTTAACTACTATTACTAGTAACTATTAAATTATAGGTATTGTAGTTTCCTTTCAAATTTGGCTGTTAGTGAACGTAACACATACAAATTTATCCGAAGGTTACAAATGATCCTAAATAACGAATGCCATATCCAAACGAATGGAACGTAATGAATTAATAATAATAAATAACAATAATAATAATAAAAACGTTTTATTATTATTTATTATTAATTTGTTCCGTTCCATTTGTTTAGATGCAGCATTCGTTATTTCGGATAATGCGTAACTTCGGATAAATTCGGATTTGTTACGTTCACTGACGGCCAAATTTGAAAGGAAATTACAATATCTATAATTTAATAGTTAGTTACTATTTCAGATTTTTGAATTTTCGGGTTTTTGGATTTTCACATTTCGAATTGACAAATGTACCAATTTACAAATGTATGAATGTACGAATGTACGCATTCACGAATGTACGAATGTGCGACTGAACGAATTTATGAATGTACGAATGTGCGAATGAATGAATTTACGAATGTACGAATTTACGAATGTACGAATTGTGATCATAACGAATGATCTGAAAAACACAAAAAAAAAAACTAATGAAACGAACACGAAAATGAACAAATTTTTTGGCTGTGCACATGTCTATCCTCCTGCATAAACCCCTTCAGAAGCAGGAAGTGAATCATGCAGGAGAAGGCACATCTCTCAATGCTGGAGCACTTTTTTTTTTTATCTTTGTTGCACAGAAGTTAAAATGCACCTGAAGATTACTTAAAACCTCCAAAATATTATGGGGGCAATTCATAAAAGGTGTCATAGACACCATTTAGTATTCCATCAAGCTCACACCAAAGGATTCAGTGCTTGCACCCAACTGATATACCAATCAGAGACAGGTACACAAATCAGTTGGAGCCTGGCACTCCATCTTTAGTGCGCTGTCTCGTTCCCCGGCCACTGCACACGTTACACTGACAGACATGTGGCCAAGGAGCTTTGTAGTAGTGGTAAGCAGAGCCTGATGATAAACTGAGAAACTCATTCTCCATTAAAGCGTTACTAAACCCAGTAATATGTGTAGAGGTACCCCCGTAGGGGCTGCTGAAAGTTGTAGTCCGTCTGTCACCTCTGCCCAGCCTGGCATTCACCTCTCAGTCACACCTGAGATAATGAGCAGTCCTGTGCTTTTTTTGGTTTTTTGAGGGGATTTGAACTTGGATGGGTAAGGGGTTTATGGGATGCCCAGAGATCAATGGTTGGATCAATAAATGATCAATAGGAACTTTTATGTACACTTTGCAACTCCAGTCTCCTCCAGCACATCACTTGCTTGCAGGCTGTAACTCTCTCTCTCTGCTGCACAACACTTCACTTCCAGGCACAGCTAGCACAGGATTAGACCCAACTCTGACTCAGTCAGGCCTTAGCAACTGCCATTTGCAGGCAGGGACCGCTGGCCCCTTTAGTGTAGCAACAAATAGTGAAAGAAACGTCTTTTAATGCTAGCTGTCCTATGGTGGACTACTGCTCCAAGTCAGTCCTCTTCAGGCCCTGCCAGCCCTCCTGACTGCAGCTGCTCAACTCCACTGTCCACGACATCACAGTCTCTCCTACTAGCTTTATATCCATCTCAGACTGCACACTCCCAGTCCGCTCCGGCATGCCTCCCCAGCTTTCCCAACTGTGCCTGTCACTCACCAGCCCTCCTGGCTGCACTCCGGTGGATACCTCCTGGAGACTTGCCTAGCAACATTAGCTCTTGTTGTTTTTTTCAGCCCCTCTCTGTGCCTTCTGTCCAGATCCTTCTTATTTTTCAGAAAGACTCTGACTAGCACCCCAACCCACAGGCCCAAGGTTACCCCCCTCCCCAGACTGGGTAGTGCCTCAAAGGAACCGACAACCTAATCTCCAGCTTCTCCCACCCTACAACTCCTGCCCAGAAGGGCTGACTCTGGTTATTTAGGGAGACCTGCCCTCTACCAATCCAAGTTGGGGATTGGTCAGGGCTCCTTAGAACACCCCAGGCAGCTCCACCTCTCTTCTCCTCCTCTCTTCTAGAATCCTCTAGAAGCCAGAGGGAGGTACCCGAGAAATGATGCTGCATGTGAGTCACCTCCACTCACAAAAATCCTACTTCTAGCACCTACCTAAAGTAGAGGGTGTGACATATAAAAATAGTTAATCCCCCCCCCCCCCCCTATGTCCACAGCCTATAAATCTTCTTTTTACATTAAAATACTGCCACTATATACCCCTTTAGCTGATTTGATTACCACGGTCAAATGATAAACTGCAGGGTCTGTCCAGTGTTGAGTGTTCAGGTAGGAGATTGTGCCCTCATGCTGTTATGGGAGGGAGGTGTCCTTGGGCCTGGGGTTTGGGTGCTGGAGGAACCCTCTACAACACAAGGAGGAATCCTTTCCTGGTGTTACTGGAGCAAGGAAACGACAGACAGAGAGTCAGCATGTTCAGGAGATCTGAGGAGTCAGCCGGTTGGGCTGGTGAGTGAGCAATCTGAGACTGTGGAGAGAGGGAGTGTCAGTCTGGAAGGACTATGGAGAAGATAGCCAGAAGGGCTAGTGAAAGGGGCAGCTGCAGCCAGGTGTGCTGGCAGTGTCTGAAGAGGTGGTGCTGGGTCGGGCATCCACAGGGATGTAAGCTGGACACTGGACTTTGCTACACAACCGAAGGGTCCCGGGGTCCCTGCCTGTAAAAGGCTATTGCTGAAAGTCTGACTGTTAGCTCTGTGTCGGATTAACCATCGGTGTGCCAGCTGGACTTTTGCTGGAGGAAGAGAAGGAGTGTATAAAGACTGTACATAGGAGAAGTTGTCCCTGAAGTTGAAGTCAAGTAGGCATCCCATAATCTTCCCAATCCCTATCCATGAATTAAGATGTAACATCCCACCCACTGTGTTCTTTTTTACTTCCTGGGCATGGAGGAGGAGGGAGGGCCTGGATCTGTATACACGCCCAAATATGTGTCAATATCATGTGACCTGAAAAGCTCAGCTCAAGACAGGAAATGTTCTCTCTAGCAATAGTGACCAAACTGAGCATGTGCAGGAGAACTACCCTTACTGTGTATCTGGCCTTGCCAAGAGAGAACCTGCAGGAAGGGGAGGATGTGTGCATACAGGATAAAACAGCCTTTTTAGACAATACAGAAGATAACCCCACAGTGACTATAACAAGCATGCTATTCTGCATATACAGACAGATTTTACTGTTGTGGGTTTAGTAACACTTTAAGGTCTGCCTTACTTTTGATTGACAATGCAGGGCAGTGGGCAGATACATAATTACTGCCCATTATTATTCAGTCTAATACTGGCTTTCGAATCTGCCCACTGCTGTGCGCTGTCAATCAAAAGAAAGGCGGACCTGTGGGGGGAACTAGTCTCTCCGTTTCTTATCAGGCTCCACCCACCCAGTAACAGGTAGATTGGGCTAGTAGACAGGAAGAAGGAACTAATAGCCCTTTTGTCTAAACTTAGTTTTCTGCCAGGGTATCTCCCAGCTGACGAGGGGCGGGGGGGGGGATTAGGTACTGTAAGGGTGTGGCGCTTACCCATAAAGACTTGGGTTCTCTGTTGGGTCTTCTGTTCTTTCCCTCCACTCTATGAATGAGCTCAACCCCTCTGTCACACCAGGTTAGACAGGTAGAGGATACTGTACATCTAATAAAACTCTCTATGCAGAAACATGGGAATGTTTGACCATTCTTCCAGGAGCGCATTTGTGAGGTCAGGCACTGATGTTGGATGAGAAGGCCTGGCTCGCAGTCTCCACTCTAATTTATACCAAGGGTGTTCTATCGAGTTGGGGCCAGTTATGTTCCTCCACCCCAAACTCGGTCATCCATGTCTTTATGGACCTTGTTTGTCCACTGGTCCAAATCATTTGGTGGGGGGGGATTATGGTGTTGGGTTGTTTTTCAGGGGTAGGGCTTGGCCCCCTATATAAGAGAGAAAAGCCAGCTAATCCAAAGTCCTTGTTGCAAACATTTATTGGCTACATATGAGCATTAAAAAGCAAACCACTGACACGTTTCAGCATGAGCCTTAGTCATAGCTGGGCTTGGCCCCTTAGTTCCAGTGAAGGGAACTCTTAAGGCGTAAGCATACCAAGATATTTTGGACAATTTAATGTGCCCAACTTTGTTGGAACAGTTTGGGGATGGCCCCTTCCTGTTCCAACATGACTGCACACCAGTGCCAAAAGCAAGGTCCATAAAGACATGGATGTGTGGGTTTGGGGTGGAGGAACTTGATTGGCCTGTCCTGACCTCAATCCGATAGAGAAAACCTTTGGGATGCAAGCCAGGCCTTCTTGTCCAACATCAATGCCTGACCTTACAAATGCGCTTCTGGAAGAATGATCAAACATTCCTATAGACACACTCCTAAACCTTGTGGACAGCCTTTCCAGAAGAGTTGAAGCTGGTAGCTGCAAAGGGTGGCCCAACTCAATATTGAACCCTACGGACTAAGACTGGGATGCCATTAAAGTTCAAGTGCGTGTAAAGGCAGGCGTGCCAATACTTTTCACAATATAGTGTGTATCTGGTAAAGTGCAAATCAGTGTTAAACAAAAGGCATGAACCACAACAACAGTAATGATAAACAGTATTGGCATATATTTCCTGCTACCAGTATGCTAGATTTCTACAGTGCACTCTGGGGGTGACTAGACTATAACCCAGATTTACCATAACGGTGCCCCTACTTCTATGGTCAATGACAGGAGTTTATGTGGATGGGATAAACCATTTAACACTGGCAGATATTTATAAAATGATCAGCTTTTATTTATTCATGTAAACCTTTTATCCCAAAAGGAAAAAAAACTACTGTAACTGATTATTAAGTGTGAGCTGGAAGTTTGGCTTCAATGTGTTAGTGTATCAAATCTGCTAATAAATGTAACACTATTATGCCCCTGAGATTGACAATGCTGCTGTCTGCTGTGCCTTCTGTGCTCATTCATCCAGAGTTGTGTGCCACTAATACAGGATGAGTGTTACTGGAAAGATCACCAGGTGAAAACGGAGGTTAAAAAGCCAAAGAAAAGAATACTGATACAGCCATCACATATAAAAAAGTTGTAAAGGCAGAAGGCTTTTTTATCCTAATGCATTCTATTAATTAAGATCAAAAACCTTCTGTGTGCAGCTGCCTCCCCTATCACACCCTAATTACTTACCTGAGCACCATCTCTCTCCAGCGATGTCCATAAGTGTCTTAGCCATCCGGGACTCTCTTCCTGATTGGCTGAGACACAGCAGCGGCGCCATTGGCTCCTGCGGCTGTCAAAGTCAGTTAGCCAATCAGGGGAAAAAGGGGGTGGGGCCAGGTCAGGGCTCCATGTCTAAATGGATACATGGATCTGTGACTCCGCTCGGCTGCCCCCATAGCAAGCTGCTTGCTGTGGGGGGCACTCGACAGGACGGAGGGGCCACGATCACAGAAGAGGGACCCGAGAAGTGGAGGATCGGGCTGCTCTGTGCAAAACCAACTGCACAGAGGAGGTACATATAACATGTTTGTTATTTAAAAAAAAAAAAAACGAGACTTTACAATCATTTTAATGATTGGTAAGCTGCAATATATTACACTTTTGGTTTTGGGTTTAATTGCGCTTTAAAAAGAATGTATATCTTTGAACCCTCTAAAGGTCTTCTATAGCCTTATTGCACATAGTTATTTATTTACCTTGTAGCATGAGACATGCTGATCTTTCCAGACTATAAATTCTTATTTACGGGGGAGAAATGATAACTGCACCAGAAAACAAACAAAACACAAAGATTTCATATGCCTGTGATCAAAGCTCTTTGCTTCAGTACATGACCCACAGCCTCTTCAAATTCTAGGAAGTTAGAGAGGGACATTAAAATATTTTCTGTGCATGCCAGCAAATACCACTGCATAGAGGTTGCTCGCTTAATGAGATGTTACTTATAATAAAGTGTCAAAGGGTCAGCAATGGCCTGAACTGTTGCCATGAGTTTTATTCGAGGAAAAGAATGATCAATTCAATATCTCCATTAAAATTGTTGAAAAGTTCTTTAGACAAATACTACTGTTTTGTCTCTTATTAGCTATAATTGCTTAGCAAGTATTGTTTCCGCTACTGTGGCCAGAATTTGTTGACCAGTAGTTCCACTGCATTGAATGAATGTATGTTGTATATGCCCGTCCCAAAAAAACAACAATGCTCTGCGCTTAGTACAATATTCTAACGGTGTATGTGCGGCACATAAATAATTATATGACTAGTAGCAGCTGCTTAAATAGTAGAACATGTATATACTTCTTCTGAGGGCGCCCTCAGAAGAAGTCCAGGAAGTGACGAAACGTTAGGGACGTGTCGCACAGGAAGTGACGCATGTGCTCCACCAACCGAGGAACCAGGAAGCGTGTGACTGTGGTTACACACAGGGAGCGCTCCTGACAGGTTTTCACGACTGGAGGACGCAATCAGGCACAGTGCACTTTGTTATCTTTGCTCAATGTTTATTAAATTTTGGTACGCATGGTTTTAAGGGGATGTTTGGATGGTTCAAATAAAGATGTTTAGCAGTATCACGCTATGTGAGCATTTTTGTTTCTTCCACATATCCTATTGGAACTACTGGGAATAATACTGACATCTGGTGGTCGCTTTGGATATTGATGCAGATTTACTACTATTAATCAAGGCTTTTATTGATCTGATTTCTGGTGAGTGAGTTTTCATTGGGGACCCCAGCACGTGGTGTATCGCTTGGTGAAAGGATTACTACCCTCACAGAATACATCTTGATTATTTATTGGTGGGACTCTGGCTATCAGATCCATGTTTGAACTTTCTGAAATAGATTAAGAAAGAGACCCTGTTTAATTGGGGTGCACAGCGCTGCTGCAATACTGAAGAGACACTTTATATATTTATATATTTATAATTGTGTATTTATATATTTATCTAATTTAATTGATTCATTATTGCCTATATACAAGTTCCACTGCATTGCTACATTGCTCCAACTTTTGCTTTTAATAAGCATAAATAAACAAAATAGCCTGCCACAATGTGCTAATATGAGGTGTATACTAGCACATGGCATAACCCACCTGGGGGCCCTTAAAAAAAATTATATATATATATATATATATACATATATATATATATATTAACACTTCCCCATTTTTCTAGGTAAATATATTTCTAAAGGTGCTATTGACATGCAATTTTCACCACTTATCAGTAGCAACCCATGCAATTCATACATACAAAGAAACCAAAACACATAAGTTCAGAAATTAAGTTATGTGCAATAAAATGGAATGACACAGGGAAAAAGTATTGAACACGTTAACTGAAATTTATTTAACACTTCATACAAAAACCTTTATTGGTAATGACAACTTCAAGACACCTCCTGTATGGAGAAACTAGTCGCATGCATTGCTCAGGTGTGATTTTGGCCCATTCTTCTACACACAGTCTTCAAATCTTGAAGGTTCTGTGGGCCTCTTCTATGAACTCCGATCTTTAGTTCTTTCCATAGATTTTCTATTGGATTAAAGTCAGGTGATTGGCTGGGCCATTCATGCAGCTTTATTTTCTTTCTTTGAAACCAATTGAGCATTTCCTTGGCTTTGTGTTTGGGATCATTGTCTTGCTGAAATGTCTATCCTTGTTTCATCTTCATCATCATTCTGGTAGATGGCAGCAGATTTTTTATCAAGAATGTCTTGGTACATTTTTCCATTCATCCTTCCTTCAATGATATGAAGTTTGCCAGTACTGTGTGCTGAAAAACAGCCCCACACCATGATGTCCCCACCTCCAAACTTCACTGCTGGTATGGGGGTGTTTTTGGGGTGATGTGCAGTGTCATTTGACCTTCAAACATGGTGTGTATTATGGCATCCAAAGAGTTTCATTTTGGTCTCATCTGACCAGACTATATTCTCCCAGTATTCCACAGGATTGTCTAAATGTTGTGTAGCAAACTTTAAACAAAGTTCAACATACCTTTTCTACAGCAATCGAGTCTTGCGTGGTGAGCCTGCATACAGGCCATGGCGGTTGAGTGAATTATTTATTGTTTTCTTTGAAACAATTGTACCTGCTAATTCCATGTCTTTCTGAAGCTCTCCACAAGTGGCTCTTCCACAACTCTTCTGATAATTCTTTTCATTCCTCTGTTCGAAATCTTGCAAAGAGCACTTGGTTGTGGCCCTTTTATGATGAACTGTTGTTCTTTCCTCTTCCGGATTATGGCCCCAACAGTGCTCACTGGAACGTTCAGAAGTTTAGAAATCCTTCTGTAACCAATGCAATCACTACGTTTTGCAATAATAGGGTTGCAAAGTTTTTGAAAGAGCTCTTTGCTTTTACCCATCATGCAATGTTTCTTGTGGGCCACCTTGGTAATGAGAAACCTTTTTATAGGCCATCAGTTGAGACTGAACCAGCTGAATTTAATTTGCACTGACAAGGGGCATGATTGCTTTCTAATTACTGATAGATTTCAGCTGGTGTCCTGGCTTTCCATGCCTTTTTAGACCTCCCTTTCTTCATGTGTTCAAAACTTTTCCCTGTGTCATTCCATTTTATTACACACAACTTAAAGTTTGAACTTATTTGTTTTGGTTTCTTTGTATGTATGGATTGCATTGGTTATTACCGACATGTAGTGAAAATTTCATACCACTTTAAGATTTTTCTTCACTTCCTGACTCAAGACGTAATAGGAACTGGAAACAGGTGTTATTGAACGTTTTACCCTTATCTTTTGTACTGGTGACAACTGAAATTTTTTTGGATTTGGCATTACTTTCTGTGGCCATGGCCATGGCCACCAGAAAAAATATAGAAGGTGAATTCACAGAGGAGACACAGACAGCGCTATAAAGTCCAAAATATTGACTCCATAGAAGAAATTCAAATAGAAATGATAATTCTACAGCCAATGAGTTTTAGTGGCTTCAAGCTCAAGCTTCATCAGGGTAGTGACACTGATTGCCAAGGTATTTTCCTCAGGAGCTAGCTAAGGCAGCAATTCGGACTCTGATATAATTTTATTGTGTTTATATTGTCTCTGCAAATAATTCTCCAAAGCACCCACAGACCCTTCTGGGCTTGTAAACTTTCTACCCCTCCAACCTAAGGTTTGACATCTGTAAACAACATTAGATGCCATTCAGTTGTGTTGATTGGTTGTTATTTACTTACCGTATTTATCGGCGTATAACACGCGCCGGCGTAAAACACGCACCCCAAGTTTAGGAGGGAATTATAAGGAAAAAAATGTTTTAAGGAAAAAAACTTACATTTAAATGCCCATCAATGCAGCCTTGCACAGCGTCCATCTGCATGCTTGTCCAGTGTCATTTGCAGCCTTGCAGTCAGCAGCCTTGGTGTCATTTGCAGCCTTGCAGTCATTTGCAGCCTTGCAGTCAGCAGCCTTGGTGTCATTTCCAGCCTTATCAGTGTCCATTTGCAGCCTTGCAGCTTTGCCAGTGTCGATCTGCAGCTTTGTCTGTGTCCTTTTGCAGCCTTGCCTTGCCCAGGCTGCAGTTAAACTGCAGTGACATGTCAGTGTCACTGCAGTTTGAAAATGGTGCCACTGGCGCCGAAATACACAGAGCCGGTCCTCGGCTCTCGTTCACTTTCGGCCACTTTCAGCTCCACTCGTAGTCCCGCCCGGGATGGGCGTGACTGTGAGCGGAGCTAGCCGAACCTAGCCGAGTACACTCGGCTAGGTTCGGGCGGCGCTCGAGTGAAGCCGAAAGTGACCGAGGACAGGCTCTGTGTATTTCGGCGCCGGCAGCGGGGGATCGCAGGGGATTGGCGTATAACACGCACCCGCGATTTCCCCCTGATTTTAAGGGGAAAAAAGTGCGTGTTATACGCCGATAAATACGGTAATTAGAAGTAACAAATAGCATGTTAAAGACAGTGGCAAGGTGCTTACTCAACAGTCCCAAACAATATGGCAGCAAAGTCTTAAAACCACTGGAAATGCAGGTAAAACCGTTCTCAGCAACGCTGGTGGCACTTTAACACTGTCCCAGCACTTGAGAAGATGCTCTAATATTGCTTATGTTACTGGAGCAGCATCTAGTAGTGAAGGAGGAGGGAGTGGCTGACAGGCAGAGCAGCAGTGTTGACTCATGGGAAGATCCTTGTCCTGGCTCTCTAGAGTCCCTGGATAGCAGCACCAGAAGTGGTATCCCTGCTAGGTCCCTCCTCAACAGGAAGCTCTCCCTAACGCTAAATACACTTTCCCTAACCAGCAGAGATCCTGTCCCTACTCTATCCACTTTGCAAATGCACACCAACTGCAGTAGGACAATGCTATTTGCTAGCAATGCCCTCACTAAAGATGACCACGGAGGTCAACAAGTGTTGCAGTGTTCAGTCAGACAGCTGCTTCCCTATTGACACCTACAGAGGCTTTTTGTAGGTCTCTGTAGGTAGGAGCCTGGCACTGGACTACTGGGTGGCAGGGTCCCTAACTTAGGGCCCGTTACAGAATGACATTCTCCTAGGTACTGGGCTTGAAACCACGTGTATGCAAGGCCTTGTGAAAAAAGTGTGTGGCTTCCCTCTTTGCCTTTAAGGCCACACCTCAAAATAAGTAAAGTGTGTCATGATTTCGCTAACCCACACAAAATTATTTCGTAATTCAAGACAGCTAGACTGTGGTTTCCTCGTTCAACTTCTAGAGCCTATAAGGCTGCAAGTCCACCCTGCAACATACAGGTATTACCAGGCATTGGGGTGTGAACCATAGATAGGCAAAAAGCAAAAACCCTGAGCCGCATGAATTACAGCTATCAATGAAAAAGGAGTACGATGAAAAATAAATAATTAAAAATAAAATAGTAGCCTTGGTTGGAATGTTTTCTGTAGATATTTGATGATGTTCAAAACCATTATCATTTTACTATTTTAAATGTCTTGCTTCCCCCAGCTGAAGATCAGTTCCAGAGAATAATGAGAATTCTGTTATTCTGTTTCAGGTACAGATGTATTTCATGTTCCTTAACATCAGGACAAACTGTATCCTGATTTATGTTTTAGTGGAATTGATTATGGGAACATATGTGTTTCTACAGAAAGTATAAGTATCTGTTAAACTTTCACCAAGTTATTAAAATTCTATTGAGTATTGCCCTTGTGTTTCACGCACAATTTTCTTATGGCCTCCCCTTTGACTATTTGGCATCATGTATCTTCTCTGTTTCTGTTTTTTTCTTTTCCACTACTGTTCTCATTTTTCTAAAGCTCCTTTTCTATAATTCGTAGGCAACCTATCTGGCTTCTGCCCAACATATATTTAACTTTTTGGCCCCATCAGACCCCAATTCTCCTCCCGTACCACAACTCCCCAAACCTATTAACAACTAAACGTATCCATATTCACACATTTAACAAGAGGGTGGGCGGGTTGATAAAACTGTTCACCATGCAGTCTGTTCCTCCTAAAGGTTTCCTAAAGCTCTGACCACCTCCTTCCCGCTCCCTACGTCATATCCTCAAATAATTTCCCACCCATCCTTAACCCTTCTCCTGCCTTCCAGCCCACCCTGTCTGGTGCCCTTTCTCCTATGTGCTCATGGAAGCCCTCAACACAGGCTCTTACTAAAAATTAGGTTTTGGCTTTACATGCATTTTAAGTCAAGTTTTCTGCCACAGCCACTGCCTCCTCTTTCTTCTTTGAACAATGGCTTCTAGTAGCCACTGTATTCATTTCTATATGTAATAGTTGATAAATTCTCTCCTTTCTTGGGTTGATTGCATGAAATTGCAACGTTTCCCTCTCTAATAAGGCCAATAGAGCTATTAACTAACAAAGCATTAATCCACTGATCAGTTATGAAATCTGTACTTCTACAAGTGCAAAGCAGCTGAAGAAATGTCTCTAAGGCCATCATTAAACTGCTCCTTTTGACTGCTATCCCACATAGTATTTTTGTCAAATATGGGGAAAAGGGGATTTTTATGGTGCCAGAAAAAAAAAAAAAAAAGAATATATTAAAACAATACTTTATTTCCACAAATTAAAAAAACAGTATTTGGTCAGTTTGATTGCTGGCCCACCCATAAAAGAAGTTGTGATGCATATACCAAATACATATAACAGAGATATAACTTTGTATCAAATCACACTGCTTCAATGCTCGACATGTTTCGCTTGTTTGCTTCTTCAGGAGCTGTAAAGCATGTGGAACTACAAGAAAATAGGTATAATCAATGTATTGAAGAACATACAACAAGTCAACACAAGGTCCAGTAATGAATGTTACCACTCAATACATATTCATATTGTGCGACAAATATCTCAATAGAAAGGCATCAAAATCTATCCTATATACCACAATAAAAGTCTGAATGCAACGTAAGAGGCAGATAATACAATATTGCTTACCATATGCGTAAATGATATATAAGATCAATTGAACACACTTAAAGATCCTACATTGGACATAAGAAGGAGTGCCAGCGAATGCGGCAAATTGAGGATCGCAGGGGAAGCAAGACAAATTTTGAATGAAGCTAAGGGAAAATAAAATAACTATATATATAGATATATATCTATATATATATATAGATATATATATCTATATATATCTATATATATATAGAGAGAGAGATATAGATATATATCTATATCTATATAGATAAAGATATAGATAGTATCTCACAAAAGTGAGTACACCCCTCACATTTTTGTAAATATTTTATTATATCTTTTCATGTGACAACACTTAAGAAATTACATTTTGCTACAATGTAAAGTAGTGAGTGTACAGCTTGTATAACAGTGTAAATTTGCTGTCCCCTCAAAATAACTCACACAGCCAATAATGCCTAAACCGCTGGCAACAAAAGTGAGTACACCCCTAAGTGAAAATGTCCAAATTGGGCCCAATTAGCCATTTTCCCTCCCTGATGTCATGTGACTCATTAGTGTTATAAGGTCTCAGGTGTGAATGGGCAGCAGGTGTGTTAAATGTGGTGTTATCGCTCTTACTCTCTCATACTGGTCACTGGAAGTTCAACATGGCGCTTCATGGCAAAGAACTCTCTGAGGATCTGAAAAAAAGAATTGTTGCTCTACATAAAGATGGCCTAGGCTATAAGAAGATTGCCAAGACCCTAAAATTGAGCTGCAGCATGGTGGCCAAGACCATACAGCGGTTTAACAGGACAGGTTCCACCCAGAACAGGCCTCGCCATGGTCAACCAAAGAAGTTAAGTGCACGTGCCCAGCGTCATATCAAGACGTTGTCTTTGGGAAATAGACATATAAATGCTGCTAGCATTGCTGCAGAGGTTGAAGGGGTGGAGGTCAGCCTGTCAGTGCTCAGACCATACGCCACACACTGCATCAAATTGGTCTGCATGGCTGTTGTCCCAGAAGGAAGCCTCCTCTAAAGATGATGCACAAGAAAGCCCGCAAGCAGTTTGCTAAAGACAAGCAGACCAAGGACATGGATTACTGGAACCATGTCCTGTGGTCTGATGAGACCAAGATAAACCTATTTGGTTCAGATGGTGTCAAGCGTGTGTGGCAGCAACCAGGTGAAGAGTACAAAGACAAGTGTGTCTTGCCTACAGTCAAGCATGGTGGTGGGAGTGTCATGGGCTGGGGCTGCATGAGTGCTGCCGGCACTGGGGAGCTACAGTTCATTAAGGAAACCATGAATGCCAACATGTAATATGACATACTGAAGCCGAGCATGATCCCCTCCCTTCGGAGACTGGGCTGCAGGGCAGTATTCCAACATGATAACGACCCCGAACACACCTTCAAGATGACCACTGCCTTGCTAAAGAAGCTGAGGGTAAAGGTGATGGACTGGCAGACCTAAACCCTATTGAGCATCTGTGGGGCATCCTCAAACAGAAGGTGGAGGAGCGCAAGGCCTCTAACATCCACCAGCTCCTTGATGTCGTCATGGAGGAGTGAAAGAGGATACCAGTGGCAACCTGTGAAGCTGTGGTGAACTCCATGCCCAAGAGGAATAAGGCAGTGCTGGAAAATAATGGTGGCCACACAAAATATTGACACTTTGGGCCCAATTTGGACATTTTCACTTAGGGGTGTACTCACTTTTGTTGCCAGCGGTTTAGACATTAATGCCTGTTTGCTGAGTTATTTTGAGGGGACAGCAAAGTTACACTGTTATACAAGCTGTACACTCACTACTTTACATTGTAGTAAAGTGTCATTTCTTCAGTGTTGTCACATGAAAAGATATAATAAAATATTTACAAAAATTTGAGGGGTGTACTCACTTTTGTGAGATTTTATATACATGTATATATACACACACACACACACACACACACACACACACACACACACACACACACACATACATACATGTGCAGATCAGTTAAGGAAAAAACACAGAATGCAATTCTGTGCAGTAGAATGCAATTTACTTTACCTGAAATAAATTGGAGGAAAGAATCTTTCCCAATAACTGAGGAGCCAGACAAACAAAGGGGGAGCAGTGGCATCCAACCCTTTTTTGGCAGCAAGAAATATTTAGACGCGGTTACATGACAGCAGCCAGAGTCAATGCCCCATAGCGGGGGGTCAGCAACCAGGTGAATGGTAGATCGTGGTCTGGGCTTGCTGACCCGCCATCCCAGAGCAAACAGAGTGCAATGCAGAGGGACTACTTGAAAAAGTTGGAGCTGTATTAGGGAGCAAGAGCCACATAAGCCGATGCCTCCTCTGTAGAGTCAGCTACTGTCGCATGCGGAGTGATACCAACTGCACTCCACCTCTTATCCCGGCTAGCAGTCTCTAGAGTGGGAGCAGCAGCAGGAAAGAAGAGATCGTCAGGTCAGTATGAAGCTGATTTAAACCCATGATTGACATGCAATGCACATGATTGCAACACGGTAGTATGGCAATTAGAGGTTTAAATCAGTTGTGAGGAGGTGACACTGTGCCCACTGCCCAGTGATCTTTGACTTTTCCCATGTTGTTCGGGTAGATATCCACCTCTTTAAGGTTGCCTACCCTTACCCCATAGGGATCTGGCAATATAAGGTCATAGTTACTGCTTATAAACATCCATGTATCAAATGCCACCAAAGAGCAAATCCCAAGCCACAAACTGCCTGGTTCCCCACATAGATAGTTCAGTGACCATATCCCTGCCATCCAGGCTTCAAATAAGCGTTGAGGCAGAGTCCATCTGCCTCACTTATATGCTTTCCCCAATCTGCTGGCGTCTGACATCACCAGCAAATTGTGGGCAAGCCTTCTTCCACCGCACATGCGCGGGCGTCAGACTGATAAGACGCATTTGTGTGTCGCGCCCATCTTGGAACACCCAGCAGTGAAGTTGGACATCCCCCAGACGGAGAGGCTCAAGATGCAAACACCCTGGATCAATTAGGGTAGAGACGGATGCAGGACGAGTCCCTGCCCATCCATCTGCATACTTTGGCCAGGAATGGGGACCCACAAAGGGGGGGAAAGACAACGGACGCACTTGGCGCTGTGGGCAATGGTGCCCACCTCAAAACAGAAATGGAAGCACACCAAATTGAGTGTCACCATACTGAAAGGGGAAACACCTCACGTGCCCATACGGTCCTCGCTCCCCCAAATGTAAAGATAATACAGCAAAAAGGAATAGAGAACCAAGAAACACATAAATAGAAGCAATAAACAATATTAAAGAAATAACAATACTGCATAAAAGCAAGTATAAGAGTATCCGGAGAATATAGAATCCCCTGTTAGGAGAATACCTGTAATGAGTGGAGGCCAATGTCCAACAACGTCAGACGTGAAGAAGTGAGAGATAGGACAGTCTGAATAGCTAGTCCTATGATCAGTGTTGGGGTCACAAGCCAAGGTCAGAGCAGAAGAGAGTTTCGTAATCAAGGTCACAAGCCAAGGTCGATGCAGGAGGAGAGTTTCGTAGTCTTATATAGGAAGTTCTTGGGAGGAGCACGGAGTTCAAGGTTCAACAGCGATGAAGACACAAGGAAGGGTTTTCCAACAGATCAGGCAGGATTGTCCAATAGATCAGGGAGGGAGCTGACCAGCAGCCCAGATAGCTCAGTTAAAAGAATCATTGCCAGACACAAAATAGGTCCCAAGTTGGAGCCCAGGTCCTGACAGTACTCCCTTCCTCCCCAGACGTCTTAGGTCAGGTTTTTGAGGAAATCTCTGGTAAAATTCTCTCATTAATCTAGGGGCATGAATATGCTCCTCAGGCTCCCAAGAATCCTCCTGTGGTCCATAGCCTTTCCATCTTAATATGTATTGTAGTTTACCACGATGTATACGGGAGTCAAGAATCTTATCCAATATGAATTCTTCTTCCTCTTGCACCCAGACAGGGTCTGGTGGGGGATGTGTATGACCAGAAAAAGGATTATTTCTGAAAGGCTTTAAAAGAGCCGTATGAAAAACAGGATGGATCTTCCTAGAAGGTGGTAGTTTGTAGACCACAGGATTAATTTGTGCAATTACTTCAAAGGGTCCAATGAACTTAGGACCAAGTTTCTGAGAAGGAAGTTTATGTTGTGTTTACTGGATAGCCAGACCTTATCACTTAATGAATAGGGAGGAATGGTTCGTCTGTGTCTATTTGCAGTTTCCTTATAGGATTCTTGAACTTCGTGTAAAGTCTTCTTCAGCAATTCCTGATTATTTTGTAAAGCAGACATCCTTGCATTTACAGTTGGTAAAGATGACTCTACAGGAATTCCGGGGATAAAAGATGGACGACATCCATAATTGGCAAAGAATGGGCTTTGAGAGATGGAACTATGGCAGAAGTTATAATAAGCAAATTCTGCCAACGGTAGATCTAGTCATCCTGAAGATGGCAGATGAAACAACGAAGATATTGCTCTAAGTTTTGATTTGTTCTCTCAGTCTGCCCATTTGATTGTGGATAAAAAGCAGTTGATAGGTTAACTTCAATTCAATTCCCAGAGTAGAACAGAATGTTTTCCATGGTCGTGATGTGAACTCCTCGATCAGATATCATTTCACCTGGGAGCCCGTGCAGTCTGTAAATTTCTCTTATTATTATTTCAGCAGTGTCTTCAGCTGTAGGAATGCTAGTGATGGGCAAAAAATGAGCCATCTTAGTTAAACAGTCCACCACCACCACCACCATGACAGTTGTAAATCCCTTGGAAAGGGGTAGGTCCACAATAAAATCCATGGAAATGGATCCCCATGGTCGTGATGGCACAGGGAGAGGCTGTAGCAGACCTAGCGGGAGGGAGCATGGTACTTTTTTTCAGGTCTCACATGAGAGAACATACTCCATTACATCTTTTCAATAGCTAAAAGTAATAATAACTATAAGTGCATATACAGCATACAATAATCAGAGTTTATCAGGTTAGCCTGGCGTATAGTCCATGGCTATGGTGTTGGCAGTCCAGGGGTTAATTAGGATCTGACAGTTCAGAGTATGTAAAGTAGGTTGGTGGAGCAGTGGATCTAGGAGGCGGCTGCTGTCCTCAGAGAGCTGACTTTGTGGTAGGCAAGAGGGGGTAAAGAAAGGAAGTGCCACCTGAGTGCAGTATTAGTGGGTATGTTTAATGACACATAATAAAAAACACTTACAAGAAAAACATGAATAAAAGGCTCATCTGTAAATGGGCAGTCCTTGTCAATTCCTCCAGCTCCAGTCCGGATGGTGTACCAGCAGTGTAAGGCTGGTACAGGGAGGGTTCAGGCAGTGGGAGCGCCTAATCAGTGCTTTCCCACTGCCTGAACCCTCCCTTGATGTAAGCCCTCTCCCTGGAGTGTACCCGGAAGCCGCTGGATGACCCGTGACGTCACGCACACCCTCCGTGCGCTCCACGCCGGCCCCAGCTTCTCCCTGATGGCCACAGGAAGAACCATCTGCTGAACAGCTTCCACCTGCAGCCTTACACCGCTGGTACACCATCCGGACTGGAGGGATCCACAAGGACTGCCCTTTTACAGATGAGCCTTTTATTCATGTTTTTCTTGTAAGTGTTTTTTATTATGTGTCATTAAACTTACCCACTAATACTGCACTCAGGTGGCGCTTCCTTTCTTCACCCCCACATCTTTCCAATAGGAAGGCCACCAAAAGGTACGAGCAAGGAGGTCTACTGTTTTCCTAAATCTAGGCTGACCAGCAGATTTGGAATCATGCAACAGCTGAAGGACCTTAGGTCGTACCTCTTCAGGGACATACATTCTTTTTTCAAAGGTCCTCATGAAAGTCCATGTGCAGATTTCCTGGTGGATTGTTTAAGAGTGGGTCCCTATCATACGTTTCTTTAATCTTTGAAAGAAGCTCTGCAGGGTACATTGCTCCCAAAAAGTGTCTGTCTTGTAATATAGTACTTACTGGTTCTAATTCAGTAAAGTCACCAGACATTCTCGACAAAGCATCTGCTTTTCCATTTCTACATCTTGGTCTGTAAGAAAATACAACATTGAACCTTGAAAAAAAAAGAGTCCATCTTGCCTGCCTTGCATTGAGCCTCTGCGGATTTAATAAATTCATGAGTGGTGCCCTCCAGAAGGTGTCTCCATTCAGAGAAGGCTTTTTTATTGCTAAAAGTTCCTTGTTGCCAATATCATAGTTCTGTTCTGCAGTTGTCATTTGTCAAATGCACATGGGTGTAATAACATTTTTCACCAATGCCCTGAGAAAGAACTGCTCCGATAGCTGTATTGGAGGTTATACTTTAAAGGTGCTACTATAAAGGGAAGTTCTGATTTAGGATGTACCAGTATAGGTGCAGTGGTGAATAAGGTTTTCAGATGTGACAAAGCGATTTCTGCCTCTGTGGACCACTATTATGCCCCGTACACACGGTCAGATTTTCAGACGGAAAATGTGTGATAGGACCTTGTTGTCGGTAATTCGACCGTGTGTAGGCTCCATCACACATTTTCCATCGGATTTTCCGACACACAAAGTTTGATAGCAGGCTATAAAATTTTCCGACAACAAAATCCGTTGTCGGAATTTCCGATCGTGTGTACACAAATCCGACGCACAAAGTGCCACGCATGCTCAGAATAAAGAGATGAAAGCTATTGGCTACTGTTAGGATTACTCTCCTCTTGTGATCAGTCGAACTCCAGGTGTATTGAAAAGCAGACAATTTATTTCAGATGTGTCACACAAATGGATGATGCTTAGAAGTCAAAAGATGCAGTAAGAATCATACAAAGAGATGAACATCCCCCCTCCTAATACCTACAATAATATAGAGATAACGTTTCTATTGGCTGAGGAAACACGCATAGCGTGCCTGGTACAAAATGGTACTTTATTTGCCAATTAGTGTTTCCTGTACATTCTTGTTCTACCATATATGGTTAAGCCTAATCATCCTACAACTTACTATGGAGTTAGTTAAAGCAAACGATACAGCAAGTTAATACAACAATGTGCTCAGACTCATCTTAAGAAAAGTCTCAGGGTTATTGTTTTTCTAATAGTTTTTCCAATAGTCACACCATAAACATTTAAAACTTTTCTAACATTCCCTCCTCTTGTGTGACTATTTTATCTCAACACATTTCGATGATAGTCCCAGTGTTATACACTTTCGGTCTGTATGTCATTAAGTTGAGCTTCAATTTCCACAAAGGTCTCCTCAGAGGTAGGAAGGGCTTGATACATTGTTCTTGAGACTGCGGTTTCAATCAGTTTCTGTGAAAGTCCTCGAATACAGGGAATGCAGCAGCATCCGCAAGTGACCAAAATGGCCAATACCACAGCAAGTGAGATCAAACATGATGTGATAAGTCCAGTCCACTTACCGAACCATCCTTCAAGCCAGTTTGTTAATGGATCATTAATACCTGAGTTTTCTGCTAATTCATTCGATAGAGCAGTCAGTCCTTCCAAGGCTCTGGTCACGGTCCCTCCAGGAGCTGTATTATTAGGGATAAAGGTGCAACACATGCTACCAAACATTTTGCATACCCCTCCTCTTTCAACTAGGACCATATCTAAGGCCATTCAGTTCTGCCATGCCATTAGAGATGTGGTGGCCAACTGTTCTGTTAGGCCCTTCACAGCGTCCCTAGTATAGTTTACAAACCGTTGTTGGTTATAGTGTACGTGTGTGTGTGTGTCTATATATATATATCTATATATATATATATATATACACACATATAATCCAGTCAACATTTTTATCTATAGTCACCCACCAGAGAAGAGACTCAAACCCAGCTGTCACCTGATTCCTGGCCCTAAACTCATCCAGCACTCCGCGAGGATCCCCAATCTCATCTATGTAGATCCGAGAGTCAAATGACCCTATGGGGGAGGTGTCCCTTCAATACCGTTGGTGACTCTTAGTCCACGGGTGTTCTGACAGGATCCTCAGGGGCATAGCCAGCTGGACCATAGCGCAATCCCCTCGGGCATTGGCCAGTATCCTAGCTCACAGTTTCTTATCCCCACACATCCACCAGACATCAGCTCTCTGAATGTCATGTTCAACCCAGTCACCATTGCCCATGTTAATCCTCTCCCTACAATAGTCATCGGGTAGCGACCCAAGATCCACCCCGCTACAGTTCCCTGGGAGTGCAAAACAAGTAAAGTTGCCCGGATAAGCAGTAACCGCTGGAGGTATCTGAGGTCTCTGTACTGGGGGAAACAACAAACTCAACGTGTGACAAGTAGAATTTGTTTCAGGTTTATAACTCTTATTATATAATTGCAACATACATTTTAAACCTTCTGGATCTGTATTGTGATCTAGAGGAAAAGGAATAGTTGCTAAATGTAGTCTTGCTCTGGCACAAACTAAACAGTTTTCCGTTTTAACCGTGTACCTCAACCATCCTAACCACTTATTTTTTCCCTTGTATCCTGTCTCCAAAGCTATGGTATCTTCTACTGTTAGATTAGTAAATATTATAGTTTTACTCAGAACTTCTATTTTAGTATAGCGTCACTTCCGGTCTGAGCGGCGATTGTTGTTTACACAGCGCCGGCTCTTGTTTTATCATGTGAGTATATCTCCTAAACTTTTTATTAAATAAAGCCTTTTTAAACAAAATCACACTATTTTTTTTTTTTTTTAAGCATGTCACTTTGTATGGACTTATCTACTAATAATTTAGTGTTTGCAATAATTTCATCATTTGTTTTGGTTTTGAATGTGGTCTTACTGTGGTGTAACACAGAGATGTATATTGAATTGTGCATTCACATTTTTGTTGTTTATTATTATTACTTTTTTTTTTCACTTCTGCTTTAAGTTTATCTATTGGCATAATTGGATTTTTATTCACATACCAGTTTTTTGATACAGCAGACATCCATTATCACTTTGCCAACTAGAGATTAGATCACTGCATTTCTACAGTTCCAGATATTGTAGATTATGGATTTTAGTTTGCGGACTCCAGAGGGTGTAGCACACCAGTTAGACACCCTATCTGAAGTTCAGCACCTTCAACACACACACACTCTGATATCCATCAACAGGGGGTGTAACACTATCACTTGTATAGGTTATTTTTAATTCTTGCCCCCAGGGGGTGCAACACAAAAGTGGTTTACTGCATCAGAGGTTTAATACATAAAGTAGTTGCATTTGTTTAGATGTTTGGCACTTATATATATTTTTATTTTTTTCAAACACATTTTGAGACCAACAGACAGAGGATGTATCACAGTTCATTTTATTTGAGGCATACCTCCCCTAATATTTTACATATATATATTTTTTAATTTGAAGGGAAATAGCGCCACACCTACACTCCCATAATCTACCTTTTCCTGTTGTCAGGTTTTATTAGGTGGTAATACCTTGAGGAAAAATTTGCCTGAGGGGTCAGTTTTTGACACCCATGCTCCCATAGAGTACAACCACTGATCTTCCTTCCTCGACTCCTTTAATGTTATTAATAATTGTTTACAGTTCTTACTATGTGTGTAGGGGGAGTTGGCCGCTTCTGTAATTGAATCTTTCCTTTATTCCACTCTTTTTAGGCCCTGGTAGATTATACCCCCAATCTTGATGTGCTGAGGTCCACAGGGCTTGATCCCATGCTTGACATCCTGCCCCATCCCAGAGCCAGCAAATGTATTTATCTGCCCATAGAAGTCCTCTAGCCCCAGTTGTATCCCCACAATCTGCAATCTGACAGAAGTCTACCAGTATAGTGCTAGTTATTCCCTCTATAAAGGTTAGATTCAATGCTTTTCCTGTTCTTTCCCAATCCAAAGGTTCCTCTGCTCTTCCATAACGTCTCCCCCCTCTCATGGACGCCTCTCCTAGAGTCACCAGTAACCCAAGGATAATTACTGTCCCTTTCATCCTAACCAGCTACAGAGTTCCAACGGATAGGGTAGGGGAGACTTCACCGGTTTGAGACAAGTCCCACCTTGTGTGAGACCTCCCTTTGTAGCCGGACTTTCTGAACCTCTTGTAGCCAACTGGCCCTACTCTACCTGTAAAACCTTTTTACAATGGGACTGGTGAATCCAGGTAGACCTCTCTGCAATCCTTATCACAGTAGGGGTAGTTAGGAGGACTTTGAAAGGGCCATCCCACCTTGGGGAGTACCACTGCTTTTTCTTATTACTTTTTGGTAAGACCCAATCTCCCACATGCACCTTTTCATCTTCTCGAATTGGACCTTCTAGAACAGAACAAAAATCATTAGTACGTCTTTGTCTTAACAGCCTAGACATGTGTTCTGCTAGTGTGTGCTCAGACTCCTCAGTAGGTGTTTCATTTGGTTGTAAGGGTATCTTATATGGCCTTCCATGTAT
Source organism: Lithobates clamitans (assembly GCA_037952925.1). Taxonomy (NCBI): domain Eukaryota; kingdom Metazoa; phylum Chordata; class Amphibia; order Anura; family Ranidae; genus Lithobates; species Lithobates clamitans. The sequence continues at coordinate 948,859 of JBBGZY010001812.1, read as the reverse complement.
CATTTCAAATGGGCTTAAACCTTCTTTTGTGGGTGTGATATGCATACTGGTTACAGCTACTAGTAGGCAGTACATCCAATTTTTACCTGTTTCTTCCATAGCTTTCCTCAGTTTGCTTTTTAGAATGCCATTATGTCTTTCCACCAATCCAGCTGATTGGGAATGATAGGCACAATGGTATTTCACCTAAATTCACATCACTTCTCTCAAATGTTGTATAGTTTTATTTACAAAATAGGGTCCATTATCACTGTCTGTGCATCTGCACTTCCTGTCGGGAATTCTCCACCCATTTGGTCAGGGTGTCTGTGATTAGCAAACAATATTTCTTCCTTTCACATTTGTCCAATTCAATAAAATCCATGAAAATGTGTTGGAATGGATATTGCGGTGTGGGGAACTTCCCTTTCCGTGGTCTTATGCCTCCCTAAGCATTGTATCTTGCACATATAATCCATTGAGAGCAAAAAGTTTTTTCAGTAGTTAGTGAAGCCATGGGCTGTAAATACCTTATTAAAAATCTCAGTCACCCCCCTGTTTGACACATGTGTTACTCCATGTGTCAATACTGCTGCATACCTAAATAAGGATTTTGGCAATACCGGTTTTCAATCAGGTGACATGTAAATGGTATCTATACTTGTGCAACCTTTTGTTTTCCAATATTGTTTCTTTGTCTAAGCAATGAACACTGTGTAGTCTATATTATTTCATACCTTAATTTAATGTTCTAAACTCTAAAATACCTCTAAAGGTTCAATTTTGTACCCATTCATGTAATCACTAGACACCCACCCCATAAAAAGGAACTCGCCTCATTCTTTAGTTGTGTAGAAGGAGGATGGGGGGGGGGGGGTGTCATATCTGCACTTGAATTGGGGCTGGGAAAAATAGATACTCTTTATCTAACATGAATGAGTGCAGGATCACAGATCAAACTACCAAAGAAAGCCTTCCTTACTTTGGAGTTGTTAAAAACAATATTATTTAATTTATTCAAATATAAGTCCATAAGTCCACCAAGTATGCAGACGTAAAATGTTTCCTAGCGACATTTACATTATTTGACATATATATTCAATATATAAAAATATTTTTCTGAGACCCCGATATTTTAGCAGAATTGAATAAAACATGAATCCCCTTTTCTATTGTTCCCCTTATTCTCTGGTCCCAAAACATTTTTTTTTTTTAATTTAACCCAAACACATATTCTAATTCAGAACTTAGCCTTTTAATTTTATAAATGTACCTAAATATAAACAGCATTGCATCATTAACACTTTACAGTTGAAAATCTGGGAGTTCTAAAAGTAACATATCCAAGAAATATTTACTTTAAGACTATTATTTGGACTTTCTTTCCCACCGAAAATCCTAATATTTTTTACAGATGCACAAATTAACCTCTGTGTGCTCAAAGGGTTAATGCTGCCCTACTAGTCATCCATCATCATCTCCCTCTCTCTTCTGCTATGTCTGTCAGGCAATCTGCATTTTCTTGTTTCTGAGAAAAAGCATCAAGTCTGTATATTCCCTTCTCTCCTCTCTCTGGACTTCAAAACTACTGCATGCTTCTCTTAGCAAAGCCCATTCAAATCACTGTTTCCTTATGGCAGTAAAATTAGCACTCGGTCACATACTGTCTCTGGACTGGACACATTCAAAGTAATCACAACATTCTCAGCCTTTTCTTTTCTCACATTCATCAAACCACTTGACAACTCCACAACATTCTGTTCACTCCACAATGTAATCCATCTCCATGTCTCCCATCTACCTCCTCAAAACCATCAACAATTTCTGCCATGTGCTTCCTTTAACACCATGGCATGCTAAAATAATAAAGTAGCCTGGTGTTATCAGTGTACCTTTTTTTTTTTTTTTTTTTTTTTTTTTATGCTCAGTTTCAATATTTACTTTCATAACCCTTCTGTTTTGTCATAGCTGGTCAAGAGTTAACTTTTTTTACAGACACAATCTCTCACACAGGAATTTGAAACAGAGGAGCAATTCACTCCCTCCTGTAATACAGGAGATTCACACACGAGGGGAGGGGTGAGGAAAAACTACAGGCTTTAATCTCCCTATGATGATTTCTCACACTTATGTATTTATTTTTTTTACTCAGTCATACTTAGCTATTTTTCTGCTTCTCGAATATTTGTTAAACATTTAGATAACATTTGCGTCTGGTCTAATTCTCTTTTGCTAGACCCATCAGTGATATGGCTATTGGATCACCTTTACCTGAAGTTGCAGCGCCAACTGTTTGGTTCCTATGAGTCCCACCGAGGGTTGTCCCCGAGTAGGCGGCCCAGATGTAGCACAGTCTCCCAGACAATGTTGTCCAGTGGTACCTGAGACGGTGCAATAATCCAAGACGCCGGCTCCGGTCCAATCCCCGTGGGCCATATAGTGCATTGTCACCTGGTATTTTACATATTTATCTGCTTAATACATTGGCTAGCAAGGTGTTGGCTGCCTTACAGAGTGAACCCATAAGACAATTAAACCAAGTATCTCTTTAAGTTTTTCTAAAGTTTCCTGCTTCTCTGCCAACTCCCAATCTGTCACTGATAGGCAAGCAGGCTACAACAGAAATTTTAGAAACACAGACCATGAGGTGTGAAGAGAGATTTTTTTGCTGGTTATTTAAACTCCTATTATCAACCCATACCTTTTTTGATCTTTGGGTCCTAACAATTTAAATTTATCCATCAAATCCTGACACTTTTACAGTTAGTTTACTATTGAATCCAAACTTCCCTATAAAGCCCTGTGTCCCTAAAGAGTAGGTCCAGTCTCCCACTTGGCACATCAGGAACACAGCAGCCTCATAAGCAGGCACAAAACATTCTTTTACAGAGACTATTCCCCATTGTCAACGCCAGACGGGTCTCTCATTTACCTATAAAACACTGGTATAGTGACCCTCCACCCACGGTAACAATAGGAATACAAGAAGTGTAAAAATATCATCACTCCCCACACTATAGGGAGAATAAAAAAATAATTAACTTGTCTCTGCAGTACTGTTGTTTTTTTTTTTTTTTCTTTTCAATAAGGTTACAGCATCAACAGAAAGGTTAACCATGAGAAAGGAGAAACTAAACACACAAAAGAAAGTTAGTCTAGTGATCTTCCTAGATCACTTAAGCGCTTACATCATCGGGCAATCCACCTCCGACGATGACGTCAGGCATTCACCCTCTGACGTTCGGTATACCTCAAATCTTTTTTTTATCTGTCCTGGACAGCGGGTAACGCTATTTTTTACCTTAGACAACGCTCCCAAGTGTCTCTGTCTTTGCACACTGGATTATTAAGATATTATACAATCAATACCAGTGTCGGCAATTACAACACATTAATCAAACAGAAAGAGAAGAAAAGACTCTTAGAGAGTATTAAGAATAAGTTAAATTATCTTACCTCTCAAACACCAGGAGGACTGGATCACGAAGTTCAAAACCAGACAGTGGATCTGGGTCTCAGGCCCCTGTCCCTATTTCACCACTAACGTTGAGTGGGGGGACTTTTAATTCTCAGTGAGCTTTGAGGTCCAATACTCACCAAAGTTTTTGTCGGGACCATCTGACCCGAAATGCACTTGTTGGTTCAGGCTCGGAAGGACCAAAATGTTAGGATTACTCTCCTCTTGTTATCAGTCAAACTCCAGGTGTATTGAAAAGCAGACAATTTATTTCAGATGTGTCACACAAATGGATGATGCTTAGAAGTCAAAAGATGCAGTAAGAATCATACAAAGAGATGAACATCCCCCCTCCTAATACCTACAATAATATAGAGATAACGTTTCTATTGGCTGAGGAAACACGCATAGCGTGCCTGGTACAAAATGGTACTTTTTTTGCCAATTAGTGTTTCCTGTACATTCTTGTTCTACCATATATGGTTAAGCCTAATCATCCTACAACTTACTATGGAGTTAGTTAAAGCAAACGATACAGCAAGTTAATACAACAATGTGCTCAGAAGTCATCTTAAGAAAAGTCTCATGGTTATTGTTTTTCTAATAGTTTTTCCAATAGTCACACAATAAACATTTAAAACTTTTCTAGCAGCTACTGCCCCGTTTATAGTCCCGACGTACGTGTTTTACGTCACCGCGTTCAGAATGATCGGATTTTCCGACAACTTTGTGTGACCGTGTGTATGCAAGACAAGTTTGAGCCAGAAAAAATCCTAGGATTTTGTTTTCGGAATGTCCGATCAATGTCCAACTGTGTGTATGGGGCATAAGAATGCCTCCTTCCATGGATAAGTCTGCTTCTGTCTTGGGCTTTTACATGGGAATAGGACTTTTTGAGACAGAATCTACTATAACCACGGTTGAGGAGGCGATGTTGAAACGCCTTAGCCTCAATCTAAAAATCTGACGGTTTAGAACAGTTTCTTTTTATTCGCAAGTATTGGCTATATGGAATGCTATTGATTAAGGAAGTAGGGTGTGAACTGGCAGCATGCAATATAGTATTGCCAGAGGAAGGCTTTCTAAATAAAGTGGAGCCAAGACTGTGGTCCTCATGAATAAGAATGCTAACATTTAAAAATTCAAGTGATTGTTGGTGACATTTCATAGCGAACTTAAGATTGAAATCATTCTGCTCTAAAATCTTCAAAAAAAAAACAGTCAGTTCCTCTCTGGTGCCAGTCCACACCATAAAGATATCGTCTATATATCTTTGACAAATTAGCACCAATTCAAATGCTCATGTAACGTCTCATCAAAGAAGAGGTTTTGCTCCCATCCCTCCAGGTACAGGTTTGCATAAGAGGAGGCGCAACAGGTCCCCATGGTGACCCCTGCCCCTTGAGGTAGTTCATTTATAGGCAAAGTTGGAATCATATGCTAATTTATCCCGCAGGAATTCTTTTGTTTTTAAAATTCCAGCCACAAAGTATTCCAAATGGGTTTGCTATCCCACATAGTGGTGTAGAAACTGAAATTGCAGGGGGTGGGTTCCTGTGCTTATTCACTTCTTCACTGTATATATACACTAAAGCAAATTGGTTATTGGTGGATGCGTTGAAGCCCTTACTGCAGACTTGCACAGTGAAGCTACTGAGCTGTTACTTCGCCAAACTTCTCCATACATGCAAGCAGGCCCTGACTGACCATAGGGCACACCGGGCGTTTGCCTGGTGGGCCGCTGCCCCTGGGCTGCATTTCTAGGAAGAGCGGCTTCTTGATAACTGCGCCACACAGCGGGAGGTAATGGGCGACCGCGGTCCAGACAGGGTTAACACAGACCATGGCTGCCGCTCACCTCCTGTTATACGGGCATTCCTACAGCAGGGCCTGGCACCAGCACACTTACGAGGTGCAGAAGGAGGCGGGAAAGAATGCTCCTGTGACATGCAGGAAGCGCCTGCACTGGACAGACACCTCGTGGGCTGGCCACGCTGGAGCTATAGCTGCACTCAAGGAGACGGCGGCAGCCTCTCTCCTAACACCAGCCAGGACACTGATGGCTGCACAGGGAGGAAGGTGAGCACACTGAAAAAAAAAAACATGTTCCAATGCGTTATATTCCATTCTGTAGTGGCGGGGAAAGGGAGTGGATTGGTGCTTTCTACTTTACTGGTCTGGGGCTGTCTGTGTACTGGTCTGGGGCTTTGTACTGGTCTGGGTCTGTCTATGTACTGGTCTGGGGCTGTCTGTGTACCGGTCTGGGGCTGTCTGTGTACTAATATGGGGCTGACTGTGTACTGGTATGGGGCTGTCCGTATACTGGTCTGGGGCTGTTTGTGTACTGGTCTGGGGCTGTCTGTGTACTTGTATGGGGCTGTCTGTGTACTGGTCTGGGGCTGTCTGTGTACTGGTCTGGGGCTGTGTAATGGTCTGGGGCTGTGTATTGGTCTAGGGCTGTCTGTGTACTGGTCTGGGGATGGTTGTGTACTGGTCTGGGGCTGTGTACTGGTATGGGGCTGTCCGTGTACTGGTATGAGGCTGTCTGTGTATTGGTCTGGGGCTGTCTGTGTACTGGTCTGGGGCTGTCTGTGTACTGGTCTGGGGCTGTCTGTGTACTGGTCTGGGGCTGTCTGTGTACTGGTCTGGGGCTGTCTGTGCACTGGTATGGGGCTGTCTGTGTACTGGTTCGGGGCTGTCTATGTACTGGTCTAGGGCTGTCTCTTCACAGGTCTGAGGCTGTCCCTTTACTGGTCTGGGGCCGTCTCTTTGCTTGTCTGAGGTCGTCTCTTTGCTGGTCTGGGGTCGTCATCCTTGCTGGTCTGGGGCTGTCATCTTTGCTAGTCTGGGGCCGTCATCCTTGCTGGTCTGGGGCCATCATCCTTCCTGGTCTGGGGCCATCATCCTTGCTGGTCTGGGGCCGTCTCTTTGCTGGTCTGGGACCGTCTCTTTGCTGGTCTGGGGCCATCCCTTTTGCTGGTCTGGAGCCATCTCTTTGCTGGTCTGGGGCCGTCTTTTTGCTGGTCAGGGGCCGTCTTTTTGCTGGTCTGGGGCCATCTCTTTGCTGGTCTGGGGCCATCTCTTTGCTGGTCTGGGGCCATCTCTTTGCTGGTCTGGGGCCGTCTCCTTGCTGGTCTGGGGCCGTCTCTTTGCTGGATTAGGAAAGTCTCTTTGCTATATGGGGATGTCTAAAACTAGTTACGTGGCCAGTGACCAACAAGTGCATGAAATGATCACATAAGTAAATAAAATATTAAACCCAATAATTATAATTCATTGATTAGGGTGCAAAAAACTATTTTTATGTCACATTTAGTTTTTTGAATTATTGATCATTCACTATATTAATTAATTCATTTTTTGCATACTTTTTGTCCCGGTCCGGTCCTGCATGCAAGTAGTAATTTCATTTGGGGTCAGGCAATTACATGAGTATACTGTCAACCAACAGAGTACCTAGATCCAATCGTGTAATTGCCTGACCCCAAAGGAACTGAGTTTATATCTACACCATAGTTATATCAAGCTATATTAGGACAATGTTAATGGATCATTTAACGTAGCATTGGATTCTGTAAGGAAACACTTTATCATCTTGGCCAGTGTTGATCTTTTTTCACAACAGCTTACAGCAAGTGTAGGCAAACATCTCACTCCAGATGTTGCAGTCCATGGTACTAGATGGGGTGGATGGGCCCTCCATGCTGTTGTCAGCAAAGTCATCAGGCTCTAAGTGTTGGGAGGCCGGAGACTCAAGTAGGATGGGTGGTAGGAACCAGTCAGTTGGAGCTTCATGCACAATAGTAAAGTCTGCAACATCAAACACCCTCCAGTCATTGGCAGGCCTCTTGGAGCAGTCACCCACTAACACACAAGGTTTCAGCATGTTCCGATGCAGTCTCCTTTTCATGGGGTCGGGCCCCTCTAAGACTAGCTCATAGACCAGGGTAGGTGGGAAAGGCTACTCTACCACCCAGTACGGGGTGCAATCCCACTTGGTCTCCAACTTTCTTCCTTAAGAAGAATCTTTGCTGCAGCTCCGGAAGTGGTAGCTTCTCCCCATTCAGGCCTTCCGGGTGTGACACAATCTGTTCTAAAGTAACCCACTCATGTTCTGGGAGTGCCATCACCAAGTGGCAGGCATTGGCCTCTAAGGTGTTAATGGCCAGTTCCACCAGGCCAGGACCTGATATAGGTGCGTGGCACTCTCCAGTCTCTCCTCCCACTCTGTCAGGGGGATGTTAGAGCCCTTCAACTTCTGCATTAGGGCTAAGGCTGATCTTAATGGGGCCATGCTGAAGCCCAGTCCTCCTTCTGCAAACTCCATGTAGCTAAGGCTTCTGGTAGGATCTGAACCCAGTACTTCACCACTGCAAGCCAAGAGCACTAACCACAATATTTATAATTATATTTTAATGTACCATGGCTTGTGGTTCCATGGAATAAGCAGGGCAGCAAACAACTAACTAAACTATTTGTACTCTAATGTTATGTAATACATGCAAGTGACAAATAAATATTCTGAGAACAGAAAAATACTGAGAGGAAATTAAAGGATAAATGGATCACATGTTGGAAAATTTAGGCAGATGCGTTGGCAGTCTCCTGGCAGCTGCTGAACTGAGAACATACATAAAATATGGAGAATATGTATGTTTTCCCCTCAGCTTGGTGAAGCTTAGAACACCAGCCAGATATACTACAGGAACAGATCTGTTTCAGGTAAATCTGATATCTCCGCATAAATGTACAGATTAAGAGCAGACACCACACGGTATATGCAAGCATGGGCGTCCGCAGGTAGGGGCAAGGGGGGTCAAGTGCCCGCACGGCAAGTCCGGCGATACCTATAGAGTGCACATATCAATCAGGGGCACCGCGCTGTATGTCCCAGGGCCAGGAGTCGCATACACAATATGGAGTGTCAGGGAGTGATGATGTTTGCAGCCCCTGAGCTGGGGGGAGGCAGCACGGCCAGAGGCAGGAAATACAAAGCTCTCCCACAGCTTGCCTGATACCTTTCACCTGCTGCCTGGAGTGGACAGCATCTGCTAATGCTCAGCCCATGCAGATCACTGATGATTTATCTCCCCTCCTCCTTGGCTTAGACTGCCGGTTGTGTGTGCTCTGCCTATACAGGTATGAAAAGGCCTCGCACTCCCTTCTAGATAGGGGCCCGAGAACACCCACTGCATGGGGCCCCAGCCTCATCTGAGCTGCATGGCATGTGCAGCTGTTGTTGGAGCCTTCTTTCTGCCTTTTCTGGGGTTAGTAATTAATTCAATTCTCCGTAATGTTGTCTAAAGCTTGCAATATAGAAATTGGAAGGGAGTTCTCCATACTAATAATTGTGTGTGTAGGTGTAATGTATCTGGATGTATGGGGGTGTAATGTATCTGTGTGTATGGGGGTGTAATGTATCTGGGTGTATGTGTACTATGTTTGCAGTCTCTGACCATCTCCTGTACTATGTCTGCAGTCTGACCGTGATAATGACATTGTCGAAAAGGGGCGGAGCATGGGTGACCTGAAAATAATGCCCCCCCTGAAAGACGCCCATGTATGCAAGTACATTCATGAAGCGCTATCCCCCATAGGAGCCGCTAGTATTTTTCCTTGTTTCAACTCTTCAGCAAGGCACACAGTATTCCCCACAGCCAGGTACACAACTTATGCTCGTTTCTTCAATAATCAGTCTAGGAGTTTTGGTTGTTTTGGGTATTTTATTGTAGAACTTGGATAGGGAGGGGGATGTAGTGGGATACCCTGAATTCAACTAGTTACACTGAAGACAGCTTCTTCAACTGAACTGTGGATTTCCTGCTTAATGCACTGTGCACTCTTGAGCAAGTCCTCTACAGGGATAATGAACTGTTGCTCTTCAGGATACTAGCAGTATCACCTTGCTGAACCCAGTAGCTGACTTTCCTAGCACAGAGGGGAGTAGCCAAAGAACCAGGCCCCAAGATCTTTACAGTCTGTACTCACAAGGTCTCTGGACCGAATGGCAGCCTCCTTCCAATCTTCCAGCCACCACTTCCAGTGATCCCAGACAGATCTTCACAGGGACGGCTCCCCCTCAGTCAGCTCTTTAGAACACTTGGGTCAGCACTCCAAATTCCAGTCCTCCCACCCAAGGTTACAGCAGCCCCTCCTTGGCTGGACTTTCCTTTCCAGCCAAAGACCGGCTTCCTGTGTTTTCCACCAAGTATAAATACCCTTCCCAGCATGCATAGAGGCCGCTATGCTTGTAGTTGGCTGAGATGGCATCCATATTCATGCTGCTGATCTGCATGAGTCACTCCTATTCATTCAGCAACTTCCAAAGTTGCCTGGATACCAATGTCAATTTCGTCAACGAAAACGTTTTTGTCAAAGTTTTCATCAGCGGCATTTTTACAGTGATGAAAACAAAACGAAACAAAAAGTACAGCACATTTTCGTCCACTGGCAAAAACTATGACGAAAATTAGATCCATTTTTGTTAACGAAAGAAAACAGGACTAAAATGTGAGGCAGGGACGTTTACCCTTGTGAACTAACTTACGGTTTTTACGACTATTCTGCTGTCATGGAAGGGTGTATCAACACCCTTGAAATCCCTATGGCTAAAATTAATCAATGATGTTATACCACTGTATAGACTTACCTTTGAACTAAGGAAACGGACAAAAACATTCCATAAAATTTGGGATGAACAAGATAGTTACCACCGCTCTAGGTGACCGGGTTCAAGCTTCCCGTCCTCCGCTGTGTGGATGATTGTGAGAGCCCCAGGTGCCGGCAATTGCTATTCCAATGGTATGTGTGTGATGGAAAAATCTGGACAGCCGCACTCCGGATTGGAAAAGTGAAAAATAAAATCCTCTTTATTGAAAAAGTAATAACATGATTAAAATCCGTACATGGCTTTGTTGGGATAATGCAGCATAACCGCTAACACGTTTCACGCTCCCATAGAGCGCTTACTTATAGCTGGTTTGTACAAAAGTGATCACAACTTATATACACATAATTTGTCTACCACATGACTACATATTGATTATCTGATTCTAAACAGCTGGTCGTTAGTCTGTGTGGGATTTTTTTGGCATAGATGTAATTGGATGTGCATCCTATAGTGGAATCACTAATGAAGACATGAATATATAAATGAAATGTGTTCATGTTGACAAATGTCAACATATATGAATGATAAAAAAATTTTTTCAAGGTTTTCGAAAAAACATATTTGTTGTTTTCCAAAATCACAAGAATGAGATGAGTGCTGGAATTTGACGTTCAAACATATAAATTATACGGATAGGCGCAAGTATGGGCAAACTATGTGAACTGGTGGCTGCGGTATAATGTAAATGGTGTATAGAGTGAAAAATGGGTCTATATGCATATGGTAAAAAAATGTGCATCCAACAACACTAGCGGTGTCAAAAAAAAAAGCTGAATATGTGTGTATGGTGCATATATATAAAAAATATATAAAAATTTTTTTAAACCACATAAAGGTAAAAATATAAATAATAATAAAAAATAATAATAAAACGCAATTCTTTATATATGTGTATGTGTACGACGATTTCAGCTTTCAAAAAATGTGATAACGTGTGTGAATTGGAAGTTGGACAGAAAACTAGCGTCCTGTCACAATGATGCGTCCAATAATCTCCTGATTTACAGGGGTCTATGTGTGAATAAGTGCTTTTACTTCAATTCCTACATGTGTGAATTTTAATCTTTACAGCATATAAAAGATTATGAAACTTATCACTCACTGATAACCCCGCCACTCCAGTTTCACAAAAGTGCTCATTTAAAACCTTGCATCATTCCGTATGGGATGCATTCATCCCAATCAAGCAACAACATTAACGTTGCTGAACGTCTTTCTTTGAAGCAATCACATCTCTCGATGAATTGTCTTCAAGTGTATGGGCAGAACTATATGAGGTGGATAAAAATGGGGCAAAATACAGTGTTTGCGCACCTGTCACTATTCTTTTATGCATAGTATAGTATTAGCAGTGACCATACGACAGGTTCATCCAATATATGTGTTTATATCAATGGATAAGTTACAATCTCACTCAACCAATTATTATGTGAAATGAACAACTGATCTACCCTTTTAAATCAACTCTTAAATCAACTCAAAACACATGAGAACTTTGCAGAGAAAGTAATAAACCATATACACATATGGTAAAAAACATTTGTACAAACATTTGTGCAAAGTTGGTGTTGTGGTCTACTGACAGCTGCCATCAAACAATAATGTCTAATTAGAGACGAGATTCAAGTGACAGTAAATGCGAAAGATATAATAAATTGTTTCTTTTTTAATTTTTTAATGAAAGCATATATGCATATCACTAGTCATTTGCTCGTATGAGTGGGGGGATGTGTGGCCCAATAAAATGGATCGATTACTGGGGATATGTGTAAACTCAAAACACATGAGAGTTCAATCAAACCACAACATTAACGTTGCTGAACGTCTTTCTTTGAAGCAATCACATCTCTCGATGAATTGTCTTCAAGTGTATGGGCAAAACTATATGAGATGGATAAAAATGGGACAAAATACAATGTTTGTGCACCTGTCACTATTCTTTTATGCATAGTATAGTATTGGCAGTGACTATATGACAGGTTCATCCAATATATGTGTTTATATTAATGGATAAGTTACAATCTCACTCAACCAATTGTTATGTGAAAATAAGCAACTGATCTACTCCTTTAAAGACCACAGCTCTTCAATCAACTCAAAACACATGAGAACTTTGCAAAGAAAGTAATAAACCATGTATACATGTGGTGAAAAACATTTGTGCAAAGTTAGTGTTATGGTCTACCTACAGTTCCCATCAAACAATAATGTCTAATTAGAAACGAGATTCAAGTGACAGTGAATGCGAAAGATATAATAAATTATTTATTTTTTGCTGAAAGCATATATGCATATCACTAGTCATTTGCTCGTATGAGTGGGAGGATGTGTGGCCCAATTAAATGGATCGATTACTGGGGATATGTGTGAAAGAGGAACTCATATATTAATATGTGTCCCTATATGTTTTTTTGCTCCATCATCCACCAAAAGAATGTGGATGTGTGATCAAGGAAAGAGTTGGGAGGAAGGGTTACAGATGTATTACTCGGGGATATAGCTTTGATGTTATTTTATTCATAGAAATGTGAAACGTCCCACTCAAAGTTTAACCCCCGTGGGATCCTAGTGTCCAACGAGAATATCCAAAGTACTTCTCGTTTGCACAGTAACTGGAATCTGTCACCTCCTCTCACCGGTGTGATGATTTTCTCAATGCCCTGAATAGTTAAACTGGAAGTGTCTTCGTGGTGTGTGTAAACCCAGTGCTTTAAAACATTGGTTAAGATCTCCTTCTCAATATTGTACAGGTGATCATGTAACCTGTCTCTGAGACGCTGTATTGTGCGTCCAACATATTGTACCTGGCAACTGGTGCATGTAATGACATATACCACAAATTTGGTGTTACAATTAATAAACACGGGGATCGAGAATTCTTTTTGATTGCTGCATGATTTTATGAGTTGACCCGTTTTAATGTACCTGCAGTAATTACAAGTTTTTATTTCACACTTGAAATTGCCTGTGAAGTTGAGCCAATTGGATTTTATTCGGTTGGTTGAGAACAAACTGGGAGACAATGAGCGTCCCAATGTGGGTGCTCTGCGGGATACAACCTTGATCCCTTTAGAAAGGATGTTGTTATATATAGGGTCATTATACAAAACAGGAAGGTGTTTCATGATAATTTTTTTGATTGTATTAAATTCAGAGCTGTATGGAGTAGAAAATACCGGGATTCTAGGGGACATGTCCCTTCTCTGTTGAATGTTTTTAGCTGTTTTTTTCTTTACAAGTGAAGGTCTTGGGATAGATCTTACTGTGTTGAGTGCTTTTTGTACTGATGTTTCTTTATAGCCTCGAGCTTTAAACCTGTTTGCCATGCTTTTGGCTTCAGCCTCAAAAGTGTCAGGAGAGCTACATATGCGCTTTACCTTAAAAACTGGCTATATGGAATGCCTCTGATGGTGTGTTTAGGGTGTGCAGAGTCAGCTCTAAGTAGAGTATTGCCACTGAGAGGTTTTCTGTACAGACTAGATTGAATCGCATCACCGGACCCCGCCAGTTGCACATCAAGGAATTCTATGGATCTGGGTTGCAGATTTCCCGTAAATTTTAAATTTAATGGATTGTCATTGAAATATGCCAGCCAGATATCCAAATTAGCTTCTCTATCTGATGTAATAAATAACAGGTCGTCTATAAAGCGACAGAAAAAGACCTTATCTTTACGGCGGGGACTATTTGGTCCAAAGATGCGGGACCTCTCCCACCAGCCCATATAAATATTGGCCAGTGAGGGGGAAAATTTGGCTCCCATAGAGGCCCCGCATTTCTGGAGAAAATAGTCCCCGTCAAACATAAAAAAATTGTGTGTTAAAAGATACTCCGGGGCTTGTACTATGAAATCTCCATAAAATCAAAGAGAGTTTGCCTGTTTTTCTGAGAAAATAAGTGACTGCCTGTATCCCCAGATGATGTGGGATACTAACTAAGGAAACGGACAAAAACATTCCATAAAATTTGGGGTAGGTGGCTTGCTAGCCCACTGACCCTCACCTTGTAGGATATATATAGATGGGACATTTACAGGTCGCGCCAGGATATCATATAATTTATGCAGATTATTAATACTGTTATATATGGACGAATTGCTTGTATAAGTAGTTGTGTGCAAATATTAACAGATGCACCAATGTCTGTCTTTGTTTATATGAGCTACATATTGTTGCTGTTTACCAATGACTGACCGAGCAAATTAAGTGGTTGTTTGTTGTGCTTGTTTTGTACAACTGGTTTGTAAAATCAATAAAAATATCTTTAAAAAAAAAAAACTTACGGTTTTCACGAAGCTTAACGTGCTTCCTCACTCCGCCCACGACTGCCAGAGACCTGAGAGTGAGAGTGAGAACAGCACTGTGCATTACAGGCCAACCAGGCCTCCCGTGTCCTGAATACTGATGAGGCAACCACGCCGCCAGGCACCCAGAGCAGAGCAGACTATGAGTGTACAGTAATAACAGTTGTGGTACATTACAATTACAGCAGGCCTGAGGCCTCCCCTCAGACCACCATCCATCCAGAGCACACTGTGCAACTGTGCATTACAAGCCTCCTCTGACCACTGCCAGTGGCTTCCAGGGCACTGTGGATTACAGGCCATCCCTCAGAACACAATCCAGCACTGTGCAGCATTACAGGCCTCCTCTGACCAGTGGCAGTGGTATCCAGGGCGCTGTGCATTACAGGCCATCCCTCAGACAACCACCATCCAGCACTCTGCAGCATTACAGGCCTCCTCAGACCACCATCCAGAGCACTGCGCAGCATTACAGGCCTCCTCAGACCACCATCCAGAGCACTCTGCAGCTTTACAGGCCTCCTCAGACCACCGTCCAGACCACTGTGCAGCTCTACAGGACTCAGCAGACCACCGTCCAGGGCACTGTGCATCAATATAGGCCTCCTCAGAGTGGATAAATCTGTATCTGTGAGTTTGTTCAAACCTTAATACCATAAATATTAACATTACTTCAGGGGTATATAATGAGTTTGGAAATTCTAGAGAAATGCTTAAATAATGCATTACAACTTAACTAAACACATTAGATTTTAGTTGACAAAAATTATTTTATTTGACTAAAATGCACTGGAGATTTTAGTCGATGACTAAAATGGGACTAAAACTAAAATAGAATGTTATAAAACAAGTAAAAATTTGCGCTGAACTGAAAAAAGCAAGCGGCCAGCAAAGTTCGTAGATAACAAACAAAAAGTCACATGCATAAAAATTATTGCGGCGCTGAAAAGTTCAAAAATGAAATTGAAGAGTGGGAGGAATCCAATCACCAAATATATTGTGCAGATGTAGAAAGAGTCACTCGTCACCACGTGGTAATGTAGTCTGCTTACCAGAAGGTGTTAAGGATTAGGCATAGATGATAAATTCTCAATAGCATCCAGCAAATCCAGCCCACTGGAACCCCTCATCAGACCACAACATCCGTGGGATTTCCTTCACATATAAACATCTAGCAATGGTCACTTCAGAATTAGGCATTCAGGCATGTAGTCATCATATATCCGAGAAAAGAAAATGAAGGACCCATAGTGAAGCCCGTAATGATAGATAAAAAAACTTTTATTGTAGTAACTTACAGTTGAAGCTTAAAACAGCATGCATCAATGATAGGAACAAACGGCTGCAGCAATCAGCGTACAGATGTCAGCCTGCCTGACATGTTTCATCGTAACACATGTCTTCAGAGGCATGAAATGCCTAAAATGCATAAAATAGAATGTTTGTCAAAGACTATCAATAAAACACTTGCAGAAGACTAAAATGGGACAAAAAATAAAATGCCATTTTAGTCTTATGACTTATGCCCTGTACACACAGTCGGACTTTGTTCGGACATTCTGACAACAAAATCCTAGGATTTTTTCCGACAGATGTTGGCTCAAACTTGTCTTGCATACACATGGTCACACAAAGTTGTCGGAAAATCCGATCATTCTGAACGCGGTGACGTAAAACACGTACGTCGGGACTATAAACGGGGCAGTGGCCAATAGCTTTCATCTCTTTATTTATTCTGAGCATGCGTGGCACTTTGTCCGTCGGATTTGTGTACACACGATCAGAATTTCTGACAAAGGATTTTGTTGTCGGAAAATTTTATATCCTGCTCTCAAACTTTGTGTGTCGGAAAATCCGATGGAAAATGTCCGATGGAGCCCACACACGGTCGGAATTTCCGACAACACGATCCGATCGGACATTTTCCATCGGAAAACCCAACCCTGTGTACGGGGCATAAGACTAATGCCGCGTACACACGCTCGGACTTTCTGACAACAAAACAGTGGATTTTTGTTCGAAGGGTGTTTGCTCCAACTTGTCTTGCATACACACGGTCACACAAATGTTGGCCAACAATTAGGAACGTAGTGACGTACAAGACATATGTGATATCTCCATTACGAACGCTAGTTTTACAAGACTGAGCGCTTCCGGCTCGTCCTTGATTCCGAGCATGCGTGTTTGTACTTTGGACTTTTGTACTTGTGTACACACGATTGGAGAGTCCAACAACAAACATTTGTTGGCGGAAAATTTGAGAACCTGCTATCCAACATTTGTTGGCGGAAAGTCCGACAACAAACGTCCGATGGAGCATACACACGGTCGAACTTACCGCCAACAAGTTCACATCGAACAATTCCCGTCGGAAAATCCGATCGTGTGTACGTGGCATTAAACTGAATTGAAATTTGCTGCCAAAATTAACACTGCTGGATACAGAGGAGCCAATACAGAAACAGCAGCACTTGTGAAACACACAGGATTCCCTAGCTAATAAGGATGAGCTCCGGTGTGTTCGCATGCTGCACGTGCCGAGCCCACTAGGAACTCGGCACTGCACAGCGCTAATCACAAGCAGTGAGACATTTCCCGATGTGCGGCTGCAGAGATCGGGAAATGTCTCACTGCTTGTGATTAGCGCAGCTCATTGCCGACTTCCTGGTGGGCTCGGCACGTGCAGCATGCGAACACACCGGAGCTCATCCTTATTAGCTAATAATGTAGCTTTCCTGTTAAGCAGGAAAGCTACTATGTTTTACCTCACAGTCTCCTGGTAAGCAGGAAACCACACTATACTACATGTGGCAATCTTGAGGAGGCCAACTTTTCTTTTTGGATGCCAACGCAGGATTTGAGTGACCATCTTGACACAGAAATGCTTAAACATCGGTTTCTGCCTCATTCGGCACTCCCGCAGTTTGAAAATAGGTCAGGGACAGAGTCCCATTTGTTAGGGAGAGAGTAGGAACAATGCTAAGGAGAGGTACCTTATAAGGAGGGAACAAGTAGGTTTCTTCTTACAGAGTATCTCTGATGCCAGCTTTCTGGCACTGCCTCCCACCATCAACTGGCTCAACTACAAGAAGAAGGGATCTCAGAATGACCCATCAACCTGGATACTAGCATCAAGGAAAATGCTACTCAAGCAATCTGTGATCTTTAGATTTAGATTATATCGCTAATGAAAAGGTGCCCTGTTCACCGTCATTACTTTCTTGCGTAAAGAAATGTGTAACCTGTAACACATACAGTATGCTGCCCTCAAAGTACACCTTGACAGCCGGACACTTAGCATTTTCAGATGTAGAGAATGATCATTTCTCCATGTTTTCTTTAAAAAAAAAAAAAGTGCCTGCTGCTTTTAATATATAAACATGGGGTAGGATGATTGACACTGAATAATTGATGGACACTGAATAATATGATGATGGAAACTGAATAATTCAGCTTCGAAATCCACAATGTATTCCTCTTCCAGCTGAGCTGAATTTAGACTCCTGCGTTCTGACTGAAAAAAAAAAATAAGGTAGGGTCTGGAAACTCCCAAGAGCCAATTATGGTGCATTAGGCAGCACTGATCTCTTGAGGCTTATTTTACTTAATAACAATTTGTGTTCTTACGTTTAAATGCAGAAGAACTTTAATCTTATGCACAAGTCTGCATAAAGAGCAGAAAAATACGTAATTATGGAAAGAATCTAAAACTAACAAATACAAACATAATTAACCACTTCCATACCGGGCCTATTCTGGCACTCCTCTCCTACATGTAAAAATCATCTTTTGTTTGCTAGAAAATTACTCAGAACCCCCAAACATTATTTATGCTTTTTTTATTTAGCATATTTGCGCAACAATTTTTCAAACGCGTTTTTTTTTTGGAGAAAAAACTGTTTCATGAATTAAAAAATAACAAAACATTAGTTAGCCCAATTTTTTTGTATACTGTGAAAGATGAAGTTACGCCCCGAATAAATAGATACCCAACATGTCCAGTTTTAAAATTGCGAACACTCATGGAATGGCGCCAAACTTCGGTACTTAAAAATCCCCATAGGCGACGCTTTAAATTTTTTTACAGGTTACCAGTTTAGAGTTACAGAGGAGGTCTAGTGCTAGAATTATTGCTCTCGCTCTAACACACGTGGCGATACCTCACATGTTTGAACGGTGTTTACTTATGTGGGCGGGGCTTACATGTGCTTTTGTTTCTGTGTGCGAGCTACCGGGGACAGGGCGCTTTTCTTTTTACTGCTTATTTCCTTTTTTTTTTTTTTACACTTTCTCTTTTAATTTTTTTTATCACTTTTATTCCTATTACAAGGAATGTAAACATCCCTTGTAAAAGGAATGGTGTGTGACAGGTCCTCTTTGTGGAGAGATTCAGGTCAAGAGACCCCACATCTCTCCTCCAGGCTGGAAAGCATGAGATAAAAAAAAAATCACATTCCACAAGCTTTCCAACCACGATCTCGGCTTTGTTTACAAGCCTGGCCCGGATGTGATGTCATAACTGTGCGCCGGGCTTCCGACGTTCATAGAGATGACTGGTGACCACCGATTCTTTCTCCGAGGAGGGGGGGGGCTGTCCCCTCCCGTCGCCTGTAAGAACGATCTAGCGGCTGAACTGCCACTATGATCATTCTTACGGTGCACAGAATCACCGGCAGAAAAAGAGGATATCTGAACGATGCCTGTAGCTGCAGGCATCATTCAGATATTCCCACTGAAATTCAAGGATGTCATATGATGGCCTTGGGCTGGAAATGGTTAAGACATGAAGTATAAATGGCAATAAAAAGGACTTTTGTTTAAAGCAGTTGTAAATTACATTTATTTTTAATTAAAATAAAAAAGAGGTTTATACTTGCCTGCTTTGTGTAATGTTATTGCACAGAGCAGCCCCTTACCTGTTCTTCTGGGGTCCTGCAGATGCTCTCCGCTCCTCTTCTTCTGAGTGTGACCCCAAGCAAGCTGTGTTCTATGGCGACATACAAGTAGGTGCGCTCCCAAGTTGAGCAGACAGAAGACTGGGCACCCAGCATATCATGTGACAACTAATTCAGATAAGTATTTTGATTCATTTTTTTTTTTAATGTATGAGGGCATTAGTTAGAGAAAGGTGGGGGAAGGGGTAAAGCTTAATGGTAAATGATCCCCTAGCTGGAGGTTAGTTGTAAAGGGTAAGTTCACCTTAACTAGGGTTAAATAACACTGAACACTTACCATTCCCCCATCCCTGCTGTACTTACCTCTGTGGGTGCCTGAGCAGATGGGGCCTGAGCAGAATCCAGAGTGTTGAGTCCAAATGTGCAAACAGCCAGAGGCACCTAGGTGCAAAGCAGAGCTTGGACTTATTATTGTGTGTGGCCGGATGATGGTGTGCTGCTTCTGTGGAGATTTACTGTCAGCTGAAAGAGAGACTGAGCCCTTTAGAAACTGATCATACAGTCATCTAGTGGTCTTATTGCTGCCTGTAGGCTTGACTGGGACTATTCTCACGTGTACCAACTATAACAACTGGGCCCCAGTGCTAGCCAGCTAAAAAGTTAGGACCATAGAGAATCCCTTTGCAGCTGCTACACAGAGACCGTCATCTATTGCTTATGCTAAGTTGTACCTTTGAGGGGAAATTGTACCATATCCTAGCCATTCTTCTCGAACAGTGATGGCGAACCTTGGCACCCCAGATGTTTTGGAGCTACATATCCCACGTTGCTAAACTACACTGCAGAATGCATGAGCATCATGGGAAATGTAGTTCAAAAACATCTGGGGTGCTAAGGTTCACCATCACTGTGCTAGAAGGTAATCTAGACTAGTTGTATATTACTATTCACATTGCAGTTAATGCTTATATGCACTGTTTATTTCTGACTTTGCTGATGCACGAGTTAATCCCAGTCTAGTGGTACAGAACCCTATTCTAAGTTACCTTGAACTAGTGATCATACTGTCTAGTGGACTGTGTCTGAACCTAACTTCTGTTTGTTAATTTATGCTCAAACCACCATTTATTCTAGCCCGTACCAATACATTGAGTTATTTTACCACTAAACGGTCCTGTGCCTATTTCCTGGTGCTAACTCACAGCCAAGTTAAAGGTATCTATACTCATGGTCTTGCAGTAACTTTCATTCAAACAGATGTGTTAGAGGGGTTGAGGTTGTTCTTGGAGGCACAGAACAGAGAACCCAAATTATCACGTGGCTTCCTAAGGTAGAAGTGCTACATTTTTAACTGGTGATCCTGTCAGTAACACACTTTCTGTCCGAGGTTGACAGCTTTCCCAAACCTTACTTTATCTATGAAAAAGCAACATTTTCACCATAGGACTGGCCTACAAAACCATCCCCCTTCTCGATAACATAGAGAGGAGGGATTTTGTAATGGTCAGAGGGTCAGAGATGTCTGGGAACAATGTAACAGCACAGGCAAAGAGCACAGGGAGTCTGCGGGCTGGTCGGTAAATTAAGCTTGGTTTTTT
Source organism: Lithobates clamitans (assembly GCA_037952925.1). Lineage (NCBI taxonomy): Eukaryota > Metazoa > Chordata > Amphibia > Anura > Ranidae > Lithobates > Lithobates clamitans. Next base: position 927,957 of record JBBGZY010001812.1, on the reverse strand, counting down.
CCTTGGATTTATCCTTGGCCTTGTTTGTACACAGGGAGTTATTAGCCTGCAAGATTTCTTGCAGAATGATCAGGTTCTTTTTTCAAACTTATCAAACAGATATAACAAACTAACACTTCTTTCTGACTCATATTTCTGGCACACCTTCCCACCTGCTAACTTTCAGGTGGGGCCATAGCCAGGACCGTTTTTAGGGCAGGCCAAAAGGGGCAGCTGCCATGGGCCCCATCATTGTTGTGGCGCCCAAAGCAGCTACCTCATACTTGCCAACCATCTCAGTTTAAATTCCCTTATCCCTTGAAGTTTTAGTCCCATGCTGTGTCCCGGTATCTCCGCGTAAAGTCCTGTTGCTGCTGCCCAGCTCTGTCCTATTGCCATGTACAGATGATTCACCTGCAGACCCTGTGTTTACCTGTAAATAACCTGCATTGGTGTGTAAATAGTGGCAGCATTAATATGTAAATAGTCACGGACCACGGCATTGATATGTAAATAGAGGCGGCATTCATATGAATATCATGTCCCCCTAAGCTCATATTCACCATCACTTCTGCTGAATGCTGCCCACTGGGGAGGTAAGGGGGCATGCTTGAAAGTCCTGCCTACAACTAGAGTAGTTAAGCCTAACATCAGCCTGTTCTGCAAAGGTAAGCAAATTGGAGACGGAACACTTCTTCAAAAGAATATGGTGCCACAGCACCCTGAATTTTGGTGCATGTGAATACGCACATCTCAGCATCTCAGCCGATGCATGAGGGTGCCATTAACAATTAGCGGCACTTCTGTGTATCTGCTAAAGGGCAGCATGTTCCTGTGGTGTCAGGAAAGCAATTTTGCATGTTTTCCCGACACACAAATGTAAACGCAGGCTAAATGTCTCAGTTACATTGGTGGTCAGTGTAAATCTTCTCATTACATTGGGGCTTGGTGTAGAATCCTTTCATTCGAACTAGTGGCCAGTATGAAGGCCTCCCTTACATTGGTGGTCAGTGTAAATCCCTCTTTACATTGGTGGTTACTGTGAATGCTCCTATTACATTGGTGGCCAGTATAGAAACTCCTCTTTATATTGGTAATTGTTAAAAAAATCCAAACTTCCATTTCTGGTCAGTTCCGAATCCTCCCTTACATTGGTGGTCCATGTAGAAACCCCCTTTAAATTGGGGGTGACTGGTGAGTGCAAATCCCCCTTACATTGGTGGCCAGTGTAGAAATTCCCCCTTTATTGACTGTTGATGTAAAAAACCCCATTACATTGGTTGTCAGTGTAAATTCTTCATAGCATTGGTGAACAGTGTACATTTCCCTTTACATTGGGGGTAAGTGCAGAATTGCCCTTACACTGGTGGTCAGTGTAAATCCCCCCTAACACTGGTGGTCAACAAAGTGTCACCTTACATTGGTGGTCAGTACAAATCTCGTCGACAATGGTTGTCATTGTAAATTCCCCCTTAAATGGAGGTCATTGTATATTCCCCCTTACATGGTTGGTGTAAATGCTCTTATTACATTGGTGTCAGTGTTGAAATCCCTCTTTTCTATTGGTGGGTGGCATAAAATCCCCCATTACATGGTGGTCAGTGCAAATTCCCCCTCACACTGATGGCCAGTGTAAATCCCCCCCTCACATTGGTGGTCATTGTAAATTCCCCATTACATTTGTAGAATCCCCCACTATATACTTGCCAACAATTTCCAGCTTTGCTCTACATGATTCAGAGTTTGTTACAGTGTACTGTCTCCTTACCAAACCTCTCATGATTAGCTGGCAACTATTCAAGGGTGTTCCTTATATCGCAGGAATAGAGAGGGTAAAAAGGGGGGATGGGTATGTCTGTATATCAAAAATGATGTACAAGTGAATGTGAGAGATGACATCACTAAGGGAGCAAGGAAGGAGGTGGAATCCTTATGGCTAGAGCTACAAAGGGAGGAAACTAAGGGCAAGTAATACTGGGTGTATGCTATACTCTCCCTAACCAGAGGGAAGAGGCGGAGGCAGACCTAGTATCACAATTTGGCTTAGCGGCAAGAATGGGAAGTGTCATTATAATGGGGAATTTTAATTATCCAGACATAGACTGGGTGGAAGAAACCACGCATTCATCTAAGGCTTGCCAGTTCCTGAATGTCTTGCAGGACAATTTCATGGGTCAGATGGTAAATGCACCAACTAGAAACAAAGCATTACTAGACCTACTTTCCAACAATACAGGCCTGATCACTGATGTTGAAATATGGGGCAATTTAGGAAACAGTGATAACAGGTCAATTAGTTTTAGTATAAATCACACAAATAGGAAACATAAGGGGAATTCAAAGACACTGAATTTAAAAAGAGCCAACTTCCTTAAAATAAGATTGCTAGAAGATAATAATTTGGATAAAATATTAGGAACAAAGAACACAGAGGAAAATGGGTATGCTTTAAGAGCATATTAAATAAGGGCATTAGCCAGTGCATCCCAATAGGAAATAAATTTAAAAGAGCTAATAAAGGTCCTGGGTGGCTTAACTCCAAACTAAAAATGCATATAAAGCAAAGGAGAAGGCCTTCAAAAAATACAAGGCTGAGGAATCATCATCAGCATTCCAACTTTGCAAATAATGCAACAAGAAATGTAAGGGTGAAATCTGGGGGACTAAGATAGAACAAGAAAGGCACATAGCGAGGAGAGTAAAAGAAATCCCAAGAAATTCTTTAAGTACATATATAGTAAGAAAGGGAGGTCAGATCATATTGGTCCCATAAAGAATGATGAAGGGAATCTGGTTACAAAGGATGGAGAGATGGCGAAGGTATTGAATTTATTCTTCTCCTCAGTCTCCACGAGGCAATCAGTAAACAAAACTGCTATGTTTATCCTCATGATATGTCACAGGAAGCACCTTCATGGCTAACAGAGGACAGAATTAGAAATTGACTAGAAAAACGTAACATTAATAAGTCACCGGGACCAGATGGCTTGCACCTGGGGGTCCTTAAAGAACTCAGTCAAGAAATTGCCATTGTTCCTAATTTTTATGAACAGTCTACTGACTGGAATGGTACCAGCTGATTGGAGAAAAGCCAATGTAGCACCGATATTTAAAAAAGGACCAAGATACATCCCTAGGAATTACAGACCAGTTAGCCTAACATCAATTGTGTGCAAGCTCTTGGAGGGGATGATAAGGGACTATATATACACAAGATATTAGTAATGACAACGGTATCATTAGCAGTAATCAGCATGGATTCATGAAGAATCGTTCTTGCCAAACCAATCTATTAACCTTCCAAGAGGAGGTCAGCTACCATCTAGATAAAGGAAGGCCTGTAGACATGGTGTATCTGGATTTTGCAAAAGCATTTGATACAGTCCCCCATAAATGTTTACTATATAAAAGTAAGGTCTGTTGGTATGGACCATAGGGTGTGCACATGGATTGAAAACTGGCTACAAGGGCGTGTTCAGAGGGTAGTGATAAATGGGGAGTACTCGGAATGGTTCGGGGTAGAAAGTGGGGTCCCCCAGGGTTCTGTCCTAGGACCAATCCTATTTAATTTATTCATCAATGGCCAGGAGGATGGGATAAACAGCTCAATCTCTGTATTTGCAGACTATACCAAGCTAAGCAGGGAAATAACTTCTCTGCAGGATGTGGAAACTTTGCATGAAGATCTGAACAAATTAATGGGGTGGGCAACTACATGGTAAATGAGGTTTAATGTAGAAAAATGTAAAATAATGTATTTGGGTGGCAAAAATATGAATGCAATCTACTCACTAGGGGGAGAATCACTGGGGGAATCTAAGATGGAAAAGGACCGGGGGGTCCTAGTAGATGATAGGCTCATCAATGGCATGCAATTCCAAGCTGCTGCAAGCAAAGCAAACAGAATATTGGCATGCATTAAACACGGGATTAAATCCAGAGATAAAACAATAATTCTCCCACTCTACAAGACTCTGGTCAGGCCGCACCTGGAGTATGCTGTCCAGTTCTGGGCACCAGTCCTCAGGAAGGATGTGCTGGAACTGGAGAGAGTCCAGAGAAGGGCAACAAAACTAATAAAGGGACTGGAGGACCTTAGTTATGAGGAAAGGTTACGAGCACTGATCTTGTTCTCTCTGGATAGGAGACAGACGCTTAAGAGGGGATATGATTTCAATGTACAAATACCGTACTGGCGACCCCACAAGAGGGATAAAGCGAAAGGAAAATTAACAAGACACTTCTTTTAAAATTAAAAGAAAAGCAGTTTAACCTTAAACTGCGTAGAGGGTTCTTTACTGTAAGAGTGGTTAGGATGTGGAATTCTCTTCCACAGGCAGTGGTTTCAGCGGGGAGCATCGATAATTTCAAAAAACTATTAAGTAGGCACATGAACAACCACAATATACAAGAATATACAATGTAATACTGACATAAAATCACACACATAGGTTGGACTTGATGAACTTGTGTCTTTTTTCAACCTCGCCTTCTATATGTAACTATGTAACATGTGTAAGGATGGTGGACTGGAAACCCTCTTGTACACCATCCCTTTAGTCCATAACAACATTGACCCATAAAACAATAGGAAGAAAGGGTGGGGATTTTGGAAGGTGCAAAAACATTGACCCATAGCTGGTGAAGAGTACTCTTGTTACAAGGTATTGTATTTAATTCATGGTTTTAACGTAGGGCTCAGCCCAACAGAACACCTGAGGCTCCATGAAGCATTGAGGCCCAGGTCACCTGATGTGTGTTCCACAGAGGGGTCTGATCTTTACTGCTATGAGGTTGACTGCTTTATATAACCACCACTCCCAACCCAATTATGCTTACACCGTATACATTATACTCAAGATCCTGTGCACCAGCATTTGTGTAATATACCAGAATGGCTTAAATTCAGCTGCCTGTGGCCTGACTGTGTACTAGCCTGCTGTACACACTTCCACTCAGGTATCCAGGAATTCTGTTGAAATAACACATCTATAGCCAGAAGCAAATGTCTTCTTTTGCTTGGCAATTAAAGAATACATCTTCTAAACATTATCATGGCAATAAAGCCTCTTCTGTTTTCACTGCGGGAAACCCATATCTTGTGTTACAATGTTATGTCCTTATTTCCTTTGCATCAGTGCTGGGTGTCTCATATATCAAAGCCTATAACTAGGGAAGCCCACATGGGGGAACCTAACAGGGGTCCATTTGGCTCTGCTACATCTCTCTTCAGTCAGGTGCACAATTCTTTCTCTCTCCCTAGACTCCAACCACCCCATATATAGAGTTTTTCCAGAAGGGGAGGGTTAATATACCACTACCATTGAGAAGGGGTCCAAGCTAAGGAAATAATTTAACCCCTTCCAACAACTTTCACAACTCAACACATCAGACTCTGTGAACCAACAGAAAGGAATTTCTTTGGTTTATCTTAGCTATGAATAAGTGAACAAAAGCTAGTTACTACTGCTCAAAAAGCCCCCCTACTCTCCCGCACAGCCCTGGCCAATAAGCCTGTCATTGTTCCCAAGTGCACAAATATGGCCACCACATACTGATGTAAATTTTACAGTCCCATTATTTAAAAAAATAATCAGAAACCACTCCCTGCCTGGGTCCATGGCTCGAACCATTTGTACAACCAAGCTAACATTTTCTAAAAATCTGCATGTAATTGTCCTTGGTGATCAGAGGACCATCAATTTCTACCTTCTGCTAAAAAAAAAGTTTATTTACTTTTCAGTGCCAAAGGTTTACTTCAAGAATGTGGAAGAGTGGAGGGTAAAATGACAGTATAATTCTATGTAGCACTAACCCCCGAAGGAGCTGCTGAAATAAACTGGTCTTGTTACCGTCACCCCTTTACCTGTAGTTTCACCACATCAGGAACCTAGAATCCATGTTGAGCCTTGTATCCAACAATGTATGCACCAGTCACTTTAGTATTTTTCCAATGCTTTAATGAAAAACTTGAAAGAAGTAGCAGTGAAGAGGTAGAAAGGGAGTTGCAGGGAAGTTCAAATACCTTTTTCAGATCACTGAGGGATTGAGGATCTTAGAGACGATTATACCTTCAGTCCAAAGATCTTTGCCCACCCGGATAGGTCTCTCTCACTAACCTAGCAGCCGGAATGGAGCATGAACAAAAAGTCTCTGCCACAGACTTTAAAGGAACAAAATAGCTATACAATCCTCTGCCACAGGACGTAATGGTTTTAGATGAACAGCGACACAGTACTAGAACCTTTAAGCCGACCCGGCAGTACTGTGCGGTAAGTTAGGTTAGGATGCATCCTCCAATTGAGTCACCAGGCCCCTCTTGAGACACCAGCCTTCCGCACGGTCCTCTCCAAGATGAGTCCTCCCCTGGATCTTCTCAATTGCTTTGCTTCTTCCTGCAGGACAGACAGCACAGGACCACCTCTAAACCAATAAGCCCCAGACGACCTCTGGGCCCACTCATAGTAATGCAGCCTCGGGCCAGCATGGTCCCGAGGCTGAAAGGAAGCCGTCACATATCTTTAGGCCAGGGGGGCCAGCAGGTAAAAGAGAACCAAAAATGGCGTCTGCCCCTTAAGTACTCTTTCCCAGGATGCATAGCAGTGGACCACCTCTGCCAAGTTACCTCTGAGAAAGAAGAGCACTCAATACACTTCAGCCTGTTGCTTTTCAACACTGGCCTGTGGTGACAACGACACCTACAGGCGACAGTGTGAAACTGCACACAACACAGCCAATGCTGGAACAGAGGCTAATTTAGCCATAGATTAAATCTGAACTATGTACAGAACTGACAACCCGCTAAATGTACATATAAGCGCCTGATTAACAGGAGCAGGGCGCTTCATCCAGTTAAAATGTTTTTTTAGGACTGAAAAGAGTGGGGGTGGAATAAAACCTCTTTTAAGTTTTTATTTTTTATGCCTCCATTGATGGACCTTCATTTCCCATTTTAGTGGTTGCACAGGATGTGTGGATGCGTATAACAGTAAAAAATGGGGTTCTAACTCTTCTCATACCTACTGTAAAGTACGTTTTTTGCTGTCTGTTTCCCCATTATTTTCCAACCCTTCCTTGGTGTAGTAAAATATTTGGCTGCAATTAGGATTGCACAAAATATCACGCAACAATTCCCCTGTATGCTATTAATGTAGAAGACTGGTTTCTATTACGTTACCATTTCTCTGACAAGTTTGGAAAAACACACCCAGCTCACTACATAAGATTGTAAGCTGAGTAGTAGTTAGTCATATTAGAGCCTTCATAATGCCTGCAGTGGTTTGTAGGGAGAAATACAGCCTCTAATAAGCCTAAAAGGTCTCCATTAGTCCAAATGTTACTTAACGGTACTAACTGACACAACAGGATTTGTTGCTGATATCAGTACTATCACAAGTCAATACATTTTCTCCTGCCAGCACTGGTTCAGGCTGCATGTACTGTATATAAGTGGATGATTACAGCAAATAACATATAATGGGTTGACAGCAACTCACAGTGAGTGGTAATTTTTCAGAAAAATTGCTATGATGCCTTATAGGTGGCCTACTTTTACCAGTGCGGTGTGTTTGGCGTGTCACAGTTCTATATTTTCATGTATTGCTGCTCCAAAACTTTTTTTATTCAAAGGCATTTTCCCATAGAGAGGGTAAAATAAAATTAATTTCTAAGAAATTAAAATAAATTATTGATAAGGCTGAGATGAACCGTACAGGCTGAGCATAATGAGCCACGTGGGAAGACAGCAATTTGACTGTGAAGCAAATCAGGCTTCTTCTTGCCAACCATTGTTGACTCATGAAATATTGAACATCGCTATGTTGGATTCATTTTTCAGAATATAATCTTGTAGAGAGAGATGTAAATATGTAACACTCAGACAGTTCGGTCCCTGTTATAATTAGATGACCACTCATGCACCAAATTAGCAGTCACCATTGTGGGGAGGGGACACTGTCTATGGTCCATGTGTGCCCCCTGCAATTTATAGGCCAGATTTTCAAGTAAAGGATAAGCAAACCCTAGCAACAGCAATATGCCAGCTGAGTTGTGTATACTAATGCCCTTTAACCACCTCGGTACCGGGCACTTTCACCCTCTTCCTGCCCAGGCCGATTTTAAGCTTTCAGTGATGTCGCACTTTGAATATCAATACCCATATGAAATTTTTATCTTTTTTTCACACAAAGAGACCTTTTCTTTTGGTGGTATTTAATCACCACTGGGTTTTTTATTTTTTTTGCTAAATAAACAAAAAAAGCCAAAAATGTTGAAAAAAAAAAGTGTTTTTCTTTATTTGTGTTATAATATTTTAAAAATAAATACCGGTAATCTTTTTTCATAAAATTTACATTTCTTTGGTGAAAGTAACCCAAGTCAATGTGTTCTATTTAGTCGGTAGGAAAGTTATAGAGTCTACAAACTATGGTATATATTTGAAAATTGATCGATCGCGATGTACTGATGGGACTATCTCATTTCTTGAGGCCTGAAAATGCCAGGGCAGTACAAATATCCCCCAAATTACACCTTTTAGGAAAGTAGACAGTTCAAGGTACTTAGTAAGAAGCAAGGCGAGTTTTTTGAAGTTGTAATTTTTTGTCACAATTTTTTGGAAAATTGAGCAATTAAAAAAAAAATGTTCACAAATTCTTTTCTTTGCATACTGTCACCAGTGTAGTACAGCGTCATCATATAATTAGTGTGGCAGTGATCAGGGACACTGACTGATGGCAGTATGTAAAAAAAAAATTTATTTTTTTTTTCAAATTTGTTTATTTATTCAATTTTTTTCTTTTTTTTTTGTTTTTTTTTTTTTTGTTTTAAACACACTGTGACCAGAGCAATACAGTGTTACCATAGCACTAATAATAGTAATACTACTCTGGGAAAGTGATCAGGATTTTTTTTTTATTTTTTTTACACATTATGAATGCTTATACCAGTGAATTTCACTGGTATAAGCAACCATTTTTACTGAATGAAATTGATTCATTCAGTCTGTGTTGTTGTGATTATCTATGATTGGCCACAGCTAATCACGTGGCACAGATGGGCTGTGATTGACTCCATGTGATCACTGTGACCAATCACAGCTAGTAACACAGTTGTACACAATGAATGGCATGAAAGGAAGCCATCCATTATTTACAATTGTCATGTGATCTGCTGTGATTAGTCATAGCGATCTCGTGGTACTGGAAGTGGACTGGTACACTGATCAGTCACGCGTGGACACAGCTGAAACACAGCGCAGCGTGTCACGTTCCAGGAGGACATCGTATGACGTTCCCCCAGAATGACAAAAGTCCTGCCCAGCTGTCACTTGACAATAGGCTGTGTGGAAAGTGGTTAAAGAAGCATGTTTCCTAATATGATTCAATTTATTTTTGTGTGCACTGCATTCCATATCATACTCCGCCTTTAAAGGAGCATGGACCAATCAAAAGGAGCTCACTTGGAGACAACCCCTTGTGTTCTTAGGTGCTTTTCCGCTGTTTAAACAGCGCTTTTCGGCCGCTAGCGGGGCGCTTTTAACCCCAAAGAAGGGGTTAAAATCCGGCGTGCTGCGGCGCTTCGGAAGCACTGCCCATTCATTGCAATGGGCAGGGCATTTTGGAAGCTCTAAATAAAGCGCTCCCAACCCGCCCCAAAGATGCTGCTTGCAGGACTTTTTGGAACGTCACACTGGAATGAATGGGAGGCGGTTTTCAGGCGCTTAGCAGAGGCTATTTCCAGTGCTAAAGCGCCTGAAAACCGCCCCAGTCTAAAAGGGGTCTAAGTAGGAAGAACTGGCATTTCTTTTAAAAAGTACAAAACAAACCAAAACTTTTGATAAGCATCTGAAAAAGGATATTTTAGAATCAAATGAATATCACCAGAGGTATAGAGCTTACCACCCGCTGTTAAAGTAATTCTGTGAAATTCTGAACTTCTTTGTAATCTCCAATATGCTTTGTTCCATTATCTTCACTGTTATCACTTCCACAATGTGGTCTATTAGCTGTGGAACATGATGTATTGTTCAGCGTGTAGAGAGCCAGACCTGCTGCAAGGGAATTACTGTAAATTTTCTGTACAACAGACTCATTGTGTGACATTTATGAATGTAATCAGAACATGTTTGTGTCTATAGGAAAAATGTATTGCTTTTAGATCCTAGCTAGGCATTATGCATCTATGTTTTACTTAGGGCAATTTTTTTATGTTTCGCACACATGTTAAAATTATCTTTTTTTTTGCTAAAGCCCTGGAAAATAAAATGGTGGCTGTTGCAATTATTTTTTTTATGTCATACAATATTATCGCATACAAAAATGAATTTTAATACAAAAAAACATAATTTAATATCCATATTTTATTTTATTATTTCTTTTTGTAAAATGGAAAATATGCTGTTGTGTATAGTAATTAGTAAATGGATACCAAACATGTCAAGACTCATAATTATGTGCACCCACGAAATGGTGACAAACTACAGTACCCAATATCTTTTTATAGGTGATGCTTTAAAAGCCTTTACAGGTTATCCATGTAGAGTTAATTGTGAATGATGTACATAAACTAATAAAGGCTGCACTATCACCAGTAGTCTATCTGTGAGTAATAACCACTGTCTGTGATCTGTTGTTGTGTGTTTTCAACAGTGGCGGCCCGTCCATAAGAGGCACCGCCCCCTAATCCAATGCGTCCAGCCCCTAATCTACATGTGAAGTGCCGGACACATGGATTCCAATGTTTTGTTTTTTTAAGCACATGATTAGAGCCTGAGAACCTAGTTGTGTGACAATAGTGAATTATTATTCACTATTGTCTTCCGGATTCTCCTCCCAACCATTAAGGAAGCGGGTCCTGAGACTCGATTGACTAGGGAGTCTTAGGACTCCCTGGCCAATCGGGTCTCAGGACACAGTTCCTGTTTAGCCGGGAGGAGAAGCATCGGCCCCAGCTCTTCCTTCCCCTTGCCTCCTGAGGTAATATCCGTCTAGGCGGGGAGTTGGCGGTGGACCGCCGCCGCCTTTTTGTCCGTCTAACACCGGGGGGGGGGGGTAGGTGAGGGATGCTGCGTGCGACAATCACCGCCTTCCCATCCTCTGTCCATCTCCCGCTGTGCTGCAAGAACGTGCAAGTAGAAGCCACCTTCACCACAGTGAATCCCTTTTTGGCAAACTCTCACCTCTCTGTATTGACCACCACAACAAAGGTTAATATGCACTCCAACACTAAACGGACTCCTTTCCTTTTTAATCAGCAAGGACTCTGGCTCTTGGAGAACCTCAACAGCTCAGGTGGGTGGATGGATGATTCAGTGTGTATTCACTTGTTAAAAGACAATGAGAACCCATATAGTGCTCACCACTTGCAGACCTTGTCCTTTTTGTTAACAAGTTTAAAACAGTATTTTTTGCTAGAAAATTACTTATAACCCCCATTTTTTTTTTTAGCAGAGACCCTAAGGAATAAAATGGCGATCGTTGCAATTTCTTATGTCAACACAGTATTTGCAAACACAATTTCTTGGGGAAAAAATACACTTTTTCCACTTCCCGCGTAGTTGCATTATCCTGATTGGGCGTCATATGACGTCCAGCAGGATAAGCCACAATCGCGCATCCGTGGGGGGCGCGCATCACGGCGATCAGAGGTGCTGTGTGTCACTTTGACACACCGCAACTCCAATCTAGGTAAAGAACCTCTGACGTAGGCTTTTTACCACGTGATCAGCTGTGACCAATCACAGCTGATCACAGAGTGTAACCAGGAAATGCCAGTAAACGGCTTTCCTCAGTTCACGTTAACAGGAGAGCCGATCGGTGGCTCTCTTGTCAGAAGTGGGGTCTAAGCTGATAATCAGCGCATTGATTATTATAATTATTATTATTATTAGACAGGATTTATATAGCGCCAACGGTTTATGTAGCGCTTTACAACTTGAGGGTAGACAGTACAAATACAATACACTTTAATACAGTAGGAATCAGAGGGCCCTGCTCCTTAGAGCTTACAATCTAAGAGGGAAGGTCTGCCCCATCAGAGGTCTCACCACAGGTGCCAATCAGTGCCCATCAGCTGCCAGTCAGTGCCCAGCAAAGTGCCAGTTAGTTTCCACCAAAGTGCCCATTAAAGTGCCAATCGGTGCCAATTAGTAATGCCAGTCAGTGCCTGTGTCACATACCAATCAGTGCCCATGTCAGATACCAATCAGTACCTCATCAGTGCAGTCTATCAGTGCCATTTATTAGTGCCCATCAGTGCCGCCTGTCAGTGTCCATCAGTGCCATCTATCAGTTCCCGTCAGTGCCACCTATCAGTGCCCATCAGTGCCACCTATCAGTGCCCATCAGTGCTGCATATTAGTGCCGCCTATCGGTGCCCATCAATTCTACATATTAGTGCCTATCAGTGCCAACTCATCAGTGCCGCCTCATCAGTGCCTGTCAGTGAAGGAGAAAACTAAATTTTATAACAGAAACGAAGAAAAACTTTTGTTTTTCAAAAAATTCGGTCTTTTTTAGTTTATTTCGCAAAAAATAAAAACCCCAGTGGTAATCAAATACCCCCAAAAGAAAGCTCTATTTGTGGGAAGAAAATTATAAAAATTTCATTTGGGAACAGTGTTGCAATTGTCATTCAAAGTGTGGCAGCGCTGAAAGCTGAAAATTGTTCTGGGCAGGAAGGGAGGAAAGTGGCCTGTATTGAAGTGGTTAATGAATTTGGTGCCCAACAAGTTAACGAGAAACATCGAGGAAAGGTCCATCATCACCCACCTACCCCTACATACTGAGGAAGGTGAGCTTGTGCCTTGTCAAAACGTTGAATTAAACTGAACATTGTGTGTTCACCTTTCAAGACCCATGAGTATCGCTCTCTTTTTTGGCTTATACCCCTACATACTGTATATATGCAAAAAGATAATAATCCTGTATTATTAAAGACAAAATCACACAATCATATGAGATGAGCTAAGGAGCAGACCTGCACAGCTTGGTTTGGGTGAACAGCAGTGAAAAATGGGCCTTGTGTAATTTTTACAAGTCCCTTTTCCATGGTATGGGAATCTTTATGATCCTTACATGAACTCACCCCTGCTCACAAGCAAGTGGAGGTTGATATGGGCGGTCATCATGAGAAGTGGTAATTTTTTTTGATAAATTAAAAGGCATATAATTATCCCTGAGTAGGAGATGAATTAATAAATCTAGAAACGCGCTGGAAGCATGATGCTCCAGCAAACTATTTGCTGAATATCAAACTCTCCAAAGAGATATGTAAGATTGCCAAAGTATTAACTGCATATTGATGTGCACAATGGATCCTGGCCCAAATATGTCCATGTGTGTTTTTAACAAGGCTATGTCTTTTTAGAGTTTTGTAATAAAAAAAGTGGTTTTATATATATAATTGGTTATGCATTTTCTTTTTTGGTTGCCTTCAAAATCCGGTAAGAGGGTCTTTTTCCCATTTCAGGCTTTCAGACAAAAGGGGTCCCAGCATTGGATTCGCCACAAGATCATGGGCGGTGGAAGAGGTGAACCTCCCGCCACTTTCTGGTGGTCTCTGAGCTTACCAGAGCCGCCGGTAAGCTCAGAACCGATATGATGCGGCTGAGGAGGGCTAGGCAGGAAGCCGAGTGAGGGCAAGATAGCCACCACTCAGCTCTATGCCTTTGGAGGACCAGAGCAACGTCTGAGGTCACTTTCTGTTCTCGGGCAGACAGACAGGATGCTTTTTTAAAGGCAAAATGATTTTTGCTTTTAAACATTAGTGTGAGATCTGGGGTCTTTTTGACCCCAGATTTCTCAATAAAGAGGACCTGTCATGCTTATTTCTATAACAAGGGGTGTTTACTATCCTTTTAATAGGAATAAAAGTGATAAAAAAAAAAATTAAAAGGGACAGTGTAACAATAAAAAAATAAAAAGTAAAATAAATAAGAAACAAAAATGTAAAGCACCCCATCCCTTGGCGCAGAAGCGAACGCATTACGTAAGTTGCGCCCACATATGTAAACAGTGTTCAAGCCACACATGTGATCGTTAGAGCGAGAGCAATAATTCTAGCACAAGACCTCCTCTGTAACTCTAAACAGGTATCCTGCAATTTTTTTTTAAAACATCGCCTGTGGAGATTTTAAGTACCGTAGTTTGTCGCCATTTCTCGAGCAATTTTAAAGCATGACACGTTAGGTGTCTATTTACTCGGCATAACATCATCTTTCACACTATACAAAAAAAATTGGCAAACTTTACTGTTTTGTTTAATGAATTTAATTCAATTGCTTTTGAAAGACCGCTGGGAAAATACAGTGTTACATTAAGTATTGCAATGACCAACATTTTAGGCTCTTGGGTCTCTGCTAAAAAAAAAAAACGTATAATGTTTGGGGGTTCTAAGTAATTTTCTAGCAAAAAATACAGATTTTTAGTTGGAAACAACAAATGTCAGAAAAAGGCCTGGTCCTAAAGTGGTTAAAGGGGTTGTAAAGGTAAACATTTTTTCACCTTAATGCATTATATGCATTAAGGTGAAAAAACTTTTGACAATACCGCCACCCCCAGCCCCCCCCGTTTTACTTACCTGACACCTCGAATCTCCGCTGCTCGTTCCCGTCATCTCTATTGCAGCTCAGCCTGGTCGCTGATTGGCTGCAGTGGATGGATTGAAAGCAGCGCAGCCATTGGCCCGCGCTGCTGTCAATCACATTCGATGACGCGGCGCGCCGGGGGGCGGGGCCGAGTGATACAGTGAGCGGCTATAGCCGCCGGCTGTATCACGGGAGCACGCCCGCAAAAACTAACCACCATGCGAAGGAGCTCGCATTAAGGTGGTTAGTTCTTGCGGGGAGGAGCTGAAACAGCCGCCGAGGGACCCCAGAAGAGCAGGTTCGGGGCCACTCTGTGCAGAACGAGCTGCACAGTGAAGGTAAGTATGACATGTTAGTTATTTAAAAAAAAAAAAAAAATTACCTTTACAACCCCTTTAAGCTACCGGGGGGTAGAGCTCTATAGAACAGTTCTGAGTGCACTCCAAAAATAGTAAAGGTGAAAGCCCATTGCCAACTGGTGTTGTTGTCACCCCCGGATATCATCATGCCACTGCCGCCTCCTGCAGTCTGAGAGGGCCTCGCCACTGGACAACCAGTTGGAATTGTCACGTCTCTGCATTGGTGGTGTTGCTCAAATAAAGAACCTTCACTCTGCAGTTAGACATGGTGGAGACTTAGGACCCGGTATGTCATGTAACCATTAATTCTGGTAAGCATATTGAGCTTTTATGGTTATTTTATTTTTTGACTAAACCCAAAAATTAGTTGAAGCAAGATAGTTGTTAAAGAATAGAGGGTGGAGGGGATTTGGTAGGACAATGGGACTATCTGAGACAAACTTGGCAATGCACTATAATAGACTACACTCGCTAAAACTTATCATTTTATTAAGAAAAGCTCTTTAATGTAACCAGACACTCATGTTTAGCATTGTGCAACATGGCAGAAAATAAGATCAAATCACTGAAATGTTTATTGTGCTGGGGGTTTGGAGTACGCATATATTTTTATATGTGTATAAAAACAACGATTATCGTGAAATATCAAGTTTCTTCACTGCCTGGCGTTTCACATTAACAAAATAGATCCTGCCATTGCTTTAGAAAATTAAATTAAAGTATCATCTAAGCATTAATCCATGCACAGTTACATAACATATGTGAATAATAATACCAATCAGTGAAAACAATCTGTCCCTGACAATATTTATCTGGGGTTATGTAGAGGTTGAGGGTGACAGCGGTGGTGTGGATAAAATAATAAGCAAATTTAATTATATAACAGCAAACTCTTCTCTGAGCCGTAAAGCTGCTCCTAACAAGGGTCCTGCCATGCAGCAGATTATGGAAAGCTGATATAAACACCTATTTGCTAAATGGGTGTGAATTTGGTTCTATAAATAAATCAGTTTAAAAGGTTATATGTCCTAATTTTATAGGAAAGGTTAGTCATACACATTAAGATTTTCTTTATCAACCCTGCAGGCCGAATGAAAGAAATGATTAGTTTTCCCCATCCGTGCTGTACAGCATGTGTGGAGGAATCGTCCCTTACCAGCTATTGTACACACAATAGGAGACTAAAGCTCCACCAGCTGGCTAGATTGAAGACTGCAGAATATTTATCCACTTGACCACCAGAAGATTTAGCCCGCTTTATGACCAGGCCATTTTTTGCGGTATGACACTACGTTATTTAGATGGCAATTGCACAGTCATGCAACACTGTACACAAATAAAACTGATGTTATTTTTTCACACAAACAGAGCTTTCTTTTGATGGTATTTGATCACCTCTGCGTTTTTTTGTTCTTTTTTGCGCTATAAACAAAAATAAAGACCGACAATCTTGAAAAAAAAAAAACTATAATTTTTACTTTATGCCTTTTAAAACATATTCAAAAAAAAATTTAAATAATCTAATTTCATCATCAATTTAGGCCAATGTGTATTCTGCTACATATTTTTGGTAAAGAAAATCCCAATAAGCATATATTGATTTGTTTGCGCAAAAGTTATAGCATCTACAAACTATGTGATATATGGTGGAATTTTTATTTATTTTATTTTTTTAGACTAGTAATGGCAGCGATCAGCGACTTATAGCAGGACTGCGATATTGTGGTGGGGAACCAGTGACACTAATACAGTGATCAGTGCTAAAAATTTGCACTGTCACTGTACTAATATGACACTGGATGGGAAGGGGTTGAATATCCAGGGCGTACAAAGGGTTAAATGTGTGTGTAACCAGTGTTTTTGTGTGTATTATGTGGTGCTTTTACTAAGAGAAGTGATGGATTTTCTTTCTCTGCTTTACAGAGGAAAAAAAATAGGCATATTTAGGCAGAGCGCCGTCAAGCCTCTGTTACCGATGATCGTGGGTGCCAGCGGACGTTCATTGGCAACAGCAGAAGGGGGGTGCTGGAAATGCAGAATCACGTATATATACGTGATTCTGCACAGAACAATCGCCCTGTAGCAGTATATCTGGGGCGGTTGGGAAGTGGTTATATACAAAAACCTTGGTGGAACTGCCCAAAAATACATGTAGGAAAAAATAGCTAACATCATTCTAGATATAACGGGTAAGCAAGTATCCACCGAACCCTAGAGATTTTGCCCCATAGCACAGAAATGACAGTGGCCTATTAAGATCTCCTTTATGCCCCATTTATTATAAGTGGGTGGAGACAAAGAGGTTCAGGCACTAGAAAAGAGTAGATGGGTAACAGTCAATTAGAGTAGAGGTGAAAGTGCCAGGGAAGCCGATCCTGAGCTGGAACATCCTAATAAGTACGCCCCATTGAGTGACATTGGTGAAACCAGTCAGGGACCAGCACTGCTGGAGCTGAGGGACTCTCCTAGCTGCCAGGGGAAGAACTTCTCCAGTGAGAGTGGGGGGAAGCGAAGGGAAAGGAAAGACAGATTCTGGTGGTAGGGGACTCAATTCTTAGAAGGACAGAGAGGGCAATCTTTGACAAAGACCTGAAGCACCGAACTGTATGCTGTCTACCGGGCGCTTGTGTTCAGCACATCACGGATCTGGTGGACAAATTACTGGGAGGGGCTGTGGAAGACCCGGCTGTCATGGTGCACGTTGGCACCAATGACAAAGTCAGAGGAAGATGGTGTGTCCAAAAAAACGATTTTAGGGACTTAGGAGCTAAATTGAGGAAAAGGACCTCCAAGGTAATATTCTCAGAAATACTACCGGTACCTTGAGCCACACCAGAAAGGTAGAGGGAGATTAGGGATGTAAACAAGTGGCTGGGGAGCTGATGTAGAAAGGAGGGGTTTGGGTTCCTGGAGAACTGGGCCGACTTCTCAGTCGGTCACCAGTTCTATAGAAGGGACGGCTTGCACCTAAATGAGGAGGGTGCAGATCTGCTGTGAGTGAAGATGGCCGAAAAGTTAGAGGAATAAAGTGACACTGTGTCGCTGTTAGAGAAATTGAGGTGTATCCTAGGTGTGGTGAACTAGAAACAAATATAATGTGCCAAATTACTAAAACCAAACAAAAGTAAACAAGACTGTGTGCAACACAATAGGTGTGTGTAACGTGAAGTCCACAGGGATGTGAAGTAATGCGTTCTTCCCATAGGGGTGTATTCAGTTTCATGGGAGTATTGAAATGCTTGTCTGTAGTCATTATCAGTGACACTGATTGAAGAAAGAAAATATATACAAAACCACTATACATTCTTATTAAGCATTTCAAAGATATGACATTACAAAAAAATTATAATTGTCCATTTTTGGCTGAATTGGATAACAATTTATAACTATGGTGGCAGGTAGGCACCCTCCAGCTGCCAGCATTTAGGGGAACCTATATATTATATCATTACCCTGCATCTCTACATCTCTAGGATATTTATCCTTGAAGGAGCTGGGTGGACAGAGTAACAGTAAGTCAGAACACTGAAATTAAAACAGTGCACTAGAAAGTTGTCATGTTGGGGGGCATGGCCGGCAGCAGAAGTGTATGGCAGCAGTGTAAAGGAGCTCCGTGTTACTGAGTCTCCCTGAAGCAGCTATAAGCGATACTAAGCAGACCTGAGTGCACAAACCTGCAGCAGAGAGACGGAGGAACAAGCGGGGCACAATAAGGAAACAAAAGGAATGTGGGGGGCCCTGCAAATTGAGTGAATTCAGGAGCCCAGCCGGGCACTCCAGAAAAAGCAAGATGGCGCTGGACCATAAGCAAACACAGACGCCCGCAGACAGGCAGCACGACCCAACCACACTGACTCACTCAAACACACAAGTGATTCTAACGTAGATTAAATCAGTAGTGCTCTGAAGCAAAGGAGAAGACTCTCACTGACCGAGGAACAAGTAAGTGGATCGTCAATTAATGACTCTAGGGCTGCAACTAACGATTATTTTCATAATCGATTAGTTGGCCGATTATTGTTTCGATTAATCGATTAATCGGTTGATAAGCTTAAAAAAAAAAGTGTGGTGTATAATTTAGTTAATATGTAAAGTTTTAAAAAAAGGCAATTTATTCTTAAATATCTCTATGCAGTGGCAAATATAAATAACTATATGGTTAGGGAGCAAAATATCTAATCCACTCTGAGAATACCAGACAGAAGAGATACACTGTATATACTATTAGAGGAGATATACTGTATATACTATTAGAGGAGAGATATACTGTATATTGTATTAGAGGATATATACGGTACTATTAAAAGGGTGAATCTGGTAAATATCATCTCAGATCATTTAATTTAAAAAAACAATGTCTTCCTTAAAAAAAAAAAAAAAGGCATTTTAAGAACGTTTGTTCGATTTTCTACTCGTTAGTGGGGTCAAATTGACGTTCATTTTCAACCACTGTGACAATTTGGAAATAATAGAAAACTTCTTCAGACGGTGTATGTGGTTTTCGTTCATTTTAAAAACACAATGTTAAAAACAAGTGAAAATTTCAAACATTCAGCGAATGTGCAAAGATTTTTGGTCTGAATATTCTCTTCTGAAAATTGATCCGTGTGGCCAGCATAAGGCTCGGTACACATCTATGCAGTTTGCTTTTGATATGTTTCTGCAGTGCTTTTTGCTGTGCGTTTTGGCTGCAATTTGCATTGCATTTTTGGCCAATTTGTGGTTAGGCAGATTAAAAAACACAAATTGCTGCAAAAACGCATTACATGCTTTTCTGCAGCTTTTCCATTGAAGTAAATGAACCAAAAAAGCACAGTTTTGCATTAAAAAAAAGTCCCTGACCCTTTCCAAATTTTCAGCGGCTGAAAAAAAAGCATATATGTGAATGTGTCCTATAGGAAACCATGTAAATGAACTGTGGTGCCTTTCTGCAAAAAGCACCAAAAAACAAATAGATGTGAACCAGGTCTAAGACGTTTAGTAACATAATGGGGTTAAAAAAAAAAAACACTAAAATTAGCCCTTTATAGTACAAAAAAAAAGCAGATAATCTCTATTGTAAGGGGTTCATTTTTTTACTGTAGAACTGTGAAAGTAACATTTACAGTAGCGATTATTTGCTCTTTTTGTACTATAAAAGGCTCAATTTAAATTTTTTTAACCCCATTATGTTACTGGCCGATTAATCGATTATGAAAATAGTTATCGATTATTTTCATAATCGATTAGTTGTCGATTAATCGATTAGTTGTTTCAACCCTAAATGACTCTAATATGCTGCCTCCCAGAAACCCCCTATGCTGACAAGCTTAATGCATTCCCTACAACAGGACAACCCATTATAGACACTGACATTAAAGAAATGCTGCTGTCCCTAAGAAGTGCAATACAACAGGATATGCAGGCCTACATGAACAAAACTAATGTGGAAATAGAAGCTTAAGGGGAGAGAGTGGATTACATGGAAAATAAAATAGGTGACTTCACGGAACTTACAATAAACTGGTGGATGCCCATTTTAAGCTAGAAGATGAATTAAAAAATCTCAAATTAAAGGTGGCAGATCTCGAGGACAGATCCAGACGCAATAACGTTAAATTTAGAGGAATTCCTGAAAACATCAAAAATTCTGAATAAAAGCAATTTCTGAAAAAAAAATATACACTTCTACCATGTAAAGGATCTCCTGATGCAATATGCACATCAAAACTTCCCATTCCCTGACCCGTATGCAGACATCCTTCTATATTCAGACCTCTCTCAAGCGACAATATTAGCAAGGAAAAACCTGAATTCTATTACAAAGATTCTACATAACCACAAAATTACCTACAGATGGAGTTTCCCCACCAAGTTACCTTTTGAATGGAATAACACATCATACTCAATTCACACAGTTGATGATGGCCTAAACCTACTGGAAAAATGGGGGCTACTACCCATAGAAGAGGATATCCCAAAGGGGAAAACACACCCAGAGAAGATCTCACAACAATGGCAACAAAAAACAGGTTAACCCTCTACACACTTACCAAGAATAATTGCCTTATTCCTCCCACAGAAAATCAAGGATTATTTTCTCAGGTTATCTTTAATCAGGGAATTTGCTGCTCCGTTCAGCAAAGTTTATTCTTATGCACACTCAAGTTGTTCTACAACTCGTTATCCTTTTTTGATGTTATTTTTACTGTTTATTACTCCTTTTGGTTAACATTCTCTCATTCGCATCACCCAGCTCTAAAATGGATTTATGTTTTCTACCATTTGAAAGTCACCACATCATAGGAAGTGTAAATGAAGAAACATGGTCTTCTATAATCACAAAGCTGCTACACATCAGTGCATCTCTTGGAACATGACACAACTTAAAGTCCAGCCTGAACTCATTTGGCTGGGTTTCTCCTATGGGTCACTTTCACTTGCAATTTGTTTTGCACTCCTGTGACCCATTTTCAGCAGAGATCGGTCTGAAGTCCGGTCTCTGCTGACATCACTGGAATCAGTCCAAGCACCGCATCATCACGACAATGAAGTCTGGATCCGCCAGGTGCCTGGACTGATGCCTGTCTCAGCTTCTCAGTGAGCCGCTGAGAGACTAAGATGGCCGCTCCCCGCCCCTCAGAGAAGAGAGCTGCTGATTGACAGTCAGCAGCTCTCCTCTCGGAGCTGTGAGAACCAAGCCATCGGCGATGTTCGATCGCTCGGTTCTCAGTGCAGAGACGCCGGGGGACAGATGCAGCATCAGTCCGGAAAAAAAACAAAACTCATACTTCTCTTCTAAACTACTATCGCTAATTGTGTGACCCACACAAGAGGACATAATATGCGTACAAGAATCGTATTTTGCTGCTGACAAAACTCCAAAATTTACACATCATAAATTTCCCCATGTATTCTGCTTTAACAGTCCCAAGCAAAAGAACGGTGTGGTTATTGCAGTAAAAGATTCTGACTCTTTCCAACTCCTGGATTTACTTATAGGGAGGAAGATATATCATTTTGGTTGCTACAATTGACAATATTACCTAGACAATCGCCAACATCTATGCCCCAAATAAGCAATCACACAAGTTCATCAAAAGAATCTTGAAGAAACGAAGGAAAATACAGAAAGGATATATAATCATCTGCGGGGATTTCAACGCCCCAATGGACCCCGCCATGGACACTACGAAAAAGAACCATACAATCAGACTAGGCCTAAAAATATTTTTTACCAGGAAGACTTACATGACCCATGGAGATGTCTTCATTCCACTGAAAAGGATTTTACCTTTTTTCCAATGTACTCAAGAATTGACTACTTCATTGCAGACAGACTCCTCTTGCAAAAAATTACAGATGCTCAGATCCACAACTTTTACATGATCCGATAACGCATCTATCACTATGGAGATAGTAACAGGACAACAATGCACCAATTCCAACCTCTGGAAAAATAATACATTTCTATTTTCTCAGGAGAGATACGTGTCTGCAATGAAGGACAGACTTACAGAATTTTTTTCATTGAATGATGATAGCTCTACTTCCTTTACAAATCTATGGTGTAGTCATAAAGCCTACGCCAGAGGATTACTAATCCAGATGGCATCCAGGGAAAAAAAAGAAAAAACTTAAAACTATCAATAACCTTCTGACTAGCATATCTAACCTAGAAAAAGAACACAAAAATCTCCCAAAAATACTAATCTGCTACAGCAATTTAACAATAAAAGAAATGAACTAAGAGTTATACTGATATGGAACCCGAGACAAATATCTCAAAAAACTACAACTCAATTACTTTTCTCAAAACAATTGAGCAGGTAAATTATTGGCCAATATACTTCGTCATCATCAGAACAAACATAATATTCACAAACAAACCCACCATGAGTCAGGGAAGATACTGTATAACCCACAGGAAAAAGCAGATGCCTTTTTGGATTATTATAAGGAACTATACAACCTAAAGGAGGACCAGAATACCATACAACCCACCCTAAAAGACATAGAAGAGTTCCTAGACAAAGTAAACCTAAAATTGACCCTGACACACTTAATAAACGTAATCAACCTATCACAGAAGAAGAAACCCAGAAAGTAATTAACTCCCTTCCACTATATAAAGCACCAGGACATGACGGTTCATCTAGTGAATACTACAAGATATTCAATATTATACTTGCACCATTCTTAACCAAAATGTATAACGACTCCTTAATTAATAAGAAATTTCCCAAAAAAATGTTAGAGGCTGTAATTATAACTATTCCAAAGCCCGGTAAAGATCCCTCCTCCCCTACAAATTTCAGGCCCATTTCCTTACTTAACTCAGATTTAAAAATATACGCCAAAATGTTAGCAAATCGCTTATTAGAACTAACACAATACCTGATCCAGATCAGGTTAGATTCGTCAAGGGTCGACAAGCACCTGACAGCACAAGAAAAATGAATAATTTGATCAACCATGTTGATGTTCTTTAAGTATGTAAACAGTAAAAAAGGGAGGACAGACTATATTGGCCCCATAAAGAATGAGGAAGGACATCTGGTTACAAAGGATGGGGAGATGGCGAAGGTATTGAATTTATTCTTCTCCTCAGTCTTCACGAGGGAATCGGGGGGCTTCAGTAACCAAAGCTGCAGTGTTTATCCTCATGACACAACACAGGAAGCACCTCCATGGTTAACAGAGGACAGAATTAAAATCAGACTTGAGAAACTTAACATTAATAAATCACCGGGACCAGATGGCTTGCATCTGAGGGTACTTAGGGAACTCAGTCAAGTGATTGCCAGACCATTGTTCCTAATTTTTACAGACAGTCTATTGACTGGAATGGTACCAGCTGATTGGAGAAAAGCCTATGTAGCACCAATATTTAAAAAGGGCCCAAAATACATCCCTGGGAATTACAGACCAGTTAGCCTAACATCAATAGTATGTAAACTCTTGGAGGGGAGGATAAGGGACTGTATACAAGATTTTAGTAATAAGAACGATATCATTAGCAGTAATCAGCATGGATTCATGAAAAATTGTTCTTGCCAAACCAATCTATTAACCTTCTATGAGGAGGTGAGTTGCCATCTAGATAAAGGAAGGCCCGTAGACGTGGTGTATCTGGATTTTGCAAAAGCATTTGACACAGTTCCCCATAAACGTTTACTGTACAAAATAAGGTCCGTTGGCATGGACCAAAGGGTGAGTACATGGATTGAAAACTGGCTACAAGGGCGAGTTCAGAGGGTGGTGATAAATGGGGAGTACTCAGAATGGTCAGGGGTGGGTAGTGGGGTTCCCCGGGGTTCTGTGCTGGGACCAATCCTATTTAATTTGTTTATAAACGACCTGGAGGATGGGATAAACAGTTCAATCTCTGTATTTGCAGACTATACTAAGCTAAGCAGGGCAATAACTTCTCCGCAGGATGTGGAAACCTTGCAACAAGACCTGAACAAATTAATGGGGTGGGCGACTACATGGCAAATGAGGTTCAATGTAGAAAAATGTAAAATAATGCATTTGGGTGGCAAAAATATGAATGCAATCTATACACTGGGGGGAGAACCTCTGGGGGAATCTAGGATGGAAAAGGACCTGGGGGTCCTAGTAGATGATAGGCTCAGCAATGGCATTCAATGCCAAGCTGCTGCTAATAAAGCAAACAGAATATTGGCATGCATTGAAAGGGGGTCAACTCCAGAGATAAAAAGATCATTCTCCCACTCTACAAGGCTCTGGTACGGCCGCACCTGGAGTATGCTGTCCAGTTCTGGGCACCAGTCCTCAGGAAGGATGTACTGGAAATGGAGCGAGTACAAAGAAGGGCAACAAAGCTAATAAAGGGTCTGGAGGATCTTAGTTATGAGGAAAGGTTGCAAGCACTGAACTTATTCTCTCTGGAGAAGAGACACTTGAGAGGGGATATGATTTCAATTTACAAATACTGTACTGGTGACTAGGGATGAGCTTCGAGTTCGAGTCGAACTCATGTTCTACTCGAACATTGGCTGTTCGCAAGTTCGCCGAACAGCGAACAATTTGGGGTGTTCGCGGCAAATTCGAATGCCGCGGAACACCCTTTAAAAGTCTATGGGAGAAATCAAAAGTGCTAATTTTAAAGGCTTATATGCAAGTTATTGTCATAAAAAGTGTTGGGGACCCGGGTCCTGCCCCAGGGGACATGGATCAATGCAAAAAAAAGTTTTAAAAACGGACGTTTTTTCAGGAGCAGTGATTTTATTAATGCTTAAAGTCAAACAATAAAAGTGTAATATCCCTTTAAATTTCGTACCTGGGGGGTGTCTATAGTATGCCTGTAAAGGGGCGCATGTTTCCTGTGTTTAGAACAGTCTGACAGCAAAATGACATTTGGAAGGAAAAAACTCATTTAAAACTACCCGCGGCTATTGCATTGCCGACAATACACATAGAAGTTCATTGATAAAAACGGCATGGGAATTCCCCACAGGGCAACCCCGAACCAAAATAAAAAAAAAAAAATGATGTGGGGGTCCCCCTAAATTCCATACAAGGCCCTTCAGGTCTGGTATGGATATTAAGGGGAACCACAGCCAAAATTAAAAAAAAAAATTGACGTGGGGTTCCCCCTAAATTCCATACCAGACCCTTCAGGTCTGGTATGGATTTTAAGGGGAACCCCGCGCCAAAAAAAAAAAAAAAACGGCGTGGGGTCCCCCCAAAAATCCATACCAGACCCTTATCCGAGCACGCAACCTGGCAGGCCGCAGAAAAAGAGGGGGGGACGAGAGTGCGGCCCCCCCCCCCTCCTGAACCGTACCAGGCCACATGCCCTCAACATTGGGAGGGTGCTTTGGGGTAGCCCCCCAAAACACCTTGTCCCCATGTTGATGAAGACAAGGGCCTCATCCCCACAACCCTGGCCGGTGGTTGTGGGGGTCTGCGGGCGGGGGGCTTATCGGAATCTGGAAGCCCCCTTTAACAAGGGGACCCCCAGATCCCGGCCCCCCCCCTGTGTGAAATGGTAAGGGGGTACTTACCCCTACCATTTCACTAAAAAACTGTCAAAAATGTTAAAAATGACAAGAGACAGTTTTTGACAATTCCTTTATTTAAATGCTTCTTCTTTCTCCTTCATCTTCTTCTGGTTCTTCTGGCTCTTTTGGTTCTTCCTCCGGCGTTCTCGTCCAGCATCTCCTCCGCGGCGTCTTCTATCTTCTTCTCCTCGGGCCGCTCCGCACCCATGGCATGGGGGGGGAGGCTCCCGCTCTTCTCTTCATCTTCTTCTCTTCATCTTCTTCTTCATCTTCTTCTTCTTCTTCTTCTCTTCTTCCTTCTTCTCTTCTTCATTTCTTCTCCGGGCCGCTCCGCAGCCATGCTGGCATGGAGGGAGGCTCCCGCTGTGTGACGGCGTCTCTTCGTCTGACGGTTCTTAAATAATGGGGGGCGGGGCCATCCGGTGACCCCGCCCCCTCTGACGCACGGTGACTTGACGGGACTTCCCTGTGACGTCACGGGGAATGCCACAGGGAAGTCCCTTCATGTCACAGTGCGTCAGAGGGGCGGGGTCACCGGGTGGCCCCCGCCCCCAGTTATTTAAGAACCGTCAGACGAAGAGACGCCGTCACACAGCGGGAGCCTCCCTCCATGCCACAGCATGGCTGCGGAGCGGCCCGGAGAAGAAATTAAGAAGAGAAGAAGGAAGAAGAGAAGAAGAAGAAGAAGATGAAGAAGAAGATGAAGAAGAGAAGAAGATGAAGAGAAGAGCGGGAGCCTCCCCCCCCATGCCATGGGTGCGGAGCGGCCCGAGGAGAAGAAGATAGAAGACGCCGCGGAGAAGATGCTGGACGAGAACGCCGGAGGAAGAACCAGAAGAGCCAGAAGAACCAGAAGAAGAAGAAGATGAAGGAAGAAAGAAGAAGCATTAAATAAAGGAATTGTCAAAAACTGTCTCTTGTCATTTTTAACATTTTTGACAGTTTTTTAGTGAAATGGTAGGGGTAGGTACCCCCTTACCATTTCACACAGGGGGGGCCGGGATCTGGGGGTCCCCTTGTTAAAGGGGGCTTCCAGATTCCGATAAGCCCCCCGCCCGCAGACCCCCACAACCACCGGCCAGGGTTGTGGGGATGAGGCCCTTGTCTTCATCAACATGGGGACAAGGTGTTTTGGGGGGCTACCCCAAAGCACCCTCCCAATGTTGAGGGCATGTGGCCTGGTACGGTTCAGGAGGGGGGGGGCCGCACTCTCGTCCCCCCCTCTTTTCCTGCGGCCTGCCAGGTTGCGTGCTCGGATAAGGGTCTGGTATGGATTTTTGGGGGGACCCCACGCCGTTTTTTTTTTTTTTTTTGGCGCGGGGTTCCCCTTAAAATCCATACCAGACCTGAAGGGTCTGGTATGGAATTTAGGGGGAACCCCACGTCAATTTTTTTTTTAAATTTTGGCTGGGGTTCCCCTTAATATCCATACCAGACCTGAAGGGCCTTGTATGGAATTTAGGGGGACTCCCACATCATTTTTTTTTTTTAATTTTGGTTCGGGGTTGCCCTGTGGGGAATTCCCATGCCGTTTTTATCAATGAACTTCTATGTGTATTGTCGGCAATGCAATAGCCGCGGTAGTTTTAAATGTGTTTTTTCCTTCAAAATGTCATTTTGCTGTCAGACTGTTCTAAACACGGGAAACATGCGCCCCTTTACAGGCATACTATAGACACCCCCCAGGTATGAAATTTAAAGGGATATTACACTTTTATTGTTTGACTTTAAGCATTATTAAAATCACTGCTCCTGAAAAAACGGCCGTTTTTAAAACTTTTTTTTGCATTGATTCATGTCCCCTGGGGGAGGACCCGGGTCCCCAAACACTTTTATTGACAATAAGTTGCATATTAGCCTTTAAAATTAGCACTTTTGATTATTCATGTTCGTGTCCCAAAGACTTTAATGGCGTTCGCGTGTTCGAACGAATTTTTTTCCTGTTCGCATGTTCTGGTGCGAACCGAACAGGGGGGTGTTCGGCTCATCCCTACTGGTGACCCCACAATAGGGATAAAACTTTTTCGCAGAAGAGAGTTTAATAAGACTCATGGCCACTCATTACAATTAGAAGAAAAGAGGTTTAACCTTAAACTACGTGGAGGGTTCTTTACTGTAAGAGCGGCAAGGATGTGGAATTCCCTTCCACAGGCGGTGGTCTCAGCGGGGAGCATTGATAGCTTCAAGAAACTATTAGATAATCACCTGAATGACCGCAACATACAGGGATATACAATGTAATACTGACACATAATCACACACATAGGTTGGACTTGATGGACTTGTGTCTTTTTTCAACCTCACCTACTATGTAACTATGTAACTATTTAGAAAACACTCGAATGCCCTCTCTGCTCCTCGGCCTGGATGCGGAGAAGGCATTTGATAGAGTTCACTGGGGTTAAATCTCAGAAACCCTAGGTAGATTTGGATTCTCTGGATTCATCCACAAAGCATATCCCTCTATACCTACCCCTCAGCAAAGGTACTTACCACAGGTACTACATCAAAGAGCTTTAAATTAACAGAATTAGACAGGGATGCCCCCTATAACCCATAATCTTCTCTTTAGCAACTGAACCTTTAGTGGCAACAATAAGATCTAACACCAGAATAACAGGAATTACGAAGAACACAAAATTGGCCTTTTTGCCGTTGATATAATCCTATCACTAACCAATCCGGATCAATCTTTACAGATAGTCCAAACGACACTTGACTCCTTCAGGAAAGTGTCATACTATAAGGTCAATCACAATAAATGCTACGCCTTACCCATGAACATAACAAAAGACACGAAAAAATTAACTGACCAAGGATATAACTTTTATGATAACCTTACTCCAACAGACAAAGAGTTACTACTCAATAAACTTCATAAATGCAAACACCTAAAAGAATTTAAACCAAATGCTGGATGGTGCATCCCTTCCCAAATCTGGACATTTCTTACTAATAAGAAAAGGTATAAACACAAAAGGCAGGGTAGATAAAAGGAAAAACCTATGAAATCAAAGAAATCTGTTTTTTTTTTAAATTTAAGTCTGATTTTTTAGATCTGTATCAAATTTGTTTTAATAAAATGCTTTTGGAGTAAAAATCCATCTAAAGATAGTTTTCTATTTAAGATACATGAATAATTTAGTTTATTCAGCATGAAATGGAGCTTAGTTATGTAGCATGAGGCTGTATATTCTTCAATATTTTACATTTCCCCTAATATTTTGAAAATCAAATGCTGGTTTAAATGTGCGCTTTACAAGGAGGTGAAATAGAGAGGGCTGCTGATAAACAGGTACAACTTATGCAGAAAGATTGGTTTTATCTCTCTGTATCATCCGAGGCCTGTCACACTGGGTATATGTAAAGGGTTACAACCACTTTAAGCCTGCTTTAACTATCTGTGTCTGCAGATACTGTAAATAGTGGTTTGTTTAATTCAAAGATAAGCGCATTTTAAAACAAAGTGCATGTATCCTTTTTTGCTGCCCTCTGCTTTGAAAATCTACCCTAGCAAAGTTTTGCAAAAAAGACAGCTGGGCACTGCCATGAGAGACATGTACCAATGAAAAAAATACAGTTTGGTGTGTAGTGGGTCTTTATTAAGGCTAAAAGGGCAATATTAAAAATACACAATTCCTTTAAATAACATGCTTGGGGAATGCCTTAAACCTCCAGCAAAAGTGACATTAAAAAAAAAAAAATACTGCCAATAAATGACATTTCTGAATCGCAGCCTGCTTATGTTTGTGAAGCATCCCATCCCCCAAGATGCCCGCTGGCATGTTTGCAATTTGAAACAAGCTGGTGGGTGGCTGAAAGCTGTCATTTGGTGGTGGTAGTAATACCACCAATTGAAAGACTTCTAGTGGCCAAATCTGCCCATTTAGTTCATCCATTTGGACAACTGTGAACAGCTTGGTCAGCTTGACCCGAACCTGAAGCTCATCCCTACCTGGCCCACCCCCAAATACATGCTTACCTTGCAAATGGTGGGGGCCCATCCATTAGATGCACACGGGGGCCGCACCACCTATCCATGCGTCCGGCCCCCTGATCTACATACAGGGCACCATGGATTCCAAAGGGGGGGGGGGGTTTGAAGCACGTGATTAGAGCTGAGGCTCTAACAGGCTTCAAAAAAGGGTGGGCTCAGTCACAGAGCACTGTTCTCTGAGCCCACCCAGTTTTGTGACAATAGCGAATGAATATTCGCTACTGCCACACTGATCCTCCTCCACCTCTTGAGACCCATCACCTGATTGGCTGAAAGGACAGGTGATCCTATTGGACGCCTAGGAGGAAGAGGGGGGAGACACACAGCGGAAGCCTCCATGATGCAGAAGAGAATGAGAGGACACAGGAGCTGCTTCCCGCCGCCCGTAGGAGCGCTGCCCCCCACCCTGAGTGGGTGGTACGGGTGACCTGACCACTGACCAACTGACCTAGAGCGGTCGGGTGGGGGTTCTGCCAGCAGCCGAGCGGAGGGGGTTGTTTGCCATTCTGCAAAAAAAAACACCAGCCGCCACTACTTGCAGCCCCTCTGTTTTCATTTTACCACCAGTCCTCTGTGCACCAGCTGTATCTGCCAAGTAGCTTCCCATAAGGTTCTATAGGACCATCTCCTGAGCATCTTCTCCCTTGGGAGGCAGTCCCATAGAACTCTATACTAACATATGAGAGCTGTATCGAAAGTAATAAGTGGGCATAGTTTTTTTATTAACTTACATAGGGGGTTCAAAGTTCACTTGTTGGTAAAGTAACTCTTCCTTTATAGTAACTCTTCTTCTTTTTCATTGAAGGTAAAAAATGGATTGCGAGCAGAAGCAATGTGCTGTCCTTGAGTTCTGGGTGCAGGCAGTGTTAATTCAGTCGACTAAAATATTTTCATTAACAAAATTAACACTATTTTAGTCGACTACAATACGGCTAAAACAGCAACTATTCAGATAACTAAATACAACTAAATTGGCATTTTAGTCAAAAGACTATGACTAAAACGAAATCGGAATTTGACGTCAAAATTAATACTGGTTATAACTCTGTGTCTGTAGTGCATGTTCAAACTTTAAAGTGGAGTTTCACCCAAAAGTGGAACTTTAACTCATCTGATTTCTCCCCCCCCTCTGGTGCCACAATTGGCACCTTTCAGGGGGGAGGGGGGTGCAGATACCTGTCTTTTTTTTTTTTTTTTAAATCATGAAAGGTTTTATTGCTCATATGAAAAAAAAACATATATTACATTACATTAATATTTGCACCGTAAACAGCATTTCTTTGTCCCACATAGTAACATGTCCATCGATAAGGTGTCATAGTTTGCATTTTGGAACTTTCAGCATTCGGACTTTATGTCCCGTCTAATCAAATCAAAAAACATATTCTCCATTGTCCCCATGCCCTCTTCCCCCGTTCTCCAATATCCACCCTCAGTGTCCATCTGTCGTATCTTTAAACACCCCTTAGCAACCTCATCTGTACCAATTCCGTGGGGCTTATACCTGGCACATCCAACCATGGGTCCCACAATCTGTCAAACTTTCCAGGATTGCCCCTGTGCTGGTAAATATATTTTTCCATTATAAGCGTTTTTCCCATATTTAGTATCCATGTTTTGCTATTAGGTGGCGTAGCAGACTTCCATCCCATCAGTATTACCTTTCTAGCCTGGAATAGCGCCCGTGCAAAAGCGACTCTCGTCACCTCCTCCGTGATCACTCCCTCCAGAACTCCCAGTAAGCAACATAATGGATCTAATGGGACAGTGACCTGGAACACCTGATTTAGTGTAGCCAGGACCTCCGTCCAGTACCTGTGGAGTTTGGGGCATCGCCAGAGGAGGTGAATCAAGTCCCCAGACGCCGCTCTGCATCTGCCACACAATGAGTCAGACGCCTTGCCCATTCTGTACAACTTAACAGGCGTGTAATGTACTCTCAACAAGATGTAAAGTTGGGATACCCTCTGTGCCACATTCAGTGAGCAGGAGTTAACTGCTTGCAGAGCTTCTTCCCATACCTCCCCTGATAGGGGGCCTAAGTCCGCCTCCCACTGAGCAGCCGCCTTTGTGGGATACCCCTCTAACAGTGACGCTAATAACATATTATAGCATTGTGAAATCATGCCCTTAGTCTCCAATGCCTCCTGCATTATATGAAAAACCGGTGTGGGGGATTGGGACCAGTCAGTTGCATCCCCCTGTGCTTTAATTGCATGCTTCAGTTGTAGATAGTAAAACAGCATATTGGCAGGCAGTGAGTATTTATCTTGTAGATCTTTAAACGATAATAATGTTCCGTTATTGAATATCTGGTGTAAATGAGTGATACCCTGGCAACGCCATCTGTGCCCTTGTTGGATCTTAGCCAGCTCAACATATGTTTTATTTTCCCATATCGGGCTATACTTAGTGAAGCCCGAAACGTTTTGTAGTTGTTTAGCTTTGTTCCATACTTTCTGCAGAAGTGTATATGTAGGCATTTGTTTATTGGGTTTTTGGAAAAGGTGGGCCTCCAATCCCTCAGGTATTGATTCCGCCCCTGTGCCCACCAGCATAAGCTTAGCCGACGAGCCCAGTGGCAGAGGGGTCATAGCACCTATCAGTTGCTGCAGCTGCGCCGCTAGATAGTATATCCATGGGTTGGGTAGGGCTAGGCCCCCCCCCTCCTTAGAGCGCTGCAGCTGTTCCAATTTGATTCTGGGGGGCTTTGTATGCCACAGCAACAGCCGGAATAAGGAGTTAACCACTCTGAATATCTTCAGCGTGATAACTACAGGCGTGTTGTGTAGCATGTATAGAAATTGTGGCATCAGAATCATTTTTATAAGATTTACTTTTCCTGCCAGGGACATCCTAAGTTTATTCCAAACATTTATCCTATCCCTAAACCGCGACAGTAGGGGGTAGACATTTAGACTACAGAAGTCTGTGATCGTAGGCGAGATGTGTATACCCAAATATTTAAATGTGGAAACCACCGGTACCTGGGTCGGGGGTCTCATGTTGGTCATCGGGGAACCGTCTATAAACATTAAGGCAGATTTAGTCCAGTTGATAGTGAGGCCTGAATAACGGCCGAATTCAGTTATAAGTAACATCGCCTGTTCCAGGGACCCCTCTGCGTCTTCTAAAAACAAAAGCATATCATCGGCGTAGAGCATAATTTTTTCATGCAATTCACCATATTGGAAACCTTTAATCTGTGGGCAATCTCTCACCTGTGCCGCCAGGGGCTCTATAGCCAGTGCGAAGAGCAGGGGGGACAGAGGACATCCCTGTCTGCAGATACCTGTCTACTACAGGTATTTGCACCCACTTCCTGGAATAGACTCCCACGGGAGTCACGCCCCTTCTTCACTCACACTCCCCCCCCCCGCTGTCTCCTGGGAAACACACATGTCCCAGGAGATAGCGGGGACCACTTAGGATGCGCAGCGCGACTCGCGCATGCGCAGTAGGGAACCGGAAAATGAAGCCACAACGCTTCACTTCCTGATTCCCTCACAGAGAATGGCGGTGGCAGCAGCCGAGAGCCGAGCGATTGATCGGCTTCGGCTGCCGACATCGCTGGACTCCGGGACAGGTAAGTGTCCATTTATTTAAAGTCAGCAGCTGCAGTATTTGTAGCTGCTGGCTTTTAATATTTTTTTTTAGGTGGACTCCCTCTTTAATACCATAAATAATAACATGGTATTAGATTCTTACTCCAGGAGTTTATACAGTGATGAGTTTGGCAATTCTAGAGAAATGTTTAAATAATGCATTACAATTTAACTAAACCCATTAGATTTTAGTCGACTAAAATGTACTGGATATTTTAGTTGACTAAAATACGACTATAAGGAAAACAATTCAGAAATTTGACATCAAAATTAACACTGGGTGCAGGCTGTCCGTGTCATGCCTTCAGCAAGGTTTTATTATGTTCCTTTGTTAATTGTTGAGTATGTAAAAGTAAATTGTAATATCGCCATCTAGTGGCTCTTTTACATACTTATTTTCTGTTAATTTACTGAAGATAGGCAGATTGTTGCTTAAAAGCCACCATAGCTTCCCTTAATTCCTGTGGGCTTGGCCATGAGGTCTGAGAGACAGCCCCCAGTAGCCATCTTCCATCTTCATCCATGTATCTTCTCCAGAGGACTCCACACCTATTCAGCTGCATTTTTAATGTCAGCTAAGGATGAGCCGAACACCCCCCGGTAAGGTTCGCACCAGAA
This sequence comes from Lithobates clamitans, assembly GCA_037952925.1. NCBI lineage: Eukaryota > Metazoa > Chordata > Amphibia > Anura > Ranidae > Lithobates > Lithobates clamitans. Next base: position 893,806 of record JBBGZY010001812.1, on the reverse strand, counting down.
TTTGCAAACAAGCAAAAAATTTGGACGAAGTTATTGTCTTAAGAAGTGTTTGGGGACCCGGGTCCTGCCCCAGGGGACATGTATCAATGCAAAAAAAAATTTTAAAAACTGACTTTTTTTGGGAGCAGTGATTTTGATAATGCTTAAAGTGAAACAATAAAAGTGAAATATTCCTTTAAATATCATGCCAGGGGGCTGTCCTTAGTATGTCTGTAAAGTGGCGCAGTTTTCCCACGTTTAGAACAATACCACAGCACAATGACATTTCTAAAGGAAAAAAAGTCATTTAAAACTGATCGCGGCTGTAATGAATTGTCGGGTCTCGGCAATATAGATAAAACTTATTTAAAAAAACGGCATGGGCCCCCCCCAGTCCATTACCAGGCCCTTTGGGTCTGGTATGAATATTAAGGGGAACCCTGAACTGAAATTTTTTTTTAAAAATTGCGTGGGGGTCCCCCCAAAATCCATACCAGGCCCTTCAGGTCTGGTGTGGATATTAAGGGGAACCCTGTGCCAAGTTTAAAAAAAAATGCCGTAGGGGTTCCCCCAAAATCCATACCAGACCCTTATCCAAGCACGCAACCTGGCAGGCCGCAGGAAAAGGGGGGGTACGAGAGAGTTTTAAATTACTTTTTTTTCTTTAGAAATGTAATTTTGCTGTGGTATTATTCTAAACACGGGAAAAATGCACCACTTTACAGGCATACTATAGACACCCCCCAAGCATGATATTTAAAGCGGTTGTATACCTTTTTTTTAAACTTTTACCTACAGGTAAGCCTATAATAAGGCTTACCTGTAGGTAAAAAAAATATCTCCTAAACCTGTACGGTTTAGGAGATATTCCCCTCGCAATGGGCCACTGACTGCAGCGGCGCATGCGCACAGGGGATTCTCGGCTGACAGCCAGGCAAACTCCGGAGCTTGCCGGACAGAAGTCTCCCGTGCGCATGCGCTGGAGTGACGACATTGCGGCTCCGTCCACTCACAGCGCCGGAGCCGCGATACCCGGAAGACACGCCGAGGGGAAATGTCAGCTCCCTCGGCGTGGACAGGGTGAGATGCCGGCGCCTCGTTCTAAGGTAAGTATCTCATAATAAGCTAGTATGCGGTGCATACTAGCTCATTATGCCTTTTCCCTTACAGGTGTAGGGGGGGGGGAAGCCAACGGGTTTACTACAGCTTTAAAGGAATATTTCATTTTTATTGTTTAACTTTAAGCATTATTAAAATCACTGATCCTGAAAAAAACGTCAGTTTTTAATACTTTTTTTTGCATTGATACATGTCCCCTGGGGCAGGACCCAGGTCCCCAAACACTTTTTATGGCAATAACTTGCATATAAGCTTTGAAAATGAACACTTTTTTTTTCATGTTAGTGTCCCATAGACTTTAATGGTGTTCCGCGGCTTTTTGAATTTGCCGCAAACACCACATAATGTTCGCTGCTCGGCAAACAGGCGCACATCCAATGTTCGATTCAAACTTAAGTTCGACTCGAACATCTGGTTCATCTCTAATGTCTGCCTAACGGAAACATTGCTGGTATGTTTATAACCCCTTTCCCTAGTTAGACTAGTGTGTTAGGACTGTATTTTGTGTATACTTATTGTATGTTATTTCTTTTATTTTAGTTTTATTCTAACTTCCCTGCAATAAAAGTTAAAAAAAGGACCTAGCGCCTGCTCAATGAGTTGTTAAGGGAGGAGAGTTAGCTGTCTGTCTAATTATACCTCAGCCACATGTAGTGAGGACAGAACAGTAAAACGGTGGCTCCAAACATTCTTGCACATAGAAAGCCAGTAAATGGCCACACAGGCTTGCACATAGAAAGTCAGTAAAACGGTGGCTACAAACAGGCTTGCAACAGAAGCCCAGTGAAACAGCAGCCTTTGACAAGCTTCCACATTGCAAAACATCATGTCAGAAAAAAAAATCAGAGCCATTAGAGACAAGCATAGGTGTGCCCACAGGGTGTGCCAGGTGTGCCTGGGCACACCCTAATCGCCTTGTGTGGTGCATATTCCCCCCTGTTTAGACCACTGATATTTCATCCCCAAAAAAAATGTTACAAAAGAAAATTATTTTTTTCCTCAAAGAAAATAAACAAAATTACACTGTCCACTGCCCTACTGACACCATCAGTACATATACACATGCATATGTATTTAAGTTTTGGGGTGCACACCCTAATGCAAGAGGCTGCGCACACCTATGGAGACAAGGTCTCAAGTCTTGGTTAGTCCCAGGAGCTCAAAGAGGTTAATGAGCAGCATGCAAAAGCAGAAGCTGCAAAAGTAAAAGCTCTGAAAAAGAGATGCAAATGAAATTAGAGAAGCTACGCATAGAAGCTGTGTTAGAGAAATTGGCTGCAGAGAAGAAAGCAGCAGCAGCAGTCGCTGAGGTAGACATCTTAGAGGAACTTGCCAACTCCACCAGTGAGAGACTCAGCAACATACTTGAAATTAAACCTGATTACCATGACAATTTGCAACATTCCAAGCCAGATGCCTGCCTGCATCTCCAAGAGCAGAGTCGACTCCTACTGTCCACGAACCCTACATGAAACAAGAAAATAATCCCATACTCAGTCAACCTTCAGTGCAACTTGCATCCAAGCTGTCAAACCCCTATGATACAGTCACCCACTTCAGAAAGAAAGGGTCATGGGGTAGAAATCACAGCGACAGCTTTTCTGATGACCACAAATACCCACCAAGTCACCCGCACAACAGAGCACCTCCAGACTGCTCACACAAGGACCAAGGTATGTTGGATTTTCTCAAGTTCTTTGCATGGTGTGAGCTGTTGACAAAAGGACTCACAAGGTTTAAAAACTGACCCGAGCGCTATAGAGCATGGCGATTGTCGTTCCGAAATACAATAAAAGATCTAGATCTATCTGCAAGTGAGGAGGCCGATCTCTTAGTCAAATGGCTGGGGACTGAGTCAGCAGAGCATGCAAGAAGAATCAGGGACATCAATGTTAACTATCCAAGCAGAGGACTGAGCATGACATGGGAGAGAATTGAGGAGTGTTACAGTTCCCCAGAAGCCATAGAAAATTCACACTTTAAAAGAATAGAGGACTTCCCTAACAAAGGCTTGCAGAAGCTGAGAGAGTTAAAGCGGGGGTCCACCTATCTATTGTTTTTTTTTTTTTGAGTTCATTCACAAACTTTTCTTCTCAGCATTACATACTCACATATTGTGTGTGATATGTCCGCCTGTGTCAGATTTAGTCGGAAAGAATAACTTATATTATTCACTGCAGGCGGTTTCCATCTTCATTGTGGGCATTTGAAGCCCACAAGCATTTATTTCCTGGATGCGGTGAATGCTGTGCTCCCAGCATTCACCGCTCGTTCCCGCACATGCTCAGTGGCATCCTGGGAAGCCTGAGACTAGCTCCCATGAGACTGTGCGGAGTCTGGGAGAGGCTAGAAACACGCCTACTCCCACGGGAGGAGAACCAGGAAGTGCAAAGAAGAATAGAAGAATAAAAGGTAATTACGGCGATTTAAATTTTTTTAAACGGCATGTCAGCATCTAGGCAAGGAAGATAATTGTCAGAGAGGTTACTTGGTTGGGCGCCGGTGCGCGTTGGCGTTCGTGTCCCTGTGCGTGCTGGGGCGCGTGTCCCTGTGGGCACCGGCGCGCCTGGGCTGACCGGCCGCGGCGTGCGGGGTGGCCTCCGGGCGTTTGTGCGTACGCGCGTTCGCGCTAGCGCGCTTCCGCTTTAGCGCGCGTCCGCCTGTGGGCGCTGCCTTTGACGTGCCCGGTGGTGTGGGCGTGCGTGCTGGTGTCGGGGGCGCGCTCGGGCGCGCGCGGGTGCGCGGCGCGCCTTGGCGAATCGGCACGCGCGCGTGCGCGGCGTTTTGGCGCCAATCAGCCTATTTGAAGCCTGCCTCTGCACTGACCCGGTGCTGCCTGATCAAACAGCTCTGTGTTTTGTCCCGTGATCATCCTGTGTTCCTGTATCTCCGTAGTGTTTACCCGTTGTGACCCAGCTACCTTTGGACCTTCCTTGACTGCTGCCTGAACCCGACCCCGGCTTGTCTGACCTCGCTTCTGCCTGCTCCCTTGTACCGTTACTGCCAGCCCGTTGCCGACCTCTGCCTGTGTGTGACCAAGTCTGATTAACTCCTGCTCAGCATCTGCTCCACCAAGTCTCAAGCTCTACCGGTTGCTTGCCAGACCACTGTGCTCCAGGACTTTACTTCAGGCTCTCATACCACTCCGCACTCGCGGGCCTCCTGTCTGCTCTACCAGGGGCCCCGAATCGGACACGTAAGGGAGCCTACCCTCTGCCCACGTGGACTCATCTGTCTGGTAAGTGTGGAACCTGACAAGAATACATACAGATATTGTTCAAAATTTGGATGGAACCCCACTTTAAGTGACCTGGTGACAGAGCTCTAATTAGCCAAGGCAGAAGGAGATTTGCCAGGCCTTGCTTTTCTAAATACAGCCGTGGTGTTAACCCCAAACATCCCTGCCTTTGCCAACCTTAATCGAATGCAATCAGTTCCCAACTTAAAGGGGGGAGATCCCTACACCTGAAGTGACGTTCCATCACTGACATCTGAAAAGCATAGCACATCTCATCCCTACGCTTGATCCCCAGGCTCAGATAGTACTCTTGCTTGGGAGAGATATCATCAGAGTTCACAAGGTGAGAAAACAAATCAATGGCCCCCACAACTCTCCTTATGCTCAGAAGCTGGACCCAGGATGGGTCATTATAGGCGATGTTTGCCTAGGAAATGCTCACAAACCAACCAGTGTGAGCTCTCTTTTTACAAGGACATTAGAGAACCGGCCTCCATCCCTTTTACCACCTTGCTCCAACAGATTCCTCATAAAAGATAAACCTGCCAGTGCCATACATTCCAACCTTTACACTAGCAATTTTCCCTATGATGAAGACAAAGATCATTAGGGATGCTCAGTTTTCCAAAAGACAAAAGAAGACCACAAAATTGCCCTATCTATTGAAGACCATATCTTCTTGAAGATAATGGAACAGGGATTCTACAAAAATTATGCAAACTGCTGGATAGCACCCCTGCCTTTCAAAACACAGAGACCGTGTCAACAGAGTATAGGCTCTAAAATACTTTTGTTCTCTCGGGCACAATTTTCAAAAGAAACCAGAAATGAAAGCGTATTTTTTCTCGTTCATGACTAAGATGTTTGAAGACAGCCATACAGAGGTGGCCCCACCACTGTAAGAGACAGAAGAGTGCTTGTACCTACCTATCTTCGGCGTTTACCAGCCAGACAAAATCTGAGTAGTATTTGACTCCAGCTCCCAGTTTGAAGGAATCTCTCTCAACGACATCCTCTTAAAAGGATCAGATCTCAACACACTTCCTAGCGTTCTCATCAGATTCCGTAAGGAAGCCATCGCCATAGTTGCTGACATACAACAAATGTTTCACCGTTTTCAAGTCAAGGAAGAACACAGGAACTTTCTGAGATTCTTCTAGTTTAGGGATAACAACCCCACTAAAGACGTTATAGAATACCGCATGAAAGTGCCCATTTTTGGCAATAGCCCATCCCCTGCTATTGCCATCTATGAACTTAAAGAGGATGTAAATCCTGATGGGTTTTTACATCTTATTTGTTTCCCTGCAAAGGTAAAGCATAATGGGCTACTATGCATAGTAACCCATTATGTGTCACTTATCTGAAAATGAAGCTTGCAAAGTCACCACTGTCCCCGCTGGCTGGAAGCATCCATCTTCACCCCTCTTCCTTCCGGGGCCGCAGGCTCTGTGACTGGCCGGAGTCGCGCGACGTCATTCCCACACATGCGCACGGGAGCCATCAGTCACGACATGATCCCTTTAGAAAGGGCACAATCGTGCGTTTACCACAGATATCCAGCTACAGTATTTAGTGTAGGTGAAGTAGGCTGCTTCCATCTCAGAAGAAGCTCCTTTTGTGCATAATAAAGTGCAAAGAACAAGAATAACTTCATATCTAGAAGCTTCAATATCTTCCATAATTCCCAGCAACACCATTCGTTAAACAAGCTGTAGAGACCAGTCAGAAAGCGCATTCAAAACGGCAACCACTGACTCCCAGTATGAACAGACAACTGGGCATTGCCACACCATGTGAAAAAAAGGTTTCAGTAGAGGAGAGACAACGGGTACAGAGTGGACTAACCGGAGTAAATGGCCACTAACCTTTGTGGGGTATAGTAAACGCTGTGGGGAAACTTTAACTGGGTGAACGATCCCTAGCTGAAATCATATTTGTAACATAGGAGCCCGAACAGTCCTCCCAGTCATCAGAAGTAAGGTCTGGGATATCACTTTTCCATTTATCGAAATTTTTACTGGAGGTATAGGCGTGCATCACGTATAACGGAAGGTAAAGGGAAGACTCTTTGGAGCATGTTTGGGGAGCTAAAAAAAATGCACCAAAACGCACCTTCCCATTGAATGCAATGCAAAATGCAGCAACCCGTGATGCGTGTTTGGTGCGGTTTAAGTCTTGTGTCCTTTAAAAACCACACTGCAAATGCAGCAATAAAAAAAGTTATGTCCATTTTTGCATTACTTTTGGTACAGGCCTTGTATAAAGCAAGCATAGCCAGTGCCCTGAGGATTGGCAACAAAATGTAAAAATAGAGTGGAGGCTTATGAGGAATTTTCCTGAGGCAAATATGCAGTTGCAGAAGAGAACTAGGTTAGTAAAGCAGAGAGCGGCAAAAACGATGAGAGTACTTATCCTTTAACCTTATTTTAACATGAGTGCATAGAGAATTTTGTTGAATGGTTTAAGAACGCATCAAGGATAGTCTGTGATACCAGAGAGCTTTACCCTTTGATCCCACTTTACAAGATTGCAGTTGGTGTCACCTTATTTGATGTAATCATCTATACCTGCAGTACAAACAGATTGAATCTCTCTTAACATCAAGCACTCTGCAGGCTGATAGGGATGGCGGTAGGGGGTTTGTTACGTGGTCTGAATTCATTTTTAAGGTAACAGAAGGAAACATTGGCAGATGCATCAGAGTTCACTTTCATTGTACATTATGACTAAAGTAAAGAAGAATACAAATTATGTAAGTAAAATAACTAACTAATAAACCACCTCAGCTCCTGTGCCTTTATCTTACTTTTATACCAAGGCAATTTTTACATTTACCTTATGGGCCTGTTTATCCAAAGTAACATATACACAGTCTTTCTATAAACTTTTACTTTCATGAAAAATTATAAAACAAAAGGTTTTCTATACTTTACTGTAAATAAAGTATACATTTTATTTTATAATTTGTCCCATTTAAAAGCACAGGAAAATTATGTTTCTGCTACAAAGCATGGCAAAGTTATTTGTGCATTTTTATGGGACAGAGAGAAAAATAACAAACAAAACAAATGAAAAAAAAAAAAAATTGAAATAAAAAACAGGAAAATATTAGTCAAGAAAAGAAGGAGTTAATCAGAGCTGATTAAGGTTACAATAATGCCTTTTATTTTATTTTTTATTTCTTTGGTTTTCTGATGGCTTTTGCAGATCAAGGTTCACACATGTGATCTACATATGAATGGATAGTAACTCCATTGTATTACCAAATGACACTTGCAGAATATTTGCAACTGTCATTTAACACAGGAGTGGCTGCATTGTAACAACAGATTCCTGCTATGTAGTACCTAGCAATTCCCAGCTGTCAAATTGACAGCTGTAATTGATGTTAACAGCGGCAGTGAGAGCGGCAGTAGGGGAAGAGGAGCATAACACAGGAGATACATCTTAAAAACTAAAGCTGGCCATAGATGCTTAGAAAATCTAAGGACAAATAATTTAAAAACAGAAAGGATCATTCAACAGAACATACTAAAGTTCCACCGATCATCTACATGTTTTCATTCAGTTTCAGCATTAAACTATAATTTTTTTTGTTTGACAGGCCTATGCATATTACAAGGTGAGGTGAAGTTTCACTTTGCAAAGAATACCCAACTACATGCAAGAAAGAAAAAAAAACATTGTTGCTTGTACATGATTGGATGATGGAAGTCAGCAGAGCTTCCTATCATTTACTCAGCTCTGGAGCAACTGCACTTAAAAGTGTACATTCTATTTGCCTTTAGTAAATCAACCCCTATGTGTCCTAGTGGTGACCTCGATCCAGTGTGGAAACTTAGATAACACGTATCTACATGTTTCTATATTTTGGCTTTAGTTTCATCAGGAAATTCTACAATGCTGACAACATGCAAAATTCCTTTAAATTCCCATGTATGGAAAATAGTCCCTGCCAGCGACAGGGTTTTTCTTTCCTATTGCCAAAGTCAAACATAATAGGCATCCCATATTTCAATGACCCATTTCCACTCTGAAAAAGATCAAAGACCCAATTTGAGGCCAGCCAAGGCTATTAATTCAATGCAGTCCTCGTTCTCCCTTTGGCTTGGCTTTGTGCCTCCACCATCCAGAACAGAAGCAGTCACATCCAGTGCGACTCAACAATCACAGCCATTATCCCACTAAAGTAATGGATGATTTGTTACAGCTAAGTCTCTGCACTGACACAGCCATGGGTTCCACCATACCTATGCTACATTTGTAAGCCCACTTCTTCCTAGCAATGCTTCCCACTCTTTTGTTTGACTGTTGAGAAGCATTGACATGGTAACATAACCAACCTAACAGGATACAGTGGGGAAAATAATTATTTGATCCTCTGCAGATTTTGTAAGTTTGCCCTCTTACAAAGAAATGAAGAGTCTATATTTTTTGTCAAAGGCGTATTTTAAATGATAGAGACAGAATATCAACCAAAAATCCAGAAAAAAACACATGACACAAATGTTATAAATAGAGTTGAAGTTCAGTGAGTAAAATAAGTATTTGATCCCCAAGCAAAACATGACTTAGTACTTGGTGAAGAAACCCTTGTTGGCAAGCACAGAGGTCAGACGTTTCTTGTAGTTGGTTACCAGGTTTGCACACATCTCAGGAGGGAGTTTGGTCCAATCTTCTCTACAGATCTTCTATAAATCTTTAAAGGAGTTGTAAAGGCAGAAGGTTTTTTGTTTTTTTTATCTTAATGCATTCTATGCATTAAGATAAAAAAAACCTTTTGTGTATCACAGCCACCCTAATTACTTACCTGAGTCTCATCTCTCTCCAGAGATGTCCACGAATGTCTAAGCCTTCTGGGACACACCTCCCAGAAGGCTGAGACACAGCAGCGGTGCCATTGGCTCCCATGGCTGTCAATCAAAGTCAGTCAGCCAATCAGGGGAGAGAGGGGGTGGGGCTGGGTCGGGGCTCCGTGTCTGAATGAAAACAGTGAGCTGTGACTCGGCTGCAGTGCCCCCATAGGAAGCTGCTTGCTGTGGGGGCACTCGATAGGAAGGAGGGGCCAGGAGCAGCAAAGAGGGACCTGAGAATAGGAGGATCTGGGCTGCTCTGTGCAAATTCACCGCACAGAGGAGGTAAGTATAACATGTTAGTTTTTTTTTTTTTTTTTAAACACTTCAATATAGGCCACTGACCCCCCTTCCTGCCCAGGCCAATTTTCAGCTTTCAGCGCTGTTGCTGTTTAAATGACAATTGCGCGGTCATGCTACACTGTACCCAAGCACAATTTTTATAATTTTGTTCCCACAAATAGAGCTTTCTTTTGGTGGTATTTGATCATATCTGCGGTTTTTATTTTTTGCAAAACAGATAAAAAAATTTGATTTTTTTTTTTTGTTTCTGTTATAAAATTGTGTAAATAAGTAAGTTTTCTCCTTCACTGATGGGCACTGATAAGGCGGCACTGACGGGCACTGATAAGGCAGCACCAATGAGGTGGCACTGATGATGGGCACTGATAGGCAGCACTGATGGGTGGCACTGATATGCAGCACTGATGGGCATTGATAGGCGGCACTGATGGGCACTAATGGATGGCACTGGTGGACACTGATGGGCACTAATAGGCGACACTGATGGGCACTGAAAGGCTGCACTGATGGGTACTTATGGCTGGCACTGATAGGTGGAACTGCTGGGCACTGATAGGTGGTACTGCTGGTCACTGATACGTGGCACTGATACGCTGCAGTGATAGATGGCACTGGCAGGCATTACTGATGGGCAGTGACTGCCATCTGCCTGGGCACTGATTGCCATCTGCCTGGGCACTGATTGCCATCTCCCTGGTGGTCCAGGGTGGCATACCTTTTTGGGTACCTTTGTGGGCATCCCTGGTGGTCTGGCGGCATCTCTGGTGGTCCTGGGCAGGCATCCGCTGGGGGGGCTGCGCTAATAAACAATCAGCACAGACCCCCCTGTCAGACGGGAGTGAGGAAAAGTCGATCAATGACTCTTCCTGTTTACATAGTGATCAGCTGTCATTGGACACGGCTGTTCACGTGGTAAAGAGCCTCCATCAGAGGCTCTTTACCGAGATCGGTGTAGCGGTGTGTCAGACTGATACACCGCAACAACGATCGTCACAATGCACGCCCCCACGGGCGCACGTCGGCAGTTATCCTGCTGGATGTCATATGATGCCCAGTCAGGATAACAGAACCACTGCCCGGCCATCATTCTGCTATAGGCCGGGCGAGAAGTGGTTAAACTAGACTTTACAATCACTTTAAGGTTTCTTGGCTGTCTCTTGGCAAGTTGAAACTCCAGGTCCCTCCATAAATGTTCTATAGGATTAAGGTCTGGAGACTGACTAGGCCACTCCATGACCTTAATGTGCTTCTTCTTGAGCCACTCTTTTGTTACCTTGGCGGTATGTTTTGGGTCATTGTCATGCTGGAAGACCCATCCACGACCCATCTTCAGTGTTCTGGCTGAGGGAAGAAGGTTCTCATCCAAGATCTTACAATACATGGCCCCGTCCATTGGCCCCTCAATGCAGGAAAGTCGGTCTGTACCTTTAGCAGAGAAACAGCCCCAAAGCCTAATGTTTTCACCTCCATAGGGATGGTGTTCTTAGGGTTTTAGTCAGAATGTTTCTTCCTCCAAACACGGCGAGTCCCCCTCCTCAGGAAGGCACATATACAGTCATGCCAACAAACATCTAAATTATTCAGAGAAGGATTGGGAGTTAGCGCTGTGGTCAGATGAGACCAAAATTTAGCTCTTTGGCATTAACTCGACTCACCGTGTTTTGGCGATGCATACTAGCACATGATGCAATTGCCTTACAGGTGTTTTTTTTTTTTTAATCTTTAATCAGCCGCTGTTTACTACCGCTTTAACAGCACAGCGCTATTAAAACCAAAAACAAAATCATAATATATTGCAGCATATTAATCCTTAAATGTGGTGGCTGCATTCATTTTCTTTTTTGTTTTTGTCTTAAAAGGGTTGTAAACCCTGAAAGTTTTTCACCTTAATGCATTCCATGCATAAAGGTGAAAAACCTTCTGTAGTGCAGCAGCCCCCTTTTTACTTACCTGAACCCGATTGTTCCAGCGACAAGAACAAGCCCAGCAGCTCCAGCCGCTGTCACGGGTCCTCATTGTAGAGATTGATAGCAGCAGCAGTCATCGGCTCCCGCTGCTGTCAATCAAATCCAGTGACACAGGAGCCGGGGGCGGGGCCGTGTCCTGCTGTCTGTGTCAATGGACGCAGCAGCAGGACTCTGGAGCGCGCCCGTACAGGTGCCCCCTTGGAATGCGGGTCTCTGAGGGGGCACTCAATGCGGGGAGGAGCCAAGAGCGCCGCTGGGGGACCACAGAAGAGGGGGATCGGGGCCATTCTGTGCAAAACCCTTGCACAGAGGAGGTAAGTATACTATGTATGTTATTTAACCACTTCAGCCCCGGAAGGTTTTACCCCCTTCCTGACCAGAGCACTTTTTACAATCTGGCACTGCGTCGCTTTAACTGCTAATTGCACGGTCATGCAATGTTGTACCCAAACAAAATTTGCGTCTTTTTCTTCCCACAAATAGAGCTTTCTTTTGATGGTATTTGATCACCTCTGCGGTTTTTATTTTTTGCGCTATAAATGGAAAAAGACTGACAATTTTGGAAAAAAATGATATTTTCAACTTTTTGTTATAAAAAAAATCCAATAAACTCAATTTTAGTCATACATTTAGGCCAAAATGTATTCAGCCACATGTCTTTGGTAAAAAAAATGTCAATAAGCGTATATTTATTGGTTTGCGCAAAAGTTATAGCTTCTACAAACTAGGGTACATTTTCTGGAATTTACACAGCTTTTAGTTTATGACTGCCTATGTCATTTCTTGAGGTGCTAAAATGGCAGGGCAGTACAACCCCCCCCCCCCCCCCAAATGACCCCATTTTGGACAGTAGACACCCCAAGGAAATTGCTGAGAGGCATGTAGAGTCCATTGAATATTTTATTTTCTTGTCCCAAGTGATTGAATAATGACAAAAAAATATATATATATATATTTTACAAAAAGTTGTCACTAAATGATATATTGCTCACACATGCCATGGTTATATGCAGAATTGCTCCCCAAAATACATTTTGCTGCTTCTCCTGAGTACAGGGATATCACATGTGTGGGACTTTTTGAGAGCCTAGCCGCGTACGGGGCCCCCGAAAACCAATCACCGCTTTCAGGATTTCTAAGGGCGTAAATTTTTGATTTTACTCCTCACTACCTATCACAGTTTTGAAGGCCATAAAATGCTAAGATGGCACAAAACCCCTCCAAATGACCCCATTTTGGAAAGTAGACACCCCAAGCTATTTGCTGAGAGGCATGTTGAGTCCATGGAATAATTTATATTTTGCCACAAGTTGCGGGAAAATGACAAACTTTTTTTTATTTTATTTTTTTGCACAAAGTTGTCACTAAATGATATATTGCTGAAACATGCCATAGGCATATGTGGAATTACACCCCAAAATACATTCTGCTGCTTCTCCTGAGTACGGGGATACCACATGTGTGGGACTTCTTGGGAGCCTAGCCGCGTACGGGGCCCCGAAACCAAGCACCGCCTTCAGGATTTCTAAGGGCGTAAATTTTTTATTTCACTCCTCACTACCTATCACAATTTTGAAGGCCATAAAATGCTAAGATGGCACAAAACCCCCTCAAATGACCCAATTTTGGAAAGTAGACACCCCAAGCTATTTGCTGAGAGCCATGGTGAGTATTTTGAAGCTCTCATTTGTTTTTGAAAATGAAGAAAGAAAAGAAAAATGTATTTTTTTTTTCTTTTTTCAATTTTCAAAACTTTGTGACAAAAAGCGAGGTCTGCAAAATACTCACCATACCTCTCAGCAAATAGCTTGGGGTGTCTGCTTTCCAAAATGTGGTCATTTGGGGGGGGGGTTGCCATCTGAGCATTCCATGGCCTCCGAAACTGTGATAGGCAGTGAGGAGTGAAATCAAAAATGTACCCCCTTAGAAACCCTGAAGGTGGTGCTTGGATTTCAGGGTCCCGTACGCAGATAGGCTCCCATTAGAACATTGTTTATCCCCATATATTACATTTAGGCTGGTATATATGGTTCATTAGTGCACGTAGGTAACCCTATAAATATATGGTTTACCAGGTGACCAATTGTTTTAGTTCATTTACACCTATCTATTTATTTAATCCATGCGATAATAGTATGCACAACAACATGTAAAACACATTGTCCAATCACCACATACATATTAATGTAGGTACACTATATAAACATTCAATTTCTTTATTCAACATAAAGTACAATATATTCCATTTGCCCTTATTTTGCCTGTAACTTTTATGTAATTATGACTATGTCCACTAGGTGGCGGTGCCATTAGAGCACTTAAGTAGGCTGCAGCTCTCATTGTCTCCCTAGCTTGAGAAAGGAGCGCGCCCGAGTGCGCATGCTCCGAAACGCGTCGCTTTACGGCAGTACAGCACATACTTTGGATGTGCGTTCCAGCGTCCCAGCCTCCCAATTGACTGCTCGGCGGTGGCCAAGCCTCGTTCTGAACTATCACTGATCCCGGAAGTCTATGCCACACAGACCAGCCGTCAGCAAGAGAGGAAAAAGACTGTGGGACAGAGGAGGACGCTATCCTGTATGCCTATACTGAGTTCCCCATGCCGGACTATCTAAGTTTTAAATGTGAGTGATTTTAATGGTAAATACGTCATTAAATGTACAGTTTACTAAGAGGCGCCTTTCTTGTTGTTTTTTCCCTTTGCTCTCAAACTTTGTGTGTCGGAAAATCCGATGGAAAATGTGTGATGGAGCCCACACACGATCTCCGACAACAAGGTTCTATCACACATTTTCCGTCGGAAAATCCGACCGTGTGTACTGGGCATTACAGAGGAGGTCTACTGCTAAAATTACTTCACCTTTGCGCGAGAGCAGGGGGGAACAGGGGTGCTTTTTTTTTTTTTTCTTTATTATTTTTTTTTCTTTTTTATCTTATTTTTAAACTGTTCCTTTCATTTTTTTTTTATCATTTTTATTGTTATCTCAGGGAATGTAAATATCCCCTATGATAGCAATAGGTAGTGAGAGGTACTCTTTTTTGAAAAAATTGGGGTCTATTAGACCCTAGATCGCTCCTTTGCCCTCAAAGCATCTGACCACACCAAGATCAGTGTGATAAAATGCTTTCCCAATTTCCCAATGGCGCTGTTTACATCCGGCGAAATCTAAGTCATGAAATGCTCGTAGCTTCCGGTTTCTTAGGCCATAGAGATGATTGGAGCCATTCTGGTCTCTGATCAGCTCTATGGTCAGCTGGCCGGAACACCGGCTGCATTCTCAGGTTCCCTGTTGGGACATGAAAGCCAGAGAAAACCACGGAAGACGGTGGGAGGGGGGGGACATTCCCTCCCACTGCTTGTAAAAGCAGTCTAGAGGCTAATTAGGCACTAGGATTGCTTTTTCATGAAAGCCGACCGCTGGCTGAAAAGAATGATACCAAGATGATACCTAAACCTGCAGGCATCATTCTGGTATAACCACTCAAAGTTCAGCAACATACCAGTACGTTGCTGGTCCTTGTTGGGCATATATTGTAATCTTTTTTTTCATGCAGCATGTGGGCTGAAGAAAAAGATTGATCGGTGGGTATGCCCACCATTAGAATACCTCCCTTCATCCACCCACTTCTAATGATGGGCATACATGCACCATTTATATATGCCGAAGCATGAGGGCATCCGCCGCAAAAGTTAGAAGCAAATCGCTCCTCTACCCCTGCTGCCCCCATGCTTCGGCATATATGCTCTTATTTTTAACTGTGGTGGTGAAATCACCTCCGACAGCGCTGGAGTCACGGTTTTATGTATCGTGGGAGCAAACGCTGTTGCTGTCAAGATAAATAAATCCGTGCTGCAACTGAATGGCGTACCTGCTAAGCAAATGATGGTTAACAATAAAACAAAGCAACATTACAGTATAACAGTAAGACTTACAATACCTGCAAAGCAAATACAAAAAAAACATAGTAAAAAATAAAACATTTTTTAACGCAAACAGTGCCTAAAATATATATATGCCGAAGCATGGGGGCATCCTCCCACAAAAGGTAGGAGTAAATCGCTCCTCCGCCCCTGCTTTGGCATATATGCTGAA
Organism: Lithobates clamitans; assembly: GCA_037952925.1. NCBI lineage: Eukaryota > Metazoa > Chordata > Amphibia > Anura > Ranidae > Lithobates > Lithobates clamitans. Next base: position 878,250 of record JBBGZY010001812.1, on the reverse strand, counting down.
GTATGTAACTGTGGTGGTGAAATCACCTCCGACAGCGCTGGAGTCACGGCTTTATGTATCGTGGGAGCAAACGCTGTTGCTGTCAAGATAAATAAATCTACGCTGCAGCTGAATGGCGTACCTGAAAACAAAAAAATGGTTAACAATAAAACACAGTAAACAGTAAAGTATAAAAAAAATTACATACCTGAAAAGCAAACATGATAAAACATAACAACAATAAAACATTGCAGAATAGAATACAGTAAAAAAGAGCAGAACAATATAGAGAGAATAGAGAGAACAATACAACGACAACTATTTTTGTTTTTTTTTCTTTTCTTTTTTTTTTTTGTGTATTTTTTTTTTCTTTTTTCTTTTTTTTTTTACTTTTTTTTTTTTTTTTACATTTTTTTTTTATAACTGTAACTTTTGTAACTGTAACCGGTTCCAGGTTTGGGTCTCTCAAAATGCGATGGCATCTTGGGAGAGCCTGTGAAAGTGTGTCCTAGTCTGTGCAGTGCTGTACCCTACGCTAAAACTCAACTAGTGTATGGTAGCACTCAAAACATCCACCAATGCAAAGACCAGGATTGTCAGGACAGGAGGGACAATAATAGCAGGTGTCACGCCTATATCCGCGCTTTCTGCAGACACAACATTTTTTTGGGGGGGCTCGTTGGGTAGGGGTACGCAGGAGGACATAAGGAAAATGCCTCTCATGCAGCCGGCTTACTGCATTTGGATTGGGAAGGGGAAGTGGAGCACCGTCTGGAAAGAGAAGGGCTCTGACGATCTCTTCCTGGAATTTAAGGAAGGATCCAGTCCGTCCTGAAGCTCTGTATAGCACATGAGTGTTCAGCAAAGCCAATTGAAATAAGTATACAGACAGCGTCTGGCCTTACGGGCAACTAGGTACGGCGCCAACAACTGGTCGTTGAGGTCCACCCCTCCCATATTTTGGTTATATTCCTGGACACAGAGGGGTTTCTCCACAACACCAGTCGTAGTAATTTGGACCGTCGTGTCTGCATGAAGGGAGGTAAGAACGAAAACATTCTTATTATCCCTCCACTTCATACCGAGCAAATTATTACACTGCAAGCAGGCTCTCTCCCCCAGCCTAAGACGGGAATCTACAAGCCGCTGGGGGAAGCCCCGACGTTTAGGTCGCACGGTGCCACATGCTCCAATCTGATTATCAAAAAGGTGACTAAAAAGGGGCATGCTTGTGTAATAATTGTCCACATATAAGTGGTACCCCTTTCCGAAGTCCCACACAATCTTGTCAGCGCTTCCCATGTAATCAGGGCAGTTTGTCAGCTCTACATGGCTATCTTTTCCCTCGTAAACCATAAAACTACATGTATAGCCTGTGGCCCTGTCACAGAGCTTATACATCTTGACCCCGTATCTGGCACGCTTGCTGGGAAGGTACTGTTTGAATGACAAGCAGCCACAAAACTTAATCAGGGACTCATCAACGCAGACAACTTGATGGGGAGTAAACAAGTCTGCAAAACGTTGGTTGAAGTGGTTTACAAGGGGCCGAATTTTGTAGAGCCGATCGTATCCAGGGTCTCCACAAGGACGATAGAGTTCATTGTTGTTGAAGTGCATGAACCGCAAGATCTGCTCACATCATGCCCTGGTCATGGAGGCAGAGAACACGGGCATATGGTAAATTGGGTTAGTGGACCAATATGACCGCAACTCACTCTTTTTAGTTATGCCCATGTTGAGGTAAAGGCCCAGAAGGAGCTTAAATTCGGAAACCGTAATTGGTCTCCAATCTCTGGCAAGGGAGGACTGGGGAATAGTGGCGATGTGTTGACCAGCGTAAAAATTGCTTTGATCCACAATAGATCTATATACAGATCTTCGGTGAAAAACAGCGAATAAAACTCAAGTGACGTAAAATCAACTGTTTCCACATAAATGCTGGGTTGGCCAGTGAATGGGGGAAGTACGGGTGCTGCAGAAGTAGTGGGTTCCCAATTAGGATTGGCGAATGCAGCAGGAAGGGCACTATGGGCTTGACGGGCCTGTGTTCATCTTCTTGGTGACAGCGGGACACTACTTGTGCTTGCCACCTCGCCAGCTTGAACTGCACTTATGGGACTCGCCACGTCACCAAGTGTTACTGCAGTGCTGGATGTACGACCAGGGTGTACTAGGCCGCTGGTGCTTGCCAGTTCACCAGAAGGAATAGCGGAGCTAGTACTGCTCGGCTCCATACGAGAGCCCTGCGGTTCTTGCACCTCAACAGCAGAAGAAGAAGATTGGGGTCTGGTACGCCTGACCTTGGCAGGGACCACAACTCCGTCGTCAGAACTATCTGTCATGGAGCCGCTGCTGTCTACAGGTACGTATTCTGAGTCTGAATCTGACAGATGAGTGACTTCCTCTTCACTATCTGTCATGCTCAGAAAGTCAGATAAAAGTAATGCATGAACTACTTTTAAGTTCCTGCAACTTTAAGTCATATGAATGGTTATCTATGGAAAACATGGGAAATGACTTGTCATGCGACTTTGATGTCCAAAGTTGTGAAGTGTGAATGCTGTGAATGTAGTCTTGGCCCCTTTCACACGATCGGCCCGCAAAGATCACCCATTAACTTGTATGGGCAGACACATGTCAGCAGAGATGTGTCCGCTGACGCCTGCAATCCGATCCGACAAGGCCTGCTCAAAACAGACGGATAGCAATACGTTTGCCAGATTGGATGGGATCGGATGAAAATGGACATGCTGACAGGTCTGTCCCTGCACAGTGAGCGAAGACGGACCTGTCATCCACCTGCTTAGCAGGGGATCAACAGAGCGACCCCCGCTGAGCTAGCGGATTCCTCTGAGCGGATCCGCCCCATGTGAAAGGGGCCTTAGGGTATCTCCGTTCTGGATGGAGGAGCAATGGAGACACCATCCGACAGCAGCAGTGTCAGTCTGGGGAAAGTATAGCATTTTGCCGCGTACACACGAGCGGAATTTCCGACAGAGAGTCCGATTGGATATCTTCATTGTATATTCTGACCGTGTGTATGCCCCATCCGACTTTTTCTGTCGAAAACTCAGATGGACTTAGATAGAGAACATGTTCTTTATTTTTCCGACGGAACAAATTCCTATCGGGAAAACTGCTAATCTGTATGCTGTTCCGACTCACCAAAAACGACGCATGCGCTGAAGCAAATACGAGACGGAAGCTATTGGCTACTGGCTATTGAACTGCCGTTTTATAGTCCCGTCCTACGTGTTGTACGTCACCGCGTTCTGGACGGTCGGAATTTGGTGTGACTGTGTGTACGCAAGACAGCTTGAGAGGAATTCCGTCGGAACTCCAACGGAAAAAGCTTCAGTTTATTTCGACGGCAAAACCAGTGGTGTGTACGCGCCAGTAGACTAGCAGAATTAAAAGAACTTGACTAACAAATTAAAGCCAATGTCCAACTAACACTTTATAAGCAGTTACTGCAACATTTGTTTTCCTTTTGGGATAAAGGTTTTTTTATAAATGAATAAAAACTGATCATTGTAAGCACCCTTGTCAGAGCTAAATTGTTAGTCTCAAATCACCCCTGGTTCAGTAAAGTTGATTCATTCTTCAACCTTCAACCAGCTCTACATCTGAGTGCATTCATCAAATGTACCTTCTGCTATTTCCTATCATATATAAAGGACTGATTGAATAGCGATTTATCTGAAAAAAAAACAAAAACACAACAATCATGTAATGAATGCTTTCAGATACTCAAATAGAATACATACTCATCACTGTGTACTTTGGAAAAGCTTTTAGTAATATTTTTTTAGGATATAAAAAGCAGAGAAAATGGTCAGTACTGGAAAGTTGTATTCCTTTGGGAAAGGTCCCCTTGACTTAGGGCCAGTTCACACCAGATTCAGTTCTGTGCGCTTTTTTTCTGCACAAAATGCATGCACAGTGTTTTCCATGTATTTCAATGGCTCTAGTTCACACCATGCAGTCAGTTTCCGGTCAGTTTCTGCACCGGAAACTGACCAGACAGCATGGTGTGAACTAGAGCCATTGGAATACATGGAAAACACTGTGCATGCATTTTTAGTGCAAAAAAAAGGACACGGAACTGAACGGAACTGCATCTGGTGTGAACTAGCACTAAAAATGCATGCACAGTGTTTTCCATTTATTCCAATGGTTCTAGTTGACACCATGCTGTCAGTTTCCGGTCAGTTTCCAGTGCAAAAACTGACTGGAAAGTGACTGCATGGTGTCAACTAGAGCCATTGGAATACAGTAAAACCTTGGTTTGAGAGTAACTTGGTTTGAGAGCGTTTTGCAAGACTAGCATAATGTTTTAAATTTTGCCTTGATATACAAGCGATGTCTTGATATAAGAGTAGCGTGATGTCACAACTGAAGTATAAAAAATAAGAGGCATGCTGGTCTCTTCAAGGTATGCTGGTCTCTTCTTCAGGCCAGTCAGGCTTGCCTCGGACAACTAGTAATGGAATCCATTCTGCCAAGTCGCCAGTGGAAGGTTTTATATTACTTGCTAGCTTCTATTACAGATCTAAAAACATAAACCATGCAAATCTGTGGCAAATTACCGTATTTATCGGCGTATAACACGCACTTTTTCCCCTTTAAAATCAGGGGAAAATCGCGGGCGCTTGTTATACACCGACCCCTGCTGTCTCTGAGGGAAGAGGAGCGAGCGCCGCCAAATTACATAGAGCCACGATCTCCTGTGTAACCGGCTCTCCGTCACTCACAGCCACGCCTCCTGGCCCCTCTTTGGGCCACTGTTCTGTCTATTATATGAGCAGGGCCAGGAAGCGTGGCTGTGAGTGACAGAGCGTCGGGTACATAGGAGATTGCGGCTCTGTGTAATTCAGCGGCGCTCGCTCCTCTTCCCTCGGAGACAGCAGGGATAATCCAACACTGGCAAGGCTGCAGATGGGCACTGAACAGGCTGCAATGATGGGCAATTTAGAGGCTGCAGATGGGCACTGAGCAGGGTGCATTGATGGGCAATTTAGAGGCTGCGGGTGGGCACTGAGCAGGGTGCATTGATGGGCAATTTAGAGGCTGCAGGTGGGCACTGAGCAGGGTGCATTGATGGGCAATTTAGAGGCTGCGGGTGGGCACTGAGCAGGGTGCATTGATGGGCAATTTAGAGGCTGCAGGTGGGCACTGAGCAGGGTGCATTGATGAGTTGTCACCCTAATTTTGCTTCAATGTTCTTTATTTAAAATGTAATTTTTTTTTCCTTAAACTTTCCTCCTAAAATTGGGGTGTGTGTTATACGCCTGTGCGTGTTATACGCCTGTGCGTTTTATACACCGATAAATATGGTACATATGCAAATCCACTAGTTTACAGTCTACACTTACAACTAATATATACAGTATTTGTTACAACCTGGAAAAAGCTGTTTGGGCTTGTTGTCTATTATCAGTGCAAGAACTGGGAACCTTTAAGGAATAGGGCTTGCATAATAACTACACAGGGTACACAATCAGGATATGGCTAAGAAAGCCTAAAGAATTTGTTATGGATGTGATGAAATATGAAAGCAGCACCATCTCTATTTAAGAATGCAGTGCAGTACTTTGCAGTATTGTGTTACCCTCTGCTAAATTTCACATGTAACAGTAGGGGTGGCATTCTTTCCATTGCTCACAGCACCTAAAAATTACCTTTCCAAACATTTATAATCAAACAGTAACTGTAAGATGTTTTACAGCAAGCTAATCCCATGACAATACACTTCTGGAATTTAAAACCAGGGACAATTATTTAAGGAAAATTACATTTTTGTTAAATGATATAACATACATTACAGCTACATAAGCCATTTCATAAGTTCTTGTTTTAAAAATGACTTTTCCATTTCAGTCTGTGGGGGGCTATAATTTTCTAAAATTAGAATAAATAAAAGGTTTGTATACCCTTTTATTTCAATACAAAACTATAGGGTCAATTTATAAAATAAATTGCTGTGTAAATGCCTCAAGTATTTGCACAGCCATCAAGAGTAATCACCGTAATGTGTCTAATATGTTTATTTCTTATTATCATGGTATTTTATAGAAAAAAACATTATGATCACTAGATGGCGCTGACGATCATTAAAAAAAAACATATTAGACATGGTGATTATATACGTGAGGGCTGAACAAATGCTTGGGGCATTCGTGCAGCATTTTTTTAATAAATAGACCCCTATCATATTTTGATCAAAAAGCATAATGCCCCGTACACACGGTCGGACTTTGTTCGGACATTCCGACAACAAAATCCTAGGATTTTTTCCGACGGATGTTGGCTCAAACTTGTCTTGCATACACACGGTCACACAAAGTTGTCGGAAAATCCGATCGTTTTAAACGCGGTGACGTAAAACACGTACGTCGGGACTATAAACGTGGCAGTGGCCAATAGCTTTCATCTCTTTATTTATTCTGAGCATGCGTGGCACTTTGTCCGTCGGATTTGTGTACACACGATCGGAATTTCCGACAACGGATTTTGTTGTCGGAAAATTTTATCTCCTGCTCTCCAACTTTGTGTGTCGGAAAATCCGATGGAAAATGTCCGATGTCAACATATTACAACACGATGGAGCCCACACGCGGTCGGAATTTCCAACAACACGCTCCGATCGGACATTTTCCATCGGAAAATCCGACCGTGTGTACTGCAGCTTTTTACAGAATCATAAGGGTTTTTCAACTTGTTAGAGAATCACCCTGAAGAAACTAAATAAACACATACAACTTAGATATGAGTATAAGTACACCACTTTATAACCTTCTTGTATTTAAAGCGGAGTTCCCACTAAAAAAAAAAAAAAAAAATTAAAAGTCAGCAGCTACAAATACTGCAGCTGCTGACTTTTAATAATCGGATACTTACCTGTCCCAGGGCCAGCGATTCAGGGGTTCGAAGCCCCGCTCGTCTCCCCCTCCGCTTGGTGGCGCCGGCATTTTAACTGTGGGCCGCCCGACTGTGGCTTCACATCCGGGCACCCACTGCGCGAGCCGCGCCTCGACTGGCTGCGCAATTATCTGGGACCTGTCACGTGTCCCAGATGATTGCCTAGAGGGAGGGGGGAGAGCTGATCTCCCTTCCTGTGCTGAGGGAAGTGACGTCAGGAGCCCAGGCGCTGAAGGAGGCAGATTATGAGAGACCCCCTAGCAACAGGCATTAAAGCGGGATTCCATCATTAAAAAAAAAAATTTAAAAGTCAGCAGCTACAAAGACTGTAGCTGCTGACTTCAAATAAGTACTTACCTGTCCACCTGTCATAGGTGCCCGCAATGTTGGCCGCCCGAGGCCGTCCCGTTCCTCGGCTCTCGGGTCCCAGCACCGCCATCCTAGGTAAGGGAAACAGGCAGTGGAGCCTTGCAGCTTCACTGTCAGTTTCTTACTGCGCAGGCGCTTTGTGAATGGGATGCGATGTGTTGTGGGAACACACACAGTTCCCATAACACACCGTGCCCCATTCCCCATAAGACAACGTGGGGAGGAGCAGACTGAAGATCACCGCGGTGTAGGAAGAGGCAGATTAGGAAGACTGCCTAGCAACAGCCATTTCACATAAGTAAAAAAAAAATATTTTTTTCTTTTCCTCCATTTTTTTAGGTATTTTTTCATGCATTTTTTTTTTTTTTTTTTTACAGGGTGGACCTCCACTTTAAAGAGGTGAGTAAAAAAAGTAATTTTCTCAAAATGCAAGTGCTCCATGTGCTGCACAATATCCTTAATATATTTATTTAATCAGCATCTTTGACAGTCCTTCATAAAGACATGGATAAAACATGAACATGTTTTATCCATGTTACATGTTATGTTACATGTTATGCCCTAAATACGGGTGTAACATGTAACTTGTTCAGAAGGTTGAACTTAGCCATTCATTTTAGTGGCCAGGGGGTAGTAAATCCAGTGCTAAGGGAAGAGGGCTGTCCTGGGAGATCGAATTTGGTGGGGGAAGGATTTGTGCTAGTAGGAGGAATTTGGGTTTATTGGAAGGATTGATGGAGAGGATTTGTGGTGGGCAGGTGGCATTTGTAGGGGAAGGGCTTGTGATAGGAGGGGGATTTGGGGGGGATTTGTTCTAATTTTGATTTTGGGCGGATGGGAAAGTAGGAGCGGGAACTAGGGCTTGGACTAGGATGTACAATGTGAAGAAGCTACAGCTGCTGAGTAGCATTTTCTGACAGTGTCTAGTGCTGCTGTCAGAAACCAATAGGGAGATTCCTCCATCTACAGTACTTAATTTGCTTGGATCGAGTTCATCAGTTCAGTCTGGGCCCCCCACCTCCTGAACACAGGCAGCGACACAGAAACCTTGTGTACCACCAGGCAGGGGCAACATCCAGAAGCTACCAAGGTATTCCCAGTTTCAGAGAAAAGTACAACGGAGGGTAGCTTGGAGTATGGGTTGTGGTACCCATATGTGACTCAGAGGATAATGGGCAAGGTGGAACCCAAGCATCCTATATGGGAAGAGGATCTTATTTGGGACTTTCTGCACATTAAGAAGGAGTGAAGCCTATGGAGTGCCATCTCTAAGGACAGGGTAGTGGTGGTGAAAGCTAGAAAACATTAATATTTGGGGGCTGATGGGTGCATGGTTCAGGTTCTGGACCCAAGCAGCTACTGTTGAACCGGAACACCCCCCCCCCTTTCCTGTTTGCCCTCTATGTTCTGTGTCTTGGGCAACACCCAAACCTTATGTTAGAGGGAGACATCAGCTGAGATCCGCAGCTCCTAATAATAGGCTTTAAGCCTCGTACACACGGTACGATTGTTGGCAGGGGATTGTCTGTTGACAGACTGTTGTCCTAAAATCTTACCGTTAGTAGGCTCCTTTTGACAATTGTTGTCCAACTTTCGGGCAAAAAATGTTGGATGGCAGGCCAGTAAATTTTCGTCGAACAATGGTTTGACGTCAGATTTTCGTATCATCAGTACACAAATCCGTCACACAAAAGTCAAAAGTACAGACATGCATGCTTGGAATCAATGCTCACCAAACACGAAATTTGCAGAGCTGAAGAGCTGAAATTCCTCGTAGTACATCACTACGTTCGTGTTTGTTGCACGACAATTGTGTACCGTTAGTATGCAAGACAAGCTCCTGGCACACACCCTTTTGACAAACATCAGAAGCTCGGTTGGCTAACAATCGTACCGTGTGTAGGAGGCTTATGGGCTGCTAGAATTCTAACCACCATTGAAGGGGGGGCATTCATCCCACTACCCACCAATCAAAGAGGCATTTTCCTAATGACCCCCCCAATGGACCAATCTTAGCAGGGGCTCCCTGAGATGTGACAATTCTTTCAAGGGTTCCTCAAAAGATTGAGAAAAAGTTGAGGTAGACCATGCTTTTAACTGCTTAGTACTAACCAGTATTTTCAACTCACAACCTCATTTATGAAAAATAAAGGGTACAACACTGTAACTGGCAGCAAAGCAGTGGTTAGAATGAGATGGAAGCCCAAATGGTCTGCTGGGAAATTTAGTTTGGAGATCATTGGTAACATTGTGTTCCTTATCCTTATAATTTGGATCTACTGTATTATAGTTCTGCTAAGTAGCTTGATTCGACCCATGTGAATCTTTGTGATATAGTTCCCTCTTGTGGCACCATGTGAAAATGACACAATATTTTAATGATACATTCAGAACTGTATTATACCAGATATAAAACTCTAAAATATACAGCAATTTCTCCTTTGTTAGTCCTCATCAGTGAAAGAAACCAATGGTTCCGTGGAGTAATACTTGAAGGGTAACAAGGCAGTAGCCAAGCTATCATGCTGAACTGTATGTTCAAGCAAACTGAACTGCCTCTGAATACAACAAACTGGAAAATGCTAGTTCATTCATTTTTAATATTTTAAGCAAACTCATACCTTCCAACTTTTTGAGATGGGAACGAGGGACACCTATTAGCAAAATTATGTAAACATAGGACACACCCCTTGATATGCCCCTTAAAGGAGAATTTTACAGAAAAAAGTTGATAAACCCACAAGTGCTTTTTTTACCATTACTATTCCTTTATACTAGCTTTTGATATTTACAAATGCAGCTATTTAGAAACTCGATGAAAGGTTTAGCACTGGGAAAGACTTTTTGATAGATAAAAAGTGCATTTTATATACAACTATATAGATCAGACCAAAGTGAGGGACAAATGAGGAGGAAAGAGGGACAGGGGGACCTTGTTCCAAATCAGGAACTGTCCCTTAGAATCAGGGACAGTTGGGAACTATGGCAAACTCACCTATCCATCTATCTATGTCTCCTTGTTTTATATTGTTGAGAAATATTTTTGAAAAACAACCCCTAGCATATCAAGCTGCGGCCATCTTGAGTAAGGGCAGATGATTTATGTAGCATTTACTTCCTGGAATCCATCTACCTGTAGCTCAGGCATGCATGTAGGCCGGAGGGTGAGCGTAGCTGAGAAAGTCCCTCCTCCCCTCCTCCAGATGAAAGGAAAAAAAAAGTAGACTCCTGGGATGACATAATTTGCCTAGGCCAAAAACCAGGAAGCAACTGAAGAAATGTAAAGAAAAACCAAATATAATATACCTTCCTATCTGTTTACTAATGCTAACAGCATGAGGAATAAAAATAACTCATGTAGATTGAGAAAGTTTAATTCCATTTTCAGTGCAATTACAGCCATCAGCATGCAGCCAGTACATTGACATGTAAGGGGCTGCTAAAAGAATTTACCTGGTGTGGGGGTGGGGAGGGGGCAGATATGGCGAGTTCACCAGTTTAATATCTCAGGCACAGTGGGAGGTTATTGGCATTAAGCATTAACAATACTGCCGGAAGTCAGCGACAATCAGACAGCAGAGCGTTATAGTCATCAGAAAATAACAGCCGTCAGGAACAGTCAGAGAGGGATAGTCAGAGGATATGTAGACAGAAGTCAGTAAGTGACTGTCCCCTGCCAGATCAGGCATGGGCACAGAAAGGCTGGTGTCTGAAGTGCCACCCATAATCAGACCGCACACCAAGCCGTGGCCCTGTTGTGTTGATGGGCAATTGCAGCTTGCTTCCAGGTGCATTATGATTGCATTTGACATCAGGCTGAATGACTTCTGAGATCATTTCCAAACCATTGAATGCCTGTCAGATAGTCAGATAGTGATAGTCATCATTCAGACAGTAGTAGCCAGCAGTCAGTAATAGTTAGTGGTCAGATACAAATAGTCAGATAGTGATAACCAGCAGTCACATATTGATAGCCAAATTGTGATAGCAGTCATTCAAATAGTAATAGTCACATAGCTCCCAACTGTCCCTGATTTCGAGGGATTGTCCCTCATTTTGGCCTGAACTATATAGTTTTTTTTTATAAAATGCACTATTTATCTTTCAAAAAGTGTTTCACATGGCTAAACCTTTCATCCAATTTCTAAATTGCTACATTTGTAAATGTCAAAAGCCAATATAAAGGAATAGTAGTGATGAAAAAAACACTTGTGGGATTTACTAATCATTTTTTTGTGTAATTCTTGTTTAAGGGGGTGTGGCAGGGGGTGTGTCCTATCCCTACATACTTTTGCTAATAGGTGTCCCTCGCTCCCATCTCAAAAAGTTGGGAGGTATCAGCAGCAGTGGCAGCCAGCAGTCAGATAATGATAGTCAGCAGTCAGATAATGATAGCCAGCAGTCAGATAGTGATAGCCAGCTTGTGATAGCAGCCATTCAAATAGTGAGAGTCAGCAGTAGTGGCAGCCAGCGGTCAAAAAGTGATAGCCAGCATTCAGATAATGATAGTGGACACTCAGTCAGTTAGTGACAGCAAGCAGTCAGATTGTAATAGCAGTCAGTCAAAGAGTGGTAGCCAGCAGTCAGTCAAAGAGTGGTAGCCAGCAGTCAGTCAAAGAGTGGTAGCCAGCAGTCAGATAGCGATAGTTGGCAGTCAGATAGCATAGTTGCCAACTGTCCCGGATTTCCCGGGACATTCCCGGGACTTACACTCCATTCCCAAATTTTTGGTGTCCCGGGAAATGTCCCGAGGATTCCGATTCTCGATTTTCGCCGCCACCGCTAGAGGTCTGCGGCCGGCGGAGACATTGTCTCCGCCGGCCGCCATCTTAAAGAAGCTCAGGAAGACGGCTGGGGGGGGCTAGACGGAGCTCCACCATCGCCACCCACCCTGCGCCCTGCTCCGCCTCGCCCCGCCTACCCCCGCCCCGCTGCCAGTCTGTTATGGAAAGGGGCGGGGGTTAGCCATGCGGTATTCGACAAGACACCGGCGGACACACTCGGCACCACTGAGGTAGGGGAGGGGGGGCGCACCGCACCGCTGTGGGAATTTGTAAGGGGGGCTCCACTGGGGACACACCTGATGTAAGGGGAGCTCCACTGGGGACACCTGATGTGAGGGGGGGCTCTGCCAGGGACACCTGATGTGAGGGGGGGCTCTGCCAGGGACACCTGATGTGAGGGGGGCTCTGCCAGGGACACCTGATGTGAGGGGGGCTCTGCCAGGTTAACCTGATGTGAAGGGGGGCTCTGCCAGGGACACCTGATGTGAGGGGGGCCTCTGCCAAGGATACCTGATGTGAGGGGGGCTCCGCCAGGGACACCTGATGTGAGGGGGAGCTCCAACGGGGACACCTGATGTAAGGGGGGGCTCCGCCGGGGGCACCTGATGTGAGGGGGGCTCCGCTGGGGGCACCTGATGTGAGGGGGGCTCCGCTGGGGACACCTGATGTAAGGGGGGCTCCGCTGGGGGCACCTGATGTAGGGGGGGCTCCGCTGGGGGCACCTGATGTGAGGGGGGGCTCCACTGGGGACACCTGATGTGAGGGGGGCTCCACTGGGGACACCTGATGTGAGGGGGAGTTCCGCGGGGGACACCTGATGTGAGGGGGGCTCTGCCGGGGACACCTGATGTGAGGGGGGCTCCACTGGGGGCACCTGATGTGAGGGGGGCTCCGCTGGGGGCACCTGATGTAAGGGGGGGCTCCGCTGGGGGCACCTGATGTAAGGGGGGGCTCCGCTGGGGACACCTGATGTAAGGGGGGCTCCACTGGGGACACCTGATGTAAGGGGGGCTCCGCTGGGGGCACCTGATGTAAGGGGGGGCTCCGCTGGGGACACCTGATGTAAGGGGGGGCTCCACTGGGGGCACCTGATGTGAGGGGGGCTCCGCTGGGGACACCTGATGTAAGGGGGGTCTCCGCTGGGGGCACCTGGTGTGAGGGGGGCTCCGCTGGGGACTCCTGGTGTGAGGGGGGGCTCCGCTGGGGACTCCTGGTGTGAGGGGGGGCTCCGCTGGGGACACCTGATGCAAGGACGGACTCTGCTGGGGGCACCTGATGCAAGGACGGACGGCTGGTGGCAGGCGGCGTGGCTAGTGACACGCTCAAGGATCACACTGATTCTGCATTATGGTGAGTTGAATGATTTAATTTTATATTACAATGTAATAATAGAAATAATGCACTTCAATCATCCTGACACCATAACAACCATGGTGCCGGGATGATTGAAGTGCTAACACCAGATGTTTGGAGTATCTTTATCTGCTGATTGTTAAACTTTCTAGAATACACATATTTTTATTGTGTAGGGTCTGGGGCTGCTGTCCCGTCATTTCCCTCTCCCCCTCTCCCCCTCTCCCCCTCTCCCCCTTTCCCCCTTTCCCTCTCCATCCCTCATTCATCTCAGACTCTAACCACACCCTCTTGAGCCACGCTCATTTAAGCCACACCCACTATAACGCGTAAACCACACCCATTTTTCACCGCGGCGCGTTTCGCGCCGCACTTGTATATTTTATCTAAGCCACGCCTACAAATGAATGCCCCACTCACTAATTATTGTACGGCTCCGCCTACAGCCACAAAAGTGTCCCACTTTTTTTTTTTACAATGTTGGCAACTATGAGATAGTAATAGTGGGCAGTCAGATAATGATAGCCAGCAGACAGATAGTGATAGCCAGCAGTCAGATAGTGATAGCAAGCGTGTGATAGCAGTCATTCAAATAGTGAGAGTCAGCAGTAGTGGCAGCCAGCAGTCAAAAAGTGATAGTCAGCAGTCAGATAATGATAGTTGGCAGTCAGATGGTAATAGCAGGCAGTCAGATAATGATAGTCAGCAGTCAGATAATGATAGTCAGCAGTCAGATAATGATAGTCAGCAGTCAGATAGTGATAGTCAGCAGTCAGATAGTGATAGTCAGCAGTCAAACAATGATAGTTGGCAGTCAGATGGTAATAGCAGGCAGTCAGATAAAGATAGCCAGCAGTCAGATATAGATAGTAAGCAGATAGAGATAGAATTCAGTAAGATATCAGTAGTCAGCAATTGGTAAGGTAGTGAAATAGCGATAGCATCCATCCAAATAGTGAGGGTCAGATATCCAGAAGTCAGATAGTGATAGCAGTCAGTGAAAAAAGCAGTCAGGTAGCAGTTATTATTCATGTCATACACCACAGCAGTTGTAACATTGTAGAAATGATTGCTTATCAATTTTGATAGATTTAAAAGGATTGTTTGAAGTCAACATAAATAGTTTGATTGTTTTTCAGTTCTGAATACACTTTGAAATATATGGCAAACAATTCTGGCAAAAGTGGGAGTGTTTTAATGGTCATTAGGATCAGCGATTCATTAATAGGATAAACCAGTCCTCAAAGTTCAATAAAATGTACTGCTTGATTGCCTGAATTTGAGTAAATTTGCAGAATAATTGATCAAGCTTGGATTCTGTAGGCTTCCTTAGATCTAACACAGCTCATGAATCAATGGAATCAATGGTTGCACCAGATGCAGGAAAGCAATTCAGAAAAATGCAATGTCTGACTGAGTTCCCGATTCTCCATGGATCCATACCAGCTATAAGGACTTCAATGCCTATAGTAATGCCTCTGTGTTGTAGTGCCATCCTCTTGCTTCTACATTGTGCATGTTGGTTATTTGATAAGGTGAGGCCTTGAAGGAATGTAGAATTCAGCTTTAATTGCATAGAAGTACAGCATACATGTGCAAGAACAACATTACAGGAGAGAGCAGAGAAAAAAAACAACCCGTCCTTCCTGTGCAGATTATACAAGCATATATAAACAGACAGATGCTAGCATATCATGACAGCGCCATCTCTAGTTCGGAGTGCATAGTACATGCTGTTGCACTTTCAACAGTGCCTAGGTGTCTTTGAATAACAGAACTGCAAATATTTAATCAAGTAAAAAAGCTCACAATACTGTAGGTAATGTTTGTCAGCTGTTACATTAAGTTGCTTTAAGAGAAATAATTATTTCTAATCGTTTCATATTATGTCTTTGCCCATCAAAGAAAATATACAGGTAATTATAGAGAAAAGAAAAAATAAATCTTTTCAAAGTATTATCACTGCAATTGAAAGGATTGGAATTGTTTCTATTCTTCCAGCACAATACATCATTAGCTGAGATCTGGGTCTGAAGAGGGATTGGAAGGGTCCTCTAATGATGAAGATGACACTTCTTTATTATCCTGAGAAAACACTTTTTTTTAAAATCTATGCAAAGCTTTCAAAATATTTGACTGTCATTAGCAGATAAATATGAAAATTATTATACTAACACCAACACCTACTACAAAAACAATAGATCTTAAAGCCCTCAATAAAAAAAATATGAGGGTTTAAAAACTGCAGAGGATGTTGTATGTAAATTATAAATAACAGTGTACTTATTGTATAATAAAAATATCATTGAGCCTCATTCACACAGGTGTACTTAAAGCGGACCTTCAGTCATTTTTTCAACTTTCCATCTATTAAATCTTCTGCCCTTGTTGTTTTAACTTTGGATAGTAAAAAATTTTTTTTTCTGTTAGTAAATACCTTATACAGCCCACTTCCTGTTTCTTGTCTGGTATTTAGCCTAGGCTTATGATATCATGCACAGCTCTCTCTCTAATTCTTGTGAGAGTTTTCCAGGAAGAGAGGGGGGGATGAGTCATAAGAGGGCCAATGAGAGCTGCAGAGCTGGAGGTGTGCCTCTGTGTGTCTGTGTAAATCCAGGAAGTGAACAGGCAGCAGCTTCAGCTGCCCACAGTTAAAATGGATGCAGCCAGGCTCAGTGGAGTGAGATTTCTGCATTATATTTGGCAAGTACAGAATCACAGTATATATAAAATAATATGCAAAGCAGTTGGAGGGAAGCTTCAGAATGGCGAAGATGTTTTTATTACAAATTTTGTGAGCAGACTGCAGTTCCTCTTTAAGCATACATTCATGTAAGGATTATGTTTTTTGGCTTAGATACACTATAAGAGGGCCAATTTATACACATGGAAGCCTGCATGGAGTTTGCTAAAAAAATACCTGAAGGACTCCAAGATGGTGAGAAATAAGATTCTCTGGTCTGATGAGACCAAGATAGAACTTTTTGGTCTTAATTCTAAGCGGTATGTGTGGAGAAAACCAGGCACTGCTCATCACCTGTCCAATACAGTCCCAACAGTGAAGCATGGTGGTGGCAGCATCATGCTGTAAGGGGTGTTTTTCAGCTACAGGGACAGGACAACTGGTTGCAGTTGAGGGAAAGATGAATGCGTCCAAGTACAGGGATATCCTGGACGAAAACCTTCTCCAGAGTGCTCAGGACCTCAGACTGGGCCGAAGGTTTACCTTCCAACAAGACAATGACCCTAAGCACACAGCTAAAATAACGAAGGAGTGGCTTCACAACAACTCCATGACTGTTCTTAAATGGCCCAGCCAGAGCCCTGACTTAAACCCAATTGAGCATCTCTGGAGAGACCTAAAAATGGCTGTCCACCAACGTTTACCATCCAACCTGACAGAACTGGAGAGGATCTGCAAGGAGGAATGGCAGAGGATCCCCAAATCCAGGTGTGAAAAACTTATTGCATCTTTCCCAAAAAGACTCATGGCTGTATTAGATCAAAAGGGTGCTTCTACTAAATACTGAGCAAAGGGTCTGAATACTTAGGACCATGTGATATTTCAGTTTTTCAGCTCTGCTTTGGGCCCCAAACAGTGAAAGGGCCCTGGGCAGCTGCCCCGTTTGCCCTGTAGAATACACCCCTTAAAGCAGGGGTCTCAAACTGACAGCCCTCCAGCTGTTGCGGAACTACAAGCCCCATGAGGCATTGCAAGGCTGACATGAAACCCACAGGCAGGGACATGATGGGATCAACAGCTGGAAGGCCGCCAGTTTGAGACCCCTGCCTAAAGTGTATCTTAACCCAAAAATATGTAATATATTACAACTTGCCAGTCCTTACATTACTTTTGTCACCTAATGAACCAGCGTAACAACAGTCCTGTATGCTGTATCTGTGGAGGAGCAAAATTGTCTTTCTGAGCTGCTTTCCTGATTTGGTCTACAGGGGGTTGAAGATGGTGTGATGATATGTGGTGAAAAGCTGGTGGGGAGAATCAGTGCTCTACGCTGTTCCTCTCAAAATGACTCTGCAGTCAGTGCCGAGACAGGATTCACGGTGGGTTAAAAGATGCTGTTCTTCCAATGTGATGATGGTAATATCGCTCCAGCCATAGGGGGCCATGAACCCACATGCTAGCAGATCCACATAGGGCACAGTGGGGGGGAGGGGGGGGGGGGCTGGGGGTGATGAAGTTTCTCTTTAACTCCTGGCCTGTATGCCTATGCCAAATTACATTAAATACCATTGTGGGTAATGTGTTGTTACATGGGGGGAAGGATGAAAAGGAAGACCCCCTTCAGCCCTCTCTAAATTTCCAGCTACAGCTGCATGGGGTTGGCGGGTCACAAGGGTAAACATACACATACAGGACATCCGCGGAGGAAGGTATATATATATATATATATATATATATATATATATATATATATATATATATATATATACTTATATACTTATATATATATATATATATATATATATATATATACATATATATATATATATATATATATATATATATACTTATACTTATTTTATTTTTAACTACTAATGGCAGTGATCAGCAACCTATAATGGGACTGTGAAAGTGTGGTGGGCAATCTGACACTGGCAATGCTGGGGGGAACAGACTAGCTGCCACTGACATCACCAGTGACACTAATACAGTGATCAGTGCTAATAATATACATCGTCACTGTACTAATGACACAGGCTGGGAAGGGTTAACATCAGGGGTGATCAAGGAGTTAAATGTGTGTGGGAGGGTGGCTACCGCGCAGCTGGATGGGCGCATAATCCCACAGCTCCGCTCTAGCTAAAGGAACCTACAAATTTTGGGACGACACCGATACCCTATCCACATCCACAGCAAGCCTAAGGCACCGCTGAAGAAGCTACAAGATTTCTTTCAGCCGAAAGACTGCGATCCTCTCCCAGATGGCGCCGGCGCAGAGAACAGCTCTCCTTCCCCCACAGGCAGCTCGCGGTCTGCTATATCAAGCCCGGGCTCACAAGCAGGCCCGGCGCACAGCTCTCCGGAGGCCTCCACACCTCTCTCCCGCAGCCCAGCTAAATCAAAACCCCATCTGGCAGCTGACATCCAGCAAGGGGGCATGAGCCAGGACTCCATGGAAGACACAACAGAGCTGGTGGATCCGTTCACAGCATTCCCCACAACGGGTAAGCCTGTATCTGACACTACACTCAAAGACATGCTTGTCTCCCTCCGTGGCTCTATGCACACAGATATGCTGCAGTGTGTAAATAACTTTAATTGGGAGCCCTGGGGGGGAGAGTAAACCATATAGAAGACAAAATGGGGGACTTTGCATCATCCCACAACACTCTAATTGATGCTCATAATGACCACTCTGAAGAGATCACATGGCTTAGGTCAAAGGTCGCTGACCTTGAAGATAGGTCAAGAAGAAATAATGTTAAGCTACAGGGGGTGCCCGAAACTGTTCTCCCCTCACAACTTCAACAGTATGCCCAAGATCTAGTTAAGACCTTCCTACCCGACATCTCAGAATCTGAAATCCACATTGACCGCATACACAGACTGCTAAACCCGTCACATCTCCCAGACAATATACCCAGAGATGTACTGATGCGGGTGCATTTCTACCAAACCAAGGAACAACTTATGTCTGCGTTCCGCAAAAACCGACAACCTCCAGAAAGATTTGCGCATATTCAATTGTTTGCGGATCTTTCGCAATTCACCATGCAAAAACGCAAAGCCTTATTGCCGGTGATGAAGGCCCTACGCAATCACAATATCTTATACCATTGGGGATACCCTGTTAAACTAACGGTCACCCATGGCGGCAACACCACAGTAGTCACAGACGTGGAAAAGGGGCTCAAGCTACTTCGATCCTTGGATATACTACCTGATCATTCACCTACAAGCCCCTCTCCCCCTGCGAAACTAAACACCCAGTACGACTGGCAAACGGCATCAAGAAAGAAAAGAAACAAACAAAGTAACTCAAAAGCACCCAAATACAAAAATTAAACCTACCTTTCTTCATCAAGGTTCCTGATACATTCTGGAGTACTCAGTTGAGATCTCTTCCCCTCTGAGTTATGGGCAATTGTTCTGCCCTCAAGTTCAAGTTTGACTTTGTCTTTTTATTGCAATACTTGTTTTTTTTACATTTTAATTTTATTTTCTCCCCCACCACAACCTCACTCCCTTTCTACTGGTCTGACCTCCGTGTGAATGCCTTCACTGATATGGATTTGTGCAACACAAGTCAACTCAACTACCGTTGAAACTTCAAAGCAAGATGGACTACACTGCCAAGTCTAAGGTACTGTAAGCATCTACACTTACACTACATACATGGCTCTTAAAATAGTCTCCTTCAACCACCCGGCCAAAAGAGCCTTGGTTTAGAATGAGGCAATTAAACTCCAGGCCGATGTCTTATGTCTCCAAGAGACACACTTTTCAGCCTGCAACTCCCCCTTTTTTCAACATAAAAAATTCCCCCACATATTTTTTGCTTCAGCTCCCTCAAAACAAAAAGGAGTCCTTAACGCTTACAGAGACTCTGTGGCCTTCAGCCTTTCAGAAACCCACGTGGATCCAGCAGGAAGAAACCTCATACTTCTAGGAGAACTTAATAATAAACCCTACACGATTGCTAATTTATACACGCCAAATTCCCACCAACTCCGCTTCTTGAGAAGGCTTTATCGTAAAATCACCACTATTCAAAAGGGCTCACTGGTGATATGCGGAGACCACAACATAACACCAGACTACTCCTTGGACACCACATCCAGGGCCAAACGACCTCCCCTCTCACTTCAACCTCTGCTACATTTAGAAGACATCTATGACGTATGGAGATGCCAACACGCTATCGAAAAGGACTATACCTTTCATTCCACTAGGCATAACTCCTATTCCAGAATAGATCTGATAATGGTGGACAAGGTACTTTTACAAGCAGTGTACTCCTCCACCATACATGATATAACATGGTCTGACCATGCTCCTGTATCTATCACAGTGGTGGAGGGACACACTCCGAGTCCTACCTATATCTGGAGAGCTAATTAACGTATTTTCCAAATGTCACAACGTCGTGAATATAAATAATAATTTATCTGAGTTTTTCTAAGAAAACGCCAATTCTGTATCTGACCCTGCAATACTATGGTGCGCACATAAGGCCTTTATTAGGGGGTTAATGCTACAGATATGTGCAAGGGAGAAGAGGCAGAGGACACAAAAGCTGAACCTAATTATTAACGACATCAAAACCCTAGAGAATTTGAATAAACAAAATTCCAGTTCTCATACTGCCCAAAAACTTTCCCAATTTCGTTCCGATCTCAGACTCCTTCTAATTGAACGATATGACAAACACATACAATCTCTAAAATTGTCCCACTATTCATCTGGAAATCGAGCAGGCAAATTCTTAGCCCAGAGGCTCAAAACAGCCAGGACCAAATCTAAAATTCCATTTTTGCTCCATCCAACAGGTAAACATAAAATATACAACCCTTAAGAAATAGCAAATTCCTTTGCTGAATATTATTCAACACTATACAACCTAGATAAAGACCCCAACACACCACAACCAACAGAGGAAAGTATACAGGCCTTCCTGTCAAAAATTAAGCTTCCCTCTTTCTCACAATCACAACTTAGGTCCCTCAACACCCCTATAATGGAGTCTGAGATCCAGAAAGTGATACGAACACTTCCATTAGGTAAATCTCCAGGTTCCAATGCCTGCCTAATGATTATTACAAAACATTTCAATCCAAACTAACTCCGACCCTACAGGCGGTCTACTCGGCTGCAGTGTCCTCTGCCTCATTTCCCCCCGAAATGCTTAAAGCTTATGTGGTGACTATTCCAAAACCCGGTAAAGAGCCCACGTCCCCGCCCAACTTTAGACTGATATCACTACTCAACACTGATGTTAAGCTTTATGCGAAAATCTTAGTCCACAGACTACTACCCATCCTTCCCTCCCTTATAAAACCTGACCAATCTGGTTTCACAGCGGGAAGACAACCTGCTGATGCCACAAGGAGAGTCATTAATATCATGCAATATGCTCGATCGTGTCGGATGCCTTCTCTGCTCCCGTCTTTGGATGCGGAGAAGGCATTTGACAGGATACATTGGGGTTACACGAGGCATACATTGCAAAAATTTGGCTTCACTGGTCCCATCTTATCTGCCATATAGGCTTTGTATTCCTCCCCTTGTGCACAAGTTTTCACTTCTAACTTATTATCAGATACCTTTACCATATCTAATAGCACTAGGCAAGGCTGCCCCCTTTCCCCCTCAATTTTCAAATTACTTATTGAGCCCCTTGCAGAAAGAGTTAGGACTCATCCCAATATCTCAGGCTTCTCCATACAAGGACAATCCCATAATATAAATGTATTTGCGGATGATATTATTCTATTCTTATCATCACCTAATATATCACTGCGACATGCACATGACACCCTCACCGAATTCAGCAGAATCTCATACTATAAAGTAAATTTTACAAAGTCAATCATACTAGATTTAGGAATAGCACCCTCCTTAAAATCCCAACTACACACATCCTTTCCCTATACATGGAGCAAAACAAGTATTACTTATCTAGGCCTAATACTAAGAATCCCCAAAACCTAGCAGAAGCCAATTATTCATCTTTAATTAACAAATTCTCCAAGAAAACAAAAAGACTGGCCAATATAGAATTAACTTGGACTGGACGCCTAGCCTCATTTACAATTTTGTTTCTGGTGTCCTTCGACAGCTCTTTGGTCTTCACCATAGTGGAGTTTGGAGTGTGACTGTTTGAGGTTGTGGACAGGTGTCTATTTTAACTGATAACAGGTGCCATTAATACAGGTAATGAGTGGAGGACAGAGGAGCCTCTTAAAGAAGAAGATACAGGTCTGTGAGAGCCAGAAATCTTGCTTGTTTGTAGGTGACCAAATACTTATTTTCCACCATAATTTGCAAATAAATTCTATCAAAAATCAGACAATGTGATTGTCTGGATTTGTTTCCACATTTTGTCTCACATAGTTGAGGTATACCTATGATGACAATTACAGGCCTCTCTCATCTTTTTAAGTGGGAGAACTTGCACAATTGGTGACTAAATACTTTTTTGCCCCACTGTATATGTACATTACAGTGCCCGTACAAGTCGCCCCTCTGCAGTATATGTACTGTGGATAGAACTACAATTCCCAGTGCTAGCCAGGTATAACAAGAGAGAGAGCTGTATTATCACAGGCTACATACCAAGGAATTTCCTATTCGCTGAGGTGGGGATATCGCTGCTCCTGTGTGCACATCAACCTGCCACAAGCCTGCAGTTGTGTGCTGAGGACCAGAGTCGATCCAGACAAATCCAGAAGTGAGCTGACACCCAAACAGTGAGATCTGTATTGCTGGGACTGGTGAGAGGACCCTGCTGCCAATAACTTGTTGCTGTTAGCAGAGACTGAGCACATAGGGACTCAGAACTAGCAGCATGCATTATGGTAGATTTAGATGTGCGTCTAAACCTCCCTTTCTTCTGAAGTCCAATCCGCGGTCGTGCGATTCACCACCTCCTCACTGCCCGTTTTAACCCTATTGTTTTGCAGACAAACATGCCACAACTGTGCACATTGCGTTTAAAGCACTTCCCCAGTTAGTTGAATGTGCATTGTTCGGTGGGCCTGACGCCCACCAATCGCTACATGTCAAGTAAACTTTTCCACAGGCGTAAAGTTTAGTTCCCAATTTAGTTTGACATATGCCTGTAAACAGGCCACTTCACCAGGCTGTAACACCTTCTCACTCTGGTCCAAGTGCCAGATCTTTCCCACTCCTTCAACTGGGGCCTTCTGTTCTTGCACCAGGTGCTGATAGGCTTGTCTCAACATGGGGTGCACACTTGTAGTTGAAGTGTCCTACTCTTGAAGAAGAGGTGTCAATAGTCTTCTGACAAGATCAGTATTAGTCCTAATGATGAGAGAACTCTTACTAGCCCCTGGTGGGCAAGGACAGACCACTGCCAAAGTGTCAAAGGCCTCAGCTTTCCAAGCTACGGAGGGATCGAAGGTCAGCTTGACTGGTAGATAGCCATCATAGGGGAAGTTCTGAGTCCCAATGCCCCATATCTCTAGCTCTTCTAACTTCTGTAATGGCAAGTGTTTGAGGTGCCTGTCATAGAAGTCTCTGTAGAGGAGGGTCACTTGAGCTCCAGTATCCAGGAGGGCCTTGATGTAGATTCCCTCCCTTTGGATGGAGACAACCGGAGAAGGTCCCACTAGCTTGGCAGGGAATTTGTGGGAAGTGGCAGGCTTGGCCTGTTTGGTGGTTTGTATCCGTGCTCCTTTCTTGCCGAAGTTCTGATCAGGCTTGAGTCTCTGTTGAGCTCTGGGAGTCTGATGTGCATTGACTCTCTGATGCCGGGTAGCATGGGTCAAAGGGAGTGAGACACTAAGCCCCAACACTGGGAACCCTCTAAAATATAGAGTCCTGTGAGCCTCCAATAATCCAAAATGCCTTAATTATCAAAAATCAGCTGCAAGCGTTAAACATGCCACATATATCATGCAAATCTGGTTAAATAAATATATACGCTGCGCTTTCCAAAGTCATACACTATACCAGTGTAAAAAGAAACATATAAAAAACCACCAATAGTCAAAAAAAGTGTCTTTCCTAACAGTGGAAAGTGACAATAGTGCAATAAATGAACACATATGTTAAAAATAAATATAAATATTATACATATATTAAAAATAAAAGATGTGTATATAAAAGCATAAACAATTATGATAATAGATATAAAGTGCTACTGTGTAAAGAGGTGCAATTCCCACTTTTATGATCCTGTATAGATTATCAGTGACCCACTAATACATGAAAAAAGTGCTCCTGTGCATGTGCATAGTATCCAGTATTACATAGTATATCAATATTGCATTACTGGGTTGTACAAGTGTATGGTATCCAAAAAGAGTCTATCCAGATGTAATAAAGTTCATGCGATTATAAAGTTCATGCGATTATAAAACCGCTAAGTGCAATAAAGTTCATGCGATTATAAAACCGCTAAGTGCAATAAAGTTCATACGATTATAAAATCCAGAACATGCTGTGGTGTTCCTCACTCTGGTGCTCCCCTTAGGTATTTAATGCTCACCTCAGAGCGTTCAACCTTGCAACTAAGCGCAGTCAAAACACCATATGAACCACCTCTGGGCTCTTGTAGTTACACCGGAATCCTGGACTCATCAGTATGGTACCTCGGTGAATGTATAAAATAAAGACTTGATAGTGTAATATAGTTTTAATGCGTCTCAATACAGGGGTTTCCGTATCTTCTGCTTAGATTTCCCCCTTAAGAAGATACGGAAACCCCTGAATCGAGACACGTAGAGGAAGGGGACAGGACGGCACGTTTGCACAGGTGATCTGACAGAGAGGAACAACATACCATCCCGATACCAGTCCGGTATTTACCATTGTTTTACCTGATATAGAGCGGTGCACTGGCGCACCTAATCTATGTGAGTACCCCAGTTGGGGGCCTTTTTTGCTTTCTGTTTATTAAACCATTAAAACTCTATTACACTATCAAGTCTTTATTTTATACACTCACCAAGGTATCATACTGACGAGTCCAGAATTCTGGTGTAACTACAAGAGCCCAGAGGTGGTTCATATGTGTGTTTTGACTGCGCTTAGTTGCAAGGTCGCACGCTCTGAGGTGAGCATTAAATACCTAAGGGGAGCACCAGAGTGAGGAACACCACAGCATGTTCTGGATTTTATAATCGCATGAACTTTATTGCACTTAGAGGTTTTATAATCACATGAACTTTATAATCGCATACTTGCAGACTCTTTTTGGATACCATACACTTGTACAGGAGCACTTCTTTGAACAACCCAGCAATGCAATATTGATGTACTATATAATACTGGATGCTATGCACATGCACAGGAGCACTTTTTTATGTATTAGTGGATCACTGATAATCTATATAGGATCATAAAAGTGGGAATTGCACCTCTTTGCACAGTAGCACTTTCTATCTATTATCATCATTGTTTATGCTTTTATATACACATCTTTTATTTTTAATATATGTGTAATATTTATATTTATTTTTAATATATGTGTTCATTTATTGCACTATTGTCACTTTCCACTGTTAGGAAAGATGTTTTTTCACTATTGGAGTTTTTTATATGTTTCTTTTTACACTGTATGACTTTGGAAAGCGCAGAGTATATATTTATTTATTTATTTACTGGGAACCCTCTGCAAGGGTTTGGACTTCTGCTGCAGTCTCTTTGCGCCGTTGGTTTTTCTGGAGCTAGCTAATGTAGATGGGCACCCGGTTGACTCCTTCACCGGGGCCCTCTGGAGTTTCCTGCCGGCTTTTGGCGCTGTGCTTCAGGCTTCACTGGGCTTGGGCATACTTGTCGTTAATGTCCAACTCCTCCGCAGTTGAAGCCGACTTTATTATTCATCGGCCTCCAACCAGAGGCAGTAGATGGAGTCGGAGGCACTCTTGTCTCTGTGACACCCTCATCAGTTGTCTTGGTGATTTTCACTGCCAACAAGGTCATCGTCTCCATTATCTGTGACATTTGAGACTTCGGGGCGGCTATTTCAGAGTTTTGCTCCACTGCCCCCACAGACCCGACTTCAGCCAAAGACGTAGAGGCTGGACGAACAAATACTCACTTATCATCAAACATGGCCTCTTCTTCTCTCACTACTTTGATGAGTTCAGGGTACTTTAGGGACATAACACCCGCAGAGTTCTTCAGCTAAAGCCAGACTGGGTCGGAGCGTAGGGCCCCCTTTAGGATTTGCTGTATTCTGGCCTGGTCTATGGCACAAAGCATCATCCCTTTTTTTAGCACAATCTGGTATGACATCTTGTTCAGCCGTCTGATGTATTCCTTGGCATTGAAGGGCATGTTCAAATTGATAGATCAGGTCAGCTGCTTTCTCTGTCCGCCCAAACTCCTCCTGTAACATGGCCAGGTAATCATAAGCCATACAGGTTGTGTAACTAAATCTCAAGTTCCTAATAGCCTCAGCAATGGCTCCTCGCAAACTCTCACTGATGCGTTGCTTCTTTTGGGCCTCTGGCAGGTCCCACTCTTCTAGGGCCTTCATGGCCTGTTCCATCCAAACAATCTTCCTCTCCAGTGGGCACAGGCTGCTTTCCCGAGAAGATCCTCAACTTCCGGTATCCAGTCCCAGAACACACTGGATTGCCCTTCTGGCATTTTGATACAAATTCTCCCATGGCAGTGAAAAATTCCAGTCCGATCATGGCCAGGGGGTACAGTGAGGGAACTTCTTCCGTAGTTGACTCAGCTTGACTGGAACTGGTAGGACCCCCATCTGGAATATTCGGATAGATTATACAAAGCTCCTTCTTGTTGGCCAATAGCACATTGGCACCTTTGAAGCTTTCAGGGACTCCTTGTTTCCACTCTAACAGCGCATGGGTGTGGGAGGTCCCATGGTCTGTTTTGACAGCAATCACCCACACCTTCCTGTCTGGGGATAGCGTCTTCACTGCTTGGCTGATTTGTTCCTCAGCCCAGGCCTCCCCAGGGAGCTTGATTACCACGCTCGCTTCTGAGCGGGCGCCTTCTTCTTCACACCACTGAATCGCAGCGGCGGTGTCCATTCTGGTGCTTGTCGGGGTGCCGTCTAGGGTAGTTGATTGCAGAGTAGCGTAAAATCCCAGACGAGCCCCCACATGTACTGATACTCCCGAAGGAGTTGCTTAAGTTTGTTTTGTCCCTTACTCTGCCTCTCAACCCCAGGAATGGCCTCAGCCCCTCTGGCACACCTGGAAATGTGATTAATGGAATACCACAGTAATGACACACTGACACAGTTCAAGTATTAGTGTATCTTTCAATTTTCTTAGGCAGTAAAACTCAAAATGGTATTGGTCAGCCAGATCCCGGACAAACAACCAGAATTTGGTTGAAGTGATTTTAATAATGCTCAAACAAATATGCAAATAATGCAAATATGTAAATACCTTCTTCAAAACTATTGAGTACTTGTAGATATTACCAATACTAAAGGGGAACCCCAGGCCAAACTATTAACTGTTAACTCTAATGAGAGGTCTGACCTAAAGGGAGTGGTATAAGGGCCCTTATAGCAGCAATGACAGTAATGTCCCCGTTGCAGATCTGATTGTCTTCACCAGCATGAAGGAGCTTATTAACTTTTATCCAATAAGGTGTAGTAGCAAGTAATAGGTTTCTTGAAATGAGGAGAGCTAAAGGTGTCTCTGCACAGTGTTTAAAGTAGGTTCAGCAAAGTGTTCCTAAGGTAGAGATGTCTGTGCAAAGTGAAACCATGAGAAAGGTTTTGTAAAGGTAGGTGACTGCTCTCTCACCAATGACCAGGCCGATTTGATGACCTCTGGACAGTAGCTCATGCAGCGACACCAATGCCATATCGATCTCCCAATGTGAAGCTCAGCACACAGGTCGGCAGGCGACCGGAGTGGTGCTGGATGGATGTCAGATGAACAGAAGCAGAGCTAGGCCCCTCTCTTCTGGGTTGGAATGTGGTATTCTGCGTGGTAGGCCGCAATCCCCCTCTCACACCGAGGGAATGGCCTCCACATGAGGGGATCCAGGAAGCAAAGAGACCTGGACATAATCCGCCCTGTCCTTTTATAGGGTCCCCCACAATTCTCTTGACTCTGCAGTGCAGCCTGGGATTTGCGGTCCTGTCTCCTTAAAAGTCAGTCAGGCTGCCTTGTCCTGGGACTTCCTATCTTACAGTTCTCTTCTGCTACTCCCTGATGATTGGCTCTCCGCCTCTGCCAATATGGAGGCAGAGGAAAGAGCAGAGTGGGCGGATGCCTGTGTGTGTGTGTTTGTCACTCTGCACACAGGGAAACAAGAGGGTGAGAGGAGAAAGGGGCTGACAGGCACATCTATGCCTGTGTCTGTCGCTGCCTGGCGGCCACCGGCGGGGCTTGTGGGAGGTGCATAAGCCGCGGGTGGCAGAGCAGACCCCCACTGCATCTACATAACAGTATTTTGTTGGAACAGGATTTGTTTGCAGGATGCCAAGTCAGTAAGACGTATGTCAGCTGGATTTTCTCAAACAATGAGTTCATGGTCAGCTCAACAACCAAGAACATACTTTATAAGGTGTCCAGGAGCCTGGCCTGTAACAACAATGCACCATACCATGTGTGACACTACATACGCACCCTCAAAAAGCCAAAAGCCTCTCTCTGCTGAAGTCCTATGAAATATGTCTAATAGGAACCAATGTGACCCATGTGACAGTAAGGCCTCGTTCACACAGGCATACTACAGCATACACCTGTGCGAAGGGCATGTTTGTCTGCACAGAAATGCACAGGAGTTCAATGTATGCTCATGCAGACAGTCCCATTTATGTCAAGGACACAGCCAGTGCTCCCAATTTGATATCCATTTGGGTGTGGATGTATGGCCCCAAATGCAGACACTGTGGGCAAACACTTCCTTTGCATAAGTGTGCGCTGTAGTTCCCCTATGTGAATGAGTCCTGAGAATAACAGTTCAGAGGGTAAAAAAAAAAAAAAAAGGTTAAACACCCGTGTAAACACTTTCCTGGGGCCTGCAGCTGCTGCGCACAGCCACCTATAGACATCAGTTGAAGATTCAGCTGTACAGGGGCAGATAGTGTGCATTCGGAGCATACATCTCTATGCATGTGGGTATTTTACATGACCCACCTATGCATACCTGCATACAGCCACATCTTCTAATTGTTGTCTCTGGGCCTCTGTACGCAGAAGCTGCGGTTCCTGGGACAGTGTTTATGGAGGTTGTGGATGCTGTACAGCCATATGCATGAGCCCTAATGCAGCTTCCTTGTGTAAGACCCCATTTACACCTGAATGTTTCATGAATGCGCGCAAAGCGCGTCTTGCCATTATTAATGGCACCCAAACACGGCAAGCAGTTTTGCATTTTTTTCCCATTGAAAAATGCGTGGTTAAAAAAAACGTGCAAAGCTCAATGTTTAATAAGCTACATGAGATACTTTGACACGTTTGTTGTGCATAGGGCAGCCCATTGAAATAAAGGGGCTACCCTATGTGTGGGCATGAAAACACTCACAAAATGTGAATAAAAGTGTTCGTGGGACAGTTCTGTTCACCCCATGCAAATGCAATGGAGCCCATTCAGGTTCTTTTCACACCAGCCTCTTTGTGTAGTGCGATAGAGTGGGTCCTGGGATGACTGCAGTGCCGATACGCTGTTCTTGGCGCATTGCATTTTTCCTTTTTTTTTCTAAATGAACTTTATTGAAATGTCGCAGCGTGACATTGTATTAAGTGCTATTGCCTGCTGTGCGGTGGATTGCCTCGCTGGGAAAAAATAGGGCCTATTTTTTTAAAGCACACTACCACGATGCAGTAGTGTGAACCAGCCATGTAGGAGACAAAGCATTTTGCCTTGTCTTGTGGTGGGTCCAACACAGTCCTATTGCACCTGGTATGATTAGATCCTCATTTCAATGGGCTGCCCTACACGTGAGACACACACAGAAGTCCCTGACCCTTTTGCTAAATCATGCGTGCGTTAGCAGATGCGTAGCGGCACCCAGTGTTGCCAACCATCAGTATTTTTACTGGCAGCCAGTAAAAACCGAGCACTTTTCTTATGCCGATGACAGTAAATGGTTGCCAGTAAAAAATATGGCTGTGATGCTTGGCTCAGAACTGTGCATATGCAGCTCGGAACCCAGCCAAGACCACCACAGTGCCTGCTACAGTGTGTTCGGGCGGCGCCGGCGGGAGGGCGGGTATGGCAGAGGCGGTACCTGAGCGTGTTGTGTGATGTCATGGTGCAAGGGATCCGAGCTGAGCGGCTGGAACCTCGTGTGCGGGTCTGCGGGATATGAGCAAGGCAGGCCAGAAGTGGGACCATTAATGCTGTTTGGACTGGAGTGGACTAAAGGGACCACCTGGCATAGAGAGAGAGAGAGACTGTCACTGTGACTCAGGAGGGGACGTCTCATGGCGGTGAGGTGTCATCATCATCTGTGCTGCTGCACACTGCTGTTAGTGTCACTGTGAGAGTCAATTTCATGTGTGTGAGCCTGCCCATATTAATTTCTTGCCCTCCTGAGTCGTGTCCCTGAGCTACTTACTTACTATATCAAAAATAAAATAAGATATGTTTTTTTTTTCCTTAAAATCTACCTTATAGCAGAGTTCCACCCAGAATTTTTTTTTTTTGGTAATCCGTTATGCTTCACCGCATTAAAAACTTTAATGTGTGTGATTAACAAAATCGCCGGCTCAATTCCCGTATTTTTTTAGTTACTCATGTTTGTTTTCTGTTATGCAGAGCGCTTCCATCTTCACTGTGGACACGTGAAGCCCACTTGGAGTCTGTTTCGGGATAAGGTGCTGCTGGCTACCCAGCATGCACCTCCCGCTCTCGCGCGTGCACAGTATACACAGGGCATAGTGCAGGAAGATTATATTGTAGCTGGGCACCGCCTTGCATTACATCATTTTCAGTTTCGAAACAACGCAATGCTACGACCCGGTGATGCCTGTTGTCTCCTGAGTTTGATGACACGCATCTCCCAGGAGACATTGCAAAGCCAAAAAATGAAGTTAAAATGAAATAAAGAATTAATAAAGTAAGTGATCCACAAAAAATGCCAAATTGTGATTACTGCACACATTACTGCTGGAGGGTGAGTACTTCAAAATGTGGGTGGAACTCAGCCTTAAATCACATTGTTAATTGCATATTGTACTTGTTTGTAGCCTAAATACTGAAATTTGCACTTGGAAATGCCAGTAAAAACGTGGCTGTGACAGTAAATTTTGGGTGTTGCGTCAGTAAATTTCAATCTGGTAGTTCAGCAACACTGGTGGCACCGCCATACGTTCCTTTCTCTGTGAGTCTGGAAAGTGCGCTATTTTGTGTGCTTTCCTGACACACACATAGAGTGAGAACCTACCCTTGGGACAGCTAAGCTGTGATAAAATGCTATTTTTTGTTCTTGGCTTTTTTCAGATACATTTTATTGAGGAAGAAGGGAAACACATGACACATTCAGGATTTCTCAGCGATGCATTTCCCTACATCTACTTTGTTTTGGTCGTTTCTACATTCCCCCGCCAGGTGGCGCTCCAGTGCAGCGGGCCCCGCTCGGCAGAGCGCCCATCTCTATAGTGCACAGCGCGGCCCTGGTAACAGATACATGACTACGGGTTGTCATGGAGACGGGACGCGGCCTGGCAGGGCTGCTGTGTGTGTGAAAGCCGGGAGGGGAGCGAGCCGGTCACCGGGATGATTCCGGGGAGAGACGATCTCTGATACCGCCAGCATGTCAGACATTATCTGCCAGTGGCTCAACGAGGAGCTGGGGCTGTCCAGGCGTGTGGGTGAGTGATCTGCATGGAGTGTGTACACACAACACAACACTGGCTACATGCTGGATGACAGATCTGTACCTGGAAATAGGCTTAGATCTCAGTTGTGACCAATCACACAATGCAATCTGTCTATTTGGCATTATATATATTGGACATTTTATTTTTATTAAATATTTATTTATTAAATATGTATTTATTATTTTAATAATTAATTGGTGGTATTATAGGCGCAGTGGTGGGGTGACATCAGAGGAAGACCGACCAATGAAAGGGTCTGTTTTCCTCGCTTACCGTTTGCGTTCTTCTAATGCTGTAATATCCTTATAGTGAATCCAGCTTTGTCCTCCTCCCCCACCCCGCTCACCCCTTCCAGGGCCCGTCCTGTGCCGCCATCTTTGCTGTCTCCTCTTCCAGGGCCCGTCCTGTGCCGCCATTTTTACTGTCTACTCTTCCAGGGGCCCGTCCTGTGCCGCCATCTTTACTGTCTCCTATTCCAGGGCCCATCCTGTGCCGCCACCTTTACTGTCTCCTCTTCCAGGGCCCGTCCTGTGCCGCCATCTTTACTGTCTCCTCTTCCAGGGCCCGTCCTGTGCCGCCACCTTTACTGTCTTCTCTTCAAGGGCCCGTCCTGTGCCGCCATCTTTACTGTCTCCTATTCCAGGGCCCGTCCTGTGCCGCCATCTTTACCGTCTCCTCTTCCAGGGACCATCCTGTGCCGCCATCTTTACCGTCTCCTCTTCCAGGGCCCGTCCTGTGCCGCCATCTTTACTGTCTCCCCTTTCCAGTGCCCGTCCTGTGCCGCCATCTTTACTGTCTCCCCTTCAAAGGCCCGTCCTGTGCCGCCATCTTTACTGTCTCCCCTTCCAAGGCCCGTCCTGTGCCGCCATCTTTACTGTCACCTCTTCCAAGGCCCGTCCTGTGCTGCCATCTTTACTGTCTCCTCTTCCAGGGCCCGTCCTGTGCCACCATCTTTACTGTCTTCTCTTCCAGGGCTCGTCCTGTGCCGCCATCTTTACTGTCTCCTCTTCCAGGGCCCATCCTGTGCCGCCATCTTTACTGTCTCCTCTTCCAGGGCCCATCCTGTGCCGCCATCTTTACTGTCTCCTCTTCCAGGGCCCGTCCTGTGCCGCCATCTTTACTGTCTCCTCTTCCAGGGCCCATCCTGTGCCGCCATCTTTACTGTCTCCTCTTCCAGGGCCCATCCTGTGCCGCCATCTTTACTGTCTCCTCTTCCAGGGCCCGTCCTGTGCCACCATCTTTACCGTCTCCTCTTCCAGGGCCCGTCCTGTGCCGCCATCTTTACCGTCTCCTCTTCCAGGGCCCGTCCTGTGCCGCCATCTTTACCGTCTCCTCTTCCAGGGCCCGTCCTGTGCCGCCATTTTTACTGTCTTCTCTTCCAGGGCCCGTCCTGTGCTGCCATCTTTACTGTCTCCTCTTCCAGGGCCCGTCCTGTGCCGCCATCTTTACTGTCTCCTCTTCCAGGGCCCGTCCTGTGCCGCCATCTTTACTGTCTCCTCTTCCAGGGCCCGTCCTGTGCCGCCATCTTTACTGTCTCCTATTCCAGGGCCCGTCCTGTGCCGCCATCTTTACTGTCTTCTCTTCCAGGGCCCGTCCTGTGCTGCCATCTTTACTGTCTCCTCTTCCAGGGCCCGTCCTGTGCCGCCATCTTTACTGTCTCCTCTTCCAGGGCCCGTCCTGTGCCGCCATCTTTACTGTCTCCTCTTCCAGGGCCCGTCCTGTGCCGCCATCTTTACTGTCTCCTATTCCAGGGCCCGTCCTGTGCCGCCATCTTTACCGTCTCCTCTTCCAGGGACCATCCTGTGCCGCCATCTTTACCGTCTCCTCTTCCAGGGCCCGTCCTGTGCTGCCATCTTTACTGTCTCCCCTTCCAGGGCCCGTCCTGTGCCGCCATCTTTACTGTCTCCTCTTCCAGGGCCCGTCCTGTGCCACCATCTTTACTGTCTTCTCTTCCAGGGCTCGTCCTGTGCCGCCATCTTTACTGTCTCCTATTTCAGGGCCCGTCCTGTGCCACCATCTTTACTGTCTCCTCTTCCAGGGCCCATCCTGTGCCACCATCTTTACTGTCTTCTCTTCCAGGGCTCGTCCTGTGCCGCCATCTTTACTGTCTCCTCTTCCAGGGCCCGTCCTGTGCCGCCATCTTTACTGTCTCCTATTCCAGGGCCCGTCCTGTGCCGCAATCTTTACTGTCTCCTCTTCCAGGGCCCGTCCTGTGCTGCCATCTTTACCGTCTCCTCTTCCAGGGCCCATCCTGTGGCGCCATCTTTACCGTCTCCTCTTCCAGGGCCCGTCCTGTGCTGCCATCTTTACCGTCTCCTCTTCCAGGGCCCGTCCTGTGCTGCCATCTTTACCGTCTCCTCTTCCAGGGCCCGTCCTGTGCCGCCATCTTTACTGTCTCCCCTTCCAGGGCCCGTCCTGTTCCGCCATCTTTACTGTCTCCTCTTCCAGGGCCCGTCCTGTGCCGCCATCTTTACTGTCTCCTCTTCCAGGGCCCGTCCTGTGCCGCCATCTTTACTGTCTCCTCTTCTAGGGCCCGCCCTGTGCCGCCATCTTTACTGTCTCCTCTTCCAGGGCCCATCCTGTGCCGCCATCTTTACTGTCTCCTCTTCCAGGGCCCGTCCTGTGCCGCCATCTTTACTGTCTCCTCTTCCAGGGCCCATCCTGTGCCGCCATCTTTACTGTCTCCTCTTCCAGGGCCCATCCTGTGCCGCCATCTTTACTGTCTCCTCTTCCATGGCCCGTGTTGTGCTGCCATCTTTACTGTCTCCTCTTCCATGACCCATCCTGTGCCGCCATCTTTACTGTCTCCTCGTCCAGGGCCCGTCTTGTGCCGCCATCTTTACTGTCTCCCCTTCCTGTGCCACCATCTTTACTGTCTCCTATTCCAGGGCCCGTCCTGTGCCGCCATCTTTACTGTCTTCTCTTCCAGGCCCCTTCCTGTGCCACCATCTTTACTGTCTCCTCTTCCAGGCCCCTTCCTGTGCCACCATCTTTACTGTCTCCTCTTCCAGGACCTGTCATGTGCCGCTATCTTTACTGTCTCCTCTTCCAGAAAAAGGATGGGCTCAGGCGTGTTCGCACAGCCCACGTGCAGAGCCCGCCAGGAAGTCAGCACAGCACTGCGCTAATCACAGGCCGTGAGACATTTTCCCGATGTGCAGCTGCAGGGATCGGGAAACGTCTCACTGCCTGTGATTAGCGCAACGCCGTGCCAACTTCCTGGCAGGCTCTGCACATGGAGTGTGCGAACACGCCCGAGCCCATCCTTATTCCAGGGCCCGTCCGGTGCCGTCATCTTTATTGTCTCCTCTTCCAGGGCCCGTCCTGTGCCGCCATCTTTACTGTCTCCTCTTTCATGGCCCGTCCTGTGCCCCCATCTTTACTATCTCCTCTTCCATGGCCTGTCCTGTGCCGCCATCTTTAGTGTCTCCTCTTCTATGGCCCATCCTGTGCCGCCATCTTTACTGTCTCCTCTTCCATGCCCGTCTGGGACACGTCACAGACCCCAGGTCACAGGTCCCAGATGACTGTGCATACACAGTGGGTGCCCGGCTGTGAAGCCACATCCAGGCACCCACAGTTACAATGTTGGCGCCGCAGAGAGGAGGGGGAGACAAGCGGGGCTTCGTTCGCCTGCATCGCGGGCTCCCTGGACAGGTAAGTGTCCGAATATTAAAAGCCAGCAGCTGCCGTATTTGTAGCTGCTGATGTTTAATTTTCTTTTTAAAGCCGAACTCCGCTTTAAAATGGTATTAAACCCAAAAGCAAACATTCATTATATTGTAGACTACCAATTCTTGGATGTGATGGCTGCATTAGTTTTATTTTTTAAGCTTTATTTCTTCTGTTTTTAGCTGGCGATCCAGTCAGCAAGTCTGTTACAGGGATGAGACAAACCATTTATCACTTACAGTAGTGCTTACAATGATCAGCTTTTATTTATTCATGTAAAACCTTTATCTCAAAAGGAAAAAAAAATGTTTTCTGTAACTGATTATAAGGTGTGAGCTGGAGTTTGGCTTCAATTTTTTCGTGTATTTAAATCTGCTAGTACATTTACCACTCCCCTCCCCCAAGACTGACAATGCTGCTGTGACTCCTGTTCTCATTCATCCAGAATGGGGCACTTTAAGGCTCCATTTACACATAGGCAATTTGAGTCACGGGCGGAATCAGTGCGATTCTACTCGCGTTTCCAGAATTGTGGCAAAACGCAGGACGTGTTTGCGATGCCATTATTTTTTAATGGCACCCTATGCAGTGTGATTTTGTAGTGATAATCCGTGCTGTAATCGCAGCAAAATTGTAACAAGTGAAGCTTGTCGCTGAAAAAGGAGCAGGAGCTTTATCACACAGCGATTTATCGTGGCAAAATCGCAACACAATTGGGGTGCAATTAAGAAGTAATGGCATCGCAAATGAGTCCTGCGTTTTCCGGCGATTTGGGATCGCTGCCATAATCATGGCGATTCCGCCCACGATTCAAATCGCCTAGATGTGAATGGAGCCTGATACAGGAGGTGTGTTACTGGCCAGATCACTAGGTGAAAACGGAGAAATAAAACAAAAAAAGGAAAACTGAGGCAGCCACATCTAATGATTGGTAAGCTGCAATATAACACGTTTTTGGTTTTGGGTTTAGTAACGCTTTAAATCTACTCCCACCATCCTACCCATCCAGGCTATTCTATCTTTGCTGTGAAAGTAAAGATCTGTCTACATACCTATGCTGAGGTTGCTCCAGTCCAGTTACATAATCGGGTCTCTGCTTAGGCTTCAGTGTAGAGGAGGGCCGGCCCACAATGGAAGCCCTGTAGTAAGCATATGGATTTTGCCACCTCTTTAATAAGGCCAGCACATAGACCTGATCATGTGACCAGACTGGAGCGTCTCATCATAAGTAAGTATACAGATCTTTCCTTTAAGGAGTAGATAGAAAAGGCTTAGAATGGGGGTGGGAGTAGGTTTAATTATAGCTAGTATTCGAATGAACTTCCACTTTAAGGCTCCGTTCACACCACGGCATTCTGGATCGCGGGTGGAATCACAGCGCTTCTGCCCGCGATTCTGAATCGCAGCAAAACGCAGGACACGCGTTTGTGATCCCCGTTACTTTTAATGGCACCCAAATCGCAGCGTGATTTTGCCACGATTGTCGTCCGACGAATCTCTGTAAAATCGCGCAAACAGAATCGCGGGTCGCCTGTCGTCCAAAAGAAATTCCGGAACTTCGTTTTGGTGACACGCGTCCCGCGATTCTGTTTGAGTGCTATTGAAAATGACGGGGATCGCAAGCACGTCCTGCGTTTTGCGGCGATTTGGAATTGGGATTTTGCCCACAATCCGGAACGCCATGGTGTGAACTGAGCCTGAAGTATAACTAAAGGCAAAGCACCGCTCATTTTAGCAGCGCTTTACCATCGTTTTAGCAGCACTTTTTGGCCACTAGCGAGGTGCTTTTGACCCCCACTAGTGGCCGAAGAAAGGGTTAAAAGCGTCCGTGTTTTTAGGCACTTGCCCATTCATTCCAATAGGGAGCCCCAAAGATGCTGCTTGCAGGACTCTTTTTCCCGTCCTGCAAGCGCATCCCCCAGTGTGGCATGGGAGGCATTTTTCTGGCTCTTTACAGGCGCTATTTTTAGTGCTAAAACGCCTGAAAAACATCCTTAGTGTGAAAGGGGTCTAATTCTATCCAAAATGGGGGAGAAAAAAGTTTTGCCTATAGTTCTACTTTAAATTGGCTGTAAAGCCCTACATATACCCAGTGCAGTGAACAGCCTTTAGGTGATACACAGAGATGAAATAAATCCCCCTACAGTGCCTTGAAAGTGTATTCATACCCCTTGAAATTTTCCACATTTTGTCATGTTACAACCAAAAACTTTAATGTATTTTATTGGGATTGTATGTGATAGACGAACACTAATTGTGAAGTGAAAGGAAAATGATAAATGATTTTCAACACTTTTTACAAATAAATATGTGAAAAGTGTGGTGTGCAATTGTATTCAGCCCCCCTTTTCTCTGATACCCCTAACTAAAATCTAGTGGAACCAGTTGCTTTCAGAAGTCACCTAATTAGTAAATAGCGTCTACCTGTGTGTAATTTAATCATAAATACAGCTGTTCTGTGAAGCCCTCAGAGGTTTGTTAGAGAACCTTAGTGAACAAATAGGATCACAAAGGCCAAGGAACACACCAGACAGGTCAGGGTTAAAATTGTGGAGAAGTTTAAAGCAGGGTTAGGTTATAAAAAAATATCCCAAGCTTTGAACATCTCAGGAGCACTGTTCAATCCATCATCTGAAAATGGAGAGTATGGCACAACTGCAAACCTACCAAGACATGGCCGTCCACCTAAACTGACAGGCCGGGCAAGGAGAGCATTCATCAGAGAAGCAGCCAAGAGGCCCATGGTAACTCTGGAGTAAGGATGAGCCGAACACCCCCCGGTTCGGTTCGCACCAGAATGGGAACCAAAACTTCGCACGAACGTTAGAACCCCATTGAAATCTATGGGACTCGAACGTTCTAAATCAAAAGTGCTCATTTTAAAGGCTAATTTGCATGGTATTGTCCTAAAAAGTGTTTGGGGACCCGGGTCCTGCCCCAGGGGACATGTATCAATGCAAAAAAAAGTTTTAAAAACGGACGTTTTTTCGGGAGCAGTGATTTTAATAATGCTTAAAGTCAAACAATAAAAGTGTAATATTCCTTTAAATTTCGTACCTGAGGGGGTGTCTATAGTATGCCTGTAAAGGGGCGCATGTTTCCCGTGTTTTGAACAGTCTGACAGCAAAATGACATTTCAAAGGAAAAAAGTCATTTAAAACTATTCGCGGCTATACTGAATTGCCGGCCCGACAATACACATAAAAGTTCATTGATAAAAACGGCATGGGAATTCCCCACAGGGGAACCCCGAACCAAAATTTAAAAAAAAAATGACGTGGGGGTCCCCCTAAATTCCATACCAGGCCCTTCAGGTCTGGTATGGATATTAAGGGGAACCCCCGGCAAAAAAAATTTTTTTTTAAATTGGCGTGGGGTCCCCCTCAAAATCTATACCAGGCCCTTCAGGTCTGGTATGGATTTTAAGGGAAACCCCGCGCCAAAATTTTTTTTAAAAATGGCGTGGGGTATACCCAAAAATCCATACCAGACCCTTATCCAAGCACACAACCTGGCAGGCCGCAGGAAAAGAGGGGGGACGAGAGAGCGCCCCCCCCCCTCCTGAACCGTACCAGGCCACAAGCCCTCAACATTGGGAGGGTGCTTTGGGGGTAGCCCCCCAAAGCACCTTGTCCCCATGTTGATGAGGACAAGGGCCTCACCCCCACAACCCTGGCCTGGTGGTTGTGGGGGTCTGCGGGCAGGGGGCTTATCGGAATCTGGAAGCCCCCTTTAACAAGGGAACCTCCAGATCCCGGCCCACCCCCCTGTGTGAAATGGTAAGGGGGTACAAAAGTACCCCTACCATTTCACAAAAAAAATGTCAAAAATGTTAAAAATGACAAGAGACAGTTTTTGACAATTCCCTTATTTAAATGCTTCTTCTTTCTTCTATTTTTTTTTTTTAACTTTAGTTCGGGGTTCCCCTGTGGGGAATTCCCATGCCGTTTTTATCAATGAACTTTTATGTGTATTGTCGGGCCGGCAATTCAGTATAGCCGCGAGTAGTTTAAATTACTTTTTTTCCTTTGAAATGTCATTTTGCTTTCAGACTGTTCTAAACACGGGAAACATGCGCCCCTTTACAGGCATACTATAGACACCCCCCAGGTACGAAATTTAAAGGGATATTACACTTTTATTGTTTGACTTTAAGCATTATTAAAATCACTGCTCCCGAAAAAACGGCCGTTTTTAAAACTTTTTTTCGATACATGTCCCCTGGGGCAGGACCCGGGTCCCCAAACACTTTTAATGACAATACCATGCATATAGGCCTTTAAAATTAGCACTTTTGATTCTCCCATAGACTTTTAAAGGGTGTTCCGCGGCATTCAAATTTGCCGCGAACACCCCAAATTGTTTGCTGTTCGGCGAACTGGCGAACAGCCGATGTTCGAGTCGAACATGAGTTCGACTCGAACTCGAAGCTCATCCCTACTATGGAGGAACTGCAGAGATCCACAGCTCAGGTGGGAGAATCTGTCCACAGGACAACTATTAGTCATGTACTCCACAAATCTGGCCTATATGGAAGAGTGGCAAGAAGAAAGCCATTGTTGAAAGAAAGCCATAAAAAGTCCCTTTTGCAGTTTGCGAGAAGCCATGTGGGGGACACAGCAACCATGTGGAAGAAGGTGCTCTGGTCAGATGAGACCAAAATGTAACTTTTTGGCCTAAAAGCAAAATGCTATGTGTGGTGGAAAACTAACACTGCGCATCGCTCTGAACACACCATCCCCACTGTGAAACATGGTGGTGGCAGCATCATGTTGTGGGGATGCTTTTCTTCAGCAGGGACAGGGAAGCTGGTCAGAGTTGATGGGGAGCCAAATGCAGGGCAATCTTAGAAGAAAACCTGTTAGAGTCTGCAAAAGACTTCAGACTGGGGCGGAGGTTCACCTTCCAGCAGGACAACGACCCTAAACATACAGTCAGAGCTATAATGATGGTTTAGATCAGGGGTCTCCAAACTGCGGCCCTTTGCTTGCCTTTATCCGGCCCTTGGAGAACTATTCCATCCACTGACACCAACAATGAGGCATCATTCTTGTTGCTGACACCAACAATGGGGCACTATTCCTCCAACTGACACCATCAAAAGGGCACAATTCTTTCCATTGACACCAACGTTGGGGCACTAGTCCTCCCACTGACACCAACAATATGGTATTGTTTACTCCCCCTGGACACCTGGATATTTTCTACTCCCAATGGCCATGGTCTGGCCCCCTAAAGTCTAAAGGACAATAAACTGGCCCTTTGTTTAGAAAGTTTGGAGACCCCTGGTTTAGATCAAAGCTTATTCATGTGTTAGAATGGTCCAATCAATGTCCAGACCTAAATCCAATTGAGAATCTGTGTCAAGACTTGAAAATTGTTGTTCACAGACACTCTCCAGCCAATCTGACAGAGCTTGAGCTATTTTGCAAAGAAGAATGGGAAAAAATTTCACTCTCTAGATGAGGAAAGCTGGTAGAGACATCCCCAAAAAGACTTTCAGCTGTAATTGCAGTGAAAGGTGGTTCTACAAAGTATTCTCAGGGGGGCTGAATACAAATGCCCCCTCACACTTTTCAGATATTAATTTGTAGAAAATGTTGAAAAACATTTATCATTTTCCTTCCACTTCCCAATTATGTGCCACTTTGTGTTGGTCTATCACATAAAATCCC
Organism: Lithobates clamitans; assembly: GCA_037952925.1. Lineage (NCBI taxonomy): Eukaryota > Metazoa > Chordata > Amphibia > Anura > Ranidae > Lithobates > Lithobates clamitans. Next base: position 837,020 of record JBBGZY010001812.1, on the reverse strand, counting down.
AATAAAATACATTTACATTTTTGGGTCTGAATTTTAAAGCTTGTCAGAACATTCAGAAAAAAAAGAGAAGAGCTGAAGTTACACTCTGCAGAGCTCAGCGAGGAGAGGTCTGAGAGTTGATTGGAGGGAAGACACACGCCCATTTGAACACAGCACACAGAAACAGAGCTGAGACTGCAGATCCCTCCCCTGTCACTTTTTTTTTCTCTTGGTGTCAGGAAAACTTGTGAACCCGAGATTGGTTTGATCATATGCTTTACTAGCCTGTAACAGCTTGTAAACAATCAAATCAAAACTGGAAGTGACAAAATCCTCATCACTTCTGGTTTCTGATGTCACTGAGGTGGAGGAACAATAGAAGTTCCTCTTACTCTATGCAGTGCATCCAAAGTGACCAGTGGCATCAGTACTGAGCTCCCTGTTGCGACAGAAGAGCCTGGTGACGGCGGGAGGGTGGGATCCCCTTCTGCTGCCTGTAAAAGTAATCAAGTGGCTGTATAGCCACTTGGATCACTTTTACTGTGTAGGGAATTGCCATCTCTAAAAAATTATATCTAGATCAAGGCTGAAGCCTTGACTGAGATATCAGCACTGTACATCGGTTGGAAGAGTAAAAAGCCCTGTTACCTGTGGGTGACCAGGAGAATATTTCTGGAAATAATTCCCCAGAGCAGTGGGAAAGATATTTACTCTCTTCATTTATGGGTATCAGGGTTTTTTTTTTTTATGTCATTTAATTTTTATTATTTTTGTATTTCCTAAAATTTTACCCTCTTACGCATATTGCGGCCTCTCAGCGGGTGGGCTTTAGTGCTGAGAGTAAACACAAAACTGTGCTGAGAGTGTGTTCCCTGTGCGCTCCCAGTATAGTCACCGGTGGGGACCGGAAAGCTCCTTATGCGTACTTGTGATTGGGGGCTTTCCGATCATGTGACAGCCAATCACATGGTCACATGACTCAAATGCTTACCTATGCCTCCCAGCATCTAGAAGTTCCTAAAGGGCCAGGAGGCAGCAGCGGGAAGGGGTTCTTTTTTTTTTTTAATATAAATAACAAACATACTTACAGTATCTGCTCTGTGTAATGATTTTGCACACAGCAGCCCTGATTCTTCGCTTCTCGGGTCCCCCGCTGGCACTCCTGGCCCTCCCTCCTGTAGAGTGCCCCCATAGCAAGCAGTATGTTATGGGGGCACCCAATCGGGCTCCCTCCCAAGCTGCTGCTCTGTGTGTCCATTCACACTCATTTATTGCTTGGTAAGAATATGTACATTTATTTAAATGTTCATAACCAGGCCCTAGTTCTATTTATACTGACTGGGGCTCCAGCCCCCTGATGATGTGCAAGAACCAGTGGTGGAATCCTCCACATAGAGGTTTTTTACCTTAATCCAGGAAATGCATTAGGGTAAAAAATCTTAAGCCTTTACAACCCCTTTAAATAGTACACAGTATTATTAATACAGATCTTGGCACAAATGGAGTTAGAGTATGTGTGTGAATCTGACAGATTGCTACAGGTCAAATCGGACAGCTTTAATTTCTTAACTTTAATTAACCACTTCAGCCCTGGAAGATTTTACCCCCTTAATGACCAGAGCATTTTTTACGATTCGGCACTGCGTTGCTTTAACTGACACTTGTGCGGTCGTGCGACGTTGTACCCAAACAAAATTGATGTCCTTTTTTTCCCCACAAATAGAGCTTTCTTTTGGTGGTGTTTGATCACCCCTGCGGTTTTTATCTTTTGCGCTATAAACAAAAAAAACTGACAATTTTGAAAAAAAGCAATATTTTTTTACTTTTTGCTATAATAAATATCACCAAAAAATATCTAAAAAAACTAATTTCATCCTCAGTTTAGGCAGATATGTATTCTTCAACATGTTCCAGATTCTTTGCCATGTACTGCTGTCACAGGTGTGGGTAACTTTAAAGCTGAAATCCAGAAATTCAGCCAGAGGTATAAAAAGTACAGGCACACTGTGGGTTAAATCTAAGGAAGTGCATTACATCTCCTGAATGTATCTGTAAAATTTATATCTTACTAGTCTATGGCTCCGCCAGAGCATACACACACTCCGGACTGTGAGAGAAGAGACAGGAACACAGAGCAGCTATTCCCACCCCTGCCCTCTGCTGCTTATTCAGAGAAGCCTTTGTATTGTATGAATGTGTTCACATAACACAAAGGCTTCTGTGAATGGGCAGGTTAAGACCTGAAGCATTAGAGTCGTTCTTCCAGAAAATACATTGATAGCTGTCTTCCAGAAGTGCAGTAAAGTCATATGTAAAAAATATATATAAGCATACCTTCCAACCACCTTGGGATTTCAAGTAAATCCCAGTGTTCCATGAATCTGGGCTGAATCCTGCTGCAGAGCCCAGTGCCGGAATAAGTTCCAGTACTTGACTCCACTAATCCCCCTGTCAGGTGCTCCGTGTGCCGTGCTGAAGCTGGCAAGGCTGAGACTTGCTCAGTGTCCAGCAGCACAGTCCCCCCCACCTCCCCCGCCCACTCAATGGGAGAGGAGTTAGGCCAATCTGTGCGTGTAAAGGCGTTGTGTGGGCGGGAATTTCAAAGCAGTGCTCTGGAGACCAAGCAGCATTGGGTGAGTGGACACAGCCTGTGACTGAACTCACCCCTCCCTCTCTCTCTCTCTCTCTCTCTCTCTCTCTCTCTCTCTCTCTCTCTCTCTCTCTCTCTCTCTCTCTCTCTCTCTCTCTCATAATATAGTGATCCTTCCATGTATCATAATGATCCTTCCTTCCTTGCTTCAATGTACCATATATAGCGATCCCTCCTTCCTTTCCTCCATCTCTTCCACAGTGATCCTTCCTTCCTGCCTTCCATGTTACCATAGGGATACTTCCTTCATGCCTTTCATGTTCCATGGTGATCCTTCCTTCCTTTCTTTCTTCCATGTGCCATAGTAATCCTTCCTGCCTTCCATGTAACATAGTGATCCTTCCTTCATGCCTTTCATGTACCATGGTGATCCCTCCTTTCTTCCTTCCATTTCCCATATTGATACTTTCTGCCTTCCATGTACCATAGTGATCCTTCCTTCCTGCCTTCGATGTACCAGAGTGATCCTACCTTCCTGCCTTCCATATGCCATAATGATCCTTCCTTCCTGCCTTCTATGTACTATAGTGATCCTTACTCCCTCTATCATGTTTGGCCACACCCACTTTTTTGCATGCCGCCGGTCACTGTCTCCCTGAAATGTCCCTCATTTTTAACTCAGTGTGCCTTCACTTCAGAGGGGCAGCAGGGACTGCCACATATCTGAACGAGCCCTGACTTGATTGGGTCATATTTGGCTGTCAGGACTACCCATCAAATGTGACAGAAGAGGATAATTTTTGCTGTTGCTATGGAGCAAAGCATCGTGGCCACAGCATGTGAACACACTCTCATCCTCTGCTTTTGCAGCTTAAAGAGGAGACCCCCCCCCAACCGCAGGTGTAAATGAGGCCCACTGCTAGAGTCCAAACTTCAACCCTTGCGTCACGTTTTTTTTAAGGTACCGCACCTCACTTTTTGGCAGCCTCTGTAACTTTGCTTTAGTTACTGAGGTGTTTTACCTTAGCGGACCTTGTGTGTTTCCCTAATGGATCCCCAGAGAGTATGTGGAAGAGACTTTCCTGTACACAAGAGCAAGACTTGGTTATTACCAGAGGCACTGCATAGGAACTGTGTTATTGTGGAATAGATAGAAGTTTGATTATTATTAAAGCTGAACCCCACATAGATGACAAAATCAACATTTAATCCAGATCTGTGTTTATTAAAAATGCATTGTTAATTACAGCTAGTATATATACCAGTAATTGTCTTTATTTTAGTTCTTTAGTGTTTTTTAATCCCCTGAACAGCAAGGCCAAGACTCAGGGAGGGTGGGCCAGCAGTGTGAGTCAGTCAGGTACTGTTGCATTGCACAGTGCTGTCAGTTCAACACTGGGTGCTTGCTGACAGGAGAAGACAGCAAAGTGAGCAGAAGTATGACCTTGTTGTATGCTGATGCTTCATTATTTGCTTTTGCAGTAGTTAGTTTGCATCCAAATACATTTTTAGTCTCAAATCTGATACATCTGAAACAAATTACCCTTAAAGTGGATGTAAACCCAATGTCATCCTTTCTAAACTACTGCCATAAGGGTTATCTATAAGGATATACATGTCTCCTGCATGTATCTTTACCTGTCAAATGTCTCCCCTCTGTCTGTTATGAGAGCCAAAAGACTGCAGATTCTGTGGGCGGGTCTGTTGTCTGGAGCTCGGTGGGTGGAGTCGTGATGTCAGTAGACTCCCCGCCCACCTCTACACTCCCCTTGTCAATATGCATTTTCTCCTGTGTATTTCTTACACTGAACTTCTGCTATGATCTCTAACATCCAGTGAAAAGACAGGAAAGTAACCACATGACATCAGCATGCCAAATTATGCTGAGGTGTGGAACAGCCAATCCTTGCAGAGCTGCTGAAGAAAGGAGTGGGAGGGAATTAAAAAATAATGCCTGTGTCTTAGGCTAATGTACGAGATATGTAAATCGCCTGTCACTCACAGCAAGGGGGAGGATTTGACAAAGTTTTTCTCAGTTTGTCAAGATTTATCTCAAAGAACAATAAAAGAGGATTGCTCAGAGCTGGATTAACTCTGTGTGGCAAGACTGGGCTCAAATGATAGCAAATCTTATACTCTACAGTATGATATAATAATAAAAAAAAAAAACATTTTTCGGGTTTACATCCACTTTAAAGCTAAAATTGAACCTACTTATATTTCACCTTCCCTGGTTCCTCCACCCCCACTCATTAACATGCTTGTATTTGTTTTTTTTTTTAATAAAACTTTTCAGTTTTCATTACATGCAATGCATCTGCAAAGTATTCACAACGCTTCACTTTTCCATATTTTGTTATGTTACAGCCTTATTCCAAAATGGATTAAATTATTTTTTTTTCTCAAAATTCTATAAACAATACCCCATAATAACAATGTAAAAGAAGTTTGTTTGAAATCTTTGCAAAATTATTAAAAATAAAAATGAAAAAAAAATCACATATACTTAAGTATTCACAGCCTTTCCCTTGACACTCAAAATTGAGCTCAGCTGCATCCTGTTTCCACTGATCATCCTTGAGATATTTCTGCAACTTGATTGGAGTCCACCTGTGGTAAATTTAGTTGATTGCACATGATTTGGAAAGGCACGTACCTGTCTATATAAGGTCCCACAGTTAACAGTGCATGTCAGAGCACAAACCAAGCCACGAAGTCCAAGGAATTGTCTGTAGACCTCAGACAGGATTGTATCGCGGCACAGATCTAGGGAAGGGTACAGAAAAACTTCTGCAGCATTGAAGGTCCCAATGAGCACAGTGGCCTCCATCATCTGTAAATAATGAGGTTTTAAACCACCAGGACTCTTCCTAGAGTGGGCCGCCCAGCCAAACTGAGCAATCGAGGGAGAAGGGCCTTATTCAGGAAGGTGACCAAAAACCCGATGGTCACTCTCACAGAGCTCCAGCATTTCTCTGTGGAGAGAGTAGAACCTTCCAGAAGAACAACCATCTCTGCAGCACTCCACCAATCAGGCCTGTATAGTAGAGTGGCCAGACGGAAGCCACTCCTCAGTAAAAGGCACATGGCAGCCCGCCTGGAGTTTGTCAAAAGGCACCTGAAGGACTCTCAGGTGCCTTTTCTCAGAGAAACAAAATCCTCTGGTCTGATGAAACAAAGATTGAACTCTTTAGCCTGAATGGCAAGCATCATGTCTGGAGGAAACCAGGCACCGCTCATCATCTGGCCAATACCATCCCTACAGTGAAGCATGGAGGTGGCAGCATCATGCTGTGGGGATGTTTTTCAGTGGCAGGAACAGGGAGACTAGTCAGGATCAAGGAAAAGATGAATGCAGCAATGTACAGAGACATCCTTGATGAAAACCTGCTCCAGAGCGCTCTGGATCTCAGACTGGACAAAGGTTCATCTTCCAACAGGACAAGGACCCTAAGCACACAGCCAAGATAACAAAGGAGTGGCTATATAACAACTCTGTGAATGGCCCAGGCAGAGCTCAGACTTGAACGCGATTGAACATCTCTGGAGAGATCTGAAAATGGCTGTACACCAACAATCCCCATCCAATCTGATGGAGCTTGAGAGGTCCTGCAAAGAAGAATCAAATAAACTGCCCAAAAATAGGTGTGCCCAGCTTGTAGCATCATACACAAAAAGAGTTGAGGCTGTAGTTGGTGCTAAAGGTGCTTCAACAAAGTATTGAGCAAAATAATATACAATAGTTTCTGGCGCAAATTGAGAGCTTAATCAGAATGGTAAAATCAGGAGTTAAAAACAAATAAGTCCATAAAAATCTGTGGGTAAGAGAGGGAATACATGTATATATATATGTGTCTTAGAAAAAGATGGGAGGCGGCAGCTATCCTCAGAGTATAGCCAGCTCTGTGTTAAAACAAGAAGGGGGGAGAAAGAGGAAGAGCCACCTAAGTGTAGAAGTTAACATGCTTTTTTTTTTTTGCGCAAGGATAAAAAAATTGCTTACGGGGGCGTGGTCTGGACATGGCTGGGTGAAGACGTGTTGCACTCGACCTCCCGGCGTTACTCCAGGATTTGACCATTAATTCTGCCTGTACACAGCGGTATACCATTTGGGAAGAAGCGCGAGGCAAAGACCCCTCGCAAGCCACCCAAGATGAGCAACTCCAAAGCGGAGATCATCAAGCGGGAAGTCATATGCCACCTACATCACTACACCCACAAAAAAGCTATCATTTGCAAAGCTTGGGGGACTGGGGAAGTAGACTTTGATGGAGCGCAAATCAAAATTCTGCTGGATATATCCCGAGCTACCCTGCAACATAGATCCCTCCTTCGCCCAGTTCTGGACCGGGTCCAGCAGCTGGGGCATACCTATCGCTGGGGCTACCCCATCTCCGTCACAATTCGCAAGGGTCCCTCCTCTTTCACCCTCCGGTCTCAGGCTGATCTTT